>CM074764.1:1258823-2458823 GCA_037355855.1 Pseudo-nitzschia pungens | reverse complement strand
AGTGCTGAGATGTGTGCTAATTGGTAGCATACAGGCTTAGCAACAGGCTTAGCAACAGGCTTAGCAACAGGCTTAGCAGCAGACCTATATCCTACTATCCTGTTTAGTATGGATGCTAGCAGAGTTTACTAGGGTCGACGCGTACGATTTGTACCAATCGTACGTACCCCGAGTAAAGCACCTTTTATGGTGTAGCTAAATGCTACAGGGTTAGGGTTGCTAATGCTACGAGATACTGATGGTGCTACATACCATAATATCATGCTAAGATACGATGCTACCGCCGGGGTCGGGTCATTGGTGTATAATATATACCGTGACCGCATACCCGGCCCAAACAGTTACCAAACGTGCTAGCATAAGTGAGCTAGCACACGATTGGATATAATTAAGCAAAGCTTAATTAAGCGAAGCTACGCTACGATACTCCGAGACGCTACCCGTAGAATACAGTACCAGAGCTATGGAGCGCTGTTATTATACGAGTTAGCGAGTTAGCGGATCGATGTCACGATACGAGCTGAGCGAGCGCTCAGCTCCCTTTATTCACTCTTTATATTTCACTCTAAAATAAACACACCTATCATGCCCTCCCTTACGACCGATCCCGATGTACCTCTAGGGAAGTGCCTTGTATTGCTTAAGTGTATGCAATAGACCTTGAACAGTCCACTGTAGACTCACGATTTGCCAGGACTTTACGTCTTATTATTGTTAAGGCTTTCCCCTATTTTTTAGACCAGTACGAGACAGTTTATATCTACGATTAAGTTCCCCGAAGACCGCTGACGAGCGGATATCAACGCATGAACTCTTGTAGCTTGATGTTTTTCATAATGATGTATTCTGTAGTATCAAAGCTTCCATTTGCTGTTGTAGTTAGGACTTGATGCTTGCTTCTGATTGGTAGCGTACCAAATGGTAGTGCTCTTTTATTAAATAGAGTTCTGGAAGATCCACTATCAAGTAGTGCGAGTAGTGGTCTTGCTTTGAGAGGGATGCCTTGTATGTACTGTACATTGGTTAGAAGAATAGGAGCCACATTGCTCCTATTCGGGGATGCCTGTTCTGCTGTATTTCCAGCAGTTGACAGCAGCTTTAAATAATTTTGCTCCAGCGCACCTCTCACAGTTGCGCATTGCGCATTTTGTCCAACGTTCCGATGTTCCAGTACTAAAAATACGTAGATTTCTACACAACTTTACCATGCGAATTGCACCTGTTCTCCCCTACTCATAGTACCTGATGAGATATGCCTTGGGTGTTAATATCTCCTAAAGTATTGGGAATTTGTGATTTCTTTTTTGATAGAAGTCTTTTCTGTGTATAATTTGAGAAGGATTGATACTTGAATCATGGAATTTGTGAGGTGGGATCACAAAAAAAATTTCCTACTCCAGCACTACTACTACCTGCTGAGATGGGCTTTGGGTGTAAATACCTCCCAAAGTATTAGGAAATTGTAATTTAATTTTTGATAGACCTCTAGTCCTCTGCTCTAATTATGAGGGGGATTGCTGAGTTCATCCAGCAGCAGTGGTGTTCACTCCAAAACTTGATTTTGCTCCCATTTCAACTGCAAATTTGTGTTCTGTGACGTCCATAGTAGTACTACTAACTACAATAAGACTACAATAAGACTACAATAAGACTACAATAAGACCACTAAGAGAGCGTTTACGATTAGAATTAATAATAAGATTACTAAGAGGGACAGGAATACTAATTAAGACAGGAATACTAATTACCACGGGAATTTCGCTTCTTTGCTGCTGCTGCTGCTGCTGCTGCTGCTGCCGTCCTCCTGCCACTGTTCCGAGCAGCTCGTTCGCAAGCTTTCCTCCTTTGCTCATCCTTGTACTTAAGCATGACGTCATCCCCTGGATAAGGGCAAATGATATCTCTGTATTCAGCAAACACCAGTTTCCTCCACTTGGTATAGAGTTCAATCTTCTTGATATCCTTAATTCCTGTACAGGGATGCGTTTCGAGTAATACTAACTCTCGAAGTTCCTTCCATCGATTCATAGCAACCGGGGTTCGCTTCGCAAGATCCTGTACTTCAACTGTCCCTGTTCCAAGTCGGTCTTGTTTAATTATCATTGTCGTCGGCTTATAGCTCCCTACACTGAAGATGTGCCCGGGTTGAACTGCTCCATTCTTGATCTTCTTATAAAAAATATTTAAGAACTTGCCGAACATTTTGAATTCACCTTTCTTTATCACTGTAACATCGATATGCTCGTGTGCCCAGAGGGCAGTTGCTAGCTGCTCCATAGTGAACAGGTTCTGGTTTCGATAGTTCTTCTTCATGATATTGAACCATCGATCGGCAACGTTCTTTGTGTGACCCACTACATAAAAACAGAAATTGACGTTTGAAAAATATCCGGCTTCGACTAGAAGCAATGCCAGTCTCAGTACCATGTTATTCTTATTTTGCCCTTGGCAGTTGTCCATAATAACATTAAGTTCATATCCACAGGAGTCTTCTTGTAAGTATCCCTTCTTCCTTAAGTTTGCCATTATTATCGATGCGACGTTGTCCCCTCCCTTTGCACCGACTCCCTCATGGTAGATGTAAGCGTCTAAGAACCCCCCCATTACAGAACAATCGACACATCCAAGTATTGGTACTGTTAGAGGTGTCATGTAGTATGTGTCCCCTGGCTGAGTTGCTGTGAGGTTGGGGAGACCGGCGTTTTGGCAATAATCCACAACAAAACTATAAGTCTGGCGTTCGTGTGGGACATTATTTATTCCATCGTGGAGGGCCTGCTGTATCTTCTCGTTTGCAAGCTTCCTCTGATCAGCAGCTTGGTGGACATGCAGCGTTGCTTCTTCCAGTATCCGTGCGTTTTCAGCTGCAGCCTCTTCTTCTTCAAGCAGCAATGGAGAGTACAGATCAGGTGGTCTCTTGTCCCTGCGTGCAATCACAACTGAAGATGAATCAAAAAGTTTAGTACCACCAGCAGAAGGGGGTGGAGGAGCAGGCACACACTGATGCTGTGTTTGATTGGCGGCGGCGCTGTTGTAAAAAGCTTGGATACTATCTTCAGTGAAAGATGACAGCATCCCCGGCTCTGTACTTGTTTCGTATCGAACGTACCGCAATCGATTCCTGAAGACATGGCATTTGGAGCAGACGTCAGCACTCCTATTAATTACTCTAAGCTTTGGGAGGTTTGTCTTCCAGTAGGTGAGGAAGTAGTACCACGAGCAAATTTCTTGGTAGTCCCCCTCAAACTCTTCTGTTTTTGTTGCTTCCAGTATTGTTCTTGGTTTCTTTGATATCGTCCATCCCCTCTCCAAGCAGTATCGATAGTACATTGTTCTTTTTGTAAAAGATGGGGGCAAGTCGACGATTCCCTCTTCACTCTCTCTAAGTCCGACGCCAACCTCTTGCCGGATGAATTGTGTAGCAGCAGGCTGAGCTAAGTCTTCCATCTGTGTGAAGTATTCGTGCAAGTCTTGTTTCAAGAAAGCAGCGTCGAATTCTTTTACATTGTTTGGGCGTTTCCCTTTCAGTCCATGGCTTGGTGAGCTGTTTGATCTAATGAAGCGTCGACAGGAATCCCATTTGCCTATCCCCCAATCAAGTATAACAGCAATTGCAGATCTGCATACTTTATGCTGAGATAGATCTGTCGGTATGGGCATCGATTCCTTATCTCCCCCCTGCCGGTTGACAAAGGGTAGAAAGAATAGTTTTGTGTTGGTGCCATAAGTTGGCTCCTCTAAGCTATCCTCAAGAACGCTGAGTGTGGCGTCGCTGTATCTTATCCAGTCAATCAAAGTAGTGTATTGGTCTTCCCTCTTCCTCTCATGAAATTCCACCATGTAAAGGGCAACAGCGTCCCGCAAATTCTGGTTAACTTCTCCTCCTTGTAATATTTCAAGGCACCGACAAGGGAGTTCTCTTCTTTTCCTTAAACACTTGCATCCTTCTTGCGCTTTCTCGGAGAGGTAGTCCTTGCAGATCTCTAGCTTCTCCCATTGTTGAAAGCAGGTGGTGTGATCCTGGAAATCGCAGAACGGATGCCATTGTTTTGTTCCTTGTGGCATCCTTGTTTTGCTTGCTATCTCTAGTTGTACTGCTTGAATTTGTGAGCGCTTTGTTGCTGTGGATCAACCAGCAGCAGCAGTGTTGATTCGTTTGTATAACAGTAGAGGTGCTGAGGTGCTGTGGTGCTCACAAGGATGATGAGTAGTTGCAATGAATGGAAAACAGAGCAAACGCCGAAGATGTGTTTTTTTTTTTAATTCAAAAAACAAAGAGAGGGGGGAAGCTGCAGTATGAAGAAACTTAACAATCGTGGAGGCTTGTATGGCTGACAGGATTAAAAAAATTACTATTGCAACTACCATGCGCGCGGTGCACGAGGCCCATACTTAAGTCATAAGATCGAAAAAAGATCATAACTTCCAAACTAACAGGAATTAGAGTATATGGAGCATACCAGTAGAGACCTTAAACAGAGATCTATCTAGCTATAATGTTATCTCAAAAAGCGTTTTTGGACCGTTACGCATGCCCTCTAGCGTAAAGTAACCCGGAGGACGAAGTTTCTGTAATACCGTCCTTATATATATATTTACAGTTCGATATTCAAGTATCAAGATAAATATCAAGAGTCTTATGACTCGCTGATAATCTTCGATCACTCATTCATTCCATACTCAAGAAATCATTCCCATCTCGTAAAGTATTCAACCATTCTCTCTCGTAACACAATTTCTTTGATCACACCAATTTATTAACCTTTCATCATTAAAATACCTCTATCACGTACCACTCCATCTAATTCTACCCTAGAGTGTTACAAGGTCTTCTGCGGCGTTTAGGAAGGCTTCTTCAGTGTGGAGGAGTTCTTCTAGTCCCCCCTTGTCAGTAAACAGGGGCACCTTGACACTATCCGAGTGATATTTGGAATCGTAAACCGATAGGGTTACGAGCTTGGGTTTAGAGCTGTCGAACAAGCTCTTGTAGATGATTGGTGGGTCCCTGTAGATGCCGGCCATTGTCTTCTTTGCTTGTTTGTTTTAGTTGATGTCTCTTGTCAGGGATACAA
Source organism: Pseudo-nitzschia pungens (assembly GCA_037355855.1). NCBI lineage: Eukaryota > Bacillariophyta > Bacillariophyceae > Bacillariales > Bacillariaceae > Pseudo-nitzschia > Pseudo-nitzschia pungens. The sequence continues at coordinate 2,453,751 of CM074764.1, read as the reverse complement.
GTTACCTCTGTTGTTGAGTTTGTTGGTGTTTTGAATTCAGTACTGAGTTCTACTGTTTCTACTATAAAGCACAAACAGTAATTACTGTGTTACGGTCTAGAGTAGAAATTTTGGAGTGGTATGAAAATTGTGAATGTTTAGATACTTTATGAGATATTGTTATGCGAATTGAGAATGGAAACATTTGATGAAGTGAGTGATGTATTTGTTGATTGGTAAGTTTAGGAGCTTGGCAGTGTTCCTGAAGGCTTCTTCTATAAATAGCAATTCTTCTAGACCTCCTTTGTTGGTGAATAGAGGGATCTTCATGCTGTCTTGATTGCCATTGGCATCTGTAATGGAGAGCTTGGTGAGCTTTGGCTTGTTCCTCTTGAAGGAAGGGATGTAATTAACCGGAGGATCTCTGTATAGTCCTGCCATGGTTGATTTGTATTGTTTGGTCGATTTGGTGTTTGATCGATCGGAGATTTGAATTGCTTTGTGGAGCGTTCGATCGATTCGGTGTTTGATCGATCGTATCGGAAATTGCCGTTGTTTCGTTCGATCCATTCGTAGATTCGATCGATGTCTTTCGTAGTTCTTGCTTGTCAGGGTATCAATGTATACCTGTTGTTTAGGATAAAGGATGTTTTAGATTCAGTACTGAGTTCATGTCTTTGTCTTCTACTTTCAAGCGGACAGTAATTACTGTGTAACACTCTAGGGTAGAATTAGATTGAGTGGTACGTGATAGAGGTATTTTAAAGATGAATGATTAATAAATTGGTGTGATTAAAGAAATTGTGTTATAAAAGAGAATGGTTGAATACTTTGCAAGATGGGAATAATTTCTTGAGTATGGAATGAATGAGCGATCGAGACATGATATCAATTATCAGCGAGTCATAAGACTTTTGATATTTGGGTATCTAATCAATATCCGTTGTATGTGTATATATACCAAACATACATACATGAATACCACATAAATTGGAGTACATGCGGGATTCAATAATCATTTAGAGACTTTTGTAGGATCGTAACATTAACATGTTACACCAGGACCTTCCGGAACTGAAAATATTTCGCGCAGACTGCGCGATTTTAAGTCGACCTGGTCAATGCTCATCCCCCTTTTGGAGCACAATTTTAGGGGGATAAACTTGCACTTTTTTTCCGCACTTTTTTCGAGACCAAAAAGTGCAAGTTTTCACGGGACTTCAACTCGCATTAAATGCAAGTTTCGTTCAACGGACAGAAAAAGTGCGAGTTTTCTTTGCAAAATTTTTTTTCGACGAGGGAGTCGATTTGTTAAAATAGAGGCAAAACGACGGAGTCGATTTGTTAATAGAGGCGCAACGGCGACGGAGTCGATTTGCTAATAGAGGCAAAACAGCTGAGTCGAGACGCAACAGCGGAGTCAATTTGTTAATAGAGGCGAAACGATGACGGAGTCGATTTGCTAAGAGAGGCGCAACGACCCGGGAGTCGATTTGCTAAGAGAGGTGCTTAATTAAAATTATGCTTGCTGTCCCTCCCCCTGTATTATCGACGCGTTGCTGCTGCTTGCTGTCCCCCCCCCCACTGTATTATCGACGCGTTGCTGCTTGCTGCTTGCTGTCCCCCCCCCTGTATTATCGACGCGTTGCTGCTTGCTGCTTGCTGTCCCCCCCCTGTATTATCGACGCGTTGCTGCTTGCTGCTTGCTGTCCCCCCCTGTATTATCGACGCGTTGCTGCTGCTTGCTGCTTGCTGTCCCCCCCCCTGTATTATCGACGCGTTGCTGCTGCTTGCTGCTTGCTGTCCCCCCCCCCCTGTATATCGACACGTTGCTGCTTGCTGCTTGCTGTCCCCCCTGTATTATCGACGCGTTGTTGCTTTGCCACAGTGCTGAAAACTCGCATTTATTGCTGTATATACGTGTTTTTTTTTCAGAGCAAAAATGCGAGTTTTTTTGTCCCATTCGATCCCAAAAAATGCGAGTTTCTTTGGGGGAGATAATTAATTTAAGGGGATACCCTCAAAATGACTAACTGCAATAAAAAATCGCGCGGTCCGCGCATCGAAAACTATCTTTGTTCCGGAAGGTCCAGGAACATTATGGAAAAAAAAACGTTAATTTCCATTCCCGCGCGCGCGAAATTGTTCGTAAATCAGAAAGCTTCAATTGTGCAAACTGGATTCGCAGCCATCTACGACCCTAATGACCCAAAAAGCACAGATGCCCTTCTTCAACCATTGCAGCTCCGTGTCCAAAAGAAAGTAACCTATGCACAGTCAACGAGACGCAAGCCTAGCAAGAACAACTGAAAGGCACCACTGCCTTCAGCCCCAATCCACCGCCTGCTCAAATCCCCACCGGTTCAACCTTCAAAAGACTCCCCACCTCCACCTCCTGCTGAACATCCTCCGACTCCACCTCCATGTCCACCTCCTGCTGAAAATCCCCCACCTCCACCTCCTGCTGAACATCCTCCGACTCCACCTCCATCTCCACCTCCTGCTGAAAATCCCCCACCTCCACCTCCTGCCGAACATCCTTCGACTCCACCTCCATCTCCACCTCCTGCTGAAAATCCCCCACCTCCACCTCCTACCGAACATCTTTCAACCAAACCCCCACCTCCACCTCGTGCTGAACATCCTCCAACTCCACCTCCATCTCCACCTCGTGCTGAAAATCCCCCGATTCCACCAATTGATCCTCAAGCGCCACCACTAGCTGCTCGACCTGCTGAAAAAACAAGTACTACCACCACCGACTGCTCCTCTACAACACTCCATGCCCCCACCCCCAGCACCAGTTGCTGATGTTTCAAGGACAGAACTTCCCGTAGGATTTTTGAGGTCACTACAAAGAATATGAAAAACTTGCAGCACAGCACGACATGGGAAGAAAAGATAGATCGTGACGAAAAACCTTACTCTGTCCACTTCATGGGTACCTACGATGAGGCTGTTCCAAACCTTTTTCTTTCTGAAAACAACCGGAAGAAAAGAGAAAAGCCTGCCGTAATGTTCCTCGTTGGGAAACATTTCCAGGAGTATAAGAAACATTTTGCTTCCCAGTCGAAGAGGATTGCTACTGAGATGGAGAACGACACGGACGCTGGGCGTTACCACACGGAAGATCCGGAAGAGTACGCAATGAAAGTGTTTGGAAAGGTCCATCCACCTTCAAAGAAGAAGCCCAAAAAAAATAATTAATTAAGAGGTGGAAAATGCGGGTATTGTACTTGAGAGTTGCGGTACTAGTAACATGTAGAAGCAACTTGTGTGCGCAAGCATGGAGGCCTTAGTAAAAATAAGAAATAAAAGCCGTTGAAAGGCGGGTCGGAGGGTGGCGGTACCGGTAAAATATATAAGCTACTTGGCTGCCGGAGCATGGCGGCCTTGGTTATTAAGCGAACAAGCAACAATTGCTCTATTTTGATGTAACTTCACTCGTACAATTCAGAGTTTTGAAATACAGTTCTAATTAAACTTACATAATACGAAGTAAACAAAAGTTACTACCAAAAATCAGGGGAACCAGTCTGATGTATTGTACGGTAAGGTTTAACTACTAACTACAACATCAGACCACAATCAACCAAGAACGCGACGTGGCCTCTTGCAAGTTGCTTCTTCTTTCTCTCTAGAGCACCAATGAAATGTTGATAAGACAAGAAGCAGTGGTACTGCGTGAAGATGACACCAACATGTTTTCAACCAATCCTGTCATAATTCCGTTTGATGCCGAAAGCAACGGAGCTTTCCGCTTTCGCCGTTCAATTAGTCCACGATTTTTGTCAGAACCCTGATAAATTTGAATCATTCAGAGTCTTTTGCGATTACCATTCCAACACTTTTCCAAAAGGATCAAGAGAAAGAAGATTGGCTCAAAAATACAGAGCTAACTTTTTGTTGCGAAGCCCTGAATTGAAAACAAACCCCATCGTCACGCATACTAACCCTACCCGCCACTCACAGAGTCTCCCCGTAACTCCACCACAAACAGTCAAGAAGCCCCGCTTGGAGAGTCCACCACAAACTGTCAAGAAGCGCCGATTAGAGAGTCCACCACCATTTATTCCCCAAACAAAGATCCTACATTCACCTCTTCTTTCAAGAAACCTGCACTCAGAAATGTCGAGTAAGTTCCAAAATCATTGACTGTTACGTAACGCAGCGTGGCGGTGGTAGCAATTTTCTGGTCTCGCATTGTCTCGCATTGTCCCACCACATCGTTTTGCCTAAGGAGGATTCAACAACAGCGTGGAAATGTGGTCTGCAGATTGGGCTGAAGAGAACGAAAACATTCATTGCTTTGATCTTGATATTGAAAGATCGTGGAACAATCTTTTTGTCCAACCAATTGTTGTCCCCAACATTATCTCCAATGGTGAACGCGTGGATATGTTGTCCATTGAGATGCGCATTGTTGATATTGGTGATGTCCTCGACGTGAAGTACAAGGCGAGGCTTGAGGTTGACGGGAAGGGCGTCTTTATTACGATGCCTCGTGTCCCGAAATTGTTCTTCAACCAGATTGATAATTTGTACTCCGGCACTATGGAAGATGATCCACAATATGCAGCCCATTCAATCCAAGCAGTGGAAATCGTGCGTAGTGAACTCAAGCAGCAACGCATTATCTACTTCCAGTTCCCAGATGAAATCACTTGCGATAACTCTCACTTCAATGACAAGATCACTCGAAGTCCTACCGAGCTTCAGTTGAAGCTGGCTAAACCTGTCCTCCGTTCTCTCCCAGCGGCAATGTTTGATGGTCAGGGCGAAGACCATCCAAAGTTTCAGTACATCCCAGAAGTCAAGTGGGAATGCGCCATTGCAACTTCTGTGAAAGAGGTTACAAACAAGCAGAAAGACGAAGACGACATGCTTTCTATGCTCTTGGCTACTGGGCCATCTGATGGTTTTATTTTCGCGCGGTTTTTGAGGACCGCGTGAAAAGTTATAACCGTTAAAACCGTTATAGACGTTAAAATTATGCGTCTAAAAACTTTTTTAGACGCATAACTATGCGTCTAAAAACTTTTTTAGACGCATAACTATGCGTCTAAAACCTTTTTTAGACGCATAGTTATGCGTCTAATATTAGACGCATAACCCACGATTATGCGTCTAATATTAGACGCATAACTATGCGTCTAAAAAATTTTTAGACGCATAACTTATGCGTCTAAAACATGTACTAACGTGTGTACAATTCTACAGAGTTATGCGTCTAAACTTTTTTTAGACGCACAACTGGTCCAAATTCGCGTAGAACTCAGTAGTAAACTGAAAAATTATTAGACGCATAACGCAAAAACACTCTCGAATGGATTGCTTTTAAGTAGCGAATACTACGGATCGCCTAACAATTGAAATAAAAGTTTTTTTACCGGACGTGTACCCAAAAAAAAAGAACCAATAAAGAGATCACTGAAAACCCTAAGACCCCCCTCTGAGTCTGTCAATACATGGAAATGATGACGGTATGAGGGTTTTCAGTGATCTCTTTGTTGGTTCTTTTTTTTTGGTACGCGTCCGGTAAATTTAGGCGATCCGTAGTAACAACCGAATCGAGTAGCGTACTTTCACCTTCTTCGCACCTCGATTGCTTGAGTATCGAATAACACGGGATGGAGTATCGCGTTGTACCGGTTGGTTAAGTATCGAATAACAACCGAATCGAGTAGCGTACTTTCACCTTGCTCGCACCTCGATTGCTTGAGTATCGAATATCAACCGAATCGAGTAGCGTATCATACGAGGTGCGAGCAAGCAACGTGATACGTTGCTTGAGTATCGAATAACAACCGAATCGAGTAAGTTACCGGTAGCGTGTCTAAAACGTGTACTAGGCTACGTATGATTATACAAGACAATGCGTCTAAAAATTTTTTAGACGCATAATTATGCGTCTAAAACTTGTACTAGCCTGCGTACGATTATACAGGATGTGTTGATATCCGCTCGTCAGCGGTCTTCGGGAACTTAATCGACTTGTAGATGAATCTTCTTATACTACGTACTGGAAAATAGGCAAAAGCCTTAACAATAATAATACATAAAGTCCTGGCAAATCGTGAGTCTACAGTGGACTGTTCAAGGCCTATTGCATACACTCAAGCAATACAAAGCACTTCCCTAGAGGTACATCGGAATCGATCAAAAGGAGGGCATGATAGGTGTGTTTATTTTAGAGCATAAAAGAAAGAGTGAAAAAAGGGAGCTGAGCGCTCGCTCAGCTCGTATCGTGATATCGATCCGCTAACTCGCATAATAACAGAGCTTACGTAGCTCTGGTACTGTATCCTACGAGTAGCGTATCGGAGTATCGTAGCTTCGCTTAATTATATCCAATCGTGTGCTAGCTCACTTATGCTAGCACGTTTGGTAACTGTTTGGGCCGGGCATCCAGTCATGGTACATATTATACACCAATGACCCGACCCCGGCGGTAGCATCATATCTTAGCATTGGTATCATGGTAGGTTAGCATCTTTCAGTATCTCGCAGCCTTAGCAACCCTAACCCTGTAGCATTTAGCTACACCATAAAAAGGTGCTTTACTCGGGGTACGTACGATTGGTACAAATCGTACGCGGCGACCCTAGTAAACTCTGCTAGCAATACTAGACAGGATAGGTCTGCTGCTAAGCCTGCTGCTAAGCCTGCTGCTAAGCCTGCTGCTAAGCCTGTTGCTGAGCCTGTTGCTGAGCCTGTATGCTAGCAATTAGCACACAGCTCTAGCACTCAGCTCAGCACCTGTTAGTCAGTTACTGGAGGCTGCTGCCTGCTGTAGTCCCAGTACACTCTCCTACACAGGAGCCTTAGCACAGATCATAGCACCACCTTGAATATCTTCATAGTCCCCGTGATTCATGCCAGTGGCCCTGTACTGAGCAACTATACTGGTCCCCGGAAACAGATACTCCCAGGGGAACACCAATACTCCTGCTTGTTGTACCAGGACACTTGGATGGATCATAACAGAATTTAGGGATGCTTCCATATAACTTGTCAGAGATCAAACTGCACCAAATATTGCAGTTCTTCTATCAGAGGCCCGGCTGATTCGTAGTACAAAAAAAAAGGGGGGTTGGACCGGAGGGCGTTTTGCCCTTGGTTCCATTCCTTGACACGAACAAGGAGATCAATCAGCCTATTGTCTTTCAAGTTTATAGTCCCCGGAACCGGTGTACCGGAGACTCCCAATATAACATATAACATAGGATCATATCGAATCCGGAATCGGAATCGGAAATCGAAGTGGTCAGGAAGCTCGTATCGAAATCCATTGCGTTCGAACAATCCGAAATCTGCTGCGTTCGATTGCTTCCGAAAAAAACGAAATCGATTGCTTCCGAAAATCGAAATCGATATCTGCTGCGTCCGAGCTGCTTGTCAGGGACCAAAGGTACCCCAAATAATGCAGCTAGAGCAATTTTCTCTTTACCACATGCATCGAGCACAGTGTTCTTTCAGAGCCGGACCATTCAGCAACTTAGTGAATAAATCAGCAATATTGGTCTCGCCAGGCTCCTTTGCGATGCGAATTGTCCCAGCAGCAATAGACTCGCGCGCCTTGTGGTATGCGACGCTGTTGTGCTTCTTGTTGCAAGGGCTCTCTGGTCTGGTAGTATTTTTGACAACAGACTCGTTATCACAGTACACATTGGTAGGACCTTCAATAGGAACGCCCATCATCCGGAGCTTGTATCTGAGCCCTTCAATCAGTTCAATGGCAATTCGGAGTGCAACTATCTCAGAACCAAAGGTTGAGGTCTCAACAGTGGTTTGCCTTTTGCTGAACCACAGGATTGGAGCCCTGTTCACAAAGATGATGATTCCGGTATGGGATCTTCTTGTTGCTTTGCATCCGGCATGATCGGCGTCAACAAAACAGCTCATAATAACTGCTTTTCCAAGCGCTTCAGGGGCATCTGGTGGCAACACCTCCTTGGCGTCTGGATAGAACTCACTCCAATCACAATCGGAAAATCTAGTCTCGTCCACATCAGGACGCGTCTCGTCAAATACTAACTTGGATCGTGCATGCGCCTTGAGATAAGCGAACATGTGCAATACTTGATTCAAATGCCCTGTTCGCGCTTGCGCTAGATATCTAGACATGAGGGATACAGGCATGACCAAATCCAGTCTTCCAAGTTCACACAACCATCTCAAGACGCCAATCAATCCCTGGTAGTAATTTTGCTTGCTTGGATCCAGCTCGGTGGTTACATCAACTTCTGGACGATAATCGGATGTCAACGGGGTAGACACCTTGTTCGGAAGGTGCTTGTAACCATACTGCTCGGTGCCAAGCTCCTTCTCTACTGCGTCGATGGCTTTCTTAGCATATTTCTCAGAGGACATCGCCCACTTGGGAATTGGGTCGTCTTCGACCACATGCGAATGGACATCAGCGCCCAGATACAGGGTTGGAACTTCTATAGTCCCGTCCTTCAGCGTGAAGCGCTGCTCGATACTTTCCAACTGCCGTCGGGGGTCCTCACTGCAACAGATGATATCGTCGACGTATGCAATCAGGTATGCCCAGTACCTAGAACCATCCTTTCGCGTCTCCACCCGCATATGAACATCAGGATCAGCTTTACAGGGTTGATATCCTAGCGTTCGTAGGTGCTTGGTCAAATAGGATCGGAACGACGCGCCTGCAACAGGAAGTCCATACAGTGCTCGAACGATCTTACATACCTGTCCTGCCAAGTGCGGGGGAAAACCGTCTTCAGCTCGTGCAACCAAATAATATTTCTTCTTGATCGGCGCTGTAAGGTAGGCATTCTGGATGTCCGCAGACAGCACGTCCAGATTGTTCAGGGCTGCCAACAGGAAGAAGATACGGACTGAATCCCTGCTAGGTACACTGCTGAAGGTATGTTCCTTAGCTGTTGCTTGTACCTTATGGCCATCGGCGACGAGCCGTGCTTTCCGCGTCAGGGACCCCAACTTCACATCAAAGATCATGTGCGTCGTGATCTTGCTGAATCCTTCGGCCTTGAGACCTTCGACGGTGTAGCTGGGGTCAAACTCGAACGCCATCTCGTTGTTCCTCATCTCCTTCGCGATCGCCTTCTCCCAATAGTCCGTTCCCGTCTTTCGGTCGATGGCGAGGGCTTCAGGGATAGAATGTGGTAACTCCACTCCGAACTTGTGGGTCCGATCCCAGTACTTGTTTCGCTTGGTGGCTTTGAGGATTCGCTTCTTCCTTCGTAGTACGTGGTGGATCCACCATCGGAATGCTGGCTGATCCGAGATCTTGGCGGATATGGCGTACTCTGCGGTCTGCACAGGAAAGGACTCTTTCAGATCGCTCAACTTACACCAGGATTCGGTTCCGTCTTTCCAACTGACGAGCAATCGCCATCCCTTTGTTGTAGGCTTGGGGACTTTGCGACCATGCTTGTTGGTGATCGTCGCATCTTGCTTCCTAACGGCGGATCCGTCCTTCTCGTGATCGATAATCTCGTCCAGGAGAGAAAACATGCGTCCGTCGTCGTCAATTTCGCTGTACATGCTCTCAGCAACGATGTTGGCGGTATACTGCTCGACGGAACCATCTGGAAATTGCAGATCATACATTCTGGTATCAAGGATAGGGTTATCATTCCTCTTGCCAATCGGATTGCCATTAAGGTCAGCAGAACGATTCTTCACAACACACCGTAATCGTTCGTCGCCCTTCTGGATCATCACATTGTTACCAATATACTCATCATAGTCATCCCCATCAGGTATGAGATCGTCAATATCCGGAATGGAGGCTTCCGGCTCGGCGAGCTCCCACCTTTCTTGGTGACCCTCAAATAACTCAGCAGGGGGATCAGGGTACGTAGCTTGGAACTTTGCGTCGTTATCCTCAACCTTGTCCCCGATCTTGGATTCCACTGCTTGGTCAAATGAGTCCATATAGCGCTTGACGTCATGGGAACGCCATTCTTCTTCAGTAACAGCACGGACTGTGTTAGTGCTTACCGGCATGGCCGCCTCGTTCAGGATCCAGTGGCAGTCTCCGCCTCCGAATCGGTCACCGCACGGGCCAAGCCATCGTCCCAGCTTCTCGGTCCCATCAGAGAGATCAACCCAATGCGGATGCTTCTGCTGATATGGCCGATGCTGAGCTCCGCGCGATTCTGGAAGGGGCATCTTGGCTGGATAAAGGTCTGATGGATATGGTTTTTGCTGACAACCTTATTCCATGGAGTCTTGTAGGTACCAGGGGATCCTTGCTCTCGAGCGCCATCAGATATCAAATGCTCAGGGATACCGACGTCGTGGATGAAAATCTTCAGGCCTTCATACGCTTGCTTCTTGCCCTGTATAGGTATGAACTCGTCGTAGCCCTTACCATTACTGAAAACTTGGGCGGCTGAATCTTGTCGCATGATGCTCGGGACCTTTGCCATCCAGGTGTCGGTGTACCATTTGCCAGCCGCGATGCGCTTGTTTCTGAAGCTCTGCGTTGGCAATCGGCGGACAAGGGGATGCATAGGGTTGCGGAACCCTTTCTGCGTCGTGACTCGAAGGGTATCCGCAGCCTTTCTCGGAGATACATCCCAAATCTTGGACAGACGGTCGGAGTCGATCTTGCAGTATCGTTCGGTGTCAATCGTCGGACCCCACTTGGCTCGTCTGGCGATAGTGTCGAGCTCGGGATCGACTGGTTCGACTGCATCGTCGTCCCATCGAACATGCTTGTAAACGGCAGACAGGCAGACGGGGAAATCCCTGCAACGGGGATCCAATTCGAAGCGCTCGCGTCCATTGGTGTAGGCGCGCTCGTACAACGGGGTATGCAGGGCGTTGACTGTAAGACTTGGTACAGAATCCACGTCTACATCGTCCCCGCAAGTCTTCAGGGAATCGCCCGAATGAAAAAGAGAAGATAGCCGCGCATCCAGACGCGAGTCGGATGCGATCGCACATGGGGTCAGATCACGGCGGGTACAGAGTTGCTGAAGGCTCCGCAGCTTGTACTTCTCATAGCAATCATGCTGTGGCAGGATCAGCTCATCGCTCCGAAGAGGATCATCGTACAAATGGGGACTGTAGTTGGACCGTGTTTTGACGGGCTCCAACTTGCGCTTGTTCGTCTTGGACCTCTTGGACTGCTTCGTGGTCGGCGCGGGCGCATGGGGCGTCCCCGCGCGAAGGACAGACACTGTAGGATTCAACGGATGAGATCCGTTGATGGCTTCTTCGGCTTGCTCGAACTTCTTGCTCTTCGGATCCCAAGGGAAGTCTCGGGTAGCAACGACATGATCGCATGTAGCCATCTCATGCTTGGTTGGCTTGCGGGAAGGGAAATAGGACACGACCCCATCAAGCAGGAGCTTGATGTCAAGGGTGTGGCCCGCATGGGGATCTTCAGGGTCGGTATTGTCAATATGGATGGAGTGACTGGACTGCTCATCATACTGACGGGGCGCTTCACTGACACGATTGGGATGGCAATCCCGTATCTGATTCGGACAAATCAAGCTGTGGGACAACTTGTCGCCAAAATACAGGGCTTCGTGGAAATAAATCAACCAAACTTTCCCGTCGGTATCTGTGTAGGCCGTAACACAGGTCCCAATAGGAATGTTCTTGATAGGCTCGAGCTCAGGCGAAAAAGGATGAACATCGATGTGGCTGACGACTTGGTCTTCAAGCAAGATCATATTGGAACCGGCGGCAGTCGTATCAGCGTGGCTGTCCAGCTCGCACTGTCCCTCAGGACTCGGGCGCGCGCGCGGCAAATCCATCTGGTACAACAGCCGGCCAACCTTACTTAATTTCGGGCACCGGCCGTCGTTTCAGTTCTTGGGGGTCTGTCCTTGGTTCGAGCCGTTGCCCTTCTTCTTGCCCTTCTTGCGCCCCTTGGGCCCAAAACTGTTCCCTGCGCCTTGGGTCGCATTCGCGTTCGCGTTCGCGGAGTCAGCAGGCGTGGTAGAACTAGTGGACTGAATAGTTCGAGCTTTCTTCTGCTGGCGGAGGTCATACAACTGCTTTCGTTGTTCCTTGGAGAGTGTCTTGTAGACTTCATGGGGATACTGCTTGTCCTCAATCTTGCCGCTGTACGATCCACCCTTGTTGCTTCCTTGGTTGCCACCACCTTGGTGGACAGAGGAGATACTTCGCGCTCGCTTGGTTGCAACCGCACCCATCTTTCGTATGCCAAGGCACCTCTTGAAGTACGAGACGCACTCGTTGAAGTTCTTGGTGTACTTATCGGTTTCAAAGATCTGGATCTTGGGGTTCTCAAACCGATCATCTTGGATGCTGTGGATGAAACGCATGGTGAAATCCTCTTTGTCGGGCAACTTGTCGTGGTTGGAGAGCGTAGTCTGGAAATTCAACCAAGTTCTGCAGTGCTTCTCAAAATCGTATGTTCGAGAGTCTCCTGTGTAGCGGGAGGTGTACATGCCGGTACGGACCTTGTCAAGAATAGCCGCGACGTTAAGGCATTCTCGTAGAGATGTAGGAAAGCCGCTCGGGCGTTCCCAGTCGGATTCTTCGCGTCTTTGTACCTTCGAGTGTAGGCCCAGGCAGGGCCATCACGAACTGCGTTGCAGAGCAACACCCAAACGTCATGGTTGTCAGTGACGAACTGCGGGCCTTCAAGCGTGGCGCATCGGACATTGTAATCCATCCAGTTGGAAAAAGTCCTGTCCTTCCCAACAGTGGCGGATCTCTCTGATGCAGTCACCGTCTCTTGCTCCTTCGGACGGATGACGTATGATAGGGGGAACCCTTGTTCATTGTACTGGAAGCGGAGGAACTGACGGAAACTTTCTTCCCACTGGCGGAAGTTGTCAAGATTGACGAGCTTCGGCGGGGTAATGGACGCTGATACTGTCTCCTTGTCGGCGGTCTGCATTTCATGCAGGCGCTGGCGCGTTCGGTCGGCTGCGAGGGGATCACTAAGCCAAGTATGGGCAGTAGGCTTGATACCAATGAGAGGTTGGTAGCGGATCCATTCCGAAAGAAGCTGGAAAGATTGTCTGAAGGATAGTCCGATGAATACTCGTTCATGGTAGGGGCACATCGGATGACGACCCCCATTGAAGTCACGGAGGTACTTGGGGAGTTCCTTGGCAGAGAGCTGTTGGATCGCCTCGATGCTGTTGAGACCATTCCGGAATAGTTCGTCCGCCGTATCAGTATTGCTGAAACCAGAGAGGATCTCGTGGAGGTCTGACTCCCTTGAGCTGAGCTTTGCTCCATTCTTGTATCCAGAGATTCCACCATTAGCTTGGGCTGTGGCATGGGCTTGGAGGATATCAGGACTAGCTCCTGTAGGGGCGGCGACAGGAGCAGGGGCAGGAGCGGGAACAGGAGCAGGAGCAGGGGCACGAGCGGCGGCAGCGGCAGCAGCAGCAGCAGCAGCAGCAGCAGTCTCAGCAGCAATCCGAGCTGCGTTCTCGTTGCGCATTGCTCTCAGTTCTTGAATAGCAGCAAGCAGGATCATCTCAGATCGGGGTTGGATGTCAAGGTTTGGTTCTTGTTGGACTCTGGAGGCTCCAAACGCAGCAGGGACAGCAGGAGCAATAGGAGGGACTCCAGGCGCTCCGACAGGGGGGACGTCAGCAACTCCAGGAACATCTCCAGGTGGGGGAGCGCCGACTCCGGCTCCGGCTCCGGGGACAGCTCCACCACCATCTCCAGGGGCGGCGCCGCCTCCAGGGGCAGCGCCACCTCCAGGGACAGCTCCAGGGGCGCCGTCTCCGGCGGCGGCTGCAGCGGCGGCGGCTTGGCTTCTAGTTTGCTTGGCCATGGTTGTCTTGCTTTGATTACCTAATTTGCTTCAGTTTCTAAACCAAATTCTTTTGTGGTGGGGACTGTCTCCACCTCGATCGGAGAAAGGATTGTCGATCGAAAGAAGAAAATGTTACGTATCGATCGGATGTCGTCATCCCAAAGAAGAACATTCGAATCGGTGGTTCGTGTCGATTGTTCCGTGTCGACAGTGTCGATTGTTCCGTGTCGACAATTCCTAAAGAAAAAAGGTATCACGTCAGCGTTTTCGTGTCAACATTTAAAAAAAGGTATCCACATCGATGGTTCCGATTCGATGGTTGGTTACGACCAAAAGAGAAGAATTCTATCGGTCTTTCTGCTCTGCTCTGGACCAATCGATTTGATTCTGAGATATGACAGATCTCAGGGTTCTTGGCTTGTCTGATTCCAAATTCCCTTGGCTAAAATCAAAAAATCGATGGTATGGCAGGTTTGAGGTTGTCTGCGCCTCGTGAGGTTGTCTGCGCCTCAGTCGGATGGGCCTGACGTCATGTCCTTGGTCTGCTGGACACTGTCTTCACTGGGAAGTACGTGGTGGTCTGTCTTCCATGAAAATTCTTTTCCAGTGTGGTTCCATCCGTAGTAAGCAAGCGTCCCCCTTGAATCCTGTAAAATAACAGGGAATCATGGACGCTGCTTTCTCCACGTCCTGCGCCTTCCCCTACCGGATCGAGCCTCCATGGTGCCACCATGATGCTCATCTACTGTATCAACAGGCCCCAGAGGTGGATGTGTGGGCTCCGGTCGGTCGCGTGTCTGGGGAAGGGCTCCCCATTAACATCAGGGATCTCGCGATGTCAGCTGCTGGTCCAGTTTCAGCTGAGGTTTTACATCCAAGTGTAGGCATGGATGCCAGTGGTGATCAGCCAGCTGGGTTTCTTCACACGCTCTAGCCGGCGTCCCGGTTCGTAGTGGGTCGAGCGGTGGGTCTGATAAACTGTGTTGATATCCGCTCGTCAGCGGTCTTCGGGAACTTAATCGACTTGTAGATGAATCTTCTTATACTACGTACTGGAAAATAGGCAAAAGCCTTAACAATAATAATACATAAAGTCCTGGCAAATCGTGAGTCTACAGTGGACTGTTCAAGGCCTATTGCATACACTCAAGCAATACAAAGCACTTCCCTAGAGGTACATCGGAATCGATCAAAAGGAGGGCATGATAGGTGTGTTTATTTTAGAGCATAAAAGAAAGAGTGAAAAAAGGGAGCTGAGCGCTCGCTCAGCTCGTATCGTGATATCGATCCGCTAACTCGCATAATAACAGAGCTTACGTAGCTCTGGTACTGTATCCTACGAGTAGCGTATCGGAGTATCGTAGCTTCGCTTAATTATATCCAATCGTGTGCTAGCTCACTTATGCTAGCACGTTTGGTAACTGTTTGGGCCGGGCATCCAGTCATGGTACATATTATACACCAATGACCCGACCCCGGCGGTAGCATCATATCTTAGCATGGTATCATGGTAGGTTAGCATCTTTCAGTATCTTGCAGCCTTAGCAACCCTAACCCTGTAGCATTTAGCTACACCATAAAAAGGTGCTTTACTCGGGGTACGTACGATTGGTACAAATCGTACGCGGCGACCCTAGTAAACTCTGCTAGCAATACTAGACAGGATAGGTCTGCTGCTAAGCCTGCTGCTAAGCCTGCTGCTAAGCCTGCTGCTAAGCCTGTTGCTGAGCCTGTTGCTGAGCCTGTATGCTAGCAATTAGCACACAGCTCTAGCACTCAGCTCAGCACCTGTTAGTCAGTTACTGGAGGCTGCTGCCTGCTGTAGTCCCAGTACACTCTCCTACACAGGAGCCTTAGCACAGATCATAGCACCACCTTGAATATCTTCATAAGGACCAATGCGTCTAGACGCATAATTATGCGTCTAAAAAAAATTTAGACGCACAGTGTGTCTAAGGTTAGACGCAAGACGCATAGTTATGCGTCTAAAAACGTTTTTAGACGCATAGTTATGCGTCTAAAAAAATTTTTAGACGCATAGTTATGCGTCTAAAGTTAACGGTCGTTAACGGTGTTTAACGGTTATAACTTTTCGCGCGGTCCTCAAAAACCGCGCAAAAATAAAACCATCGGATGGCCCTGGCGTTGCCAGAATGGATCTAGGCAAGTGATTGTTCCCACCACCAATCTGTGTTCTTATGATAACCAAGTAATCATCCATTACTAACATTTTATATCAAACAATATCACAATTTAGCTCCTGATCCTCCTGCTTCGGATATGTATACTCGAGGTCGTCCAAAAGGTCCTCCAAAAGATCCGCCGCTGAGAGGTCCACCAGGCGGCGGTGGCGGTGGTCGCCCAGAACAGCCCCTACTCCCCTTACCACCTGTTCCGGACACCCCATTGCTACCACCTGTTCCGGACACCCCTCTGTTACCACCTGTTCCCACCGGCAAACTGATGAACAAAAAGGCACTTTTAGAGAGACCTGAGAGAACCAATCCAAAAGTAAGGACCAATGAACAGATACGCAACGAGGCCTCAAACCGAGCAGTAAGCCAAACGGAACAGGTTTGACAAAAACGGAAAGCTGAAAATTTGGCACAGCGTCGTCACGCAGCGTCACCGGTAGATAAAGCTGTATACTATCGCGAGCAGCAAAAGGCAGCAAAAGAAGGCAAGGAGTACTATGCCGAATGAATGACTCCTGCGCTCACCTGATTCAATAGATGAATCTATTAATTCCTCTGATCTTGACCCTAGTGCAAGGTATCACAAAGTAGTTGCAGTACTTGACGAACTCCGAGATTTTTTACATAAATTGAATTACTAAACTAAAACTTAGAGGCCTCCTCTGTATTAAGACTCTCTAGACCATGATCAACTGTCTTCTTTCTCATCTTTTTGTTCTGTTTGTCAACCCAGAATGGCCTTTCAATTTGCTTACGACATTCTATTTGCTTACGACATTCTCGAAAAACACGGTCCCTGAATATCTTCTCTGGAAACGCTTCGTATTCAGGTCTCTTCTTTCGAAGCTCCAGTGGTTTCGCTTTCTTGTACAATCCACCAGCTTTCAAGTCGTTTTCCAATAGTTTCTTTGCTTGGTTCTCTGGATGATTCCATCAAGGATACCCTGCCTTGAGTAGAGTTTCCTTCAGATATTTTTCCAATTCCTTCATGAGCGCTGCTTGATCAAATGAAACGGCAGCGGCATTCTCGTCAATCGCCTTCTTGAGGCTCCGGAAGTTGGATCGAAAGTTTTGCTTCTTGTATGGTTGGAAGAGAACATGGGTGTCATAAATTTGGTCGATTGTTTTAGATGAAATACCAGGGTCTTTTGCTATAATCTGCTTGATCCAATTGTCCTCATCACTCTCAAGTTGCAACTTAAGATAAGCTTTGGCTCTGCTGGATTTTTGTCCGCGATTCCAAGGCTCCACAGCGTTGTTCCCAGTGTCTTGTGACATGATTCTTCTCAATTATTGTCTTGTCCCGCTATTGTCCAAGGTGTGTTGTTGTTTGTATTGTTCTCAAGTATCCCTGAGTGATGAGAGGGTGGTGCCGCAGCAGGGCGTGGGCATCCCCGTAGCCAAGCGTGGGACATCTTCGTAGTGGGCTACGCTCCGTAGCGGGCTACAAGCGACCCGCAGCGTGGCGGGTTGAAGACAAAACTCGTTGAGGACATTCGTTGAGGACAAAAGGTTGAGGACAGTTTTGTTGAGGACAGTGTTGTTGAGGACAATGTGGTTGAGGACAACATTTTTGAGGACAAAATGGTTGAGGACAATATGGTTGAGGACAATAAAACCATGAAAATAAAACACGGCCAAATTTTGTCCCCTGTGCGCATTACGAACGATTTCGCGCGCGCGGGAATGGAAATTAACGTTTTTTTTCCATAATGTTCCGCAAGCATAGCCACATTTTGGCATGCTCTGCCATAAATGTTGATTCATTGTCAATTCCCACGATTAGGCATATATCATCTTCTGGGACTCAACTATATTATTTAAGACACATATAACAATGTATCCATGTACGAAGGTTTATATATGATGATCGATTCCATGATGTGGGATTCGGTTAATTATTCAATCGTGGCTTGGGCTAGCTACGCTAGCCCGTCACAGGGAGTTCTCCTGGAAGTCAGCTTTTTCATTGGCTGCTTCCTGCATGGATCGAAAGAAGGGAGGAGTATCACCCGACAATTCGCTTGGTGGAGTACCACTCGACAACAATCAGCGTTCATTCGACAATTTACAGCTTGGTTTGATTGGAGTACACAACAATTTACTGGCGCCATGATCAGCTCTATCAATGCTGATTGGTTGGACACGAGATCCAATCCCTTCAACAGCAGATGGCGTCTCAGAGAACCTGTTTGCCATATTGTTGTTTCGGAGAAACCTGGTTGGATCCATTTGATGTTCCTGGAGTCTGTTCCTGTAGAACCTGGAGTCTCCAGTGGGATCCGGAGTGACACCACTCTTCTCTGCCCGGAGCTGATTGATAGTCTTCCCATCCTTGCTGGTAGACTTGATAGGCCCAACTTCATCCTGGAGACGCTTCCTTGCTTTCGCAGTTCCAAAGACTGGATCAGAGAGCATGTCATGGAAGGTGGCTGCATGAGCATCCCGAGCAATCTGTTCCTTGGAAGCTGTTGGATTGGACAGATACTGCTTATTGGCGTTAGCAGTGTAAGTTTCTTCCATACCCCGAAACACCTTGGACGTGGTGATATCTTCATTGGAGTCAGACTCGCTCTTCGGATCCACTGAATCAGCAATTGCCTGTGACGGGCTAGCATAGCTAGTCCAAACCACGACTGAATAATTGACTGAATCCCACATCACAGGAATCGAATATTATATGGCAATCTACATTCATGGATATATTATTATATGTGTCCTAACTATTATGGTCGAGTCCCAGAAAAGGATATATGCCTAATCGTGGGAACCGACAATGAATCAACATTTATGGCAGAGCATGCCAAAATGTGGCTATGCTCGCGACCTCAAATTTTATATGTTCTCATTCTTAATTTGTGTAACAATATCTCGTAAAGTATCTAAACATTCACAATTTCATACCACTCCGAAATTTCTACTCTAGACCGTAACACAGTAATTACTGTTTGTGCTTTACAGTAGAAACAGTAGAACTCAGTACTGAATTCGAAACACTAACAGCCTCAACAACAGAGGCACCTTTATCTCCAGCAAACCACCGATCAACGCAATCAACCATGGCAGGTATCTACAGAGATCCCCCTATTGCTTACAAGAGCTCCTTCGATTGGACCAAGCCTAAACTCTTCACCCTTTACAATGTTGATGAGGACCGGACCGACAGCATGAAGGTCCCCTTGTTCACGGAGACCGGAGGACTGGAAGAATTGCTCTTTGTGGAGGAGTCTTTTCAAAATGCTGCCAAGCTTTTAAGGCTCCCGATGGACATCTATCTCACCCACTTCAGTTGATGCCTCACCACTGACGCTCAGAGCAAGTGGAATGACATGATAAAGGATCCACTGGATCCGGAAGAATACCAATACTCCCAAGAAGAAATTGGCGGATACGATCAAGCGTTCCTTGACTTCACCAAGCTCTACTGCAATGTCAGAGATGCCAGGGATATCATGCACACTTATCTCAGAAGCTCCGAATGCAGAAAGACCCCATCAGTTACATGCAAAGAACACACTGACCGGATCCTTATCCTCATGAAATACACCCAAAAACTAGATGGAAGCAGTGCCCCTCTCTCCAGAGTGGAGAAACTCACTATCCTCCTGCACTCATTCCCATCTTCATGGATCGAGAGCTACGGGATCATCCACAGTGCAATTCAAGAAGATACCACAGTCCAACCACAAGGGCAACCACAACAAGAAGAAATCCAACCCCTGCAGGATTCCCGGACACAACCATGATTGGTCCAAATGCCCAAAGAACAGATTCTCTAAGAACTACAAGACTCCCGGCAACAATCAAACTGAGTCCTTTCATACTCATACCCAAGCCCTCATGATACCAGGAAGCAATGAGACCTTTCAAGCTCACATTAATGCAGCACGTGAGGCTGCCATTGAAGAATACCATGCCAATCATGGTGGTCGAACCGAAAGAAGCATCGATGGGGACCTCATTTGGCTCCCCTGAGTCTTCAAAGGCCCCAGGCCTAGCAAGAAGCCCCGGGCTTCACCAAAACCAGCAATCACCTTGCCTCCAGCTCCCCAGGACCTGGATGCCAGTACAGCCCTGCTGTCTGGGATGATGCATGGAGGAGATCTCCCAGATAAAGAGGGGAAGGAACCTACAGGATGGAGTCCTGTTGAGCGCTCAGCAAAGCCTGCAATCGCAGCAGCAACAACAAAAACAGTTCGATCCTCTGCCACAGAGGAACAATCAAACATGGATCCGAATCGAAAACAACTGAATCAATCCAAGGGTACAACAGACGCGAAAGATAGTACAGCAGCAGCAAATGGACCAACCTTGTCCCTAGCAAGAAATTGGTCCACAGGTACAGCAAAAAACCTCTATTGCTATACCCAAAACTCCAAAGACTACACGAAAGGAGGTGCGTTGGAGCAAAATTATTTAAAGCTGCTGTCAACTGCTGGAAATACAACAAAAAATACAGCAGAACAGGCATCCCCGAATACGAGCAACGTGGCTCCTATTCTTCTAACTACAGTAGAGTACATACAAGGCATCCCTACAAAATCAAGACCACTACTCGCACTACTTGATAGTGGATCTTCCAGAACTCTAATTAATAAAAGAGCACTACCATTCAGCACACTACCAATCAGGAGCAAGCATCAAGTCATAACCACCACAGCTAGCGGAAGCTTCGACACTACCGAATACATCATCATGAAGAATCTCAGGCTACAAGAGTTTGGCAACTACACTATCAATCAACAAGAGGCAAGGCTCTTCCATTCCCCCGACTGCAAATATGATCTCATACTAGGCAGAGACTTCCTCCACCTAGCAAAGATCAATCTCCTATTCAAAGAAGGCACAGTACAGTGGATGGATCGAACTGTCCCTATGAAAGATACCTCTCTATACCATGACAACCATACCATGCTCATGGAAGAACTAGAAGACACTGAACTCTTTGCTGATGATCTCTCCTTTGCCAATCCATACAAGTCCAAGGTGATCCTCGACAGAGCCTACCAAGAAACAGATCCATCTACAGTCGCCAAACAACAGTCCCACATGTCCGACACCAAGCAGCAGCAGTTCCAAGCAATACTCAGCAAGTACCCAAATGTATTCAATGGGGAATTAGGAAAATATCCACACAAGAAGATCTCTCTAAGACTGAAGCCCGGATCCAAGCCCATACACAAGAAGCCTTATCCAGTAGCATACAAGAGAGAAGACCTATGCAAAAGGGAGCTCCAGAATCTTTGCAATGATGGAGTACTCAAAAGATGCACTGGACCAGCTGAATGGGCCTTCCCTACATTCATTGTTCCAAAGAAAGACAACAGAGTTAGATGGGTATCAGACTTCAGAGAACTGAATGAACTTCTTGAGAGACATCCTTATCCCATACCAAGGATACAAGATATCATGAAAAAAAGAGGCAAGTACACTCACTTCACCAAGATTGACTTGTCCATGCAATACTACTGCTTTGAACTGGATGACGCAAGCAAGAAGCTCTGTACCATAGTAACACCATATGGTTGCTATGAATACCAAAGACTACCAATGGGCGTCAAGGTTTCTCCAGACGTTGCCCAGCAACTAATGGAAGATATCTTACAAGACACTGATTGCACTGTTTACATCGATGATATAGGCATCTGGACCAATGGCTCTTTTGACCTACACATGAAGACTATCGACAAGATCCTAGACCGGCTCAACCAAAATGGACTCAAGTGCAACCCACTCAAATGCGACTGGGCTGTACAAGAAACAGACTTCCTTGGCTATTGGATGACACCCACAGCAGTTAAGCCATGGAGGAAAAAGATTGAAGCTATCCTCCATATGGACCGACCAAGAACTGTGACCCAAGTCAAGTCCTTCCTGGGAGCAGTAGGATACTACAGAGATATGTGGCCTCGCAGATCTCATGTCCTAGCTCCTCTCTTCGATATTACCGGAACCCCCAAGAAAACTCCTCAAACAGCTGCCATCAAAGGCAAACAAAGGAAAGCTCCCTCAGCTTTCACTTGGGGACCTGCCCAAGACAAAGCCTTTCAAGAGATGAAAGCAATGGTGGCAGCGGATGGGCTGAATACCTATCCAGATCTTAACAAGCCCTTTGAAGTGTACACTGATACCTCAGACCTACAGCTTGGTGCTGCCATCCTACAAGATGGCAAACCAATCGCTTATTGGTCAAAGAAACTATCTGATGCCCAAAAGAATTACACAACTATGGAGAAAGAACTCCTCGCAATAGTACTCTGCTGCAAAGAGTACCGAAAAATGCTCCTTGGTGGTGTTATCAATGTATACACTGACCATAAGAACCTTACCTTTCGAACACTCTCGGTCCAACGAGTCCTCCGGTGGAGACTGTTCCTCGAAGAATTTGGTGTCAATCTCACCTACATTGAAGGCAAGAAGAACGTCCTTGCCGATGCCTTGTCCAGGCTCCCCCGGATGGATCCACCTACTGAGGGGAAGAAAGCCCTTGATAAGGGCACTCTTATTGATTTTTTGAAACTGGAAGTCCCCAAGCAAGATGAAGAACTATTTCTCGCCAAGTTCCCCAACCTATTCCAACACTTATGCAATGACGCAGACCAGGAATTACAAGCCTGTCTGCTGAACAATGAGTGCCTCCTCAATCTACCAAACAGCCAAGAGATGGAATGCCCGGTGAACTACTCCAACATATACCTTCATCAGCAGAGGGACCCAACTGTCAAGTTCAAGATTCAATCTAAAACCTTCTTCTACCAAGAATTAGAGGGAAACAAGATACTTTGCTACGCGAACCAATCCAATCCCGAATGCTGGAGAATCTACATCCCAGCATCCCTTATTAATGATACCATCAAATGGTATCATCTCCTGTTGGGTCATTGTGGATCCACCAGATTACAACAGACTATATTGGCCCGATTCTATGCTGACAATCTAACCAGTTTATGCAAGTCCTATGTATGCCCAGACCACTGCATCAAATACAAGAACCATAACTCCCAGTATGGCAAACTACCACCAAAAGAAGCGCCATTGTCCCCATTCTATGAGGTACACGTGGATCTCATAGGACCATGGAAGATTACAGCCCAAGGCAAGAACTATAATTTCAAAGCGCTAACATGTATCGATCTGGTTACCAACCTCCTTGAAATCATCAGAATCAGGGACAAGTCCTCCCAGCATGTATCAGACCAATTCAAGAACTGCTGGCTGTCAAGATACCCAAGACCTATCAGATGTGTCCATGACAATGGTGGTGAGTTTCTAGGGGCTGAATTCCAGACGACCCTCAAGCAGTATGGAATCCAAGCAGTTCCAAATTCCAAAACAACAATAAAGAATCCCCAATCTAATGCCATTTGTGAAAGAGTCCATCATACAGTTGCTGATATCCTTCGCGTCCTGGTACATGTTAATCCTCCTCAGGTTAATACCAGAGCAAGTCAACTCATGGACAATGCACTATCCACCTGCATGCATGCCTCCAGATGCGCCGTCAACGCTGCTCTACAGGCGTCCCCAGGGTCCCTAGTATATAGCCGGGACATGCTTGTTGATCTACCACTAACATCAAATCTGTTAGCTTTACAGCAGCTTCGACAGCAAGGTATTAACAAGGCCCTGCTCAGCGACAATGCCAAGCGTAAGGAACATACCTTCCAACCCAACGAGAAGGTATGGATGCAAGAACCAGATCCGGACAAGCTACAACCTTGCAAGACAGGACCATTCACTATTGCCCAAGTACACAACAATGGCACTGT
The DNA here is from genome assembly GCA_037355855.1 of Pseudo-nitzschia pungens. Taxonomy (NCBI): domain Eukaryota; phylum Bacillariophyta; class Bacillariophyceae; order Bacillariales; family Bacillariaceae; genus Pseudo-nitzschia; species Pseudo-nitzschia pungens. The sequence continues at coordinate 2,430,049 of CM074764.1, read as the reverse complement.
TAAGATTCAAAAGACTCTATCGGTTATTGAAACAGTTAACATCCGGAAGCTGACCCCATACAAGGAACCAATTCCGATTGACCAATCCGAACCCGCGACAATTCACTGGTCAACCTAACCTAGATATGGGATTAGCTCAATCATGAGGCACTATGTGACGGGCTAGCATAGCTAGTCCAAACCACGACTGAATAATTGACTGAATCCCACATCACGGGAATCGAATATTATATGGCAATCTACATTCATGGATATATTATTATATGTGTCCTAACTATTATGGTCGAGTCCCAGAAAAGGATATATGCCTAATCGTGGGAACCGACAATGAATCAACATTTATGGCAGAGCATGCCAAAATGTGGCTATGCTCGCGACCTCAAATTTTATATGTTCTCATTCTTAATTCGTGTAACAATATCTCGTAAAGTATCTAAACATTCACAATTTCATACCACTCCAAAATTTCTACTCTAGACCGTAACATTGCCTTCCTTTCAGTTTCGGTGAAAACAACATCACACTTGCAGCTACACACAAAGCACCGAGTGCACCTCCCATTGACAAGGTAGCTCATTCCCAAAACCGGTGTAACGCTGACACTTTGGACACTTGCCACCATCTGGCGCGTCCAAACAGTGGATCTGGAACCAGAAGCAACCAATCTCGTGTTCCTTTTTCCTTGCTTTGCGAGGCTTCTTGGATGCTTGTTGAAAGCTTCTGGACATGGTGTTGTATTGTCGGAGTTTCTTTCGATGCGCCTCATCGATCTCGTTGTTGAAGTCTTCGATTTCCTCCCTACTCTGGAGATACATGGTGTAGTGATGACCACAGCTGGGGCACGGTTTAATGAGCATCTCTGATTTGTTGAATTCGATTTGCTTGTGTGGTCGTGGTGTTCCGGTAGTTTTTTTGAGCTTGGCGTGTTTCTTGACAGCTTCGGCTGCAGCTGCTTCCTTCTTGGCTTGAATCTTTTCCAACTCAATAATATGCATTTTGTTCAGTCTATTGAGCAACAAAATTGCATCAGGAGTCTTTCTGTTGGAAGGACGAGTCTTGGGAGCTTGTTTGACCGACAACTCGGTCAGTTCCTTGTAGATTCCAAACTGCTTGATGGCTTCAGCGAGTTGCCCGGCAATGTAGGCAGCGCCCCAATTCTCCCGTTTCGAGCGTTTGGAGGTCCCTTTGCTATTCACACAGTTCTTTTGGAGCATCAAGAGAGCAGTCTTGGCATCATTGTCAACCAGAGGGGACAAATCAGAGTTGATGAAGGCTTCAAGGTGTCCAATTTTGACAGGTTTGGTGTATGGAAGGCGAGTCTCCAGGAGGCTGTAAACAGCAAGGGAATGGGCAGTATGGGGATCCATCGACCCTTTCTTTTTCTTGTCAGGACAGATTGTCTCGCAGCTGAGGAGACTATCATCAGATTCGGAATTCATCCGACGGATGTATCCAAATTTGTTGATAAGAGCAGAAGGGGTATGATTGTTGAAGATAGACATGGTTTCAGAGCTAATTTGGAGGAGATTTTAGTGCAGTTGCAGAGGATTCCAAGGTAAGTACTTTCAATCAATCGGACTGAATACTGTGGTAGATTGTCGAGTCTCCGGATAAGACGTAGATTGTCAAGTCTCCAGATAAGACGGGGATTGCCGTGTAATCGATCCATTTCCCCTCTCTGCTGAATTCCTCTCTCCTGCTGCTTCTCACCTCTACTGCTCTCTCTCAACCAATGACGCAAGATCAACCTCCCCCATCCAAGACAGTGGGAATAATTGCAAGTGTGATACCATCTTGCTCTCGATTGCTGTTGTTGTGGATAGAGCCACATTTTGGAAGGCTGAAGCCCGGAAAAAGAACTTTCCTTGTAAGTTGCGAACACCAAAAATAGACGATTTTGAAGAGTTTAGTAAGGCACTTAAACAAGGGGTTTCCACTAACAAAATAGCATACTTTAAGAGGTTATAACAATTTATCTATTACAGAGAGAATTTTTATTTTTGGTATGGTTGCTTAGTGGTTCGCTGGTGGTTCACTAATGGTTCATTGGTGGTAATTTCGGCGGGAATTTGAAAATTCTCAATTGTTGTCGGACTCGTAGTACTACGAGTCCGACAACAATTGAGAATCACTAGTCGTGCACTGAAATTAGCACCAATGGAACGCCAGTCAACCGCCAATGGACCGGGTAGGAGAACATACCTTAAATAAAAATTATCTCTGTAATAGATAATTTCCTATAACCCTTTATAGTATGCTGTTTTGTTAGTGGAAACCCCTTGTTGAAGAGCTTCACTAAACTCTTCAAAATCGTCTATTTTTGGTGTTCGCAAAAGTTCTTTTTCCGGGCTTCGGCCTTCCAAAATGTGGCTCTATCCACAACAACAGCAATCGAGAGCAAGATGGTATCACACTTGCAATTATTGCCACTGTCTTGGATGGGGGGGGGGTGATCTTGGGTCATTGGTCGAGAGAGAGCGCAGCTGAGAAGCAGAGAGGAATTCAGCAGAGGGGAAATCGATAAGCATCGATGCGATCGATCGAAATAACACGGCAATCCTCTTGAGATCCGGAGACCCAACAATCTACCACAGTATTCAGTCCGATCGATTGAAAGTACCTACCTTGGAATCCTCTGCAACTGCAATCTCCTCCAAATCAGCTCTGAAACCATGCCCATCTGCAACAAAAAGGCCCCTTCTGCTCTCAGCAAGACTTTTGGACACGTCCCGAGTGAATTATTGGAGTCCGACTCTGACGATAGTCTCTTCAGCTCCGACAAGAAGAAAGCCAAGGATCCCCAAACCCATTACCATGAGATTTACAATCTCTTGGATAATCGACTTCCATGCACCTTACTTGTCAAAATTGGACATCTTGATGACTTCACCAAGACTGATTTGTCCCCTCTTGTCGACAATGATGCCAAGACTGCTCTTTTGACCCTCCAAAAGCGCTGTATCGATAGCAAAGGGACCTCCAAACGCTGTAAAAAGACCTATTGGGGTACGAAGTACATTGCTAGGCAACTTGCTGAAGCCATGAAGCAGCTCAAAGAGTTGACTGCGTCTGTCAAAGCTCCCAAAACTCGTCCTTCCAACAGAAAGACTCCTGCTGCCATTTTGTTGCTTAACAAATTGGATGAGATGTATATTGCTGAGTAGGACAAGGTACTTGCCAAGAGGGAAGCCGCTGCAGCCGAATCTGCCAGGAGACGCGCCAAGGTCCGGAAAACTGCCACGTCGCGTCCACACAAGCAGATTGAGTTTGATTGATTGAAGAGGCACTCCAAAGAATGCCCCAGTTGTGGTCATTACTACACCATGCATCTCCAGAGTAGACAAGAAATTGTTGAAATCAACAAGGAGATCGATGATGAACACCGGAAGAAGCTTTGACAATACAATGCCAAGTCCAAAAGCGCTCAACAAGCAACCAAAAAGCCCCGGAAGCCAAGAAAGAGAGAACGGGAGATTGGTTGCTTCTGTTTCAAGATCCACTGTTTGCACTCCCCGGATGGCGGCAACTGTGGGGCGTGTCAATTTGCTACCGAATCTGGATACAGATACCTTGACAATCAGGGAAATTGCCGTCGCTGCGACGTATGCAACTGTAACTGTGACGTCACATTCACCAAAACTGAAAGGAAGGCAATTGCTGATTCAGTGGATCCGAAGAGCGAGTTCGATGACTCTGATGAAGAAATCAACACATCCAAGTTCCTCCAGCATTGGGAAGACAGATATGCTGCTAACGCGAACGAGCAGTATCTGTCCAATCCAACAGCTTCCAAGGAACAGATTGTCCATGACACTCATGCATCCACCTTCCATGACATGCTCTCTGATCTGGTTCTTGGAAGTGCCAAAGTAAAGAAGCGTCTCCAGGATGAAGTTGGGCCTATCAAGTCTACCAGCAAGGATGGGAAGACTATCAATCAGCTCCGGGCAGAGAAGAGTGGTGTCACTCCGGATCCCACTGGAGACTCCAGGTTCTACCGGAACAGACTCCAGGAACATCAAATGGATCCAACCAGGTTTCTCCGAAACAACAATATGGCAAACAGGTTCTCTGAGACGCCATCTGCTGTCGAAGGGATCGGATCTCGTGTCCAACCAATCAGCATCGATGGAGCTGATCATGGCGCCAGTAAATTGTTGTGTACTCCAATCAAACCAAGCCGTAAATTGTCGAGTGAACGCCGATTGTTGTCGAGTGGTACTCCACCAAGCGAATTGTCGGGTGATACTCCTCCCTTCTTTCGATCCATGAGGGAAGCAGCCAATGAAAAAGCTGACTTCCAGGAGAACTCCCAGCCAACCCTGGAGATCCTCGATTGATTGGGAGACACTCTTACTGCTGAAAATAATTCAGCAGAAGCTTCCCGGATCAAGCGCAAGGCAACTGATCTTGCCAAGCGCGGAAAAGATCCGGAGGAGTGCCTCCCCAAGATGGTGGACTGGTGCAAGCGCCAGAAGATTCCAGCGAAGGAAACCCCCAGTGGAACAGAGAAGAAATAAATTTTATTATTAGTAATTATCTATGATTAGTTGTATATTGTCGATTGCTGTAGATTGTTGTGTCGTAAAAAGTCATGTTGTCCATTGTTGGTTGTCCATTGTTGATTGTCGATTACTATTCTTGCTGGAGACATGATGTGGTTTTTTGATGTTACCATCAGCAAAATTATGAGCTGCTGCTGCCTGCTGCTGTTTGTTGCTGTTTGCTGCTGTTTGCTGCTGTTTGCTGCTGTTTGCTGTTGTTTGCTGTTGTTTGCTGTTGTTTGCTGTTGTTTGCTGTTGTTTGCTGTTGTTTGCTGTTGTTTGCTGGTGTTTGCTGGTGTTTGCTGGTGTTTGCTGGTGTTTGCTGGTGTTTGCTGGTGTTTGCTGGTGTTTGCTGTTGTTTGCTGTTGTTTGCTGTTGTTTGCTGGTGTTTGCTGTTGTTTGCTGGTGTTTGCTGTTGTTTGCTGCTGTTTGCTGTTGTTTGCTGCTGTTTGCTGCTGTTTGCTGCTGTTTGCTGCTGTTTGCTGCTGTTTGCTGCTGTTTGCTGCTGTTTGCTGCTGTTTGTGTTGATATCCGCTCGTCAGCGGTCTTCGGGATCTAATCGACTCGTAGATAAATCGACTTGTACTGGTCTGTAAATAAGGAAAAGCCTTAACAATAATAATACATAAAGTCCTGGCAAATCGTGAGTCTACAGTGGACTGTTCAAGGTCTATTGCATACACTTAGGCAATACAAGGCACTTCCCTAGAGGTACATCGGAATCGTCGTAAGGGGAGGGCATGATAGGTGTGTTTATTTTAGAGTGAAACATAAAGAGTGAATAAAGGGAGCTGAGCGCAGCTCAGCTCTGTATCGTATCGTGACAGCGTTCGATAACTCGCATAATAACAGCGCTCCGTAGTGCTGGTACTGTATTCTACGGGTAGCGTATCGGAGTATTGTAGGGTATCTCCGATTAATCGAATCGTGTGCTAGCTCACTTATGCTAGCACGTTTGGTAACTGTTTGGGCCGGGCACCCAGTCATGGTACATATTATACACCAATGACCCGGCCCTGGCGGTAGCATAGTATCTTAGCATGGTATCATGGTAGGCTAGCATCTTTCAGTATCTCGTAGCCTTAGCAACCCTAACCCTGTAGCATTTAGCTACACCATAACAGGTGCTTTACTCGGGGTACGTACGATTGGTACAAATCGTACGCGGCGACCCTAGTAAACTCTGCTAGCATCCATACTAAACAGGATAGGTCTGCTGCTAATCCTGCTGCTAAGCCTGCTGCTAAGCCTGTTGCTAAGCCTGTTACTAAGGATGTATGCTACCAGTTAGCACACATCTCAGCACTCAGCTCAGCACCTGTTAGTCAACTACTGGAGGCTGCTGACTGTAGCCCCAGTACACTCTCCTATGCAGGAGCCTTAGCACAGATCGTAGCACCACCTTGAATATCTTCATAGTCCCCGTGATTCATGCCAGTAGTCCTGTAATAAGCAACTGAGCAACTATACCAGTCCCCGGAAACAGATACTCCCAGGGGGACACCAATACTCCTGCTTGTTGCAACAGGACACTTGGATGGATCATAACAGATTCAGGGATGCTTCCATATGACTTGTCAGAGATCGAACTGCATCAAATATTGCAGTTTCCTATCAGAGGCCCGGCTGATTTGTAGCAAAAAAAAGGGGGTTGAACCGTAGGACCTTTTGCCCTCAGTTCGATTCCTTAACACATACAAGGAGATCAATCAGCCTATTGTATTTCAGGTTTATAGTCCCCGGAACCGATGTACCCGGAGACTCCCAAATATATAACGTAATCATAAGGTCGGATCGAAGTCTGCTGCAACCAAATAATCCATAATCCATAATCGGAATCCGCTGCGTTCCGAAATAAGATTGCGGCATTCGGAATAAGGTTGCAATTAGGGTCGAAATCGAAGCGTCCGAAATTCGTTGCATCCGAAAATCGAAATCAAAATCGTGACTATCGAAGAACTCGTAATCGAAATCCAAAATGGCCTGGTTCCAAAAATCGAAACCAAAAAATCTTCTGCGTCCGAGCTGCTTGTCAGGGGGTCGAAGTACCTCAGATAATGCAGCTGGAGCAATTCTACCACATGCATCGCTCACAGTGGTCTTTCAACGCTGGGCCATTCAGCAGCTTGGTGAATAGGTCAGCAATATTGGTCTCACCAGGTTCCTTTGCAATTCGAATTGTCCCAGCGGCAATAGACTCTCTTGCCTTGTGGTACGCAACACTGTTGTGCTTCTTGTTGCAAGGGCTCTCTGGTCTGGTGGTATTTTTGACAACAGACTCATTGTCACAGTATACAATCCGTAGGACCTTCAATAGGGACCCCCATCATCCGGAGCTTGTATCTGAGCCCTTCAATCAGTTCAATGGCAATTCGCAATGCCACTATCTCAGAACCAAAGGTTGAGGTCTCCACAGTGGTCTGGCGTTTGCTGAACCACAGGATAGGGGCCCTGTTCAGGAATATAATAATTCCTGTATGGGATCTTCTTGTTGCTTTGCATCCGGCATGATTGGCGTCAACAAAACAACTCATAATAACTGCTTTCCCAAGGGGTTCAGGAGCATCCGGTGGCAACACTTCCTTGGCATCTGGATAGAACTCACTCCAATCACAGTCGGGGAATCTGGACTCATCCACTTCAGGCCGGGTCTCATCAAACACCAACTTGGATCGGGCATGCGCCTTGAGATAGGCAAACATGTGCAATACTTGGTTCAAATGCCCTGTTCTTGCTTGCGCTAGATACCTAGACATAAGGGATACAGGCATGACCAAATCCAGTCTTCCAAGTTCACACAACCATCTCAAGACACCAATCAGGCCCTGGTAGTAGTTCTGCTTGCTTGGATCCAGTTCGGTGGTTACATCAACTTCTGGACGATAATCGGATGTCAACGGGGTCGACACCTTGTTCGGAAGGTACTTGTAACCATACTGCTCGGTGCCAAGCTCCTTCTCTACTGCGTCGATGGCTTTCTTGGCATATTTCTTGGAGGACATCGCCCACTTGGGGATTGGGTCAGTCTTTAACCACATGCGAATGAATATCAGCACCCAAATACAAGGTTGGAACTTCTATAGTCCCGTCCTTTAACGTGAAGTGCTGCTCGATACTCTCCAACTGCCGTCGTGGGTCCTCACTGCAACAGATGATATCGTCAACGTATGCAATCAAGTAAGCCCAGTACCTAGAACCATCCTTTCGCGTCTCCACTCGCATATGAACATCAGGATCAGCTTTACAGGGTTGATATCCTAGCGTTCGTAGGTGCTTGGTCAAATAGGATCGGAACGACGCGCCTGCAACAGGAAGCCCATACAGTGCTCGAACGATCTTACATACCTGACCTACCAAGTGCTGGGGAAAACCATCTTCTGCTCGTGCAACCAAATAATACTTCTTCTTGATCGGCGCTGTAAGGTAGGCGTTCTGGATGTCCGCAGACAGTACGTCCAAATTGTTCAGGGCTGCCAACAGGAAGAAGATACGGACTGAATCTCTGCTTGGTACACTGCTGAAGGTATGTTCCTTGGCTGTTGCTTGTACCTTATGGCTGTCGGCGACTAATCTAGCCTTTCTGGTGAGGGATCCCAGCTTGACGTCGAATATCATATGGGTAGTGATCCTGCTGAAACCTTCGGCCTTGAGACCTTCGACGGTGTAGCTTGGATCGAACTCGAACGCCATCTCGTTGTTCCTCATCTCCTTCGCGATCGCCTTCTCCCAATAGTCCGTTCCAGTCTTTCGGTCGATGGCTAGGGCTTCGGGAATAGAATGAGGCAACTCCACTCCAAACTTGTGCGTCCTATCCCAGTACTTGTTTCGCTTGGTAGCCTTGAGGATTCGTCTCTTCCTTCGTAGTACATGGTGAATCCACCATCGGAATGCTGGCTGATCCGAGATTCTTGGCGGATATGGCATACTCGGCCGTCTGCACAGGAAAGGACTCTTTCAGATCGCTCAACTTACACCAGGATTTGGTTCCGTCCTTCCAGCTGACGAGCAATCGCCATCCCTTCGTGGTAGGCCTGGGAACTTTGCGACCATACTTGTTGACGATCGTCGCATCTTGCTTCCTAACGGCGGATCCGTCCCTCTCATGATCGATGATCTCGTCCAACAGAGAAAACATGCGTCCGTCATCGTCGATTTCGCTGTACATACTCTCAGCAACAATATTGGCGGTGTACTGCTTGACGGAACCATCTGGAAACTGCAGATCATACATCCTGGTATCAAGGGATAGGGTTATCGTTCCTCTTGCCGATCGGATTCCCATTAAGATCAGCAGTACAACTCTTCACAACACACCGTAGTCGTTCGTCGCCCTTCTGGATCATCACATTGTTACCAATATACTCATCATAGTCATCCCCATCAGGTATGAGATTGTCAATATCTGGGATGGAAGCTTCGGGCTCGGCGAGCTCCCACCTTTCTTGGTGTCCTTCAAATAACTCAGCAGGGGGATCAGGGTACGTAGCTTGGAACTTTGCGTCGTTATCCTCCACTTTGTCCCCGATCTTGGATTCAACTGCTTGGTCAAATGAGTCCATATAGCGCTTGACGTCATGGGAACGCCATTCTTCTTCAGTAACAGCACGCACTGTGTTAGTGCTTACCGGCATGGCCGCCTCGTTCAGGATCCAGTGGCAGTCCCCGCCTCCGAATCGGTCACCGCACGGGCCAAGCCACCGTCCCAGCTTTTTGGTCCCATCAGAGAGATCAACCCAATAGACGAAATCATACCATTCATGGGCTTGGTACAGAGATATATCAGGCATGTACCCATGTACAATTTCGAACGGCATTCAACCCATCACCGTAGGATCACTGGAAGCCGTGCGCTGTCGGATGGCAGCAACAAGCTCCCCACAGAAAGCCCACAGGCGCTTGGGGGATCGTTTCCGGGCCGTCTTCTTGCGGATGCTTCTGCTGATATGGCCGATGCTGAGCTCCGCGCGATTCTGGAAGGGACATCTTGGCTGGATAAAGGTCTGGTGGATATGGTTCTTGCTGACAACCTTATTCCATGGAGTCTTGTAAGTCCCAGGAGCGCCTTGCTCTCGAGCGCCATCGGATATCAAATGCTCGGGGATGCCAACATCGTGGATGAAAATCTTCAGTCCCTCATACGCTTGCTTTTTGCCCTGTATAGGTATGAACTCATCGTAACCCTTACCATTACTGAAAAATTGGGCGGCTGAATCTTGTCGCATGATACTCGGGACCTTTGCCATCCAGGTGTCGGTATACCATTTGCCAGCCGCGACGCGCTTGTTTCTGAAGCTCTGCGTTGGCAATCGGCGGACGAGGGGATGCATAGGGTTGCGGAACCCTTTCTGGGTCGTGACTCGAAGGGTGTCTGCAGCCTTTCTCGGAGATACATCCCAAATCTTGGACAGACGGTCGGAATCAATCTTGCAGTAGCGTTCGGTGTCGATCGTCGGGCCCCACTTGGCTCGTCTGGAGATGGTGTCGAGCTCGGGATCGACTGGTTCGACTGCATCGTCGTCCCATCGAACATGCTTGTAAACCGCAGACAGGCAGATGGGGGAATCCCTGCAACGGGGATCCAATTCGAAGCGCTCGCGTCCATCGGTGTAGGCGCGCTCGTACAACGGGGTATGCAGGGCGTTGATTGTAAGACTTGGTACTGTTGCATCCTCGTCTACATCATCGTCCCCGCAAGTCTTCAAGGAATCGCCCGAAAAGAGAGAAGAAAGCCATGCATCCAGACGAGAGTCAGATGCAATCGCACATGGGGTCAGATCACGGCGGGTACAGAGTTGCTGAAGGCTCCGCAGCTTGTACTTCTCATAGCAATCATGCTGGGGTAGGATCAGCTCGTCGCTCTGAAGAGGCTTGTCGTACAAATGAGGACTGAAATTGGACCGTGTCTCGTCGGGCTCCAACTTACGCTTGTTGGACTTCTTGGACTGCTTCGTGGTCGGCGCGGAGGCGTCCATCGCGTCCGCGCGAAGGACAGACAACGTAGGATTCAACGGATGAGATCCGTCGATGGCTTCTTCGGCTTGCTCGAACTTCTTGCTCTTCGGATCCCAAGGGAAGTCTCGGGTTGCAACGACATGATCGCATGTAGCCATCTCATGCTTGGTTGGCTTGCGGGAGGGGAAATAGGACACGACCCCATCAAGCAGGAGCTTGATGTCAAGGGTGTGGCCCGCGCCGGGATCTTCAGGATCGGTATTGTCAATATGGATGGAGTGACTGGACTGTTCATCATACTGACGGGGCGCCTCACTGACACGATTGGGATGGCAGTCCCGTATCTGATTCGGACAAATCAAGCTGTGGGACAACTTGTCGCCAAAATACAGTGCTTCGTGGAAATAAATCAACCAAACTTTCCCGTCGGTATCTGTGTAGGCCGTAACACAGGTCCTAATAGGAATGTTCTTGATAGGTTCGAGCTCAGGCGAAAAAGGATGAACATCGACGTGACTGACGACTTGGTCTTCAAGCAAGATCATATTGGAACCAGGCGGCAGTTGTATTGGCGTGACTGTCCAGCTCGCATTGCCCCTCAGGACTGGGTGGGGCGCGCGCGCGCGGGAGATCCATCTGGTACAACAGCCGGCCAACCTTACTTAATTTTGGGCACCGGCGGTCGGTTCAGTTCTTGGGGGTCTGTCCTTGGTTCGAGCCGTTGCCCTTCTTCTTGCCCTTTCTGCGCCCCCTGGGCCCAAAACTGTTTCCTGCGCCTTGGGTCTTGTTCGTGGAGGCAGCAGGCGTGGTAGAACTAGTGGACTGAATAGTTCGAGCCTTCTTCTTCTGGCGGAGGTCATACAACTGCTTGCGTTGTTCCTTGGAGAAGGTCCTGTAAACTTCGAGGGGATACTTCTTGTCTTCGATCGTACCACTGTATGATCCACTGTTGCTGCTTCCTTGATTGCTACCGCCACCTTGGCGTACAGAGGAGATACTTCGTGCCCTCTTCGTTGAGGCCGCACCCATCTTCCGTATACCGAGGCATTTCTTGAAGTACGAGACGCACTTGTTGAAGTCCTTGTTGTACTTGTCGGTTTCAAGGACCTGGAGCTTGGGGTTCTCAAACCGATCATCTTGGATGCTGTGGATGAAATGCATGGTGAAGTCTTGCTCGTCGGGCAACTTGTCGTGGTTGGCAAGCGTAGTCTGGAAATTCAACCAAGTTCTGCAGTGCTTCTCAAAGTCGTATGTTCGAGAGTCTCCTGTGTAGCGAGAGGTGTACATACCGGTATGGACCTTGTCAAGGATAGCCGCAAAGTTCGTTTCAGAGAAGGCATTCTCGTATAGGGTTAGGAATGCGGCTCGGGCGTTCCCAGTCGGATTCTTCGCGTCTTTGTACCTTCGAGTGTAGGCCCAGGCAGGGCCATCACGAACTGCATTGCAGAGCAACACCCAAACGTCATGGTTGTCAGTGACGAACTGCGGGCCTTCAAGCGTGGCGCATCGAACATTGTAATCCATCCAGTTGGAAAAAATTCCGTCCTTTCCAACAGTGGCGGATCTCTCTGCTGCAGTCACCGTCTCTTGCTCCTTCGGACGAATAACATATGATAGGGGGGAACCTTGTTCATTGTACTGAAAGCGGAGGAACTGGCGGAAGCTTTCTTCCCACTGACGGAAGTTGTCAAGGTTGATGAGCTTCGGCGGGGTGATAGATGCTGAGACTGTCTCCTTGTCGGCGGTCTGCATTTCATGTAGACGCTGGCGCGTTCGGTCGGCTGCGAGGGGATCGCTAAGCCAAGTATGGGCTGTAGGCTTGATACCAATGAGAGGTTGATAGCGGATCCACTCCGAGAGAAGCTGAAAGGATTGTCTGAAGGAAAGTCCGATGAATACTCGTTCATGGTAGGGGCACATCGGATGACGGTCGCCATTGAAATCACGTAGGTACTTGGGGAGTTCCTTGGCAGAGAGCTGCTGAATCGCCTCGATGCTGTTGAGGCCGTTCCAGAATAGTTCATCCGCTGTATCGCTGTTGCTGAAACCAGAAAGGATCTTGTGGAGGTCTAACTCTCTTGAACTGAGCTTTGCTCCATTCTTGTACCCAGAGATGCCTCCATTAGCCTGGGCTGTGGCATGAGCTTGGAGAATATCAGGACTAGTCCCTGCAGGTGCAGGAACGGGAGCGGGAGCAGGAGCAGGAGCAGGAGCACGAGCGGCGGCGGCAGCAGCAGCGTCAGCAGCAATCCGGGCTGCATTCTCGTTGCGCATTGCTCTCAGTTCTTGAATAGCAGCAAGTAGGATCATCTCAGATCGAGGTTGGATGTCAAGGTTCGGTTCTTGTTGGACTCCGGAGGCTCCAGCAGGAGCAACAGGAGGGACTCCAGGCGCTCCGACAGGGGGCAGCGCTCCAACAGGGGGAACACCGGCTCCAGCGGCGACTCCAGGCGGAGGAGCGTCGCCTCCAGGGACAGCGCCTCCATCTCCAGGGGCATCTCCAGCAGCGCCGGCTCCGGCGGCGGCAGCGATTTGTCTTCTAGTTTGCTTGGCCATGGTTGTCTTGACTTGCTCTGAGTAACTAACTTGCTTCAGTTTCTAAACCAAATTCTTTTGTGGTGGAGACTGTTTCCATCCAAGTTGTCGATCGAAGGTCTGTGTCGGTCGGTTCGTGTCGATCGGAGGTCACTTGTTGACAATTAAAAGAAAAGGTATTGCGTCAGCGTTTCCATGTCAACAGTTTCGTGTCGACGTCTGAAGAAGGTATCCACATCGATGGTTCCGATTCGATGGTTGAATGGTTGGTTACCAAAAGAGAAGAATTCTTTCGGTCTTTCTGATCTGCTCTGGACCAATCGATTTGATTTTGGGACATGACTGGTCCCAGGGATCTATCGGTTTTTGAGATATGACTGATCTCAGAGGCATGACTGGTCTCACATGGGTTTTGAGATATGACTGATCTCAGGGTTCTGATTCCAAGTTCCCTTGGCTAAAATCAAAAATTGATGGTATGGCAGATTTGAGGTGGTCCGGCCTCATTATTCGTTGGATGGTCCTGACGTCATGTCCTTGGTCTGCTGGATATGACCGTTCTCACTGGGAACGTACGTGGCGTTCTGTCTTCCACGAAGGTTCCATCCGTGGCAAACGTCCCCTTGAATCCTTTAAATAACAGGGAATCATGGACGCTGCTTTCTCCACGTCCGTCTTGCTCCTTCCCCACCGGACTGAGCCTCCATGGTGCCACCATGATGCTCAGCTACCGTACTCTGTATCAATAGGCCCCAGAGGTGGATGTGTGGGCTCCGGTCGGTTTGCGCGTTGTCTGTCTGCTGGGGAAGGGCTCCCCATTTACATCAGGGATCTCACGATGTCAGCTGCTGGTCCAGTTACAGCTGAGGTTTTACATCCAAGTGTAGGCATGGATGCCAGTGGTGATCAGCCAGCTGGGTTCTTTGCTTCACGCGCTCTAGCCGGCGTCCCGGTTCGTAGTGGGTCGAGCGGTGGGTCTGATAAACTGTGTTGATATCCGCTCGTCAGCGGTCTTCGGGATCTAATCGACTCGTAGATAAATCGACTCGTACTGGTCTGTAAATAAGGAAAAGCCTTAACAATAATAATACATAAAGTCCTGGCAAATCGTGAGTCTACAGTGGACTGTTCAAGGTCTATTGCATACACTTAGGCAATACAAGGCACTTCCCTAGAGGTACATCGGAATCGTCGTAAGGGGAGGGCATGATAGGTGTGTTTATTTTAGAGTGAAACATAAAGAGTGAATAAAGGGAGCTGAGCGCAGCTCAGCTCTGTATCGTATCGTGACAGCGTTCGATAACTCGCATAATAACAGCGCTCCGTAGCGCTGGTACTGTATTCTACGGGTAGCGTATCGGAGTATTGTAGGGTATCTCCGATTAATCGAATCGTGTGCTAGCTCACTTATGCTAGCACGTTTGGTAACTGTTTGGGCCGGGCACCCAGTCATGGTACATATTATACACCAATGACCCGGCCCCGGCGGTAGCATAGTATCTTAGCATGGTATCATGGTAGGCTAGCATCTTTCAGTATCTCGTAGCCTTAGCAACCCTAACCCTGTAGCATTTAGCTACACCATAACAGGTGCTTTACTCGGGGTACGTACGATTGGTACAAATCGTACGCGGCGACCCTAGTAAACTCTGCTAGCATCCATACTAAACAGGATAGGTCTGCTGCTAATCCTGCTGCTAAGCCTGCTGCTAAGCCTGCTGCTAAGCCTGCTGCTAAGCCTGTTGCTAAGCCTGTTGCTAAGCCTGTTGCTAAGCCTGTTGCTAAGCCTGTTGCTAAGCCTGTTACTAAGGATGTATGCTACCAGTTAGCACACATCTCAGCACTCAGCTCAGCACCTGTTAGTCAACTACTGGAGGCTGCTGACTGTAGCCCCAGTACACTCTCCTACGCAGGAGCCTTAGCACAGATCGTAGCACCACCTTGAATATCTTCATATGTTTGCTGCTGTTTGCTGGAGTGGATCAATCCATCCACTCGTGTTTTCGATTCCAGACTTTTGTGTACCGGTATGTTCGATATCCGGACTCGTAGACTTAGAATAGCTAAAGAGAGGTCCAACACCTCTCAGTCCCAGCAGTTCTTCTATACTTTGCGGCGCCAGTCGACTTCAATCCCAGGAGTTGACGCGTCGGCCGACTTCAATCCCAGGAGTTCTTCTATACTTTGCAGCGTCCGCCGACCTCAATCCCACCACCTGGACGTCCAAGGTTTTCTATTGTACCTATGTTCAATATCCACCAATGGAGATGGATATAATCGATTCCCACAAGTGTTCGATACTTAAGACATGGGAGTGACACTGCCGGCGGCACTATTGGTATACAATGGAAAACCTATTTGGAAGCAACTGGAGAAAACTGGAGCAACACTAATTCATTATTTCTATTTTTGCAACTCTGCAAAAGCATATCCACCACTAAACCACCTCTAAGAAATACAAGAACCAAAATCGAAATCGACAATGGTGGAGACGCGACAATCGACAATGGTGGAGACGCGACAATCGACAATGGTGGAGACGCGACAATCGACAATGGTGGAGACGCGACAATCGACAATGGTGGAGACGCGACAATCGACAATGGTGGAGACGCGACAATCGACAATCGACTATGGCGCTCAGCGCTCTATTACAACGCCGGGGTAGGTACCATCCTCACTGTATCCGCAGTGAGCAAAGGTCCCGTCGAATGGACCGATTGCTCCTGCTGCTTGTAGGATTTGCTGCTCTAGATCAGGGAGGTCTAGCTCCCCTCTCATATTAATCTTCAGATAGTTCACTAGCTGACAAATAATATACTCTGTTGGTCCATACTTGGGCTGATAGGGAGGTCGGGGGACAATGTCGAATTGCGTCGGTCCTTCCCTGTCCAAAATGGTGTTGTAAACAACCGGCGCAGAGTGGCTGCTCAAGTTGTCCCACATAAACACTCTCCAGTCGTCTGTTTGTGGTACTCTGCGATCGCCTTCAAAAGAAGAGCAGATACTGTCTACAAAAGAAGCAAAGTTGTCGGCTGTCGTTCCTGCTTCCCTAGTGACGCGAATCCACCGACGAGGATGAGCAATGCTTCCTGTCAAATTGTTGGGTACAGTAGGATCTCCAGCCTCCACAGCAATAATAACTGTAAGTTTGTGTCCTTTAGCTAGTGTAATTGCCGATATTGCAAACTCTTCGAAATCTAACTGCCCAAGCCTTGCTTCGATTCAGTTTCCGTGTTTCCATGGCGAACTCGTCAATATCGATAAGTCTCTTTCTGGGGATGCCAGCAATCCCAGATGGCAATGGTCTGTTCCAAAACAACCATTCCTTCCTCCTGTTTGCTGCAGTGTAAGCCCGGTAAGATTCAATACTAGCCTTTTTCTGTGTTACATTGAGCTCTTGTAACCGGTGCAAGAGGAGCTGTCGGCTGTAAATTCCTCCCCCTCATTGTAAATAAACATTGCCATCTCGTCAAGGGTGGATTGAGGCCAAACAATAAGACAGAACACAAGCAGACTAAGATCCCTGGACCTTCCGGAACAAAGATAGTTTTCGATGCGCGGACCACGCGATTTTTTATTGCAGTTAGTCATTTTGAGGGTATCCCCTTAAATTAATTATCTCCCCCAAAGAAACTCGCATTTTTTGGGATCGAAAAAAGTGCGGATTTTCATGGGACTAAAAAACTCGCATTTTTGCTCTAGAAAAAAAACACGTATATACAGCAATAAATGCGAGTTTTCAGCAGAAAAATGCGAGTTTTCGATACAAAATGCGAGTTTTATTTTAAAAAATGCGAGTTTTCTTGGAAAATGAGTGTTTTCAACAAAAATTTCAACCCTTACGGAGTCAATTTGTTATAAAAAATAGAGGCGCAACAGCGGAGTCGATTTGTTAATAGAGGCGCAACGACGCGGGAGTCGATTTGCTAATAGAGGCAAAATGACGGAATCGATTTGTTGATAGAGGCAAAATGACGGAGTCGATTTGCTAAGAGAGGGGCAACGACGCGGGAGTCGATTTGCTAAGAGAGGCGCAACAACGGAGTCGATTTGCTAAGATATGGTTTGAAAAATAATAATACAGGGGGAACAGCAATCAGCAACGCGTTGATAATACAGGGGGGGACAGCAAGCATCAAGCAGCAGCAACGCGTCGATAATACAGGGGGGGACAGCAAGCAGCAAGCAGCAACGCGTCGATAATACAGGGGGGGGGGACAGCAATATAATACAGGGGGGGGGACAGCAAGCATAATTTTAATTATTAAGGACCTCTCTTAGCAAATTGACTCCCACATCGTCGCGCCTCAATCAACTCCGCCCTCGTTGCGCCTCTCTTAGCAAATCGACTCCCCCGTCGAAAAAAAAATTTGCAAAGAAAACTCACACTTTTTTGTCCGTTGTGCACTTTTTGCATTTAATGCGAGTTGAAAAAGAACGTGTTTTTTAGTCCCGTGAAAACTTGCACTTTTTGGTCTCGAAAAAAGTGCGAGAAAAAAGTGCGAGTTTATCCCCCCAAATTGTGTTCCAAAAGGGGGATGTGAGTTGAAAAGTTTGACTCAAAAAATTGCGCGATTCACGCGAAAATATTTACAGTTCCGGAAGGTCCTGCCAACAAGCTCTGTTTTATCTTTGTTTCCATTCATTCGACAGCGGCGAACACCATTGCTCATCCACCTGTCAATTGATGCTTCTGACACCTCTATTTCTTTGCCGTTCTGGAATTTTTTGATCTGTTGTCTCCAGTACCATTCTTCGAAGCCCCTACACCCTCCATTGCTGGGATGGGATGCCTCCCTTCTCTTCTCTCCAAATTTTCTGGAGAGCTGGAGCTTTCGGCGAGCTTTGGCTTCAGTATCTGCCGGATCCACCATGGTCAAGGTGTTTGGTGTTCTCGTTATTGTGATGCAAAGAACTGTGGTGTCAAAAAAAGTGATTTTTATAAAGAGTTTAGTGAAGCTCTTAAACAAGGAGTTTCCATTAACAAAAGAGCATACTATAAGAGGATAGGAAATTATCCCCTACAAAATAATTTTTTGTCATTGGTATGATCTCCTACCCGTTGACTGGTGTTCCGTTGGTGCTAATTTCAGTGCGGGACTAGTGATTCTCAATTGTTGTCGGACTCGTACTAGTAACCTTACGGTAGACCAATACTACCAGCCTATGTAGTGTCCAACCAGGCATAGGGATTTTGAGGAAAGCTTTTAAAAACCCAAGAAGAACAATTTGACAAACATACCGAAATTTTGTAAAAGAACCCTATCGGAAACTCGCGCACGAGGTGCGTCAATTACGTGACAATTAAATCTCGGCAACCAGACGTCGCCTGAACATGCCAAAATTATCCCCGAGCTCGCAAAAGTCTACTCTCTCAGGATTTTTATTCGGCTAAGTCAGACAACTTCTCTGAGTCGAGATCTAATTGTCACATAGTCGTCACATAGTCGTGGCCTTAAGTAAATTAGCTCAAAAAATTATGGAGAATCGAAGTGTTTTTTGGCCTACTTAATTCGCCTGTTATGCGAGCCTGATTGATACTCCGCGAAGGAGATGCGGGCGCGATCTTGCGCGCGCACGCCGGATTTAAACAAGGAAAAAGGACAGACGGTCTGTTTTTAGCGAACTGAAAAAGGACAGACGCAACGGAAAAAGGACAGACACCGGTCGAAAAAATCGCTGGAACTTTCGAAAATCAACTTTCCAAAATCACGAAAAAGAAACTAATAAAGACAAAAACAGTAACTAAAACCTTACCTTACTTCTACTAAACTAGAAATATACAAAATGACCTATCTAAATTCAGAAAAGGAGTATTTCCACCATTCCAATGTATATAGTCCTCCCCCTATGTATGGTTGGGAGTATGAAAAAAGTCTGAGTCAGAAAGAGTGGATACTTTTGGCGTCACATCTATTTAATGTACATTTCCCCCAGTACTGCACAGTATGACTAGAAAATACACAAAATGACCTATCTAAATTCAGAAAAGGAGTATTTCCACCGTTCCAGTGTTAATAGTCCTCCCCCTATGTATGGTTGAGACTATGAAAAAAGTCTGAGTCAGAAAGGCTTGTTACTTTTGGTGTCACATCTATTTAATGTACATTTCCCCCAGTACTGCACAGTATGACTAGAAAATACACAAAATGACCTATCTAAATTCAGAAAAGGAGTATTTCCACCATTCCAATGTATATAGTCCTCCCCCTATGTATGGTTGGGAGTATGAAAAAAGTCTGAGTCAGAAAGAGTGGATACTTTTGGCGTCACATCTATTTAATGCACATTTCTTCCAGTACTGGCACATCTCACTAGAAAATAGACAAAATGACCTATCTAAATTCAGAAAAGGAGTATTTCCACCATTCCAATGTATATAGTCCTCCCCCTATGTATGGTTGGGAGTATGAAAAAAGTCTGAGTCAGAAAGAGTGGATACTTTTGGCGTCACATCTATTTAATGCACATTTCTTCCAGTACTGCACAGTATGACTAGAAAATAGACAAAATGACCTATCTAAATTCAGAAAAGGAGTATTTCCACCATTCCAATGTATATAGTCCTCCCCCTATGTATGGTTGGGACTATGAAAAAAGTCTGAGTCAGAAAGAGTGGATACGTTTGGCGTCACATCTATTTAATGCACATTTCTTCCAGTACTGGCACATCTCACTAGAAAATAGACAAAATGACCTATCTAAATTCAGAAAAGGAGTATTTCCACCATTCCAATGTATATAGTCCTCCCCCTATGTATGGTTGGGACTATGAAAAAAGTCTGAGTCAGAAAGACTGGATACTTTTGGCGTCACATCTATTTAATGCACATTTCTTCCAGTACTGGCACATCTCACTAGAAAATAGACAAAATGACCTATCTAAATTCAGAAAAGGAGTATTTCCACCATTCCAATGTATATAGTCCTCCCCCTATGTATGGTTGGGAGTATGAAAAAAGTCTGAGTCAGAAAGAGTGGATACTTTTGGTGTCACATCTATTTAATGTACATTTCCCCCAGTACTGCACAGTATGACTAGAAAATAGACAAAATGACCTATCTAAATTCAGAAAAGGAGTATTTCCACCATTCCAGTGTATATAGTCCTCCCCCTATGTATGGTTGGGAGTATGAAAAAAGTCTGAGTCAGAAAGAGTGGATACTTTTGGCGTCACATCTATTTAATGCACATTTCTTCCAGTACTGGCATATTTCACTAGAAAATACACAAAATGACCTATCTAAATTCAGAAAAGGAGTATTTCCACCATTCCAGTGTTAATAGTCCTCTCCCTATGTATGGTTGGGACTATGAAAAAAGTCTGAGTCAGAAAGACTGGATACTTTTGGCGTCACATCTATTTAATACACCATAAGATTTTACTGTGTGGTACAGCCCTATAGTAGGATAGATATGTATCATAGTTACATTCTTCGGCTCTTAGAACACCGATAGGGTACGCTACCATACGGTATTAGAAGATCTACAGGGGTGTTAACTGATTAACGGAACTTTAGTGTGCTAGGAGGGACACTGAGCAGGATGCTAGACAGAATGCTGGGTCCTTGTAGTAGGATTTGTACCAGATCTACATGCCCTATCATTTTATCAGACAAATATTATAAAATATTAGGGGTGCTAACTGATTAACGGAACTTTATTGCGCGAACAGGGGAACTGAACAGGATGCTAGACAGAATGCTGGGTCCTTGTAGTAGGATTTGTACCAGATCTACATGCCCTATCCTTTTATCAGACAAATATTATAAACTATTCAGTGTGCTAACTGATTAACGGAACTTTACTACGCTAAGAGGGGAACTGAATAGGATGCTAGGCCCTTGTAGTAGGATTTGTACCAGATCTACATGCCCTATCCTTTTATCAGACAAATATTATAAACTATTCAGTGTGCTAACTGATTAACGGAACTTTACTGCGCTAAGAGGGGAACTGAATAGGATGCTAGACAGAATGCTGGGTCCTTATAGTAGGATTTGTACCAGATGTACATGCCCCTGTTGTTATCAGATCAATATTGGAAGATCTACAGGGGGTGCTAACTGATCAGCGGAAGTTTACTGTGCTAGGGGGAACACTTAAGAGGATGCTAGACAGGATGCTGGGCCCTTCTAGTAGAATTTGTACCAGATCAACATACCTTTGCTATTAGCAAACTACTATTATTAAGCTAATTTCAATCACTATTACTATTATTTATTTCTTACGTGTACTTATTCTTCTCCGTCTTCTACTTCTTCTTGAGTTCCGTCCACTTCTCCTCGTTCCACTTTTTCAATGGCTTCTTCAATAATACAACCTGGAGCTGAAGCTGCGTCCTCGTGCAACACGACTCTTTCTCGGTCATAAGAATCTGATGCGAGTGTTCTTTCTCGTTTTCCACCACGTTTGCCTGTTGGAACGTGTCTTCGCCCGCTTCTATTACCAAGTCCGTCAATAGCAAGGCCCTCGTTTTCAGCAATCACAAGAAAAGACTGCAGCACCTTGTTAATGTCCTTCGCAATTGTTTCGGATCTTGGAGCAACTTTCCAAACCCGCCTGTATGCACTTGAGACATACTTAGGCGTAGCAAGAGAGAAACGCTTTTCTTCGGGCAAATTCTTCGTAACATTCACATGTATGTTAACGGCACGGTGCAGCTGACTGAAGAGCGAGGTGTCAAGTGGATTGGCTTCGGGTCTATTTCCCACGGGACGATTGTGGTACTTCTTCAGCTCCCCACCAATGCCGCCAGACGGGCCCATAAGATCGTGCTCCGGTAAAATCCAATGCTTGTAGTAGTCCTTTTCTTTCATGTATGCGACTGAGTCAGCTGCTGTCATGAGAGTGAGAGCATCGTGATAGACGAAGAAACCTTCTGGATACACTTGCTTGGCGGCAGAAAACATGTAGTCAATCAGTTCCGTGACACAAACTTGTCCCGTCATGCAGACTTTGTCGATTTGAACTTGCTAATTCAAACCGTACTTGCTAAGGTAGGGATTGTCAGCGGCTCGATGATCAACAGGTGACGGAGGAACACCAGATAGGGCGGTCGCAGCTTTCGATACGAATGATGATAGTCGCTTGTGAGATAGACCAGACGTGTCAGCTGCAATCTTGTTGATGCGTTCTGGATTCCCAACCAAGTCCTTGAGGTCCTTGACTAACTTGATCCCATGGAGACTGAGCTTTTCAGCCGTCTTCCCCTTCAAGCTTGGAATACACTGAACAGACTCTGCCTCGTAGATCACACCTTCAGGACGACCACTGTCGATCCATGTCTTGGATGGTTTGCCTAAAAAGAGTAGGAACAAAAAATCATCGTTGTTAGAAATCGTATTCGTATTGGGAAAAACAACGAGTTCAACGTACTAGCTTACCTTTGGTAGATCTGGCAAAAGCAATGGCTTGGAGACGAAGCTTATTGCGTTCCGGTCTAGTGATCAATTTCTTCTCAGTATATTCAAACACTTCTTCAATCTTGCAACCGTCACCGTCACCGTTCATATACACACCAAAACAAAACCTCGCTTCCTTTTCATATTTCACATGCGTCACCGTCTTCCGAGGGGCATAAGAACCGTTTGGATCCAGCTTACCATTGGCATCTCGCTTAAAAGCCAAGTAGACATTCTCCAATCCCTTTCCAATCCTTGGACCCGTTGCTCCAATGTGAGCCTTCTTGTGCATCTCATCAAACCAAGCAACTTGATTCAGCTTCAATGGGGTTAACTTGGTGGTATCATAACAGGGCGGTGGTTTCTCTGGATCATAGGCATCACCTAGAAGCAATGGGAACATTGGATGGTCAAACTCCACTTTACCAAAGCGAACAAGAAGTTGTGCAAACCATCGGAATGATGCTCTACACCAGGCGGACTCCTTTAGCTTTGAACCCTGTTTGGCTTTCTTGATCGACATTACCTTGGGCTTCATTCTCAACATCGCACCCCTGACGGCAGAGTAAGTGAGGGACGGCAGATCATTGTCTTCGCGAAACATATTGACAATATCAGTAGCCATTGAAATACTGTTACCGTATTCCAATGCATCGGCTATTATCTGAGCTTCAATGCTATCCAGTTGAATAATGGCAGGGCGTCCAACGTTTTCGTAGTTCCCAGCTCCTGTATAAAGGACACCATTGGCTTGGCAGGCTAGCACTTGGCTACAAACTTGCCTGACAGTGTCTTTGAAAGATTGTGTGTCGTTGTTGAAGACATTGCAAATGGCACTGATAGGGTGCACATTTGGCCAGGTGTCTCGGAGAGGGCTTCCCAGAACAAGCTCAAAGTGGACTGCAATAGCAATTCTGATGTTCGGGAATGTGGATACAGATTGGAACTCGGGTTCGACTTGCTCACAATCAATAGGTACATACTCTTCATCATCACTTGATTCTTCAGCATAGTTCACAGGAGCAACCACCCTTGCTGGTAGTTTAGTATCTTCTTCTTCTGGTGGAGGTGGTGGAGGTGGAGGTGGGGGTGGAGAGGGTACAGTAGTTTGCTGTTCCAACCTTGCCTGCTCCTCTGCATGTTTCTGTTGGCGCCGAAGGATAGTACTGGACTTCTCCCTATCTGTACGAGGCCTTGGAGTAGCACCTGCTGATCGACGTTTTCTTCTCTTTTTCTTCGTTGGTTCCATTTTGTATTGCGTTACGAATCGACTCGGTGGGACGTTCGGATGTGTACGGTACCGTATCGGATGGAGTATCGATTTCGTGTTTCGATTCGATTCGTTGTATGGTCTTTGTATTGCCTTCGACTCGGTGGGACGTTCGGTGGGAGTTGTGTTCCGGTTGCGATTTCGCGTACCGTTTCGCGTTGCAATACTTTGCTCGCAACTTGAATGGTTGAGTACGGTAAGATTATCGCGTTTTAGTGTCGAATGGCAACCGAATCGACTATCACCTTGCTCGCACCTCGATTTCTTGAGTATCGAATAACACTGGATGGAGTATCGCGTTGTATTGCTCCGGTTGGTATATTGCTCCGTTTCCCCGTATCCACTGGATGGAGTATCGCGTGCTCCGTTTCCCCGTGTCCGTTAGATTAAGTATCGAACAGCAACCGAATCGACTATCACCTTGCTCGTACCTCGTTTGCTTGAGTATCGAAAAACGTTGGATGGAGCGTTATATTGTTCCGTTTCCCTGTGTCCGTTTGCTTGCGTTTCGAATAACAACCGAATCGAGTAGCGTATCACCTTGCTCGTCGCACCTCGTTTGCTTGAGTATCGAATAACAACGGATTGCTTGAATATCGAATAACAACCGAATCGACTATCGCCTTGCTCGTCGCACCTCGTTTGCTTGAGTATCGAATAACAACGGATTGCTTGAGTATCGAATAACAACCGAATCGACTATCGCCTTGCTCGTCGCACCTCGTTTGCTTGAGTATCGAATAACAACCGAATCAACTATCGCCTTGCTCGCACCTCGATTGCTTGAGTATTTGCTGGATGGAGTATCGCGTTGGCTTGAGTATCGAATAACAACCGAATGGAGTAGCGTAGTATCACCTTGCTCGTCGCACCTTGATTGCTTGAGTATCGAATAACAACCGAATGGAGTAGCGTAGTATCACCTTGCTCGTCGCACCTCGTTTGCTTGAGTATCGAATAACAACCAAATCGAGTAGCGTACCGGTATCACCTTGCTCGTCGCACCTCGTTTGCTTGAGTATGGTTCTTATCCTTTTGATTCCTTTGTCAGTTGGAAAAGTGAGAAGAAACCAACGCCTTCTGAAACAATCGGAAAACGGCAAAAACGCAAAGGTGAAACAATTTTAAAATAAAGCAATCGTGTGTTTTCTTGTGGGATTCAAGAAAGACTTCGATGGAGTTGTTTTTGAGACAGAAGCTTCTTGTGGGATTCAACAATGACTTCCATCGAATTCATGTGTTTTCTGTTTCTTTCGATGGAAGATTATTTTAACGGTTTAACGGTTCAGCAGTGACTGGGCGTGCGCGCTGTGAAGGCGCGGAGTTTCGATTTATTTGAAAATAAGAGTCGCGGAGAACCAAATTGCGATTTTAAAAGTTTATATAAATATACAGTAATGAATAAAAAAAGTTATATATTTGGGCTCAATAAAACTGGGAAACCACTGCCATATTTGTGTTCTCCTTGTCTTCAGCTTTTCAACGATATATAGGTTGATAGGGGTTACACACGATCTCGAAAAGTTAGTCTTTCGGCCGATAGGGTTCTTTTACGAAATTTCGGTATGTAAGCTTCATTTTGTCCAGTACGGTACGGAGTTCGTAACATTTTTCTCTACAATTACCGTACTACTATTAATTATTATTTCACAACTTCATAACATTTTTTTCACGTGAAAACCTTTCGATCCAAAGGGGGGTGTTGTCCAGCATAACTTGAAGCATCCATTACTGCTTTATCGATGACGCCCCTTCTCGTTTATTCTTCTCGTTTCTACTTTCAGATAGTATCTTCACCACACGCTTAGATGAACTGATAGTTGATGATCCGTATTCTTTTCTTCCTATGTTGGTTCCTGCCACATGTCTCAACTTCTTGGCGTTGTGAATTTCAGCATCAATAAAGGCTTCCTCTAGTTGGAAGTCATCATCCATTTCAATGGCATCCAACTTTCGAATTAGCTGTATCGACGAATTCGGATGGCGTGTGAAGGCCAACGGGGCGGTGGCGCCTCCAAACAAGCTCAACTCGCTTGTGTCATCATCGGCAATTTTTTGTTCACTGAAACTGCAATTTCCTTCGTCGACGCGACCTGCTCCAAAATGTGCGTAGTTTCGCGTGAAAGGTTCTTCTTCAAAGTTGTTTTGCGCTATCAAACCTAGCCACACATCTTCGAGAAATGCTTCCTCTACATCTCCGGCATGCCTTTCTCTCTTCATATTTTTCCTCCACTTTTTACGGCGTTTCGTAGCAAGAACAATCTCATCACCTTCGTCTTTCACACCCACGAAGAAACGCTGAATAACGCGCGCTGCTTCTTCTTTCTGGTCTTCTTCCATATCGTCTCGCATTTGTTCTTTAATTCTGAGCGCCTCGATCTTTTTCGTCCGTTCCAGTTCAGCTGTTTGTATTAGCATAAATACAAAACGACGTTGCATGTACTCCTGACGAGCGCGACTGCAACGCGCAAAACATTGTAATGTCAGGAGAGCATCAAGTTTCTCCTGAACCATACGATAGACATGGCGTCCGCGCCACCAACTCTGAATTTGCATAGTGCACCCGAGGGTGTACCAGTAGCTTTGCCTGGCTTGAAAACCTCGATATATTCTTTGGATTGCAATTGCTGCTATGAATCGATTCTTCTTTATCTCTATGTTGGAGCGAATAACACTGGAGTATTTTTTCCGTGAAAGGTATCCTCGAACGATCTTTTGAGCTGCCACGATGTCAGAAAGAGTGAAAACGAAATCGGTGTAACATACGAAACCTCTCCACGCGCTTTGGATCAGTGAAGCAGCATGGAAAGTGTGCTGCAAAGAGGTCAACATCTGTTTCGCCTTCACAGATCTCCAATAATTTTGGATTCTTCGAGCTGCAATATAATTGATAAAACCTTGTCGAGGAATGTAACGTCGCCAGTTCGCTTGAATCTTACGAGCAGCTCTGTACGTTTCGTAACTTCGACGAGGTGTGAAGGCTCTCCAGGAAGCTTGAATCTTGCGGACTGCGATGTAAAGCCTTACCGCAGTACGTGCTTGATTCCCTCTCACACGTGACTGCAGTAATACTGCAGCTAAATGAACTTTGAGAGCCGTCCTGCAAAGAGATCCTCGAAATACGCGTTGAATCTTAGTTGCTGCACTAGATTCTTTCTCAGCAAGCTCACAAGCGCCGCGTACCACCTTTCGAACGACCGATAAGTGACTCAAGACCTTCTTTGCGTTGGCAGTTCTCCATGTGCTCTGAATTGCAACAGCAGCGAGTTTCTGAGCTGAGTATTTCCGATTCTGAATATAACCTCGCATCTGTGCTTGAATCTGAATGGAACAATCAAGGGCAATGATGAAATTTGAGAAACACCAAAACCGCCTCCAGTTCTTTTGAATGATTGTACATGCATCTCTCTCCCTTGTCATCTTCCAATCGACCCATCTCCGCCATTCTTTTTGAATCTTAGTTGCAGCATTAAAATCTCGATGATTCCTTCTCTTCTTGATTTCCCGTCTTGCCAACCAGCCTCGAATCTCTTTTTGAACCACTACAATATCAGACAATTCGAACATGTAGTCTGCGTAAATGAGAAAGCCCCTCCAGGCACTCTGAATAATGATGGCCGATTTTTCTCTTTCATAGTTTCTCCTGCAAACATAACCACGCCAAAGAGTTTGTATCTTTCTAACAGTCAAGTATTCATGATAGTCGATGTAACGAATAAGTCCTCGCCACGCACTTTGTATTTTCCGTGCCGCAACGTAACGCCGATAATCAGAATGACAAAGTTTGCATCGGAAGGCAGCTTGAATTTTGACTGATGCTTTGTGGCGCTGATAAATGTTGTATTGACGATACGCACGCCAAGCCGTCTGTATTTTTCTGACCGTCAAGAATTCCTGGTAGTCAGCATAATCCACAAAACCTCGCCATGCAGCTTGTATTTTCCTCGCTGCAACAAATCTGATATACTTCTTACAAGCGAACTGCGCCCTCCATATAGTTTGCACCTTTCTCGCAGCTATATACCTTGTGTATTGCTGATGGTGTGTATGACTCCTCCATGTAGCCTGAACCTTTCGTGCAGCGACATACATTTTATACTTCTGATAGTATGTATGTCTCCTCCATGCAGTCTGTACCTTCCGTGTAGCGATATACATTTTATACTTCTGATGGTTTATATGTGTCCTCCACACACTCTGTACCTTTCTTGCAGCAATATACCTGGTGTATTTCTGGTATTGTGCGTGTTTCCTCCAAGTTGTTTGAACCTTCCTGGCTGCCTTGAATTCTTCGTAGTCAGCGAAACAAACGAAACCTCGCCATGTGCGCTGAATTGCTATAGCTGCAAGCGTCTGCTGATATGAAGTCAAGCAGGCATATCTGCGATATTCTCGTTGTATTGTAGTTGCAGCGCGATTTTTCATCGCTTCCACTCTTCTCTGAACCAAGAAGCGTCTGATTGTACTCTGCACGATCAGAATATCAGCCAGGAAGTGCAGGAAGTTCATTTGACAGTCGTAAGACCTCCACGTTTTTTGGATGATCCTTGCAGAACAATAACGCTTATACATTGACGAGCAGTCATAAGATCTCCATTTTGCTTGAATAATAGTGGCCGCAAAGTTCTCGATGTAGATCTTCCTACATACGTATGCTCTCCATTGCTTTTGAATCAATTTGGAAGACGTGAACCTTACGTAACGCTTCCGATGAAATTGACCTCGCCAACTTGTTTGTATCAACCTCGCAGCCATGAAGTCCCGGTCGAATAAATATTGGGATCTGCACAAAAACATTCTCACAACGGACTGGATACGAGTCGCAGCTTGATAATCCACATACTCCGATCTAATCATGGACATCCTTACAAAGGACTGTATACGTGTTGCTGCTCTGTAATCGTTATATCTCGTTCTGCAAACAAACATTCTGCCAATTGATTGAATCTTCCTTGATGAAATATAGAAAAGATAGTCCATTCGGCAGTCATGGCATCTCCACGCTGCTTGGATAATCGTTGCAGATCTGTACTGAAGATATCCAGATCGACAAAAAAACCTACGGAAAACAGTTTGTATTTTTCTTGCTGCAACATACTCAACGTAGTCACTTCTGCATAAATACATCCTTCCGATTGCCTGGATAGCCCTGGCCGCCACATACTCAACATAGTCGTACCGACACAAGTACATCCGTCCAATCGATTGAATTGCTTTCGCTGCTTGGTACTCCTTGTAGTGCGAATAGCAAAGGTACATTCGAGTTGCAGATTGAATTGCTTTAGCTGCTTGATACTCAACATAGTGAGATCGACAGAAATGCATTCTTGCGCTAGTCTGAATTACGCGAGCCGCTCGATACTCAACATAGTCGCCTCTGCATAAGTACATCCTTCCAATAGACTGAATAGCCCTCGCTGCCTTGTATTCAACATAGTCATATCTGCATAAATACATCCTTCCAATAGACTGAATTGCTTTTGCTGCTTGGTACTCCACATAGTCACATCTGCATAAATACATCCTTGCGATAGCCTGGACGGTTTTCGCTGCTTGATAATCAACGTAATCATTCCTGCATAAATACATCCTTCCAATCGACTGGATTGCTTGCGCTGCGCAATATTCCACATAATAGGTCCGGCACACGTACATCCTTCCAATCGACTGAATGGCTCTAGCTGCTCGATACTCCAGGTAATCGCTCCGGCAAAGGTGCATTCTTCCGATCGACTGGATGGCTCGTGCTGCTCGATATTCTAGGTAGTCGCTACGGCAGAGGTACATCCTTCCCATCGATTGAATTTTTGATGCACATTGATACTCAATATACTGCGATCGACAGAGAAACATTCGCACAATCGACTGTATCTTTTTCGCGCAAACGTAGTCAATGTAATCAATGCGGCAGAAGTACATTCGTACCGCTGATTGAATAGCTGTCGATGCTTGGTAGTCAACATAACGTGATCGGCAGAGAAACCTTCTTGCTGCGGATTGAATGAGAGTGCTTGCCTGATAATCAATATACTTCACACGGCAATTGTACAACCTCCATTTTGTCTGGATTCTTCTTGCTGAAAGATAGCAAAGGAATTCCATTTTGCAATCGTAACCCCTCCATTTTGCCTGTATGACAGTAGCAGCGGCGTCGCGTTTTTGCTTAGCTACCTTAGCAGCCATTCGAAATCCCAATTTTCTCCTCCATAGACTTTGAATGATAATGATATCTAATAAGTCGAATTGGTACGTGAGGCGGTTATAAAAGCACCGCCAGCTTGATTGAATCACTGTAGCAGCTTTGTCGAAGCGAGCACGTTGTCGACGAACCAAAAAGCCGCGCGCAACTGCCTGGAGCTGTATTATCAGAGACATGCGGTACGCAGCATCATCCATCGCAATTTTCATACGGACCAAACTTTGAACAAGAGTCACTTTGTAAATCTCTTCGTAAACTTCCATAGTTGCAAGATAACCACGAACGAATCTTTGAATCTCAATGGCGCAGACATGCTTGTCGATGATGTCATTACGCGCAAGATGACCTCTTACGACTGATTGGAGCTTGACGACGGAATACTGTACTCGCTGATATTTCGTTCTCGCTAGGAACTCTCTGGTGTAAGTTTGTATAACTATGAGAGCCCACATACGTGTTAGCGCACGTCTCATAGCAAGAAACCTCCTAACTTCAGTTTGAATCGGGACTATCGCTGATGAGAGAAGTCGTAGTCCTACTCTTTGCATGGGGTCAGTTGCACTGTCCATGTCATACGTAGGGAATCCTTTGACTTGCCGACTTGCCGTGATTACTGCTTCGTTATCTTGATCGAGTCTTGGACGTCGGAGAAGCGACCTGAGAACTCGAATATCAGATTCTATGCTAGAGTCATCAAGTGACTTATGGGAGTGCAAAGAATATTCGAACGAATTTTGAGTCACGATATTTGCTCTTCTGAGGCTATCTGTAAGCTTCTTTTGGTAGTTGTCGTATGTTGACGAGGAACATGAAATATCACTGGCACTCGTTGAAGCCACGATGGAAAAATACCTCCTCCTATCATCAGAATCCTCGCTCGAGCTTTTCTTCGAAATACTTCTATAAGCATTGCTAGCTTTCACAAACACCTTTTTGTTCTTTCCATCCGTTTCACTTGACTTCAGATTGCTGACTCGATCACTCACTTCCTTCGAGTTTTGCGAGTGCAGGGAGCTTCGTGGGAATCGGGTATAACCACCACCATGTTGTCTAGCTTTATAACCAAGATTATTTTCTTCCTTGTGAAGGACTGAATTACTTTTCAATCCGTTGCTGGACTCAACATTGGACGACACTTTAGAACCTTTCTGCTTGTTTTGTGAGTGCATGGGATTAATACGAGAAGAGAAAACTGGCTTCCGCGAGTGGCTAGCCAATGTCTTACTCTCTACCGGTACAGTTTTCTTCTGCGGTATGACTAAGCCATCTGAAAATCTGGACTTCTTTCCTTTGCCGTTGATATCCTTACTTTCGTATTTTGATGATTGCCCTGTTGAAATCTTTGCCGTCTTGACATCATGTACTGTCGAAAAGTTTGGGCGTGTCTGGTCTGCCTGCCTTGCTTGAGCCTTTTGCGGATCTTTACCACCAACACTTGTTCCCCTCCACCTGATTCTACCTGGAAGGTTCGACGTATTTTTTTTTTCAACCGTTGAACCCATCGGACCGCTCTTCTCCTCTGTAACAACTCGTACAGGACTTACGCCGCGAATCCTAGTCTGATAAGAAATGTTCTTGTTTGCATCATTCCCGCTTAGCTTTTCATCCGTTCTCACGGCCGTTTGACCTGGATTAATAATTCTCGATTGGTCTTGTCGAGCTCCATTGGCATCGAGCTCATCTGTGTGAGTCGCAGGTTTCGAAGTGAGTGGCTTCATATTCTTCCTGAATTTCACTGCTGTTTTCGTCGAAGTTTTCTCATTGCCTTCGCCATCACCTACATCTGCCTTCTCGAAATTTTTCTTCGTCTCTACCAATACATTTTGAGTAGGGCTGACCTTCCTCGAAGACTTTTGGGGCTTCACAACTTCATCAACCTTGTTAAAAGTTGGCTTCAAGGGATTTTGTTTAGGTTGGGTTGTGGTTGGTGTCTTGAGAACGTTCGTCTTCGATGGCTTTTCTACCAGTGAATTGGATTCGTCATCGCTATTGATGTCCATGTCCAAGTGATCCAACTCTGGATCAATGTACTTTTCATCGATCGTACCTACCGCAACAGATGATACCGGAATGTCCGACTCGAGGTTGACAAAGACATCGTCTCTATCAAATTTTGAACTCTTGATAGACCCTTGGGAAGGTTTTGATCCGTGCGAAAAGTCACTCGGAATAGCCGACCTCTTAGATCCATAATTCTTCGGGGCACTAGCCGTGGATAGATTCTTATTATTCAAGAAGAGATTTGACCTAGATGTTTCGTTGGTTGAAGCATAGCGTTTGCTCTCGCCATGACGCGTTTCGATGTCACGAGTATTGATTTTGTCTATCGGACTTTCTGCTGGAGCGGTTGCAACTCGCAATTTTTGGCTTGATCCGCCAAATTGGCGCTTGCTTGTCAGTAAACTTCCTGGTTGCTCCCTGTTTTGATCCATCGATTGGACGTCTGGTGATTTGCTGTGAATTGAAGTTTCAGAACCCATTTCCGACGGACTAACCATTGAATCAGATGGGCTGCTTTTGCTGAAAGATCTTGGTGAATAAGTATGTAGTTTCTTCTCGTCTCTTGTGGACTCGGTGATCCTTACATTATCCTTGTCCTTGCCTTTTCGACCAAATAGTCCTTTGAAAAATCCTTTTCGTTTTTTCTTGGGATCATCTCTGTCAGGATTGAAACCAAAGTCACCATCAGTATCGTCGCTTTCATTCTTATTGGTTTCGTGTGTCGATAAAGAATGAGGACGATCGAACTTAAACTTTTGAACTTCACTCACTGGTCGATCGGAACCGATGGATAGCGAAGCATCAAAGAATTCCTCCCCACCAACAATTTCACCAATGTTTTGGCGTTCGACTGGGTTGTTAGCGGATGCCAAGGGGAATCCAAATACATCAGCATTTGCATCCGACGGCTGAAATCTTTTATTCTTGTCCTCTGTGGGAAATGGAGTAGCGAATTCTGAATCGTCCATTGAATCCATCTTGAAGTCACTTGCAAAGTCATTGGATTGAAAGGAATGCGCATTGTTCGCGCCTTTTGAGGAAGTTTCCGCCGATGGTCGCACATGTGTATGATGATCAGCATTCACACCTTTTGGAGGCGGAGATAAAGCATTTTTTCCACGGGAAAGGAACTCGTTCTTTTCCGATGTAACCTGTCCGCTATTATCTTTCTTTGTTCCATCAGTTTTCGGTACAATTTTGGTTTGGAATACAGTTTCGTGCTTCACTGGGGCCTTCGTCGCTCTTTTGGATAAAGAAGATGATGATGTTAGCTGCGATTTGCCAGAATGAATCCACTCTTTTGCTGGAACTTCCCAACCACCTGACTCTGAACTTCGGTGACCACCAGGACTTTCCGCGTCCTGAAGAGACAAATCTTTCTCTGCCTCGTTGGTTTCTACAACACTATTTCGCAACGTGGATTTTTGATTTCCTGATGTTCTCGTCACTCTATTGGATATCGATGATTCTGTTTGCGAATCTCCAGAACGGATCCATTCTTTCCCAGGTGTCTCCCAATCATCTGACTCTGCACTTTTGGCTGCAACAACTGCCTCTCCCCATTGGCTCGCAGAAACTTGGGTATTCGCTTTGTTGCGCTCGGTAATAATCCATTGGTCTTCGTCGTTGTCAACTCCCTCCACGGCTCCATTGCCTTTGCTGCTGATGTTTCGGTTGCTGACATTCGTGCTGACATTTTTCTGATTCCGCGCGACAGGTTTCGTAGATTCCTTCGGTTTCAATCCCGATGACTTGGCTTGGCCAAACAGTGTGGACACCCGCCCCTTGACGGTTCCGTTTGGAATTTCTTGGGACGGTTGCCATCGTTTGCTTCTGTTACCCTCTGTCTTTTCATTTTTTGAGTAAGTGGGCTGCGAGGGTTGCTGTTGCTGTTGCTGTTGCTTAGATCTTAGTTCGGCTTTAACCGAAAAAGATTTCGCGTGCTGTTGCCACGGAGAACTTCCACTTTTCGGAGACTGTCCGCGAGGACTAAGAGTACTCGTGCGAGAAGGTGTGTCGGGAACCCCACGCTCGGTTTCGTGTTTGCTGCTGGCATCGCGCGTGACACTCGAGAACGACGCTGGCCGTGCTCTGCTTCCTCCGCTCGTCTTGGTCGGGGATGCGGGGGTGTGGGGCACAATTCTCTTCCGTGGCGAAGACGACTCTTTGATTGCAAATGGATTGTTGCGAACCGCACCGGCTGGAATATCCCGCTTTACATTCCACTGTTGGCTTTTTCGTGCTGCGAGTGAGGACGGAGATACTACGGTCGCTCCGTTTCCATTCGATTCGTCGCGTGGAAAAAGTTGCCCCCCACTCCTGCTTCTGGGACTTTTCATCCCGTTTTTTACACTGTCTTTGTCAAATGAAGATACGGTTGCGGCGATGCCTCTGTTGAGATAACGGGAAGAGTCAGTAGGTGTGACCATTATCTGATCTTATCGAGGAGGGTGAGGTAAGGATAACGATCCGACCAACACTCGGAACACGAGTGTTTTCGCTTTCGCTTTCGATTACGATTTCGACGAAACCAATCCCCCGGTAACGGCAGATTTGGGACTTCGACAATCCTCGTCTCTTGGTTTCCGAGTGAGTGACTGCGAGACTTTCCTTTGTGGCTTCAGATGCAATACACAATGTGTGTTTCAAAGGAATGTGCCAGTGCCAAAGTTTTTCGATTCGACCACCCGAGGTTTCAATTTGCCTCGCTGTGATTGCCAATCAGTGAGAGTGTCTGCGTTTTGCGTTCGACATGCGGCTTACTGAAAAATGAATCTCAATAGAAGAATCAATCATACCAGTAAAATAATACTACTAGTAAGATTACGGAAGAAAAAAAATAATGATAATAGAATTACGGAGCACTGAAGAAAACACCGTTACGGGTACAGTAAAAAACTTACTTGTAGCAAGGTATTGGGACTACCGGTAGTTGTTCCACCCCGCTCTTACCCATTCGTAAAGAAAGCATTGTAAGACTCGTTATTTCTACTACTATCATGAGTTTTGACGAAAACGACTTGGCGATCGGAAAACGTTTCAGTTCTGTGAAGAGTTGGCCCATTCAAAATTTATTCGAACACGTATATTATTATTTCGAATTGTTCTTACTTCGTATCTTTGATACTGTACGGTAATCTTACGGTAAGGTTTCACTGCCCAGTGATCTTCCAACGTGATATAAGAACGTACCGTACGATACTCCTACCGTTGGTCTTCTACACTACTTCTTACGAAGTACAGTAAGACCTTACTTGTACGAGTATTTTAATATACAGTAAGGTTACTACAGTAGTACCGGAAAGAGTGACCTTACGTAATGATATGAAATAAATAATGCAGGTACGAGTATGTGTACAGTGTACGAGTAAACTTACTACGGAATTCCTATCAGCTGATCCCCCCATTTTTAATCAGATTAACTCGGGGAGTTTAGGGCAATTTGACCTTCGTCTGGTGGTACATTTTTCTACTGGAGTATACTACATGACTCGGTCATTTCCCAGAAAGAAACTCTGGTACTAATTTTCTACACAAATTCATGTACAAATTAGGCTACAACTCCTCCTGACCATCGTGATTGAATTGGAAGCAGTTGCAATAGACTTGTAGCCATACCACCTATGTCCATCCAACCCTTGTGCCCAGAGTTGGTTTATCCGGTGTTATCAAGTCAAGATTGGTTGAGTAGGAGCCAAAATGTAATTTTGAACAATATCATGTAGAATTAGTACTGGAGAGATTTCGCAACGAGTTGCCTTGGAGATGTTCTGTAGAGCCGTGTAGAAAAATCTACTACCAGACGAAGGTCAAAATGCCCTAAACTCCCCAAGTTAATCTGATTAAAAATGGGGGGATCAGCTGATAGGAATTCCGTAGTACTGCTTCGTATGAGTTTTTTGGGTCCAGAACTACAGTACCGTACAGTAACCTTACCGGTACAGGACTGGTACTCGTACCTGGTTTCGGTAATAAGGTTAAGGTTTACTGTATCGTAGCAGATTCATTCATTCATTCCACCATTTTTTTGTCTGAGGTAAGGGTTTAGTAACAAAAGTGGGCGAGTCATCAGTAGAACCAGTACATTTTGTACAGGTGCGTCAGCCGGTAGTTTTAGCGCAAAAAACTCCTCCATATGCCTCGATCCTGTCCCAGCGTCCATCTGCCAACCGTAATTTCGATCGATAGAGGTACGAAATCTCCGAGACGAACGAAATTTCGATCACTTTTTTTTGCTTTGCTATCCTGTATTTGCAACAATAATAAAGACAAGTTGCTCTGTAACGACTCCTCCAATCGATCCGCAAATTGGAGGGGTTGTCCTTCTTTATATAATAGAGCTGTTCGAAGCGTTCCTGTTTGAATCGACGAAGAGGGGACCAAGATATTAATTTTCGCCGTAGTTTAACGTGTTTTTACTTGCTGTTTCTTGGGGGGGTGTACTCAGTCTACAGTTCGATTCTCGAAACCGACGCGTCCAATCAATCCGCAAATTGGAGACCTTGTCTATCTTTATATAATAGAGCTGTTCGAAGCGTTCCTGATTGAGTCGACCAAGAGGGGACCGAGATATTAATTTTCGCCGTAGTAGTTTTTCGACCGGATAAAATGGAACAATTTTGCTGCTGCTTCGCTAGTTCACTTCTCGGTTCCAAGTGCTCCAATCGACCCGCAACTTGCAGGGCTTCTTCCTCTAATAGTGTAGATACTTCAACTAGAATGGTATAATTTACTCAGCCTTGGTTAAGGAGATAGGGGGGGTGGGACAGGTCCTTGTTGCTGTGGTTGTTATTTGATCGATTTCAAATGGAATGGATCCGGTTGGGATTATCGCTCTATTGCTGACATGCCTGGTGACTTCTCAGTTGCTGACAAGAATGGCAATCGAGCTACCCTGGATCGTTTTGAAGTTGACCATGCTGACAAGACTCTTGGGGTTTTTATCTCCATGGATGGCAATGAGGAGGCACAGATTGCTCACATGAAGTCACAGTCTCAGTCTTTTGGCTCTCAGCTCAAGGCTTCCAAGTGTGAGAAGAGGGCATCCCTCTACACCTTCAAGTATTCTTTCATGAAGTCTGTTGAATACCCCATGCCTGTCACGCAACTTGATGAGGCCACTTGGACTAAGATAATTCACCCAGCTCTTGTTCCTGTGCTGAATAAAGCAGGGATGTCACGGACATTTCCCAGACATGTGTTCTATGGTCCTTCCCTCTATCAAGGCTTTGGTTTCATCCATCCATACCTCCTCCAAGAGTTCAGTCATATTGCCACCCTCTTTCAGGAATCTGTCAGGTCCTCACAAACTGGTAGGATTCTCAGGCTCACTGCTGAAGCTCTCAGGCTTGAACTTGGACTTCCTCTCCATCTTGGTGTCACACCCTATCATCCCTTTGCTTCATACGTCACTCCCTGCTGGTACAAACATGTGTGGAAGTTTTTCTCTGTTCACCCTGTGAGCTTGTTTGAAGACTTCCCAGATCTTCCTCTGTTACGTTCCAATGACTGTTATCTCATGCAAGCCTTTGTCAACGCTGGCTTCAGAGGTGCTGACTTGTCCCTCTTGAATCACATGCGCATGTCCCTCAAGGCTATTTCCCTTGCTGACATTTGTACTCCAGATGGAAAAAGACTCTCTCCCATGGCTTTCCAGCTGACATCCTCCAATCACTTGAGGGATCATCTTGACTGGCCGAGATGTCCTCCATCTTGGCCTCCAGCAGCAAAGCGCTTATGGACTAAGGCACTTCAGACCTGTTTTCTTCCCCCTTGTCCACCCCCTGCAGCCAGGGCACTGGCTCCTTCTTTCCATCTTGGGCATTGGCTCTCTCCCCAGACAGCTTCTCTCTGGCCTTGGTTTTTGTCTCCATCCACCAACAGAATATTCTTCAAAACTTCTACTGGCTGGATTGTGAGCACCTCCCGGGGCAGGGGCAGATACAGGGTCACTTCTGAACTCATTCCTGACAAACCAGCCTGTGCTGATGTGCTTGTCTGCCCTGTTATTTGTGGACAAGTTGTACGCGTTGTTGGGTCCTCAGCCTTTGTTTCCGAACCTCCTGACATGGATCCTCTGGAGTACAATCCATATGACTCTCTTCCAGACTCCCCTGCAGATGCCTTTGATGCACTCTGTGCGTCTCCACGAGTACTTCTCCACAAATATTCCCTACCACAGGCTGGCTGTCAGCCCCTTGTTGATGCTATCCAGAGTGGTACTGCCAGTGCTGTATGTGATGGTTCATTTGATCCAACCCTTCTCAGAGGAACTTCTGCTTTCATTTTGTCACCCAATACCTCCACCAAGACTGCCTCATTGTTCCTCACTGGCTGTAATTTTGTCAGTGGGTCCCCTGAGGATCAATCTTCCTACAGGAGTGAACTGGCAGGCATCATTGGGGTTCTCACCTGTTGCACTGCTCTGGTGAGTCTTTTTGATATTGCTTCTGGCTCTATCACTATTGCTCTGGATGGTGACACAGCTCTCAAACAGGCTGAGGGATCATGGCCATTGGTTATTTCCCAGAAGTCTTTTGATTATGTTTATGTCATCAGAAACATGATTTCTGCCCTGCCAATCTCTGTGCACTTTCGGTGGGTTCAGGGCCATCAAGCTGGAATCTTTCTTGATTGGTGGGCCCTTCGCAATCATCAGGTTGACAGCATGGCAAAGGCATTTCTCTCTGTCCATAGAGCTTCTGCCCATCACTATCCCAGACTTGTGTTTGAGCCCTGGGCTTTTTCTCTCAACGGAAGCAAGTGCTCAAGGTTTGATCAAAATGCTTTGCATGTTGCCATTTCTGGTCCTCCCCTTCTTCAATATTGGCAGACCCACCATGATATTTCCATTCCACAACCTGTTTTGCGTTCCATCCATTGGTGTGCTCATCT
This sequence comes from Pseudo-nitzschia pungens, assembly GCA_037355855.1. Lineage (NCBI taxonomy): Eukaryota > Bacillariophyta > Bacillariophyceae > Bacillariales > Bacillariaceae > Pseudo-nitzschia > Pseudo-nitzschia pungens. Next base: position 2,391,246 of record CM074764.1, on the reverse strand, counting down.
GTCTGCCTTCAAGCGATTACCTCCTGGCATGCAAAGGTGGTTTGTCAAGTTTGCTTCTGGCAGTATTGGTGTTGGCAACCAACTACTTCACTACCAGTACCAGGATCACTCCAGGTGCCCATTGTGTGATGCAGACAACGAGAAGGTTTCTCATGTGCTCTCCTGCAAGGACACTGGGGCAGTACAGCACAGTGTGTCAGCTTTCAAGGGACCACTGCAGAAGAGGCTTGAAGTTGAACAAACTGATCCATCATTGGTTGCTGCCATTGTGGATCTTCTCACCAGAGTTCGGAAGGGCCAGAACATTTATCCATCATCCTACTCCCTTGCAATTGCTTCTGCTGTCAGGGCACAGAGGACTATTGGTTGGCACAACTGGCTTCTGGGTAGGTGGTCTCCTCGCTGGCTGGTATCAAATTCAGGCTGACTACTACTCCCACATTGGAAGCAAGCGCTCTCCCAAACGTTGGGCTACAGCTATCATCCATCAGTTCTTTCTTACCTCCTGGGATCTTTGGACCTACAGAAATGAACGACTCCATGGTCCTGGGGGTACCCTGGATGCTGAACAACACCAATCTCTTGATGCTTCCATCACCTCTGAATTGGCAATTGGTGCAGCCGGTGCACTCCCCCAGTCACACTCCCTTTTACAAACCCCTTTCCACGTCCTACAAGGTTACACCCTGACTGCCAAGCGGCAGTGGCTTGCAACCATCCACCTTGCAAGGAAGCAATATGCAGCGCCTGTCCCACCAGTGCAGCCATACCAACAAGAGGCTGCTCTTCTCAGAGCCTGGCTTACTGGACCTCAGGGTTGATTACACTTTGTACCTTGGTTTTGTCTTCTGTTCCTGCTTCTTATCCTGTCCCATCCCTTTTGATAATGGATCTTATCCCAATATCTTCATTCCCATTTCACTTTCTCTCAAGTCCCTATTTTGTGGGACTTGTTTGTTTTTTTCCCTGCTTGATGTTCAAGGTTTGTTTGAAAATTTGTCGTTCTGCCACTTGGGGTCCTGACTCTATGATGGAGGCGACGTTAAAGTCTGGTTACAGACTGAGTAATTTAGTTTCACCTTTGGTGATTAAAGTTATTTAAATACGTATATTATTATTGCTGTGGTTGTTGAAATGGAGTTTTTTTTCGAATTTTTGACCTTATTTTGTGGCCTGGTGTACGAAAAGGCCTGGCGCGCAATATAAGGCATGTTGGGTATCGTTCAAACGCTCGTGACCTTGCCATTTCTGTCATTGGGTATAAATTAGTGTCCAAGGTGATGTCTTAGAGTGATTACAGTTAGACTAAACAGTGGATCGTTCGATGTTGCAATGGCTCATAACCTGTCCCCAAAAACCGGGTCACTTTGGTTACTAAACCCTTAACCTTAGGCAGACCCTATAGACAAAAAAGAAAAAAAATGAAAATATTTTTGTTTTCGCTGACCGAAATCACTCCCTATACCTACTCTTATCTGTTTTTACTAAAAAGGAAACAAATTTGGTTCATTTGGATCATACGTTGATTTATATGTAGGCTAAATATGGTAGGCTCATGTATTATAATTTTTTGAAAAACTTGATGTATTGCTTATTGCGCATTGCACGCATTCCGCTGACCAATCAGAATGCTCCAAAACTGTTTTTGTTTTTAGCTGAGAATCAATTCTCAGCAAAAATGGAATTCACTTTCGCTGAGAATTTTTTTCAGCGAAAATGTTTTGAGACGAGGGCTAAAGTTTTCGAAATATTAACCAATGAGAATCCATTATTATTTTCGTTTTTTTTTGTATAGGGTGTGCCTTACTGGACCTTCCGGAACTGTAAATATCTTCACGCGAATCGCCCAATTTTTTGAGTCAAACTTGTTAACTCACATCCCCCTTTTGGAACACAATTGGGGGGATAAACTCGCACTTTTTTCTCGCACTTTTTTCGAGACCAAAAAGTGCAAGTTTTCATGGGACTAAAAAACACGTTCTTTTTCAACTCGCATTAAATGCGAGTTTGGTTCAACAGACAAAAAAAGTGCACAACGGACAAAAAAAGTGCGAGTTTTCTTTGCAAAAAATTTTTTCGACGAGGGAGTCGATTTGCTAAGAGAGGCGCAACGACGGAGTCGATTTGCTCAGAGAGGTGCTTAATTAAAATTATGCTTGCTGTCCCCCCCCTATATTATCAACACGTTGCTGCTGCTTGCTGTCCCCCCCTGTATTATTGACGCGTTGCTGCTTGCTGCTTGCTGTCCCCCCCTGTATTATCGACGCGTTGCTGCTTGCTGCTTGCTGTCCCCCCTATATTATCAACGCGTTGCTGTTGCTTGCTGTCCCCCCCTATATTATGGACGCGTTGCTGTTGCTTGCTGTCCCCCCTGCTGTATTATCGACGCGTTGCTGCTGCTTGCTGCTTGCTGTCCCCCCTCTGCTGTCCCCCCCTGTATTATCGACGCGTTGCTGCTTGCTGCTGTTTGCTGTCCCCCCCTGTATTATCGACGTGTTGCTGCTTGCTGCTGTTTGCTGTCCCCCCTGTATTATCGACGCCTTGCTCCTGCTTGCTGCTTGCTTTCCCCCCTATATTATCTACGCATTGCTGCTTGCTGTCCCTCCTGTATTATCAACGCCTTGCTGCTTGCTGTCCCCCCTGTATTGTTGACGTGTTGCTGCTGCTTGCTGTCCCCCCTGTATTATCGACGCGTTGTTGCTGCTTGCTGTCCCCCCTGTATTAATTTTTTTTCTACATAAATCCCTGTACAATTTGTACTGGAAAATCGATTTTTTTTTATTGGCTCATTCAAATCGAGTTTTTTGTTGAAAATTTTGTTGAAAACACTCATTTTGCCAAAGAAAACTCGCATTTTGTATCGAAAACTCGCATTTTTCTGCTGAAACTCGCATTTTTCTGCTGAAACTCGCATTTTTCTGCTGAAAACTTGCATTTTTCTGCTAATTTCTGCTGAAAACTGGCATTTATTGCTGTATATACGTGTTTTTTTTTCTAGAGCAAAAATGCGAGTTTTTTAGTCCCATGAAAATCCGCACTTTTCTCGATCCCAAAAAATGCGAGTTTCTGCCGTGCACCGGAGTACAGTCACGAATCCATTCGGGACTGGATTAAGGATAAGGATAAAAACAATCGGCGAGCCGATAGAATCGCCGATCCAGAGAGCTCTTAGAACTGTAGCAGATAGACTAACCACTAGAGCTCACAATTTACATATCACTACTATTCTAATCACTAGTAGACCTGGGGTATGGCATGATTTTAAAATCAAGCTGAGTGCTGATGACCATGAGCAGAAAGGACCGATCGGCCCAGGGACCGACGAGACCGAAAGACTGCCAAAAAAATGGAGGCACAAAGAAGCAAAAACAGGGAGAAGGACATCCGGTGTCTGCAGCACCAGGAAGACTGACCCCAGCAACTGTTAGCACCAGTATAAGGGCGCAGCAGCAGCAACAGGGACACCTAAGGACCTAAACAGGACCATGGTCGACAACAGAAATAATCGAAAAATTCGAAAATACACACTGAAAAAGTGACACATAATCCAGTGAGTGGACTAGTTGGACCAACACTGAGTGGATGGACAGACCGAAGAGGGTATGCCAACCAAAACCGAAATATACGGATATCCGGGAAGGTATATAATAAATATCCAAACACCACCAATCCCACGGGAAACGGGAAGTGGGACCGGCCCGGTGACTGCTTAATAGAGAAGCAACGCCGGGGAACCACGGGAATTGAATCCCACAAAATAAAAACAGAAACAACTCCGGGGAACCACAGGATTTCCGGGAGCTAAAGAGAGAAACAAGTCCCACCACTGGACAAACCAGGGGGAAAATCAGTTATAACACGAGTTATCGCGAGAGCAGTGAAAATCCAGCAAAAAGAACTGGAGGAGCTGAGCAATCATTCTTGCTCAATTTCGACACAAGCAAACAGAAATAACAAAATAGTGTAACTAAACTTAATAAAAAAACTGATTAACCCACCATAGCGTCCAAAGGAACCAAACTGAAACCTTTTAAGGCCGGAAGATGCCACCGCCGTGAAGATGAGTGTAGACAGTGAAAAGGGCGGCGTCACATTCAGCGACTACCTTAAGGTCCTCGAATGGCACTGAAAGACCAGAACTCTTCATCATCTGGAAGAGAGACTTTGACTAGAAAATTTCTGGCAATGACAAACTCCAAGGAGACCAAAAACTGGACGTCCTACAACGGATTCTCGCCAACGAGGCGCTATCCCTTGTCCAGAGAACGCTCGGCCGGACCTACTACGCCGAACCAAAACACAAGATCCACAACAACAGACTGGTCCAAAAGAAGATCCAGGAAATCGAAAAACGCAATCAAGCCAGCAGCATACTCTTGTCGATCGGACAAAGTGCTGACGAACCTCCCGCTGGGACACCCAAGGAGGCGGCAACGGAGAAATCTTCCAACACCAACAAAACCAAACCGAATGCCACGGCACAATCGGATGAGGGAAAAGAACCAGAAGACCTGGCTCCAATCCCAAAGAAAAGCGTACCAACCGCTCTCACCAGGTAAAAGATGTCATGGAGGAATGCATGCATGTCCTCAAGCTCAAAATCTTTGGCAATGACACGAATGGGAAGCACTCGTATATTCTCCTCCGCAGATTCATGCAGGGAATGCGAGTGGAACTCAAATATGGCATACGAGCCTGGGCCAACCGAATGGCCGAACTACAAAGCTATCTCCCAGAATGCCTCTGGGAATGTGGCAGCAAACAAGCGGAAACACCGACCAGCTTCACTCCAGCAGAAATGAAGGAGATCCTGGATTCCAACATGACCCACTCCCAACGGGAGAAGCTGGAACACATTGGATGGGACCTCTACACCCACTCCTTTAACACCACCATCGACAAGCTCGAAAATCTGGAGACCACCATCAGGAAGGAGGAAGACCTCCAGAAGCGCATCAACAAGCTGGAAAAGAAGAATGGTGGCACCAAGAAAAACTCCAAGGCCACTCCTGGGGGAGGACACCACGGAGGAAAGTCCCCTGGCAAAAAGAAGCGTCCTATGGACAACAGCAACAAACAGCTATGCAAGACCTGCGGCAAGGTCCATGCCAGCAAATGCTGGAAATTAACCGGAGGACCCTCCAAGAAGGGGAAATTCGACAGGGAAACCATCAACTTGCTCAAGGAGCACTTTGTGGCAAAAGAAGACTCAGACAATGAGCAACACTCCAAACCCCACTGGGGAAGGAACCTATCGAACCACGAGTACTCTTATGTACTGGCCACGGCCCAAGCTGACCATGAAGTTTCAGATGATGAGATCGATATCTCTGAACGAGAACTCAAAGAGTACAGAAGAAAGTACAGAAAGACCTTCAAGAAGAGAGGATCCCACAACTGAATGACTCCTGATACCGTCCACACCGGACGCCACATAATCAACAGGTTTGCGGACGTTTGTGTGGAGGTATTGGACCAAAACGGAAGGGGAAGGATGCTCCGGGGCCTACTAGACTCCGGCTGCTCCAAATCCATCGTATTAAGGCACTTTGTCAACCGAAGTCAACTAACAAACCGAGACCAAAGAACTGTCACCTACAACACGTATGGAGGCAAGTTTCGAACCAAGTCTGCGGCTTCAGTGGGACTAAGGTTGATAGAATTTTCAAACTCCAAGACCATCAAGTGGACCTTCCAAGTGGATGAATACCACCACCATGAGGAAGTACCCTATGACATGATCATAGGATTGGATCTGATGGCACAACTCGGACTGGATATTAAATACAGCTCCCGAATGATTGAGTGGCAGGGTGACTCCATTCCCATGAAGGGAATGGGGGAGCTCGCTGATCCGGACAAATGTGAGGCAGTATTCTTTGCCAACACACAAAGTCCGATCCTCCAAGCAAGAGGAAGAAAGGCAAGCCAAAATACTGGATGCAGACTACTCCAAAGTCGACTATAGACGCTATGGTCAATGACCTGGAGATTACAGACGAGTCCAAGGAAGCCTTGAAGAAAACACTGAAGAAATTCCCGACGCTCTTTGGAGGAGGTCTGGGACTACTTAAAAACATTGAACCGGTATCGATTGAACTCCAACCAGGGGTCAAACCGGTCAGGCAAAGGTACTATTCAGTGCCCCATGCCTTCGAACAAGCACTGCGGAAGGAAATCAACAGACTCTGTGATATTGGAGTTCTGGAGAAACTCCCCCATGATGATGATTCGCCATGGGCATCCCCTACGTTTTGTCAACCCAAAAAGACAGGGGATATTTGAGTCCTCACAGACTTCCGAAAAATGAATGCAGCCATACAGAGGAAGCCCTTCCCACTACCACGAATAGGGGAAACAATCCAAAGGCTACAAAAGTTCAAATCAGCTACTGGCGCTGGACTTATCCCAAGGATACTACAGCCATCCCCATCTGCAAGGAGAGCCAGAAAATCTGTTCTACCATTTTGCCGTGGGGGAAGTATGCCTACAAGAGACTGGCAATGGGGATCGCATGTGCGCCCGATATCTTCCAATCAGTAATGATGAATCTACTCGGCGATCTGGACTACGTCCTGGTCTATATTGATGATATTCTAATCATCCAGAGAGAAGGTGAATCGGAACAAGACCACCTCAGCAAAATCGATACAGTCCTACAGAGGCTCAATGATGCTGGCTTTCACGCCAACCTTAGAAAATCCTTTTTCATGCAAAAGGAAGTGGAATATCTGGGTTTTCTGTTAACAACAGAGGGCATTCAACCCCAGCCGAAGAAGCTGGAGGCGATGAAGCGCCTGGAAGCGCCCAAGAACACCAAGCAACTCAAGATGTTTCTTGGTATGGTGAATTTTTACAGGGACATGTGGAAGCGCCGCTCCCACATCCTTGCCCCCCTCAACAAACTAGCAGGGAAAAAGGGCAAACTGAACTGGTACTGGGGCCCAGCAGAGCAGAAAGCTTTCATGGAGGCGAAGAGGATGCTCACTGAGGAAGCCAAGCTTGCATTCCCAGACTTTACAAAACCATTTCATCTCTACTCAGACGCCAGTGATAGGCAACTGGGAGCAACTGTATGCCAAGATGGCAAGCCCCTTGGATTCTACACACGGAAGCTGAACTCCGCACAGCTCAACTATACTGTGGGGGAAAAGGAACTCCTGGGCATAGTAGAAGGGCTAAAGGCGTTCGAAGGAATCCTCCGAGGCCAAGATGTGATTATCCACACGGATCACCTTAACCTGCTGTACCAACAGATGCCCACGCAGCAAATGGTACGGTGGAGACTCCTCATGGAGGAGTTTCATCCAGTAGTCAAGCATGTTGCTGGCAAAGACAATGATGCAGCAGACGCACTATCTCGCCTGGACATCACTGATGATCCAGCGGATACGGTGGAATGGCTACCACCGAATAAGCCCCTCACCTACACGGATGAGGAAGAGCACCTCCGACAACTCCTATTCCCACTTGGAGAAGTGCCGGAAGAATTCCAGGGCAATAGTGCATTCCCACTTGCCCCGGACATGATCCAGTTCTATCAACAAAAGGACACAGAAATCATGAGTGCTCTGGAAAAAGACAATCGCTTAACCACCAAAAATGTGGAAGGATACAGTCTAATCCACAAAGAAGGGAAGATTCTGATCCCCAATAAACTCAAGGAAAGAGTTATGGACTGGTACCACACCATGCTGGTCCAACAGAGCATACGCTCAGTGTTCACCTGGAAAGGCCTAAGGAAGGACGTCCAGGATCTCTGTAAACACTGCCACACCTGCAAGATGTTTAAGAAGAGTGGTCGGAAGAAGTATGGACTACTACCAGAAAAAGCAGTGGAGGTCACCAAATGGCAGAGAGTCAATGTAGACCTATGGGGACCTGCAACTGTCCACAACAAAAATGGTAAAGACTACCACATCCATGTCCTCACCATGGTGGACCCAGTGACTGGATGGTTTGAACTGGCTCATCTGAAGGACTCACCAAACGCAGCAGACACTCAACGCTTGCTGGACAGTACTTGGCTAGCAAGATATCCTCGACCAAAAGAAATCGGGTTCGATGGTGGAAGTGAGTTCAAAGCAGAGTTCCAAGAGGTCTGCGAGAACATGGGAATGAAAAGGAAGCCCAGTGGCGCCTGGAACCCCCAATCCAACGCTGTGTTGGAGAGGATCCACCAGGTGCTGAAGGACTGCCTACTATCCTTTAACTTGGAGCAAAGAGACCTCCATGAGAAGGACCCCTTTGAGGAATTCACCACCAAGGCGGCATATGCTATCAGTGTAACACTCTAAAGTAGAAAAATTGGAGTAGTATGAATAATTGTGTGTTATTTCACTTTACGAGATGGGATTGAAATTAGAGAGAGGAAATAATGAGCGATGAGGTCATCGCGACCTTCTCATATAATAACCATCCCTGTATATAACATACATTCCGTATGTAACCTTAATCGTATAATCGCTCTCTTCTGCATGCCTGTTCGCACATACCGGATATCCATACATGGATACCTTATATATATTTGAATCCCATGTGGGATTCGGTTAATTATTAATTCGTAACACTACTAGCCTACGCTAGCATGTTACATAGTGCCTCATGATTGAACGAATCCCACAGTTAAGCCCAGTGACTCATGGAGCAATCCGAGTCATGTGATTGACTCAACTCGATATCTGCGGTTTCAGTAGGCGTAGACTCCGACTGATTCGGTTGACTTATTGTGGATTCATTCGATGGTTCCCGATACGGCGTAAGCTTTCGGATGTTCACTGTTTCTACCACTGAAGGAGCTCTTTGCAACTTTACAGTCCCATTCGGGTTCACTTGCGTGATTGGAAAGGGACCAAGCTTCCTGGGTTGTAGCTTGTCCGGATCTGGCTCTTGGATCCATACCTTGTCATTGACTTGGAAGGTGTGGTTGATACGCTTGGCATTATCTCTGAGTAGATTCTTGTTAATCCCTTGTTGCCGGAGCTGCTGAAGGGCCAACAGATTGGATGTTAGTGGCAGATCGATCAGCATGTCCCGGTTGAACACTAGAGAACCTGGGGATGTCTGTAAGGCAGCATTGACAGCACACCTGGAGGCATGCATGCATGTTGCCAAGGCGTTGTCCATGAGCTGACTGGCTCTGGTGTTGACTTGGGGAGGATTAACATGCACTAAGACTCTGAGGATATCAGCGACTGTATGATGGACTCTTTCACAGATGGCATTAGACTGGGGGTTCTTCACTGTAGTGGGAATGGACTGAATCCCATACTGCTTGAGAGTAGTCTGGAACTCAGCGCCTAGAAACTCGCCACCATTGTCATGAACGCATCTGATAGGTCTTGGGTATCTTGAAAGCCAACAGTTCTTGAATTGATCAGAGACATGCTGAGAAAATTTGTCTCTGATCCGGATGATTTCAAGTAGATTGGTGACTGGATCAATACAAGTTAGGGCTTTGAAGTTGTAGTTCTTGCTGCCCTGAGCCGTAATCTTCCATGGGCCTATAAGGTCCACATGCCGCGCACCAGAATACAGTCACGAGTACACACGGGACTGGATTAAGGATAAGGATAAAAGAAAACAATCGGCGAGCCAATGGAATCGCTGATTGCCAGAGAGCTCTTAGAACTGTAGCATATAGACTAACTGATAGAGCCCACAATTTGCATATCACTACTATTCTAATCACTAGTAGACCCGGGGTATGGCATGATTTTAAAATCAAGCTGAGCGCTGATGACCATGAGCAGAAAGGAACCGATCAACCGAGACGGCGACGGGACCGAAAGACTGCCAGAAATGGAGGCGCAGAGAAGCAAAACAGGGGAAAGGACATCCAGTGTCTGCAGCACTAAGGAATACCGAACCCAGTGGCAGCAAGCTCCAGTAGATGGAACAGCAGCAACAACAGAGACACCTAAGGACCTAAACAGGACCATGGTCGACAGCAGAAAGAATCAAAAAATTCAAAAATACACACTGAAAAAGTGACACATAAACCAGTGAGTGGACTAATTGGACCAACACTGAGTGGATGGACAGACCGAAGAGGATATGCCAACCAGAACCGAAATATACGGATATCCGGAAAGGTATATAATAAATACCTAATCACCACTAATCCCACGGGAAACGGGAAGTGGGACCGGCCTGGTGACAGCTTAATAAAGGAGCAACGCCGGAGAACCACGGGAATCAAATCCCACGAAATAAAAACAGAAACAACTCCGGGGAACCACAGGATTCCCGGGAGCTAAAGAGAGAAACAACTCCCACCACTGAACAAGCCAGGGGAAAAATCAGTTATAACACGAGTTATCACGAGAACAGTGTAAAAACCCAGCAAAAGAACTGGAGGAGCTGAGCAATCACTTTTGCTCAATTCAACACAAGCAGCAAAGATAACAGAAATAGTGTAACTAAATTAAATAAAATAACCGATTAACCCACCATGGCGTCTAAAGGAACCAAGCAGAAACCCTTTACCTTTACACGAGAGGACTGGCCGGAGGATGCCACTGCTGTAAAGATGAGCATAGACTCAGAGAAGGGAGGAGTGGCCTTCAGTGATTACCTGAAGGTACTCACCGGTACCGAAAGACCGGAACTCTTCATTATCTGGAAAAGAGACTTCGACCAGAAAATTGCTGGCAATGAGAAGCTCCAAGGAGACCAGAAACTGGACGTTCTCCAGAGAGTTCTGACCCACGAGGCACTCTCCATTGTCCAGATGGTCCTGGGCCGGACCTACTACGCCGAACCAGGACACAAGGTCCACAACAACCAGCTGATCCAGCAAAAACTCGAGATGATCGCAATGAGGGAACCTAAGGAACCACCTAAGGAACCCCCCTCTGACGAATCCAAGGAGACGGTGGAGGGCCCCAGCGCCCCAACCGACGACGACGCGACTGCTATGGCAGCGTCCGAAACAGAACCAGAGTCCACCACACTCGACGGCCCGGTCCCAAAGAAAAGGGTCTCGACTGCCCTCACCCAGTACTACCAAACCCAGGGGTACAGAAAGGATGTCATTGAGGAATACATGCATGCCCTCAAGCTCAAAATCTTTGGCAATGACATGACTGGCAAAAGATCCTACATTCTGCTCCGACGATTCATTCGGAATACGAAAATCGACATGAAACACGGTATCCGCTCTTGGGCGAACCGCATGGCCGAACTACAGAGCTACCTACCAGACTGCCTCTGGGAAAGCGGCGCCGCAAACGGCACTGCTCCATCCAGCTACTCGGAAGAGGACATGAAGGAAATCTTAGATTCCAACATGACACACTCCCAACGAGAGAAACTAGACCATATCGGATGGGACGTCTATTCCCACTCCTTTAACACCACTATCGACAAGCTCGAAAACCTGGAAATCACCATCCGGAGCGAGGACGAACTCCGCAAACGAATCTCTGACCTCAAGAAACAAACCGGTGGTCCCAAGAAGAACCTCAAGGTCGCGTCTGGGGGAGGAAATGGAAAGTCTCCTGGCAAAAAGAAGCGTCCTATGGACAACAACGGCAACAAGCAATTGTGCAAAACCTGTGGCAAGGTCCACGCCGGCAAATGCTGGAAACTAACCGGAGGACCCTCCAAGAAGGGGAAATTCAACCGGGAAACCATCAACTTGCTCAAGGAGCATTTTGTGGCAAAGGAAGACTCAGACAATGAGCAACATTCCAAACCCCACTGGGGAAGGAACCTATCGAACCACGAGTACTCTTATGTACTGGCCACGGCCCAAGCTGACCACGAAGTCTCTGATGACGAGATTGACATCTCCGAACGGGAACTCAAAGAGTACAGAAGAAAGTACAGAAAGACCTTTAAGAAGAAAGGATCCCACAACTGAATGGCTCCTGATACCATCCACACTGGACCCCGCATAATCAATCGGTTTGCGGACGTCTGTGTGGAGGTATTGGACCACAAGGGAAGGGGAAGAATGCTCCGGGGACTATTAGACTCCGGATGCTCCAAATCCATCATACTAAGGCGATTTGTCGACCGAAGTCAACTAACAAACCGAGACCAAAGAACTGTCACCTACAACACGTACGGAGGCAAGTTTCGAACCAAGTCTGCGGCTTCAGTGGGACTAAGGCTGATAGAATTTTCGAACTCCAAGACCATCAAATGGACCTTCCAAGTGGATGAATACCATCACCACGAGGAAGTACCCTACGACATGATCATAGGATCCAACTTGATGGCACAACTGGGACTGGATATAAAATACAGCTCCAGGACAATTGAATGGCAGGGTGACTCCATTCCCATGAAGGGAATGGGGGAGCTCTCGAACCCGGACAAATGTGAGGCAGTATTCTTTGCCAACACACAGAGTCCAATCCTCCAACAAGAGGAAGAAAGGCAAGCCAAAATCTTGGACGCAGACTACTCCAAAGTCGATATAGACGCTATGGTCAACGACCTGGAGATTACTGGAGAATCCAAGGAAGCCTTGAAGAAAACACTAAAGAAATTCCCGACGCTCTTTGGAGGAGGTCTGGGACTACTGAAGAATATAGAACCGGTGTCCATTGAACTCCAACCAGGGGTCAAACCGGTCCGACAGAGGTACTATTCTGTACCCCATGCCTTTGAACAGGCACTACGAAAGGAGATCACCAGGCTCTGTGATATTGGGGTCCTGGAAAAACTCCCCCATGATGATGATTCACCATGGGCGTCCCCTACCTTCTGTCAACCCAAAAAGACAGGGGATATTCAGGTCCTTACGGACTTCCGGAAAATGAATGCAGCCATCCAAAGGAAGCCATTCCCACTACCACGAATAGGGGAAACAATCCAGAGGCTGCAGAAATTCAAGTCTGCTACGGCACTGGACTTATCCCAAGGATATTATACCATCCCCATCTGCAAGGAGAGCCAAAAGATTTGCTCCACCATTCTACCGTGGGGAAAGTATGCCTACAAGAGACTGGCAATGGGAATCGCATGTGCGCCCGATATCTTCCAATCAGTCATGATGAACCTACTCGGCGATCTGGACTATGTCCTTGTCTATATTGATGATATCCTAATCATACAGAGAGAAGGGGAATCTGAACAGGATCACCTCCACAAAATCGATACAGTCCTGCAACGACTGGATGATGCTGGCTTCAGAGCCAACCTAAGAAAATCCTTTTTCATGCAAAAAGAAGTGGAATATCTGGGTTTTCTACTAACAACAGAAGGCATTCAGCCCCAGCCAAAGAAGCTGGAGGCAATGAAACGACTAGAAGCTCCCAAGAACACCAAGCAACTCAAAATGTTCCTGGGAATGGTCAACTTCTACCGGGACATGTGGAAGCGACGCTCCCATATCCTGGCCCCGCTAAACAAACTAGCAGGGAAAAAGGGCAAAATGAACTGGTACTGGGGTCCAGCAGAGCAGAAAGCTTTCATGGAGGCGAAGAGGATGCTTGCAGATGAAGCCAAGCTTGCATTCCCAGACTTTACAAAACCATTTCATCTCTACTCAGACGCCAGTGATAGGCAACTGGGAGCAACTGTATGCCAAGATGGCAAGCCCCTTGGATTCTACACCCGAAAACTGAACTCAGCACAGCTCAACTACACTGTCGGAGAAAAAGAACTCCTGGGCATAGTAGAAGGCCTAAAGGCATTCGAAGGAATCCTACGAGGACAAGATGTAACCATCCACATGGATCATCTTAACCTGCTGTACCAGCAGATGCCCACCCAGAGAATGGTCCGATGGAGACTCCTCATGGAGGAGTTCCACCCAATAGTTAAGCACGTTGCTGGCAAAGACAATGATGCAGCAGACGCGCTGTCTCGCCTGGACATTACGGACGAGCCAGCAATGGCTACCACCAAACAAGCCCCTCACCTACGCGGATGAGGAAGAGCACCTCCGGCAACTCCTATTCCCGCTTGGAGAATCACCGGAAGAATTCCAGGGCAATAGTGCATTCCCACTTGCCCCAGACATGATTCAGTTCTACCAACAAAAGGACACAAAGATCACGAGTGCTCTGGAAAAGGACAATCGGCTGACCACCAAAATGGTGGAAGGTTACAGCCTAATCCACAGAGAAGGGAAGATTCTGATCCCGAATGAACTCAAAAATAGAGTTATGGAATGGTACCACAGCATGCTGGTCCATCCCGGAGAAAAGAGAATGGAACAGAGCATTCGCTCAGTGTTCACCTGGAAAGGCCTAAGGAAGGACGTCCAGGACCTCTGTAAACACTGTCACACGTGCCAGATGTTCAAAAAGAGTGGCCGGAAGAAGTACGGCCTACTACCGGAGAAAGCAGTTGAAGTCACCAAATGGCAGAGGGTCAATGTGGACCTCTGGGGACCTGCAACTGTCCACAATAAAAATGGGAAAGACTACCACATCCATGTTCTCACCATGGTGGATCCAGTGACCGGATGGTTTGAACTGGCTCACCTGAAGGACTCCCCAAATGCAGCAGAAACTCAACGTTTGTTGGACAGTACCTGGCTAGCAAGATATCCTCGACCGAAAGAAATCGGGTTCGATGGTGGAAGCGAGTTCAAGGCAGAGTTCCAAGAGCTCTGCGAGAACATGGGGATGAAGAGAAAGCCCAGTGGCGCCTGGAATCCACAATCCAACGCTGTGTTGGAGAGGATCCATCAGGTGCTGAAGGATTGCTTGCTGTCCTTTAACTTGGAACAGAGAGATCTCCATGAGAAGGACCCCTTTGAAGAATTCACCACGAAGGCGGCATATGCTATCAGAAGCGCCATCCATACCACCCTGGGGTACTCCCCGGCACAACTGGTGTTTGGAAGGGACATGTTCATGCCTGTGAATTTCCCAGCGGATTGGGAAGCAATCCAAGCAAGGAAGCAAAAGAGTATCCACAAGAGCAATGTTCGGGAGAACCAGAAGAGGATTCCCCATGTCTATAAGGAAGGAGACTATGTCACCCTGGAAAGGAAGGGCATTATTCCGAAACTATCATTCCCATGACAAGGACCTTACAAGGTGCTCAAGGCCCATGACAATGGAACTGTAACTATTGAAACTGCTCCCTTTGTAACCGACCGGGTTAATATTAGGAGAGTCCATCCCTATTATTGCAGGGATAGCACTAAACTGGAGAAGTAATTCAATATAACAGTACCATGGAGGAGTATGCCGCGCACCAGAATACGTCACGAGTACACACGGGACTGGATTAAGGATAAGGATAAAAGAAAACAATCGGCGAGCCGATGGAATCGCTGATTGCCAGAGAGCTCTTAGAACTGTAGCATATAGACTAACTGATAGAGCCCACAATTTGCATATCACTACTATTCTAATCACTAGTAGACCCAGGGTATGGCACCACATGTATCTCGTTGAATGGAGCTAGTGGGGCTTCTTTCGGTGGTAGTTTGCCATACTTGGAGTGCTGGTTCTTGTACTTAATGCAGCTGTCGGGGCAGATGTAAGTCTTGCAAAGATTGGATAGGTTGTCGATGTAGAATCTTGAGGAGATAGTTTGATATAGCCTGGTGGATCCACAATGACCCAACAGAAGGTGATACCATTTGATGGTATCATTCGCGAGAGAGCTTGGTATGTATATGCGCCAGTTGTCTGGGTTGGACTGGTTGGCATAGCAGAGGATGTTATTGCCTTCTAATTCTTGGTAGAAGAAGGCTTTGGATTGAATCTTGAACTTGATCGTAGGGTCCTTTTGCTGATGAAGATAGATATTGGAATAGTTCACCGGGCATTCCAGGTCTTGGTTGTTTGGTAGGTTGACTAGGCACTCATTGTTCAGCAAGCAGGATTGTAATTCCTGGTCTGCGTCATTGCATAAGTGCCGGAAGAGGTTGGGGAACTCTGTTAGAAACAGTTCTTCATCTTGCTTGGGGACTTCAAGTTTTAAAAAATCGATTAAGGTGCCCTTTGAAAGGGCTTTCTTCCCTTCAGTAGGTGGATCCATCCGGGGGAGTCTGGAGAAGGCGTCAGCAAGAACATTCTTCTTGCCTTCAACATAGGTGAGGTTGACACCAAATTCTTCAAGGAATAGTCTCCACCGGAGGACTCGCTGGACGGAGAGGGTTCGGAAGGTAAGGTTCTTATGGTCAGTATATACGTTGATGACTCCACCGAGGAGCATCTTTCTGTACTCTTTGCAGCAGAGTACTATGGCTAGGAGTTCTTTCTCCATGGTAGTATAATTCTTTTGGGCATCAGATAGTTTCTTGGACCAGTATGCGATAGGCTTGCCATCTTGTATGATGGCAGCACCTAGTTGCAGGTCTGAGGCATCAGTGTACAGTTCAAAGGGCTTGTTAAGGTCTGGATAGGTGTTCAGCGCATCTGCTGCCACCATGGCTTTCATCTCTTGGAAGGCTTTATCTTGAGCAGGTCCCCAAGTGAAAGCTGAAGGGGCTTTCCTTTGTTGGGCTTTGATGGTAGCTGCTTGAGGAGCCTGCTTCTTGGGGGTTCCGGTGATATCAAAGAGAGGAGCTAGGACATGAGATCTTCGAGGCCACATATCTCTGTAGTATCCTACTGCTCCTAGGAAGGACTTGACTTGGGTAACAGTTCTTGGTTGGTCCATGTGTAGGATTGCTTCTATCTTCTTTCTCCATGGCTTAACTGCTGTAGGAGTCATCCAATATCCAAGGAAGTCGGTCTCTTGTACAGCCCAATCACATTTGAGTGGGTTACACTTGAGTCCATTTTGGTTGAGCCGGTCTAGGATTTTGTCAATGGTCTTCATGTGGAGGTCAAAGGATCCATTGGTCCAGATGCCTATATCATCAATATAAACAGTGCAGTCGGTGTCTTGTAGGATATCTTCCATGAGCTGCTGCGCAACATCTGGAGAGACTTTGACACCCATTGGTAGTCTTTGGTATTCATAGCAATCGTAAGGGGTGACTATGGTACAGAGCTTCTTGCTTGCGTCATCGAGTTCAAAGCAGTAGTATTGCATGGACAAGTCAATCGTGGTGAAGTGAGTGTACTTGCCCCTCTTGTTCATGATATCCTGTATCTGGGGAATTGGATAAGGACGTCTTTCAAGCAGTTCATTGAGTTCTCTGAAGTCTGATACCCATCGGACCCTGTTGTCTTTCTTTGGTACTATAAAGGTTGGGAATGCCCATTCGGCCGGTCCAGTGCAACGCTTGAGTACTCCATCATTACAAAGATTCTGGAGCTCCCTTTTGAATAGGTCTTCTCTTTTGTATGCAACTGGATAGGGCTTTTTGTGTATAGGCTTGGATCCGGGCTTCAGTCTTAGAGAGATCTTCTTGTGTGGATACTTCCCTAATTCTCCATTGAAGACGTTAGGGTACTTGCTTAGTATTGCTTGGAACTGCTGCTGCTCTGTCGTGGACATGTGGGACTGTTGCTTGGCGACTGTCGATGGATCTGTTTCTTGGTAGGCTCTGTCTAGGATCACCTTGGACTTGTATGGATTGGCAAAGGAGAGGTCATCAGCAAAGAGTTCGGCGTCTTCTAGTTCTTCCATGAGCATGCTGTGGTTGTCATGGTATAAGGATGTATCTTTCATAGGGACAGTTCGATCCATCCACTGTACTGCGCCTTCTTTGAATAGGAGATTTATCTTTGCTAGGTGGAGGAAGTCTCTGCCTAGTATCAAATCATATTTGCAGTTCGGGGAATGGAAGAGCCTTGCCTCTTGTCGGTCGATGGTGTAGTTACCAAACTCTTGTAACTTGGTGTTCTTCATGATAATGTACTCTGTGGTATCGAAGCTTCCGTTAGCTGTGGTTGTTAGGACCTGGTGTTTGCTTCTGATTGGTATGGTTCCGAATGGTAGTGCTCTTTTGTTGATTAGAGTTCCGGAGGATCCACTATCTAGTAGCGCTAGTAGTGGTCTTGATTTTGTGGGGATGCCTTGTATGTACTGTACTGTAGTTAGAAGAATAGGAGCCACGTTGCTCTTATTCGGGGATGCCTGTTCTGCTGGATTTCCAGCAGTCAACAGCAGCTTTAAATAATTTTGCTCCAGCGCACCTCCTTTGGTGTAGTCTTTGGAGTTTTGGGTATTGCAATAGAGATTTTTGGCTGTACCCGTGGACCAATTCCTTGCCAAGGACAAGAGTGGTCTATTTATTGCTGCTGTTCTACTATCTTTCGCGTCTGTTGTACCCTTGGACCGATTCGTTTGATTTCGATTCGTATCCATGTTGTTCGGATTAGGATCCATGTTCGTATCGTTCGTTCCGGAGAATCGAACTGTTTTTGTTGTTGTTGTTGCTGCGATTGCAGGCTTTGCTGAGCGCTCAACAGGACTCCATCCTGTAGGTTCCTTCCCCTCTTTATCTGGGAGATCTCCTCCATGCGTCATCCCAGACAGCAGGGCTGTGCTGGCATCCAGGTCCCGGGGAGCTGGAGGCAAGGTGATTGCTTGTTTGGTTGAAGCCGGGGGCTTCGTGTTAGGCTTGGAGCCTTGAATGGATCAGGGGAGCCACACGAGTTCCCCATCGATACTGCGTTCAGTTCGTCCACCATGATTGGCATGGTATTCTTTGATTGCTGCTTGTTGTGCTGCATTGATGTGCGCTTGGAAGGTCTCATTGCTTCCTGGTATCATGAGAGCTTGGGTATGAGTATGAAAGGACTCAGTTTGTTGGTTGTTTCTGGAGCTCTTGTTGTAATTCTTGGAGAACCGGTTCTTCGGACACTCAGACCAGTCATGATTATGGCCCGGGATCCTACATGGGTTGGATTTCTTTTTGTTTTGGTTCCCTTTGGGGTTGCTGGAATTGTAATTGCGCTTCCAAGCGTTGCTGTTGTTGTTGTTCGAGCGCCTCTGTTGCTGTTTGTTGTTGTTCTTGTTGCCTTTCTTGTTGGCTTGGCGCTCGTGACAGCTCATGTGGTCCACAATGTGTCGAACTGTCGTGTCTTCTTGGATTCCACTGTGCATCATGCCATAGCTTTCAATCCATGCAGAGGGAAAGGAATGGAGAAAGATGGTGAGTTTCTCCACTCTAGAAAGAGGCGCACTGCTCCCTTCTAGTTTCTGGGTATATTTCATGAGGATAAGAATACGATCAGCATGTTCCTTGCATGTGACTGATGGCGTCTTTCGACAGTTGGCTTCGGAGGTAGGTGTGCATGATGTCCCTCGCATCCGTGGCATTGCAGTAGAGCTGAGTGAAATCAATGAAGGCTTGCTCGTATCCCCCAATTTCTTCTTGGGAGTATTGGAATTCTTCGGGATCCAGTGGGTCCTTGATCATGTCGTTCCACTTGCTTTGTGCATCTGTGGTGAGGCAGTGTCCAAAGTGGGTTAGGTAGATCTTGATTGGTAGCCGGAGGTAGTTGGCAGCATTCCGGAAGGACTCCTCCACAAAGAGCAGCTCTTCCAGACCTCCTGTCTCTGTAAACAGGGGGACCTTCATGCTGTCGGTTCGGTCCTCATCGACATTATACAGGGTGAAGAGTTTTGGCTTGGTCCGATCGAACGAGCTCTTGTAGGTAATCGGGGGGTCTCTGTAGATACTGGCCATGGTTGCTGTTCGATTTGCTGGAGATGAAGGTGCCTCTGTTGTTGAGGCTGTGGATATTTTCGTGTTGATGAGAGTTCAGTACTGAATTCTACTACTGTTCCTACGTGAAAGCGGACAGTAATTACTGTGTAACACTCTAAAGTAGAAAAATTGGAGTAGTATGAATAATTGTGTGTTATTTCACTTTACGGGATGGGATTGAAATTAGAGAGAGGAAATAATGAGCGATGAGGTCATCGCGACCTTCTCATATAATATCCATCCCTGTATATAACATATATTCTGTATGTAACCTTAATCGTATAATCGCTCTCTTCTGCATGCCTGTTCGCACATACCGGATATCCATACATGGATACCTTATATATATTTGAATCCCATGTGGGATTCGGTTAATTATTAATTCGTAACACTACTAGCCTACGCTAGCATGTTACAATCAGAAGCGCCATCCATACGACCCTGGGGTATTCCCCAGCACAGCTGGTGTTTGGAAGGGACATGTTCATGCCTGTGAATTTCCCAGTGGATTGGGAAGCAATCCAAGCAAGGAAACAAACGAGTGTTACGGGCTGACGTAGGTACCCCTACGAGAGGCTCTAAATGATTATTGAATCCCGCATATACTCCAATATGTATGATGTTCATGTATATATACTGAATATTCAATATACAAGAATACACATACAATTCAAATAAAGATTCCCATGACTCAACGATTATTGATATCATGATATTATGCCCGACGAACAATAATATCATTGTTCGATCATTCATTCCATACTCAAGGAATCATTCCCATTTCGTAAAGTATTCAACCATTCTCTTTTATAACACAATTTATTAACCTTCCATCTTTAAAATACCTCTATCCCGTATTACGCCATCTAATTCTACTCTAGACCGTAACACAGTAATTACTGTTTATCTTTTAAAGTAGAAGACAGACAGGAACTCAGTACTGAATCATCCAAAACAACCTTTATCCTAAACAACAGGGATACATCGATACCCTGACAAGCAAAATCCTACAATCGGAATCTCCGAAAGAATCGAAACAAGAAAGAACCGATCTAATCGAAGTCTACGAACGATCGAAACAATAATCAATCGAACACCGAAACGATCGATCGCTTCACAAAGCAATCCAAAGAATCTCCGATCGATCCATACAATCGAACGCATCCAAATATCTTCAATTGATCAACACGATTGAACGCTTTGAATCAAAGAAACCATGGCAGGATTATACAGAGATCCTCCAATTCCTTACAAGAGAGCCTTTGACAGCGCGAATCCCAAGCTTGTTACACTAACAGTTTACAACGCTGAAGACCAAGAAGACAGTGTCAAAGTCCCTCTATTCACCGACAAAGGAGGACTAGAAGAACTCCTACATACCGAAGAAGCCTTTCAAAACGCAGCAGAAGATCTTGACCTACCAGCAAATAGATATATCAAATACTTCGGCCGATGTCTCTCTGTCGATGCCCAAACCAAGTGGAGAGCCTTAACAAGAAGCCAACGTGATTATCCAACTACAACAAATGGATACAACAGAGCCTTCTCAGCCTTTATCAAGCAATACTGCAGCGCTGAAGACGCCAAGGATACAATGTATACATATCTCCGAACGCTGAAGAAATCGGCAGACATCTCTTGCAAAGACCATGCAGACCGAATGAAACAGCTTTTCAAATACACTGCAAAATTACAAGGCTATGCAACTGATCTAAACCATTTACAACAGATGACTATCCTTCTCTACAGCTTTCCAAATGAATGGATTGAAGACTACTGCAGAATCCACAGAGGAATCCGACCACAAACAACTGTACAATTTATAGTCGATCATATGAGCTCCCTGGACAGACTCAGCAAACAATCCAGTGACAACCCATACGATTCCGATATCAACAGCAGTGAGCAATCCGTCAAACTGATACAAACGCCGACAACAACAGCTCTGATTCGGACGCTGAAACCAACAACAGCTCTCATTCCGACAGCGACAGCAACGCTGAATCTGAAGATGAAGAAGAAGCGCCAACAAACCATACCGGCAAGCGCAAGTACAACAACCCTTGCAGAATCACAGGCCATGATCATGATTGGTCTGAATGCCCACGAAATAAATATTCCAAAAGGAATAATAGCAATAGCAGCAACAACAGCGCTGCTACGGCTCCTAGCAATGCAACTGGAAGCACTGCTTCCAATGAATCCTTCCAAGCCCACATGAAACGCGCCATGGAAACGTATTGCGCTCAACATGATGGAACACTTGAAAGAACCATCGAAGGCACCATTATATTCAAACCCAAACGCCCTCGCTTTGACAAACCAACTATTACCTGGCCGTTAACAAAACGCCCAATAATCGACAACCAAACAACAACATAAGGATCACGAATCCAGCACCATGCCTTCAGCTCCACTGGACCTGAATGCCAGTACAGCACTGCAGAGTAATATCCGGGAGAATCAAAAGAGGATTCCCCATGTCTATAAGGAAGGAGACTATGTCACCCTGGAAAGGAAAGGGCATTATTCCGAAACTATCATTCCCATGACAAGGACCTTACAAGGTGCTCAAGGACCCATGACAATGGAACTGTAACTATTGAAACTGTTCCCTTTGTAACCGACCTGGGTTAATATCAGGAGAGTCCATCCCTATTATTGCAGGGATAGCCCTGAACTGGAGAAGTAACCACTCGTAACAGTACCATGGGGGAGCATGCCGTGCACCGGAGTACAGTCACGAATCCATTTGGGACTGGATTAAGGATAAGGATAAAAACAATCGGCGAGCCGATAGAATTGCCGATCCAGAGAGCTCTTAGAACTGTAGCAGATAGACTAACCACTAGAGCTCACAATTTGCATATCACTACTATTCTAATCACTAGTAGACCCTGGGTATGGCAGTTTCTTTGGGGGAGATAATTAATTTAAGGGGATACCCTCAAAATGACTAACTGCAATAAAAAATCACGCGGTCTGCGCATCGAAAAGTATCTTTGTTCCGGAAGGTCCTGTAAGGTTTAACTTTTAAAAAAGCTTTACCTGGAACATGGTTGATTTTTAGATTTGGAAGGAATTTTGAAATTCCCGGTCCTCCCCCCTCCCTAAAAATATGAGAATCACGCGCCTTGCACGATTTGAGAAATTATTTTTAAAAAATTAATTTCCCGGAGTACCCTAACTGGTGTCTACTGGTGTCGACTGGTGTCGCAGGGGGTTTCGATAATTTAATTTTTATTTTCAAATTTTCGTCGCGCTTGGAGAGATTGGATCGCGCGCGATTTTTGGGATGATCGAAGAATTTAATATCTACGAAGTAATTTTTTTTCCAAAAAATCAACTTATCCACGTTTCGACTGGTTCGCTCTTTGGCACTGTATGATCTTTTAGGGTATCGTACCCCTAAAATAGAATGGGACATTCTGAAATGATCCCCATCGATTTCTCCCCTAATCTACCGGTAAGTTCAAAAAATTAGTGACGTGTTTCGTTCCAGTTGTGATGGTGATGTTGTAATCTTATCCATTGTTTCATCAAAAAATATCAATACCGTAAGATTACGAGTAAGTTACGAGTATTAAGGTTTACTGGTACTTGTACTCGTAGTCGTATTTGGCACGACATCATCATCCCATTCTATCACATTCGATGACGTCCATGATCATTGGGAAGCGAGTGATCAACGAAAAATTACCGTAATTCAAATTAGAGACGAAGTTAGTTTGTACCGGTGCATGTACGTATTCAATACTAGTTGTACTACAAGTACAAGCACTCGTAGTCTTCCCAGTGGCAAAGAGAAACGTCCCTCTAGAAAGGTGCACCTGAGATAATTATTTAGCGGGTACAAGTAGCCCGAAGACTTGGCGTACATCATTACTTCGACGTCATCCGAATATAATTTTCACCATGATCTTTTCGTCATCATTACGATCAGTGACATTTGTCTCGACACTTGTCGCCGCGTCGGCATTTGTCCCTCTCGGAAGCCTCAAGGCGCCATCCGCGACGAGCCGTTCGTCTTCTTTGTTCGCTGTTGATGGCGAATACGACTTCGACGTCGCCATTATTGGTTGCGGTGTAGGGGGACATGGTGCGGCACTGCACAGTCGGGCACAGGGTCTCTCCACGGCGGTTTTTGCAGGCGGTGATGTCGGTGGCACATGCGTGAACCGTGGTTGTGTCCCCAGCAAAGCTCTTCTGGCAGCATCTGGACGGGTTCGTGAAATGCAAGACGCCGACCACTTGAAAAGCCTAGGTATCGAAGTGGGAGAAGTCACCTATTCTCGTGAAGGCATTGCTGCCCATGCCAAGAATTTGGCCAATCGTGTGAAGGGAAATCTTGAAAACTCGTTGGTTGCCTTGGGATGTGACGTGATTGAAGGCCGGGGAATGTTGACTGGCAGTGCCCAAGAAGTGAAGGACGAAGCGACAGGAAAAGTCTACAAATGCAAGGTAAGCTCTCGGTTTTCTACGTTGCTGCCTTTTAGGGTGAGGGGAGAAATTGGAATCTGTCTCCTTTTAACAATACGGTTTACTGTGAAAGCGTTTTGTAGATTTGATATTTCTCAGAACATAACAATCAAAGGAGCGTTTTATGTCTTGGAACACCTCACATAACTCTGTTTACCACTTACTATCTCGCGAATGCGCTTGTTTACCAGGACATCATTTTGGCACCAGGATCGATTCCGTTCGTTCCACCCGGTGTGACAGTAGATGAACAGACCGTCTACACCTCCGATGGCGCACTTGAATTGGGTTTCGTACCGGAATGGGTAGCAATCATCGGCTCGGGTTACATTGGGCTAGAATTCAGCGATGTTTACACCGCTCTCGGATCTGAGGTAACCTTCATCGAGGCGATGGATAAACTCATGCCAACCTTTGATCGAGAAATTGCTAAACAAGCTGAACGATTGTTGATTCGAGACCGGCCTATTGATTACCGAACAGGTGTGTTTGCTTCCGAAGTAACGCCAGGAATCCCCGGTGAAAAGCCTGTGACCATCAAGATGATCGATGCCAAGACAAAAGAACACGTCGAAACGATCGAGGTCGACGCCGCTATGGTAGCCACTGGACGCGTTCCAAACACAGCGAACATGGGATTGGAAGATCGTGGCATCGAGACGAATCGTGGATTTGTGAACGTAAACGAAAAGATGCAAGTCTTGCGTGGCCCCGATTCTGACGAAGTCATTCCCAACTTGTACTGCATTGGTGATGCCAATGGCAAGATGATGCTTGCCCATGCTGCCAGTGCACATGGAATCAGCGCAATCGAAAACATTTGTGGTCGTTCTCACAAGGTTGATCACAATGCGATCCCTGCCGCCTGTTTCACGCATCCCGAAATTTCTATGGTTGGTCCAACTGAAGAGCAAGCCATAGAGATGGCCGAGAAAGAAGGATGGACATTGGGCAAATCTCAGGGCAGCTTCCGTGCCAACAGTAAAGCTTTGGCTGAAGGGGAAGGGAATGGTATGGCTAAAGTTCTTTTCAAGAAGGAGACTGGGCATGTCGTTGCCGTTCACATTATCGGTCTTCACGCCGCCGATTTGATTCAAGAATGTGCCAATGCAGTTGCCGCAGGCACCACAGTTCAGGAATTGAGTATGATGGTTCACACTCACCCCACCCTTTCCGAAGTGATGGACGAGGCGTTCAAGGGAGCCGTAGGAATGTCATCTCACTAGTCATAAAATGCAAAAGGAAATCTCGTGTAGTGTTGGCACACGATCACCCATTGACTAGACGTTAAACTAATGAAACATTAGAAATGCCGTCAAAAACTCCTCCACGGATACGCAAATTGTGAGCAACCTACCTGATTGCTTTCTACGCGAAACTGTGATCAGTGTTTTTTCGTACTACTACGTGATCCTTATCAGCTATCCCTCCACGACTGTAACAAGCGATGATTCCCGAAACGAATACGCACATGTAATATTTCATATTAGAATTGAAATCGCACGTATATTGTTTATGATATAATAAATGACTGGATCTCATAGTATTTGTAGTTGCGGCGGAGACCAAAAGCGGCGCATATGCGCCGATTAAGAAATTTGGAGCACTCCAAACTTCTCACTCGGCGCATATGCGCTTGTTCATTTTGGAAAAATCCCATCTTCTCAAGTACCAATCCAATAGCACCACCATGTAATGGCTTCTTAAAAAGCTCTTACTTTCCTCTTTTAATAGGTATATGGCTCAATAGACTGTAGAGCTGGTCTTGTTGTTGCAAATACTCAATGAAGTACACTCAAGCAAACAAATGAATTTTTTTTAGCACCAATTTTGGTCCGCTATGCTTTTACTAGCAGTGCCATACCCCAGGTCTAATAGTGGTTAGAATAGTAGTGATATGCAAATTGTGAGCTGTCTCAATAAGTTGATTGATATTGATCCCAACAGATATTCGAATTGGCAATTCCAATGCTTCGCTAATCTTATTCTGAATCACAAGTGCTGGACCTCCTGTGACTGATTCCAGTGTACGACATGCTCCTCCATGGTACTGTTTCTCCTCCTCTGTTTTTGTGGAGGTCCTTCTTGTTCTCTAGGGTAAAGGACAGTAAGCAGTCTGCTGGATCCTCTCCAATACTGCATTGGATTGGGGATTCAAAGTGCCACTAGGCTTTCTATTCATTCCCATGTTTTCACAGAGCTCCTGAAACTCTGCTTTGAACTCACTCACACCATCAAAGCCAATTTCCTTTGGGCATGGATATATTTCCAGCCATAAACTGTCAAGCAATTATTGAGATTCTGTAGCATTTGGGGAGTCCTTTCAGGTGGGCCAGTTCAAACCACCCAGTTACTGGGTCCATCATGGTGAGGACATGGATGTGGTAGTCTTTACCATTCTTGTTGTGGACAGTTGCAGGTCCCCATAGGTCTACATTGACCCTCTGCCATTTGGTGACCTCCACTGCTTTTTCCAGTAGTAGTCCATACTTCTTCCAGCCACTCTTTTTGAACATCTGGCATGTGTGACAGTGTTTACAGAGGTCCTGGACGTCCTTTCGGAGACCTTTCCAGATGAACACTGAGCGTATGCTCTGTTCCATTCTCTTTTCTCCGGGATGGACCAGCATGCTGTGGTACCATCCCATAACCCTTTCCTTGAGTTTGTCGGGAATCAGGATCTTCCCTTCTTTGTGGATTAGACTATAACCTTCCACCATTCTGGTGGTCAGTCGTTTGTCTTTTTCCAGAGCACTCGTGATCTTTGTGTCCTTTTGTTGGTAGAACTGGATCATGTCTGGGGCAAGTGGGAATGCACTATTGCCCTGGAATTCTTCCGGCGCTTCTTCTAAAAGTGGGAATAGGAGTTGCCGGAGGTGCTATTCCTCACCCTGCGTAGGTGAGGGGCTTATTTGGTGGTAGCCATTCCACTGTATCTGCTGGATCATCCGTAATGTCCAGGCGTGACAGTGCATCTGCTGCGCCATTGTCTTTGCCAGCAACATGCTTGACTACCGAATGGGACTCTTCCATAAGGAGTCTCCACCGGACCATCCTTTGCGTTGGCATCTGCTGATACAGTAGGTTTTTGAAGTTGAGCAGACTGATCCATCATTGGTTGCTGCCATTGTGGATCTTCTCACCAGGGTTCGGAAGGGCCAGAACATTTATCCATCATCTTACTCCCTTGCAATTGCTTCTGCTGTCAGGGCACAGAGGACTATTGGTTGGCACAACTGGCTTCTTGGTAGGTGGTCTCCTCGCTGGTATCAAATCCAGGCTGACTACTACTCCCACATTGGAAGCAAGCGCTCCCCCAGACGTTGGGCTACAGCTATCATCCATCAGTTCTTTCTTACCTCTTGGGATCTTTGGACCTATAGGAATGGACGACTCCATGGTCCTGGGGGCACCCTTGATGCTGAACAACACCAATCTCTTGATGCTTCCATCTCCTCTGAATTGGCCATTGGTGCAGCTGGTGCACTTCCCCAGTCACACTCCCTTTTACAAACCCCTTTCCAAGTCCTACAAGGTTATACCCTGACTGCCAAGCGGCAGTGGCTTGCAACCATCCACCTTGCCAGGAAGCAGTATGCAGCACCTGCCCCCCCAATGCAGCCATACCAACGAGAGGCTGCTCTCCTACGCGTCTGGCTTACTGGACCTTAGGGTTGATTACACTTTGTACCTTGGTTTTTGGCCTCTTTTCTTGCTTCTCATCATGTCCCCTACCTGTTGATACTGGGTCTTCTCCCCCTATCTTCCCTCTCATCTTGCTTTCCCTCAAGTCCCTATTTTGTGGGCCTTGGTCTGTTTCTTTCCCTGTCTGATGTTCAAGGTTTGTTTGAAAATTTGTCGTTCTACCACTTGGGGTCCTGACTCTCTGATGGAGGCGACGTTAAAGTCTGGATACAGACTGAGTAATTTAATATCACCTTTGGTGATTAAAGTTATTTAAATATGTATATTATTATTATTAGCCCTGTTTTGCTTCTTTGCACCTCCATTTTTGGCAGTTTTGAGGTCATTGATGTGTTGTGATCAATCAGTTCTCTTGGTTGCTCATGGTCGTCAGCGCTCAACTTCATTTTAAAATCATGCCATGCCCAAGGTCTACTAGGATTAGAATAGTAGTGATATGCAAATTGTGAGCTATATCAATTAGTCTATTACTATTGATGCTGACAGTCTCCTGTAGTTGTTGACTGTTCCGGTGCACGGCAGTGATGCTATAACTCAAAAATATACCCCATTTTGACCCTTGTCCTTTATTCATGAGCTTACTAAGGGAAGAATAAGCAAAGATGTTTAAATGTGCTGAATATAGAGCATTGTAGAGGAGAGTGTCAGCTACAAGATGATGTCTTTACTTTGAATAGAGAGGGTGTATGTGCAGAGATATCACCAAGGCGCGAAACAAAGTTAGCTCATCAATAATTTTGACTGGTACATGAAAATAATAGTACTTAATCCCATTGCAAACGAACACGTGGGAAAGTTCATTCTAACCATTTACAACCTCCTGGAAATATTCTAGGGAGATTAAAACTTTGGGGTGTTTAGCTATTATGATTTAATAAATAAAATAGACGAAAGAGAAAAGAAGCAAACTACAGTACTACGTTTGATCAAATAAAAGTATATACGTAATTCGTATATATTGTCATCTTCTGATTATTCCATAAACATGCACCAAAACACGAAGATGATGCCGTATTTTTGCCATGATTAACCAACCTTCTCAATCAGAAAGTCAACAATCGATGGATCTGCCAACGTGCTAGTGTCACCAAGACTATCGGTTTCACCACAGACTATCTTGCGCAGGATTCGTCGCATGATCTTCCCCGACCGAGTCATCGGCAGACTTGGCGACACAACTATCATATCAGGGCTACAGAAACCTCCGATTTCACTGCGGACGGCCATGCGAAGTTCTTTGATAAGTTCCGGCGACTCTTCGTATCCTACGGTCAACATAACGAAGGCACAAATCGACTGACCCTTGATATCATGCGGCTTACCAACCACAGCAGCTTGCGCAACAGAAGCATGTCCAACCAAGGCGGATTCAACCTCTGCAGTTCCAATGCGATGCCCACTAACATTCATTACATCATCCATACGTCCAATTATGAAGTGATACCCATCAGAATCACGCGAAACTGTATCTCCCGTGAAGTAGTATCCGGGATAGGGTTTGTAGTAAACAGTGAGAAACCTTTCGTGGTCACCCAAGCATGTGCGCGCCATGCCTGGCCAAGGCTGTTTCAGGGCCATTACACCATGGAAATTTCCGTTGTCGTCGGGTTCTGTCAGTTCCTTGCCTGTAGTAGGGCACAGTACTGCTGTGTCCACTCCGTAAAATGGTAAAGTACAGGATCCTGGTTTCATGGGTGTGATTCCAGGCAAATTAGTGATGATGTGCCCGCCTGTCTCAGTTTGCCAATAAGTATCCACGACCGTACAGTTGGATTTGCCAACCACTTCATAGTACCAACGCCATGCTTCGGGATTAATTGGTTCTCCAACAGATCCTAATACTTTGAGGCTGCTTAGATCGTACTTCTTCACAGGTTCATCTCCGGAACGCATAAGGAGACGGATGGCAGTCGGGGCTGTATAAAATTGCGTAATTTTATGCCGTTGGACCATATTCCAGTATCTTCCTTCGTCTGGGTAAACAGGTGTCGATTCGAACATAAAGGAAGTGCTGCCATTCAATAGAGGTCCGTAGACAACATCTGAGTTTTGAAAAGTAGCAACGAGAAACGCAAAGGATTGAGAGGCGAACGAAAACAAAAGAAAACAACCAAAATGATGTCGCATTTGCCAGAAAATATTGATTGCCGTCACGTACATGTGTGACCAGTGATCCACCCACAATCGGCAACGCACGCAAAGATATCGCCTGGTGCTAGGTCAAAAGTGATTTGAGTTGTCATTTTCGCGTAAAGCGTGTATCCACCGGTTGTATGCACAAGTCCCTTTGGATTACCTGTACTCCCTGACGTGTAGAGAATGAATAAGTTGTCTTCAGCATCCATATGCATTGGTGGACAGTAGGGGCGTTGAACGGCAACTAAAGGATCCATTCGAACATCCCGCTCTTTCATTTCATAAGGGGCAGATGATTCTACACCACCGTAGAACCGCTCCCACACCATAACGTGCTCAACGATCGAATCGCAATCCAACTTTGTCAAAGCGTCGTTCACAATATTCTTGAGTGGAATAGTCTTCCCACCTCGGCGACCAATATCCGCGGTGATGAGATGTTTTGATTTGGCTGCCGAAATTCGTTGACCCAGGGCTTCCGCCGAGAATCCAGCAAAAACAACTGAGTGAACTGCTCCAATTCGAGTGCTTCATAATTTAAAAAGGTAGAATAAATATTAGCTCTGCATTCTTAGAAAACAAAATGAAGTGACTTCAGCTCCTTTTCCGCTTCATCTGCAAGAGCCAGTCTAGTGATTGAGTGTAAGACTTACCATGCAAGCATTGTCATCGCCAGTTCTGGGATCATGGGCATGTAAATGGTGACGATATCTCCCTTCTGAACACCCATGCGAACCATGGCGTTAGCAATTTGACAAACCTTACGGAGAACCTGATCATACGTGATTTTTCGAACGTCGCTTGGTTCGTCACCCTCCCAAATCAGAGCCACGTCGTTAGCATTTTTGCTGTTCACGTGACGATCCAAAGCGTTGTAGCTCAGATTCAGTTTTCCTCCTTCAAACCAGCGTACATCGCCGTGTTCAAATCCTCCATCGAGGACTTTGTCAAATGGTCGAAACCAATCGACATGTTCTTTGGCGGCTTTACCCCAAAAATCTTTTGGGTTTTCGATCGATTGCTGGTGAAGAGTCTTATATTGTTCGAATGATATATCTGCCTTGGCAGGGAAGACGTCAGTGACGCTGTCCACCAAAGAGCCGCGTTTGTCTTCTGTCGACGACATTTGATTGCAATGATTTCGATACGTACTACGTAGATGGATTCGAGTGGATAGCTGTGGCTTTTCAGAGCAGAATGTTGAAACAATAATGATACCGGTACCGTTCTGCAATGGTAACAATTTAAAAAAAGATTACGAAGTAAGGTTACGGTAAGCCTTACGGTACTTCGTGTAAGTTACTTCTTTTTTTGTTTCGTGTTTTGACTGATATGAAGGACTGATGTCCTGAGACGAGTAAGTTACAGTAATGAAAGTACGAGTACGAACCCTGTACTCTATTACGAAGTAAGTTACCGTAAGGTTTACTTCGTGTTACTATTTGATGAACGGTAAGATATGTTGGCCAACGATACGAAAAAGATTTCTTCTCAAAAAAAAACACTACCGGTACCGTACGGTAATTACCGTTCTTTTTTGTAACCAAATGAGTTTTGCGCGCGGCAAATGAGCCCACGTAGAAATTCTACATGTTTTCTGGTACTCATTCTTTTTAGTTGCATACTGTGTAGTTACCTTCACGGTAAGGTAGTACGTAGTACGTAGTAAGATTTACTTGGTAAGTAACCTTAGTTCGTACTGTACTGTACTTCGTATGTAAAGGTAATTATTGTACCGAAGTTTTATAAATGTTTATGCCTTTTTCGTTTGTTTTTAGGGGGTCGAAAATGTGTACATCAATTCTCGGCAACCAGACGTCGCCTGAAAATTTTAAAATATACACAATTGCGTTGATATTCGCTCGTCAGCGATCTTCGGGGACGACTCGTAGATATAAACTGTTTCATACTGGCCTAAAAATAGGGGAAAGCCTTAACAATAACAATACATAAAGTCCTGGCAAATCGTGAGTCTACAGTGGACCGTTCAAGGTCTATTGCATACACTTAGGCAATACAAGGCACTTCCCTAGAGATACATCGGGATCGATCGAAAGGGGAGGGCATGATAGGCGTCTATTTTAGAGTGTAAAAGAAAGAGTGAATAAAGGAGGGAGCTGAGCCAAAGCGCTCAGCTCTGTATCGTGACATCGATTCGCTAACTCGCTAACTCGTATAATAACAGAGCTTCTGTAGCTCTGGTACTGTATCCTACGAGTAGCGTACCGTATCGGAGTATCGTAGGGTATCTCCGATTAATTAGATCGAATCGTGCGTCGCTAGCTCACTTATGCTAGCGCGTTGGGTAACTGTTTGGGCCGGGTATGCGGTCATGGTATATATTATACACCAATGACCCGACCCCGGCGGTAGCATAGTATCTTAGCATGATATTATGGTATGTAGCACCATCAGTATCTCGTAGCATTAGCAACCCTAACCCTGTAGCATTTAGCTACACCCTGAAAAGGTGCTTTACTCGGGGTACGTACGATCGGTACAAATCGTACGCGGCGACCCTAGTAAACTCTGCTAGCAATACTAGACAGGATAGGTCTGCTGCTAAGCCTGCTGCTAAGCCTGCTGCTAAGCCTGCTGCTAAGCCTGTTGCTAAGCCTGTATGCTACCAATTAGCACACAGCCTAGCACTCAACTCAGCACCTGTTAGTCAGCTACTGGATGTTGCTGTCTGTAGACCCAGTAGCCCTTCTACACAGGAGCCTTAGCACAGATCATAGCACCACCTTGAATATCTTCATAGTCCCCGTGATTCATGCTAGTGTTCCTGTACTGAGCAAGCAACTATACCAGTCCCCGGAAACAGATACTCCCAGGGGAACACCAATACTCTTGCTTGGTGTACCAGGACACTTGGATGGATCATAACAGAATTCAGGGATGCTTCCATATAACTTGTCAGAGATCAAACTGCACCAAATATTGCAGTTCTTCTATCAGAGGCCCGGCCGATTTATTGTAAAAAAAAGGGGGTTGGACCGGAGGGCATTTTGCCCTTAGTCCGATTCCTTAACACGTATAAGGACATATCAATCGGCCTATTGTATTTCAAGTTTATAGTCCCCGGAACCGGTGTACCGGAGACTCCCAATATAACATATAATATAGGATCAGGTCGGATCGAAATCTGTTGCGTTCCGAAAATAAGATTGCGTCCGAAACAATTCGCAACCTAAATCGTAGCGATCGAAGAACTCGTAACCTGCTGTCGACTGCATTACGAAAATCTTGTAATCGAAATCGAAATCGAAATCAAAGTCCGAAACAAGGTTGCGTCCGAAATCGAAATCCACTGCTCTCAAAAAACGAAATCAAAATCTTCTGCGTCCGAGCTGCTTGTCAGGGGGTCGAAGTGCCTCAAATAATGCAGCTAAGCAGCACTTCTTACCACATGCATCGAGCGCAGTGTTCTTTCAGAGCTGGACCATTCAGTAGCTTGGTGAATAAGTCAGCAATATTGGTCTCGCCAGGCTCCTTTGCAATTCGAATTGTTCCAGCAGCAATAGACTCGCGTGCCTTGTGGTATGCGACGCTGTTGTGCTTCTTGTTGCAAGGGCTCTCTGGTCTGGTGGTATTTTTGACAACAGACTCGTTGTCACAGTACACATTGGTAGGGCCTTCAATAGGAACGCCCATCATCCGGAGCTTGTATCTGAGCCCTTCAATCAGTTCAATGGCAATCCGAAGCGCAACAATCTCAGATCCAAAGGTTGAGGTCTCGACAGTGGTTTGCCTTTTGCTGAACCACAGGATAGGGGCCCTGTTCAGGAATATAATAATTCCTGTATGGGATCTTCTTGTTGCTTTGCATCCGGCATGATCCGCATCGACAAAACAACTCATAATAACTGCTTTTCCAAGGGGTTCAGGAGCATCCGGTGGCAATACCTCCTTGGCATCAGGGTAGAATTCACTCCAATCACAGTCGGGGAATCTGGACTTATCCACTTCAGGACGGGTCTCGTCAAACACCAACTTGGATCGGGCATGCGCCTTGAGATAGGCAAACATGTGCAATACTTGGTTCAGATGCCCTGTTCTTGCTTGGGCTAGGTACCTAGACATGAGGGATACAGGCATGACCAAATCCAGTCTTCCAAGTTCACACAACCATCTCAAGACGCCAATCAATCCCTGGTAGTAATTTTGCTTGGTTGGATCTAGTTCGGTGGTAACATCAACTTCAGGTCGATAATCGGATGTCAACGGGGTTGAAACCTTGTTCGGAAGATACTTGTAACCATATTGCTTGGTGCCAAGCTCCTTTTCTACCGCGTCGATGGCTTTCTTAGCATATTTCTCGGAGGACATCGCCCACTTGGGAATTGGGTCATCTTCGACCACATGCAAATGGACATCAGCGCCCAGATACAGGGTTGGAACTTCTATAGTCCCGTCCTTCAGCGTGAAGCGCTGCTCGATACTTTCCAACTGCCGTCGAGGGTCCTCACTGCAACAGATAATATCGTCGACGTATGCAATCAGGTATGCCCAGTACCTAGAACCATCCTTTCGCGTCTCCACTCGCATATGAACATCAGGATCAGCTTTACAGGGTTGATATCCTAGCGTTCGTAGGTGCTTGGTCAAATAGGATCGGAACGACGCGCCTGCAACAGGGAGTCCATACAGTGCTCGAACGATCTTACATACCTGTCCTACCAAGTGCGGGCGAAAACCGTCTTCAGCTCATGCAACCAAATAATACTTCTTCTTGATTGGCGCTGTAAGATAGGCATTCTGGATGTCCGCAGACAGTACGTCCAAATTGTTCAGGGCTGCCAACAGGAAGAAGATACGGACTGAATCTCTGCTTGGTACACTGCTGAAGGTATGTTCCTTAGCTGTCGCTTGTACCTTATGGCCATCGGCGACGAGCCGTGCTTTCCGCGTCAAGGACCCCAACTTCACGTCAAAGATCATGTGCGTCGTGATCTTGCTGAATCCTTCGGCCTTGAGACCTTCGACAATGTAGCTGGGGTCAAACTCGAACGCCATCTCGTTGTTTCTCATCTCCTTTGCAATCGCCTTCTCCCAATAGTCCGTTCCCATCTTTCGGTCGATGGCGAGAGCTTCAGGGATAGAATGTGGTAACTCCACTCCGAACTTGTGGGTCCGATCCCAGTACTTGTTTCGCTTGGTAGCCTTGAGGATTCGCTTCTTCCTTCGTAGTACATGGTGAATCCACCATCGGAATGCTGGCTGATCCGAGATCTTGGCGGATATGGCGTACTCTGCGGTTTGCACAGGAAAGGACTCTTTCAGATCGCTCAACTTACACCAGGATTTGGTTCCGTCTTTCCAACTGACGAGCAATCGCCATCCCTTCGTGGTAGGCTTGGGGACTTTACGACCATACTTGTTGGTGATGGTCGCGTCTTGCTTCCTGACGGCGGATCCGTCCTTCTCGTGATCGATAATCTCATCCAGTAGAGAAAACATGCGTCCGTCGTCGTCGATTTCGCTGTACATGCTCTCAGTAACGATATTGGCGGTATACTGCTCGACGGAACCATCTGGAAATTGCAGATCATACATTCTGGTATCAAGGATAGGGTTATCATTCCTCTTGCCAATCGGATTGCCATTAAGGTCAGCAGAACGATTCTTCACAACACACCGTAATCGTTCGTCGCCCTTCTGGATCATCACATTATTACCAATATACTCATCATAGTCATCCCCATCAGGTATGAGATCGTCGATATCAGGAATGGAAGCTTCAGGTTCGGCGAGCTCCCACCTTTCTTGGTGACCTTCAAATAACTCAGCAGGGGGATCAGGGTACGTAGCTTGGAACTTTGCGTCGTTATCTTCCACTTTGTCCCCGATCTTGGATTCAACTGCTTGGTCAAATGAGTCCATATATCGCTTGACGTCATGGGAACGCCATTCTTCTTCAGTAACAGCACGGACTGTGTTAGTGCTCACCGGCATGGCTGCCTCGTTCAGGATCCAGTGGCAGTCCCCGCCTCCGAATCGGTCACCGCACGGGCCAAGCCACCGTCCCAGCTTTTCGGTCCCATCAGAGAGATCAACCCAATAGACGAAATCATACCATTCATGGGCTTGGTACAGAGATATATCAGGCATGTACCCATGTACAATTTCGAACGGCGTTCGGCCCATCGTCGTAGGATTAGCCGTGCGCTGGCGGATTGCAGCAACGAGCTCTCCACAGAAAGCCCACAGGCGCTTGGGGGATCGCTTCCGAGCCGTCTTCTTGCGGATGCTTCTGCTGATATGGCCGATGCTGAGCTCCGCGCGATTCTGGAAGGGACATCTTGGCTGGATAAAGGTCTGGTGGATATGGTTTTTGCTGACGACCTTATTCCATGGAGTCTTGTAGGTACCAGGGGCTCCTTGCTCTCGAGCGCCATCAGATATCAAATGCTTGGGGATGCCGACGTCGTGGATGAAAATCTTCAGGCCTTCATACGCTTGCTTCTTGCCCTGTATAGGTATGAACTCGTCGTAGCCCTTACCATTACTGAAAACTTGGGCGGCTGAATCTTGTCGCATGATGCTCGGGACCTTTGCCATCCAGGTGTCGGTGTACCATTTGCCAGCCGCGATGCGCTTGTTTCTGAAGCTCTGCGTTGGCAATCGGCGGACAAGGGGATGCATTGGGTTGCGGAAGCCTTTCTGGGTCGTGACTCGAAGGGTATCCGCAGCCTTTCTCGGAGATACATCCCAAATCTTGGACAGGCGGTCGGAGTCGATCTTGCAGTATCGTTCGGTGTCAATCGTCGGACCCCACTTGGCTTGTCTGGCGATAGTGTCGAGCTCTGGATCGACTGGTTCGACCTCATCGTCCCATCGAACATGCTTGTAAACGGCAGACAGGCAGACGGGGGAATCCCTGCAATGAGGATCCAATTCGAAGCGCTCGCGTCCATCGGTGTAGGCGCGCTCGTACAACGGGGTATGCAGGGCGTTGACTGTAAGACTTGGTACTGAATCCTCGTCTACATCGTCCCCGCAAGTCTTCAGGGAATCGCCCGAATAAAAAAGAGAAGATAGCCGCGCATCCAGACGCGAGTCGGATGCGATCGCACATGGGGTCAGATCACGGCGGGTACAGAGTTGCTGAAGGCTCCGCAGCTTGTACTTCTCATAGCAATCATGCTGGGGGAGGATCAGTTCGTCGCTCTGAAGAGGCTTGTCGTACAAATGAGGACTGAAGTTGGACTGTGTTTCGTCGGGCTCCAACTTACGCTTGTTGGACTTCTTGGACTGCTTCGTGGTTGGCGCGGACGCATGGGGCGTCCCCGCGCGAAGGACAGACACCGTAGGATTCAACGGATGAGATCCGTCGATGGCTTCTTCGGCTTGCTTGAACTTCTTGCTCTTCGGATCCCAAGGGAAGTCTCGGGTAGCAACGGCATGATCACATGTAGCCATCTCATGCTTGGTTGGCTTGCGGGAAGGGAAATAGGACACGACCCCATCAAGCAGGAGCTTGATGTCAAGGGTGTGACCCGCATGGGGATCTTCAGGGTCGGTATTGTCAATATGGATGGAGTGACTGGACTGTTCATCATACTGACGGGGCGCTTCACTGACACGATTGGGATGGCAGTCCCGTATCTGATTCGGACAAATCAAGCTGTGGGACAACTTGTCGCCAAAATACAGTGCTTCGTGGAAATAAATCAACCAAACTTTCCCGTCGGTATCTGTGTAGGCCGTAACACAGGTCCCAATAGGAATGTTCTTGATAGGCTCGAGCTCAGGCGAAAAAGGATGAACATCGACGTGACTGACGACTTGGTCTTCAAGCAAGATCATGTTGGAACCGGCGGCAGTCGTATCAGCGTGGCTGTCCAGCTCGCATTGCCCCTCAGGACTGGGTGGGGGGCGCGCGCGCGGCAAATCCATCTGGTACAACAGCCGGCCAACCTTACTTAATTTCGGGCACCGGCCGTCGTTTCAGTTCTTGGGGGTCTGTCCTTGGTTCGAGCCGTTGCCCTTCTTCTTGCCCTTTTTGCGCCCCTTGGGCCCAAAACTGTTCCCTGCGCCTTGGGTCGCGTTCGCGTTCGCAGAGGCAGCAGGCGTGGTAGAACTAGTGGACTGAATAGTTCGAGCTTTCTTCTGCTGGCGGAGGTCATACAACTGCTTTCGTTGTTCCTTGGAGAAGGTCTTGTAGACTTCATGGGGATACTGCTTGTCCTCAATCTTGCCGCTGTACGATCCGCCCTTGTTGCTTCCTTGGTTGCCACCACCACCACCTTGGTGTACAGAGGAGATACTTCGCGCTCGCTTGGTTGAAACCGCACCCATCTTTCGTATGCCAAGGCACCTCTTGAAGTACGAGACGCACTCGTTGAAGTCCTTGGTGTACTTATCGGTTTCAAAGATCTGGATCTTGGGGTTCTCAAACCGATCATCTTGGATGCTGTGGATGAAACGCATGGTGAAGTCCTCTTCGTCGGGCAACTTGTCGTGGTTGGAGAGCGTAGTCTGGAAATTCAACCAAGTTCTGCAGTGCTTCTCAAAGTCGTATGTTCGAGATTCTCCTGTGTAGCGGGAGGTGTACATGCCGGTACGGACCTTGTCAAGGATAGCTGCGACGTTGGTTGCGGAGAAGGCATTCTCGTAGAGGGTTAGGAAAGCCGCTCGGGCGTTCCCAGTCGGATTCTTCGCGTCTTTGTACCTTCGAGTGTAGGCCCAGGCAGGGCCATCACGAACTGCGTTGCAGAGCAACACCCAAACGTCATGGTTGTCAGTGACGAACTGCGGGCCTTCAAGCGTGGCGCATCGAACATTATAATCCATCCAGTTGGAAAAGGTCCCGTCCTTCCCAACAGTGGCGGATCTCTCTGATGCAGTCACCGTCTCTTGCTCCTTCGGACGGATGACGTATGATAGGGGGAACCCTTGTTCATTGTATTGAAAGCGGAGGAACTGACGAAAGCTTTCTTCCCACTGACGGAAGTTGTCAAGGTTGACGAGCTTCGGCGGAGTAATGGACGCTGAGACGGCCTCCTTGTCAGCGGTCTGCATTTCATGTAGGCGTTGGCGAGTTCGGTCGGCTGCGAGGGGATCACTAAGCCAAGTATGGGCTGTAGGCTTGATACCAATGAGAGGTTGGTAGCGGATCCACTCCGAAAGAAGCTGAAAGGATTGTCTGAAGGATAGTCCGATGAATACTCGTTCATGGTAGGCACATCGGATGACGACCCCCATTGAAGTCACGGAGGTACTTGGGGAGTTCCTTGGCAGAGAGCTGCTGGATCGCCTCAATGCTGTTGAGGCCGTTCCGGAATAGTTCATCCGCCGTATCACTGTTGCTGAAGCCAGAGAGGATCTCGTGGAGGTCTAACTCCCTTGAGCTGAGCTTTGCTCCATTCTTGTATCCAGAGATTCCACCGTTCGCTAGGGCTGTGGCATGGGCTTGGAGGATATCAGGGCTAGCCCCTGCAGGTGCAGGAGCGGGAGCAGGAGCAGGGGCACGAGCGGCGGCGGCAGTGGCAGCAGCAGCGGCAGCGGCGGCTTCAGCAGCTACTCGGGCGGCGTTCTCAGCAGCAGTGGCTTCAGCAGCCACTCGGGCGGCGGCTTCAGCAGCCGCTCGGGCTGCGTTCTCATTGCGCATTGCTCTGAGTTCTTGAACAGCAGCAAGTAGGATCATCTCAGATCGGGGTTGGATGTCAAGGTTGGGTTCTTGTTGGACTCTGGAGGCTCCAAACGCAGCAGGGACAGCAGGAGCAATAGGAGGGACTCCAGGCGCTCCGACAGGGGGAACACCGGCTCCAGGCGCTCCAGGCGGAAGAGCGTTGCCTCCAGGGACAGTGCCTCCACCGTCTCCAGGGGCAGCGCCGCCTCCAGGGACAGCGCCAGCACCATCTCCAGGGACAGCGCCGCCTCCGGCGACAGGGACATCTCCAGCAGCGCCGGCTCCGGCAGCGGCTGCAGCGATTTGTCTTCTGGTTTGCTTGGCCATGGTTGACTTGACTTGACTTGCTCTGAGTAACTAACTTGCTTCAGTTTCTAAACCAAATTCTTTTGTGGTGGAGGACTGTTTCCACCTCGATCGCCGATCAAAAAGAAGAGGTTACGTGTCAATTCTGTGTTGACGTCCGCGTCGCCATTCAAAAAGAAGAACATCTGAATCGATGGTCCGAAATAAGTACATGTCAATTGTTCCGTATCGACAGTGGGTTGCGTCGGTGGTCTGCGCCGACGTCGACCAAAAGAGAAGAATTCTATTCGGTCTTTCTGCTCTGAACCAATCAATTTGATTCTGAGATATGACAGATCTCAGGGTTCTTGGCTTGTCTGATTCCAAATTCCCTTGGCTAAAATCAAAATCGATGGTATGACAGGTTTGAGGTTGTCTGCGCCTCGTTGAGGTTGTCTGCGCCTCATTTATGGATGGTCCTGGCGTCATGTCCTTTGGTCTGCTGGATATGACTGTTCTCACTGGGAAGTACGTGGTGGTCTGTCTTCCACGAAAATTCTTTTTCCAGTGTGGTTCCATCCGTGGCAAGCAAGCGTCCCCCTTGAATCCTGTAAAATAACAGGGAATCATGGACGCTGCTTTCTCCACGTCCTGCGCCTTCCCCTACCGGATCGAGCCTCCATGGTGCCACCATGATGCTCATCTACTGTATCAACAGGCCCCAGAGGTGGATGTGTGGGCTCCGGTCGGTCGCGTGTCTGGGGAAGGGCTCCCCATTAACATCAGGGATCTCGCGATGTCAGCTGCTGGTCCAGTTTTCAGCTGAGGTTTTACATCCAAGTGTAGGCATGGATGCCAGTGGTGATCAGCCAGCTGGGTTTCATCACGCGCTCTAGCCGGCGTCCCGGTTCGTAGTGGGTCGAGCGGTGGGTCTGATAAACTGCGTTGATATTCGCTCGTCAGCGATCTTCGGGGACGACTCGTAGATATAAACTGTTTCATACTGGCCTAAAAATAGGGGAAAGCCTTAACAATAACAATACATAAAGTCCTGGCAAATCGTGAGTCTACAGTGGACCGTTCAAGGTCTATTGCATACACTTAGGCAATACAAGGCACTTCCCTAGAGGTACATCGGGATCGATCGAAAGGGGAGGGCATGATAGGCGTCTATTTTAGAGTGTAAAAGAAAGAGTGAATAAAGGAGGGAGCTGAGCCAAAGCGCTCAGCTCTGTATCGTGACATCGATTCGCTAACTCGCTAACTCGTATAATAACAGAGCTTCTGTAGCTCTGGTACTGTATCCTACGAGTAGCGTACCGTATCGGAGTATCGTAGGGTATCTCCGATTAATTAGATCGAATCGTGCGTCGCTAGCTCACTTATGCTAGCGCGTTGGGTAACTGTTTGGGCCGGGTATGCGGTCATGGTATATATTATACACCAATGACCCGACCCCGGCGGTAGCATAGTATCTTAGCATGATATTATGGTATGTAGCACCATCAGTATCTCGTAGCATTAGCAACCCTAACCCTGTAGCATTTAGCTACACCCTGAAAAGGTGCTTTACTCGGGGTACGTACGATCGGTACAAATCGTACGCGGCGACCCTAGTAAACTCTGCTAGCAATACTAGACAGGATAGGTCTGCTGCTAAGCCTGCTGCTAAGCCTGCTGCTAAGCCTGTTGCTAAGCCTGTATGCTACCAATTCGCACACAGCCTAGCACTCAACTCAGCACCTGTTAGTCAGCTACTGGATGTTGCTGTCTGTAGACCCAGTAGCCCTTCTACACAGGAGCCTTAGCACAGATCATAGCACCACCTTGAATATCTTCATACAATCACCACAAGACCGTGAACTAGATTGTCTATTAGTTGGCTAAGTCAGACAACTTCTTGCTATCGAGAATTGATGTACACATTTTCGAGGGCTTATTAAAATTCGCTCTGAAAACTACGGAGAACCGACTTATTTTTTGTCTAGTTAAAATAACGGTCGAAATAGAAAACTCGAGACTCCGAAAAAGCTCTGCTGGCTCTGTTTTTGGCAGCGCGGGGCGCTCGAAATTGAGCGGAAAACGGACAGACGTTGAGCGGAAAAAGGACAGACCATAGTCGTCGAAAAAATGGAAAAAGGTCTATTTCATGCAAACTGCCCATTATCACTAGAAAATAGACAAAATGACCTATCTAAATTCAGAAAAGGAGTATTTCCACCGTTCCAATGTAGATAGTCCTCCCCCTATGTATGGTTGGTACTATGAAAAAAGTCTGAGTCAGATAGACCTGATACTTTGGGTGTCACATCTATTTAATGCACATTTCTTCCAGTACTGCCCATTATGACTAGAAAATAGACAATAATAATAATATACTTATTTAAGTAGGAAAATCCACCGAAGGTGGTTAAAAGCTACTCAGTCTGTAACCAGACTTTATCGTCGCCTCAATCGAAGAGAGGTTAGGCCCCAAGTTGTAGAACGACGCGCCGCCTCAACCATGGGGAATAGGCCCCAGGTTGTAAAGACGGCTATTTTGCAAACGAACCTTGGTAAGAAACAGGAAAAAATGAACCATTCCAGAGCACAACAGACACAGCTGTTGCAAAGTGTACAGGAGACGGGGTAACAAGAACGTGAAAGGGAAAACACAAGCAAAACTGTCCCTGGTCGCTGCATGCTGTATTGCAGCATCAGTAATGCGAGTGCCCCAAACACATTCCTTACCACTGTATGGTACATATAGTACGGAGCCTACTACCAAATTCGTAACAGCTGTCCTTCTGTTCGAACTTCGTAGTAGGAAACACGTAGAGGAAACACGTAGAGGCGGTGGAGCCTACTACCAAATTCAAATTCGTAACAGCTGGCCTTCTGTTCGAACTTGAACTTGCTCTCCTGTAGTAGCTTGGAAACAGGGGCTCTAAGTGATAACACTTATGGACCATCAGGGCTGTAGGCTTGAAAACAGGTCTCTGCTGTACTGTGAACTGGAGGGGTATATAATGGTGGTGAAGCGTTAAGTAACATGTACTTAGCAGCTGTGGGGCTTGGGTCATAAAAACAGTAGGTCCATTATCGAAAACAGTTATGGACTATCAGGGCAGTAGACTTGAAAACAGATGACAGTTGAAGTGTGCATCTGAGAGGGTTATGTAGGTAGGAGAGCCTTAAGCAAGCTGTACTTAGCGGCTTTGGGGCTTGGGTCAGGAAATAGTAGGACCTTAAGTGAGAACACTTATGGTCCAGCAGGGCAGTAGTCTTGAAAACAGATGACAGTTGAAGAATGCATCTGAGAGGTATATGTAGGTAGGAGAGCCTTAAGCGAGCTGTACTTAGCGGCTTTGGGGCTTGGGTAAGGAAACAGTAGGACCATAAGTGAAAAACACTTAGGGTCCAGCAGGGCAATGGACTTGAAAACAGATGACAGAATTTCTTTTTAGAAAAAAAGATTCCTACAGTGGAAGGGGCTGTTCGTGAACTTCGACTTGAAAAGACTTAAGAGGACTCAGCAAGGAACTTCGAAGAATGTAGAACATTAAGTGAGAATCACTTAAGCAGCTTGGAAACAGTGTAGAACATTAAGTATAAGATATACTTAGGGGCCTTGGAATGGAGCTGGGAAACAGATCGAAGCAATAGACATGTACCTGTCGTAGGGTGTTGTCGGTTTTGCTGTACGGTAGAATCTGTACTGGAATTGCTGTAGAAAATTATGTGTCGGTTTTGTTTTGGTGCTGTTGCTGCTGCTCGATCGATCGGCCGAGTGGTGAATTGGCAACCAAATCAACCAAAAGAAGCAGACAGCAACTGAACCGATAGCAGAAACGAAGAGCGCAGGTCTTGGTTAATACATGTAGGTCCTGGGGTTGTGATTGGGGGTGTAAAAGGGAGCGAGATATCGCATGGTAAAGTTGTGTAGAAATCTACGTATTTTTAGTACTGGAACATCGGAACGTCGGACAAAATGCGCTTCGCGCAAATTGTGACTAGAAAATAGACAAAATGACCTATCTAAATTCAGAAAAGGAGTATTTCCACCGTTCCAATGTAGATAGTCCTCCCCCTATGTATGGTTGGTACTATGAAAAAAGTCTGAGTCAGATAGACCTGATACTTTGGGTGTCACATCAATGTAATGCACATTTCTTCCAGTACTGCCCATTATGACTAGAAAATAGACAAAATGACCTATCTAAATTCAGAAAAGGAGTATTTCCACCGTTCCAATGTAGATAGTCCTCCCCCTATGTATGGTTGGTACTATGAAAAAAGTCTGAGTCAGATAGACCTGATACTTTGGGTGTCACATCTATTTAATGCACATTTCTTCCAGTACTGCCCATTATGACTAGAAAATAGACAAAATGACCTATCTAAATTCAGAAAAGGAGTATTTCAACCGTTCCAATGTAGATAGTCCTCCCCCTATGTATGGTTGGTACTATGAAAAAAGTCTGAGTCAGATAGACCTGATACTTTGGGTGTCACATCTATTTAATGCACATTTCTTCCAGTACTGCCCATTATGACTAGAAAATAGACAAAATGACCTATCTAAATTCAGAAAAGGAGTATTTCAACCGTTCCAATGTAGATAGTCCTCCCCCTATGTATGGTTGGTACTATGAAAAAAGTCTGAGTCAGATAGACCTGATACTTTGGGTGTCACATCTATTTAATGCACCATAAGATTTTACTGGGTGGTAGTGCCCTATAATAGGATCGATATGTATCATAGTTACATTCTTCGGCTCTTAGAACACCGATAGGGTACGGTACCATACGGTATTAGAAGATCTACAGGGGCGCTAACTGATTAACGGAACGTTAGTGTGCTAAGCGGGACACTGAAAAGGATGCTAGAGAGGATGCTGGGCTAAGTATGTAGAACTTG
The DNA here is from genome assembly GCA_037355855.1 of Pseudo-nitzschia pungens. Lineage (NCBI taxonomy): Eukaryota > Bacillariophyta > Bacillariophyceae > Bacillariales > Bacillariaceae > Pseudo-nitzschia > Pseudo-nitzschia pungens. The sequence goes on along the minus strand of CM074764.1, from coordinate 2,346,579 downwards.
TACCAGGTCTACACGCCCCTGTTCTTGTCTGATCAATACTGGAAGATCTGTAGGGGTGCTAACTGATAAAGAACGGAACTTTAGTGTGCTAGGAGGGACACTGAACAGTATGCTAGACAGGATGCTAGGTTCTTGTAGTAGGATTTGTACCAGATCTACATGCCCTATCCTTTTATCAGACCAATATTATAAACTATTCAGTGTGCTAACTGATTAACGGAACTTTAGTGCGCTAAGATAGGATGCTGAGTCCTTGTAGTAGGATTTCTACCATATCTACACACCTCAGTTCTCAGCAACCCCTTTTTATAAGATCTACAGGGTGCTAGGATACAGACCAAACTGTAAATGCTTGCTAGACAGGATGCAAGGCCGTTGTAGTAGAACTTGTACCATATCTACATACCTCAGTTCTTAGCAAACCCTTTTTATAACATCTACAGGATGCTAGGATACAAACCGAACTGTAAACGGTTGACAGGAATTAGGGTAATATCGGTCCTCTAACAGCCGTCCTGACCAAAATGTAAACGGTTGACAGGAATTAGGGTAACATCCGTCGTGATAGAACTTCGTCCTAACCTACTGATCTCTGGGAATATGGATTTCTCCTGTCCTATTAGATGGACCTTCAATTGTAAATACTTAATTTTATTCACTATCACTATTACTACTTTCTACATCTAGTCCTTTTTCCATTTTTGCTTGCGCTTCTTCAACGATTGCCATTGGTGCTGAAGACGCATCTTCGTGCAAAACAATCTTCTCTCTATCATAGCAGTCAACTGGGAGAGTTCTTCCTCGCCCTCGAACCTGCTCATCTTTTGGAATATGCCTTCTTCCTGACCGATCGCCTGTTACACTCTAAGGTAGAAATACGCGATAGGAGTATTTTAAAGAGGTATGATTAATAAAATTGTGTTATAAAAGAGAAATGGTTGAATACTTTACGAGATGGGAATGATTTCTTGAGTATGGAATGAATGAACGATCGAACAATAATAATGTTCGTCAGGCATAATATCAACAATCGATGAGTCATGGGAATCTTTGTTTGAATTGTATGTGTATTCTGGTCTGTTGGATATTCAGTATATATACACGAATATCATAGATATTCTTGTGTATTGGAGCACATGCGGGATTCAATAATCATTTAGAGCCTCTCGTAGGGTACCTACGTCAGCATGTAACATAGTTCCCCAATGATTAGGTGAAGTTTGCATGTGGTTCGATAGTATAGGTTCGGAGTTGAGTAGTATCGATGGAAAGAGATATGCTTGTTCAGAGAACCGGTTGAAGATGATATATGCCATTTGAGATATTTCGAAGATATATGGTGATGTAGATTGAAATGGGATTGAAGAAGGTTCTTTGTGATACTCAAAAAAATCGAAGATTTGTTTCTTGTTCTTGAGAAGGGTAATAATGACATGCTAAAAATAGCAAAAAGAGTCGAAGAAAATTCTTTTCCTCCCCCGACTGTGATGTACCTCTCAGGGTAGTGGAGCTGATTTTAAATTAAGTTGATGTTTAAAATCGATTGCTCTTTAGGCATAAAAACACCTCCTGTAATAGGAGTTTGAGGTAGGTGAAAAGCTGAGCTGCGTTGGATGTGTTATTCTTGCTGTTTGTCTGCAATTGTATGTAAAAGCAGAGAGGGGACGCATTGTTAGTGACGGTATGAGTCATGTAATGAATTCATTCGCGCTTTGCCGGATACTTTGCCGGTCTTTATGGGTGTATTTGCAGCAGTCTACTGGAGGTTTGAATTTTTGTAACTCCAGAGCACCTCTGTGGGTTATGAATATGGATTTCGTGGGATTGCTCTATTATTTGTGGAGCTCCCTGTGGACTATTTGTTTGTCCGGAACAAGGTTGGCCTTGTTATTGCTGCTGTACCCTTTATTTTGTTTGCGTCTGTACCCTTATCGATATCGATATATGATTCGATTCCATTGTTTGATTCGTTTGGCATAAGCGTCTGTACCCTTGCAATTAGTTCGCGTCCGAACCTTTTGCTGTTGTTTGTATTTGCCATTTTTGAATCTTTTATTTTATTCGGTTGATTGTCGTTGCCGTCACGTTGGAGCGGACTGGAGCGCTTTGGATTTTGTTCGAACATTTTGTTTGCAACAGGGCTCATCTCTGTAGGTTCCTTCCCCTCTTTTCTTGGGAGTTCTCCTCCATGCGTCTTCCCAGTCAGCAGGGCTGATCTGGCATTCAGTTCCAGGGGAACTGAAGGCACGGTGCTGGATGCTGTGATCCTTTTGTTCATTAGTTGGCTATGGTTGCCATCGTAGGCTGCCATCAGATTGTCTTTCAACCCGGCCTCCATGTTGCATGCAATAGGATTCAATTGCTTGCTGTTCGTGTTGTTTTACGTGGGCTTGGAGCGATTCCGTTGAAGCGGTGCTTCCAGTTTCATTGCTAGGAGTCGTAGCAGTGCTGTTGTTGCTGCTATTACTCTTATTTCTTTTGGAATATCTGTTCTTCGGACATTCAGACCAATCGTGGTCATGTCCCGGAATTCTGCAGGGATTGTTATATTTTCTTTTGCCACCGGATGGCTCCTGCTCTTTTTCTTCTTCTTCCGATTCAGCGTCGCTGTCACTGTTAGAACTGTGGCTGTCGGCGTCCGAGTCAGAGCTGTTACTGTCGATGTTTTCAGCATCCGAATCAGCGTCTGAGTGCGCGTCTGAGTCAGCGTCCGACGCTTTTCGTTTTCTTTGGCGCTCTAAACAGCTCATATGGTCCACGATGAATTGTACAGTGGTATCTTCTTGTATTCCCTGGTGGATTAGACCATAGCTGTTGATCCATTTGCTTGGAAAGGTGTGCAGCAGAATGGTCTTAGCTTCTGTTGGCGATAGGTCTGTTCCATGTCCTTGGAGTCTTCGGGTGTACTTGAAGAGGATTTGCATTCGGTCTGCATGGTCTTTGCATGAAACAGTGCTTGGTTTCTTCAGCGTTCGAAGGTATGTATGCATGATATCCTTGGCGTCTTTTGCATTGCAATAGTCCTTGATAAAATCAATGATTGCTGCTTCATATCCTTCGGCGCTTTCTTCATATTGGAATTCATTTGGATCCAGGGGATCCTGTAGCATTTCATTCCACTTGGATTGAGTGTCTGTATTTAGACATCTGCTGAAGTAAGTAATGTAGTCGGTGGTTGGTAGTCCTAGGAGCTTTGCGGCGTTCCTGAAGGCTTCTTCAACAAATAGAAATTCTTCTAGACCTCCTTTGTTGGTGAATAGAGGGATCTTCATGCTGTCTTGTTGTCCATTGGCATGTGTAATGGAGAGCTTGGTGAGCTTTGGTTTGTTCCTCTTGAAGGAAGGGATGTAATTGATTGGAGGGTCTCTGTAAAGTCCTGCCATGGTTCTTGATTCGTTGCGTTCGATCGATTCGTTGTGTGATCGATTCGTATCGGTTGGTTCGTAGAGATCGTTTCGTAGATATCGATCGTTTCGTTCGATCGGTTCTTATCGTAGTTCTTGCTTCGATCGGTTCTTTCGGAGGTTTCGATTGTAGGATTTTGCTTATCAGGGTATCGTTGTATACCTGTTGTTTAGGATAAAGGTTGTTTTGGGTGATTCAGTACTGAGTTCCTGTCTGTCTTCTACTTTAAAAGATAAACAGTAATTACTGTGTTACACTCTAAGGTAGAAATACGCGATAGGAGTATTTTAAAGAGGTATGATTAATAAAATTGTGTTATAAAAGAGAAATGGTTGAATACTTTACGAGATGGGAATGATTTCTTGAGTATGGAATGAATGAACGATCGAACAATAATAATGTTCGTCGGGCATAATATCAACAATCGATGAGTCATGGGAATCTTTGTTTGAATTGTATGTGTATTCTGGTCCGTTGGATATTCAGTATATATACACGAATATCATAGATATTCTTGTGTATTGGAGCACATGCGGGATTCAATAATCATTTAGAGCCTCTCGTAGGGTACCTACGTCAGCATGTAACATCGCCAAGACCATCAACTGCAAGTCCTTCATGCTCAGCTATCACAAGAAACGACTCAAGCACTTTCTTGATATCGCTTGCAATCATTTCCGGTCTTGGAGCAACTTCCCAGACACGCCTATAAGCCTTTGAGATCGAAGAAGGGGTAGCAAGCGAAAATTTTTTGTCGTCTGGAAGACCTTTGGTAACACTCACGTGCATGTTCACCGCTTTGTGCAACTGACTGAAGAGCGAAGTGTCCAAAGGATTGGCCTCAGGTCAATTTCCAACAGGACGTCCACGATAAGCAGAGAGCACACCTCCAAGTCCTCCTGACTCACCCATTAGATCGTTTTGGGGTAGAATCCATCTGTCATAATAGCCTTTATCCTTCATGTAACGAACACTGTCTGCTGAAGTCATTAAGGATAAAGCATCATGATACACCATACCGTCAGCACCATAAATACGCTCCGTTTCATTGAAAAGAAAATCAATGAGCTCCGTCACACACACTGAACCAACCATACAAATCTTGTCAACTTCGGACTCCCATGAATCTCCATATTTACTGCGGTAAGGGTTGTCAGCGGCTCTGTGGTCAATCACAGATGGGGGTTCACCTGGCAAACAGCCAGCCGCTATCTTCACAAAATCAAGCAAACGCTGGTAGGATATCCCACGAGTCTGAGCAGCAATGGTTTTGATTTGCGCATCATTGCCATCAAGAGCTTTCAGATCCTTGACAAATGAAATACCGTGCTGGATCAGCTTCTCAGCAGTCTTGCCCTTCAACCTGGGAATAGACTCAATGGACTCCAATTCGTAAACTGTCCCTGCAGGGCGTGGATTTTCAATCCAAGTGTTTGACGGCTTACCAAGATTGGAACGTGCCAATGCAATTGCTTGAAGACGTAGTCTGTTCCGGTCAACACGAGTAATGAGCTTCTTTTCAGTGTACTCAAAGACTGAATTCACTCTGCAACCATTGCCTTGCTCATCCATGTAGACTCCAAAGCAAAACCTAGCTTCCTTTTCATACTTGACATGAGTAGTGGTCTTCTCTGCTGCATATTCCCCATTAGGATCAAGCTTTCCATTGGCATCCCTCTTGAAAGCAACCCACTTGTTTTCCAGTCCATTTCCAGTTCTGCTGCCAGTGAATCCAATGATAGCCTTCTTGTGCATCTCATCCCACCATACAATTTTGGACAGGTTCAATGGTCTCATCATTGTCATGTCATAACAGGGGGGAGGTTTAGTGAGATCATATGCATCTCCTAACAGTGACTTGAACATCTCATGGCTAAAATCAACCTTGCCAAACCTCAATAGTAGCTGCGCTACCCACCTAAATGAAGCCCTGCACCAAGCAGAGTCCTTGTTTTTGGAGCCTTGCTTGGCTTTCTTCACAGACTTGATTTGTGGCTGCAATCTCATCATGCAATTCCTAACAGCTGAGTAGGTAAGGGAGGTCAGTTCATTCTGTTCCCTAAAAAGGTTCACAATGAAGGTAGATGCAGCAATGCTGTTGCCTGATTCCACAGCATCTGCAATGATTTGAGCTTCAATACTGTCAGTAGTAATAACTGGTGGTCTCCCAGCTGACTGACAATTACCTGATCCAGTGTAGAGAGTAGAATCCTGTTGGCAAGCAAGGAGTTCAGTGCAGACTTGTTTAATGGTTCGCTTGAATGATTTGCGGTGATCTTGGAAGACATCAGCAATGGTTGAAATGGTATCCAGTTCTTTCCAATCATTTTTCTGTGGGCTACCAAGGACGTGTTCAAAATGGACTGCAATAGCAATTCGAATATTTTGGAACGTGGATACGGCTGCAAACTTGGGCGATGCCTCCTCCGGATCGACAGGGATGTAGATTTCTGTACCATCAGCAGACTCCGTGTAGTTCTCTGCATAGTTCACTGGGGGTGACCTCGGCGGAAGTTCTTCGATTGGATCCGGATCCGACTCAGTCGGTTGTCGTTGCTGCCTGTAAAGAAGAGTGCTTCGTCGCTCCCTTTTTTTCCTACGGGGAGTGGATGATCCACCAGGTCTTCTTTTCTTGGGGGGCATTTTGTTTCTGTATGGTTGATGGGATGGGAATGTTTCGCTGGAACGTTCTCGAAGGTCGTTGAGTATCGAATGGTTGAGTACGTTCGGTGGGATGGGATTTAAGACCGGTTGGAGTATCCCTTGAGTATTGAATTGAATGTTTCGCTGGAACGTTCGAATCGTTGAGTATCGAATTGAAACAAAATTTTCTGTGGAACACCGGTTGGAGTACGTATCCCTTGAGTATCGAATTGAATGTTACTCGCACCTCGAATCGTTGAGTATCGAATCGTTGAGTATCGAATTGAAATGAAATTTTCTGTGGAACGCCGGTTGGAGTATCCCTTGAGTATCGAATTGAACGTTCGTGGCACCTCGAATCGTTGAGTATAGAATTGAAATGGTGGAGTATCACCTGGCTCGCACCGCGAATCGTTGAGTATCGAATAATATATCCCCGTCGCGTTCGCTGAGTATCGAATTGAAATGGAGTACCGTATCACCTGGCTCGCACCTCGAATCGTTGAGTATCGAATCGTTGTGTAGCGAATAATATACCAAATCCCCGTCGCGTTCGTTGAGTATCGAATTGAAATGGAGTTTCACCTGGCTCGCACCTCGAATCGTTAAGTATCGAGTCGTTGAGTACCGAACAATATATCCCCGTCGCGTTCGTTGAGTATCGAATTGAAATGGAGTTTCACCGGGCTCGCACCTCGAATCGTTGAGTATCAAATTGTTGAGTATCGAACAATATACCGTATCCCCGTCGCGTTGGTTGAGTATCGAATAATAGAGTATCCAATTCAAACGGAGTTTCACCTGGCTCGCACCTCGAATCGTTGAGTATCGAATAATATATCGTATCCCCGTCGCGTTGGCTGAGTATCGAATTGAAATAGAGTACCGTATCACCTGGCTCGCACCTCGAATCCGTGTCAAGTTCGTTGTGTATCGACCGCACCTCTAAGGTTAAGTATCGATTGCACCTCGAATGGTTGAGTATCGAATCACAATATCCTGCGTCCGGAGAAAATGAATTGCGTGAGTTTAATACTAATTCTACAAACATGGGGTTACCCTTATACAGTACCATACTTACTCTTTTGATAGATGTCTTGGCAACAAAAGCGAGAAGGACCGAGTAATGAGCAACGCCCTGTCCATCGGAGGACGGCACGGTGAAAGAGAGACAATGGAGAGAAAAGACAGGGGACCGTGACCGGTTTATTTTAAAAGAAAATTCCTGCTGGGAATGGATCACTTGTTTGAGAGATTGATTATTTCAAAATTCGATTGGCTTCTTTTTATTTATTTACACGTGGAAGGCCTTATCCAACATTTAACCGTCGAAAATTTACACGTGGAAGATTCTTTTAACGGTTTAACCGTCCAGAAATGACTCGGCGTGCTCGCTGAGAGTGCGCGGAGTTTCGATTTTTTTGAAACTAAGAGACGCGGAGAATCAAATTGCTATTTTTGAGTTTATGTTCGTATTCAGTAATGAAGATAAATTTTTGAATATTTGGGCTCTATAAAACTGGGAAACCACTGCCATATTTGTGTTCTCCTCGTCTCAAGCTTTTCAACGATATATAGGTTGATAGGGGTTACACACGATCTCTAAAAGTTGACTTTTTGATTTTCCCTAAACATTTATAACATTTTGGTACCTCGTACTTGTACTCGTAAGGTTACTTCCATTACCGTAAATCTTACTTCCGGAGCCTGGAACGCAGATACCGTACGGTACGACAATCGAAGTCGAAGGGAACGCAGATAGGGTATTTCGAGTCGAAATTCTTTTGTTGGTACGCTAATAGGGGAAAAAACCAAAATGGGGATAAATTTGGTACGCAAATCTGGTAATGAAAACAGATGATATTTCTCGCTCTATCCACATATACAGTAATGTAGTATTTTAATGATACTCAACAGTATTTAACAGTACTAGGGCAATATTGCGTGCACCTGGAGATGCATGGTAACATGCATGGTAACATGCACGGCAACAGATTCAAAAATCTTCTGTACCTGGTTGTTAAAATGTAGCTGAAACTGGTTTAAGCTGATAGATCCCAGGGCAGGCTTGGAGATATACAGCAAGAGCAATCAAACCGGTTGGGGTGCCGGTCTGTTCTATCGATAGTCTCGGATTCACCACTACGACCGAACGAATCGATCAGATCTATTCTAACTACCTTTGGGGCTCAGTCAGTTAGATCTTAGGCTTGTAGTTCTACAGGGAGCTGCTCAGGGAGCAGGATGTAAGTATCAAGGTATTCAAATCAGAGTTAAACTAAAGATGTGAGGACAACAACCTTGTCGGGAATTCGACGTTGCTGTCTTGTTAATTCTACTGAGTGGTTGCTGCTGCTGCTTGTTTTCTTGTACTGAGAACCCAGTAGAAAATGATTTATTTTCTTTTCGCGCAGTGTGTGAGCGTTCATATGTAATGTATGTAGGGTTAAGGGTTTGTCAAACGAAAACCGATTTTGGTTACAATTTAACACTCCCCATCTGTTCCTTGATTTTGCCATGTTCAATCTGCCAACAGGGGATGATGTCATCAATCTTGAATGAAAAGATCACCGGTGTTGCCTTCATAGTTGAAGATGGGTTTAATCAGGGAATAGACAGAATTGTGACTCCAATGTTTGGTGAGGATGTCAGCACAGTTGTCCTTACCAACAATGTGTTGCAGGTTGATGAAGCCTCGTGCAATCATGCCTCGAACATAGTGATATGTGAGGATATTGTGTCTCTTGTGGAGTCTTGCATAAGGAAATGAAGCGCTGAGTACTTGCTTTTCATTGTCTCCTCATCCAAATGATGTGTCTTTGACAGGGATACCCATGTATCGAAATGATTGGCGCAAGTCTACAATCTGTTCAATGCATGTCCTTGCTGCAACAAATTCAGCACCAAAAGTTGCAGTTTCCACAGTGGATTGTTTCTTGGAGAACCACATGATTGGTGTTTTGTTTGCAAAATGCAGAATGCCAGTGATAGCTTTCCCAGAGAGAATATCATGCATGAGATTTGCATCATAGAAATGGTTGAGGACAACAGGTTTGCCAAGTGGTGTTGGTGCATCAGTTGGCAGTTCTTCTTTGCATTCACCATACACACTGAGTGACCAATCGTGAGACTTGTTGTCAGAGGCAGAAACTGGGAGTTCTGGAGCTTGAGTGCGAAAGCGAATTTTGAATCCTTTGAACTTTGTTACATAACCGTAGATGCGTTTTGCACGTTCCAAGTGGCCTTGTCTTGGTTGAGTTCTGAAACTAGACATTGTCATCACAGCTGTTTGAATATCAAAGCGCCCAATCGTGACAAGCCATTGGAGGGATCCAATCATGCTCTGGTATTTCTTGTTGTCTTCTTCATCAAGGAAGTCAGATGTGTCAAGTTCAGGATGGTCATTTTCTTCAAGTGGAGACTGTGCTCTTGTTTTAGGTGCGCATCCAAACATCTGCTGATAAGAGGTTTCAAGTTTGGAGATGAATTTGGATGGATCCATACATAGGATCCCATGTTTGTCTCTTGTGAAACCACATCCAAGATGGAATTGCATGGGTCCTGAACCTTTGAGTTTGAAGTTGTAGGGTTCAGCTTGGAGGACTTCAAGAAATTGGTTTGGTTCTGACATGCATACACAAAGATCATCAACATAGGTTGCCACATATTCATAAACAGGCTCCCCATGTTTGTTAACGCCAGGACGCATGAAGATTTCAGCTTCATTCTTGGACCGTTCAAAACCTTGTTCAATGAGGCAGGCAGCGAGAAGGTCACCAAAACATTTCCCAGAAGATCATAGGCCATAAAGAGCTTTGTGGATAAGCAGCATGTGACCTTTGAGTGGACCAAACTCTGGACCTGCTTTGATGCAGACCTTTTCAGAGGTTAGGGCTTCTAAATAGGCATTTCCAATGTCAGTGCCCCATGCATCAAGGGAGTTGAGTTCAGCTGCAAACAGGCACATGCGAAGGCCCCGGAGTGACACCACACCAGCATACACGCTGTCAAGTGGTACATCTGTGAGATTGCCATTGGCTACAAGTCTTGCCTTGTGACGTCCATCATGTTTGACTGCGAAGATCATGTGGACTTTGATTTGTTGATATCCAGAAGGAATGTTGGATGCTTCAAAGAGTCCATTGTCAATAAAGGTGTCATATTCATGGAGTTGTTGCATTTCAAGCTTGATGGCATCTTGCCATTTGGTGTTGCCATTCTTGATGTCCAGTTGGACAGCTTCTTCATGATTGTTGGGGACTTGGAATCCATATTGGTACTTGGGACTGGTGTTGAAGGATCTGAGTTTGGCTTGTTTGGTGAGGCGCTCCAATTGTTTGGTACGTTTGGCCAGTTTGACAATGCGCCGAAGTCGTTTCCAACCTCTGGTTTGTAAGAGGTTGTGTTCCTTGGCATATTGTGCCACAGTGACAGGGTCATCAGCTGCCATTATGTTGAGTGGTTCAAAAGTACGTTCCATGTTTTCCCATTCAACCCATAGATTGTAAAGGCTTCCCTTGTAGTCGGGATGACGGTGAGTCAATGGACCTTGGTGTCCAAGAATGCGTCTGAAGGCCCACAATGGGCCATCTTCTTGAGTTTCGTCACGATGGATGTGATTCATGATGTCATTGTATGCAATGACGTCATCAACAGTGTCATTGTCGTGGTTGCATTTGAACTTTATGAGGTCAGGGTTCGTTTGGAGCTTGTCAAGAATGCTGACAACAGTGGTTCGGGTCCTTGTGCCATTGGGATTGGAAATGAGGAAGGAACGTCCAATGAGATCATCAGGAGGGATGGCATCAATTGTTTGTAGCTCCCCATGTTGGTTGCATACAGGATTGCCATCATGGTCAAGTAGAACTACCTTCGATGGACCGGTGTCAGGAATGTAATCAAGGCTTGGATCAGCTGGTGAGACGCTTGTGTCAAGATAAGCAAGTTCAGGATCACAAAAATCTGATTCAAGGCGTGGAGTACCCGTTTTGTCTTTGGTGTAGACCACCTGACGAAAAGGTGCATCACCCATCTCCCCATAGTTGTGCTTGAGTGGAACAATTTGCCATTTGCCATCAATCTGGGCATAAGTGTCAGAGGCACGATAAACAGAAGAGGAAGCAGGTGAGACAGGAAGAGGATCATACGCAGTGCGAGACGGAGTGTCACCAGAGGCAGTGGGTAGGTGAGAGGAATTGAGGTGTTGACGCCAGGCGAGGAAGGCATCATCAGTGAAAGTGCCAGCACGTTGGTTGCGAGTAGAGGCATCTAAAGCAGTGCGGACATTGCTCCGAGGGACAATCTTGGTGGTGTCAGGGACCCAGATGTTGAAGGTCATGGCATTGCCAATGTGATCAGCGAGGCCAACGAAATGCCCGAAGCGTTCGGTGGGAGACCCAAAGGGGGAGTCATCCACTTTGAAGTAGACAGGCTCGAACCAAAAGAATGCGGTGTAGGCAGAGATGTCACCAAGAGTGCCAGTGGCAATAAAAATGGGTTGACGATCATGGAGAGTGGGGTCAGAGATATGGTTGAGTAAGCCAGCAATATATTGCATGCAGTGGAACCACAGGTGAGGGGGGGTGCCAGTGCGATCCATGACACGATTGACAGTGCGGAGAAAGGTTTGATAGCGTCGCTCAAACTTGTTTTGGTGTTGGTAATATGGTTCAGATTGCCAGAGCCAAATCCAGAGGAGGCAAAGGTAGTCAAGAACACGGTTGCTGGCTTGGTATTTACCAGAGTCACAAAGCAGGCGAAGTGGTCGTCCCCAGGTGCGAACAAAATTCTGGAAGCAGGAAAGGAATTCACCGGTAGTTTTCATGGGTTCAACGTGGATGATGTGTGAAAGGCGTCCAAAGAAGAGTTGAGCCATTTTGGAACCTCCATCAATGGCGGGGGTGTCACAATAGATGGCATCGGAGAGGACATCATCATTAAAGGGACGGACATTCATGGCAGGTTGAGGTGCTTTGTAACGCTTGAAAAGGTTGCCTTCAGGACTGTTGGGCATGGAACCGTATTGAGTGGAGTTCTGAAAGGTGGCATGAATCCTGTCAATGGGAATCCAGGCAAAGAATGGTTTCAGGGCGGCAAAGTCATGAGGAGTGGCAGCCGACGTGCGAGGTTGGTTGGTGGCAAAGAGGATGGGGTCTGAGATGTCATCGTCAGATGGATCAATTTTGGATTGGAGTGCGGTGAAAGCGCAGCGAGCGAGAAGTTCACTGTGAAAATAGTCAGCATCGTGAAGCCAAAATGAACCAGCAGCGATGGCCGAGGCAGAAGGCCCATCGTTGTCAATGCTAGGGACATGGACAAACTCGTGGAAGTGGACGTTGGAACCGGAGTTGAGGAGGGTCTGGTGATACGTCGAGGAAGGGTCAGTAGTCCTGGTGGGAAGATTACGTGGGGTGCCTTGCAGGTCAAAGTCAGGGTGAGGGAGGTCGGCGGTACTGGGAGGGTAGAGGGCCAAGAACGAGGGATCATTGGGAAGGTAATCTTTATCAAGGAGGGTTGGATCCCAGAATTTATCAGAAGTCATGATCACATGTGGGAGGGAATCATACTCAGCTGGAGTGAATGGACGCATGTGGAGGTACGGGAGACCATGCTTGATAGAGAGGGGAAAGACAAAGCCATCAGGTGTGGAGATGATTTGTTTCCCACCAGATTTAAGGGATCGGTCATCAACGGTGAGGTGATGGGCTTCTAGCTGGGCAGAGGATATGATGGAATCATGTTTCCCAGTGTAAGCACATTCATGGAAAATGAGGATGACAGGACCACGGTTAGATTGGCAGTAAGCTCCGGCAGTGGCAATGGGAATGTTTTGCATTTGGTGGTTGTTAATGCCGGTGACATGGACAAACCGTTTGGGGACGTCAACAGAAATAAGGGAAGCGTCACGACCAATAATACAGCCATTTGCGCCACGATCGACCATGGCAAGGTTGGGGGTAGAGAAGCGGCCCTGGCTGCAGCGGTAGGTGTGATGTAGGCAGGCCGACCAGTTGTGAGGACTGGTGTGTTGTTGAAGGAGATGGGTAACAGACTGACAAGCAACTGGATCATCAAAGTGTGCAACAACCGAACTGGAACCATCAGCCATGCGAGCAACAAGTTGGGTGGGGGGTTTGGGCTTGTTGTCAGCAAGGAGCCTGGCAGGGTGGCCAGGGGACAGGGAAGAGGCAAGGGGCAGCTGAGATTGGGCGAGAGGCGTGCTGGTGGTGGGAGGCCGTGGAGGAGTGGGACTGGTGGAAAGATCCTGAAAGGAGCCAGTTGGGGTGGAGCCATGTTGACGTGCAATCCACTGAGTGACCAAAGCATCAGAGACATCAGTGGCGGGATCAGCAGAGGTAGCAGAGGAACCAACAGTAAGGGTCGTAGAAGCCGGGAGGTATGCAGGGGTAGTGTGTGGGCCACGATGGAAATCAGTGGTGGAGTGTGCATATGCTTTGCGGCCAACAGGTTTAGGCGTGGTGTTGGAAAAGGAATGGAGGTCAGGAAATTTTGTGGGATTGAGGACAGCAATGAATTTACGTTTATCCACAGGGTTCATCTTGCGCCAAAGGGCCATTCCATCAGGTGTGAGACTTTTCCAGAAGGATTCTGGGAGACGTGTGCTGGGATCAGGGGGGGCACGTGGTTGAGAGGCTCGAAAAGCGGCATAGGTTTGGACATCTTCCATAAAGTCATCAGTCAACTCAGAGGCGTCAAGGAATGAAAAAGCTTCGTGGAGGTTGGCGCGGATGTTGCTTCGAGAGGTTGGGAGAGTGAGCGTCGCGCGAGAGTCCAGTCTGGTAGCTTCAGCCAAGAGGGTGGTTTTGAGTTTGAGGATGTGAGCAGTGTCAGTGCTTTGAGAAAGATCACTGGTGGAAGGGATGGGCACCTTGGAAAACTGGTCACTGAGATGAGCATCATATGCACAGGCATTGAGGAGGAGAGTCCGGAGCATGTGATATTGCATAGGGGACTTGGGGGCTGTCATCTTACATAAGAGGTCATATTGATCAAACCAGTGGGTGAGGAATTTGACAGTGGAGTCCTTCCAGGAGGCAAGGCTGAGGGATTGAAGGGTTTGGGTCTGTTTGGCAATGTCAAACTCCTGAGTGAAGGTGGATGCACGGAGTGTGAGATACTCGAAATAGGCAGCACGCCCGTCCATGGTGGGTGTGTGGGTTTGGACACAGGAAAGGGAGAGGTCAGATTTGAGTACACGAAGGACAAGGACCCAAAAGAAGGTGCATTGCTTTTGAAAGAGTTTGTGATGATAGCCTTGGAGAGTGGAGGTATCCCAGTCAGGGTCAAGGAATTGATCAACATCAAAATCATAGGCAGCAAGTTGGGCACGAAAGCCGGTGAGCCAGGTTTCAAACCGAGTGTCATTTTTGAGAACATCAAAAACAGTGATATCATGGGATTGTTTGATCCAGTTCTCGTATTTGAGTTGTTCATCGGTTTTGGCAAAACGGGAAGAGGGGTTGGGTTGTGTGCGTTCGTGGGGTGGGGGCATCTGATGAGGTGGAGCAGGTGGTGAAAGTGATGGGGCGTGGTAAGTAGCTCGGAATTCAAGGAAATCATCGGAGTTATAGTTGGCGAAGTCCAGTGATGCTCGTAAGCCGACAGTGGTTTTAATGTGGTTCATGTATGCAGCAATGGGGCGAAGCCGTAGGGTATGACCAGGGGAAATGGGTACGAGACAGCCGTGGTCTTCATATTGGAGACAGGAGATGAGGTCATGGGATAAGAACCGAAATTCACCCCAGGTGGTGTAGCCAACATAGCGGAGTGCATCACAGATGATATCCCCATCCTCTGTGTGAATGTTAAGGAAGTTGCGAAGGATATGTGCAACATGGGAATCAAACGAAGGGAAGAAGGAATCACCGTCATCTGTGGATGCGTCATTCGCCTCGGTGGTGTTCGTGCTTGCATGATCGTCGGACATCGTGTTCGTGTTGAATCGGGTGCGAGCTGCAGTTTGAATAGATTGGAAGGTACGGTAGGTGTCTTCGTTGGTATTAGGAAATGGAGCTCATTGTCGGGTTTGGTATGGCATAGAATATCCGAAATTCGATGGTATAGGATCCAGTATCCAGAAGTAGGATAAGATCCAGGGATAGAATAAGATCCAAGAATAGGAAGATAATATGCCTGGAGGAATACAGTTGTTATTGCAGCTGTATTCGTGAACTCAGTGGAGGTTAAATATTGCTGAGCGCTTTGTCGTTCGAAAGCGCCGTCGCCGTTGTTGTTCGAAACGCCGTTGTCGTTCGAAAACACCGTTAAAACACCGTTGTTGTTCGAAAGCGCTGTTGTCGTTCGAAAACACGGTTAAAACAGCAGTTGCTGAGCGTTTTATGCAGTTGCTGAGCGTATTGCTGAGCGCTTTGCCGTTCGAAAGCGCCGTCGCCGTTGTTGTTCGAAACGCCGTTGTCGCCGTTCGAAAACGCCGTTGTTGTCGTTCGAAAACGACGTTCGTGCTGTGGTGTGGATAAATCCGAGGGGGTGTATCCGGGCAAAAGAACAGAGATATATTTGCCTGGTGGATACAAGATATAGATACAGCTGTATTCGGAGAATACAGATCTATCAGTGGAAGGTTATGTGTTGTACTTTGCGTCTCGTCGTCGTGACTGGAGAAATAAGTGCAGCAGCAGCAGAATTTTGAAAAATTCTTTCTCCGTCAGTTCTTGGAATTTGGAGACGCCGTTTGTACCGTATTAACCGTAATAACAAGGAGAATAATAATACCTGGAACGGCCTTGCAACAGGGGGCTCGGTGTTCCAGTGTGGAATTAAAACTGAGAGCAGCGTCGATTTCGTCTTTCGTCGTCGTCGTCGTTGTTCCTTGTTATCTTGTGTGGCTTGTAGTAGATCTCCAGCTTTGCAAGCTTAAATAAGCTTGCGACTGTTAATCTGTTAAAATGTAGCTGAAACTGGTTTAAGCTGATAGATCCCAGGGCAGGCTTGGAGATATACAGCAAGAGCAATCAAACCGGTTGGGGTGCCGGTCTGTTCTATCGATAGTCTCGGATTCACCACTACGACCGAACGAATCGATCAGATCTATTCTAACTACCTTTGGGGCTCAGTCAGTTAGATCTTAGGCTTGTAGTTCTACAGGGAGCTGCTCAGGGAGCAGGATGTAAGTATCAAGGTATTCAAATCAGAGTTAAACTAAAGATGTGAGGACAACAACCTTGTCGGGAATTCGACGTTGCTGTCTTGTTAATTCTACTGAGTGGTTGCTGCTGCTGCTTGTTTTCTTGTACTGAGAACCCAGTAGAAAATGATTTATTTTCTTTTCGCGCAGTGTGTGAGCGTTCATATGTAATGTATGTAGGGTTAAGGGTTTGTCAAACGAAAACCGATTTTGGTTACAATTTAACACTGGTACGAGTACAATTAGTACAATTTAACACGTAGATTCAAACTATTTAAAAATTAAACACGTAGATTCAAAAATCTTCTGTATCTCGTACAAATTTAACACGTAAATTCAAAAATCTTATGTACTGGGTGGGCTGACCGGACCGGGTACAAACGGCTACAACCATTTTTGAATCTACTTGTTAAATTTTTAAAACTATTTGACCCGGTAAGAACGACCCGGTACAACTTGGTCAGCCCGTGTTAAATTTTTAAACTATTCTCCTTGTTAAATTGAATCTCCATCTTAAATGTTCTATGTCTGAAAACTGTTTCGCGACCATTGCGACCCCATCGCGAGCCAAACGCGACCATTTCCTCAGAAACGCGACCCAATTTTTTTATTCGCAACCTTTTTTCCATTATTCTCAACCTTTTCAGCTCGCATTTCGCAACCCCCCAGGTTTCAAGAAAAACGATGCGATCCTGACTCTGATATTCACTCACTCATCACAATTTCACTCCATTTGACACATTTGACTCAAGAAACACAAATAATTTTCAATCAGACTCACTTTAGTCACACCAAATTTCCACTTTTTATTACTTTGTACGAATCACTTAGTACTACTTCGGCTAGAACTGGCACCTTCCTTTTTACAGTGGTGTCACGTCACATGCCCTTTGTTCAAAGTCACATCTCGTTTTGCAGCAGTGTCTCCATACGGCCTCTCTCTTTCACATAAAAAAAATCATCAAACACAATTTTTTTTTGTCACGCACAACACCATGCCGAAAGCTTCCTCAAACCCAAGGCACTTCGCCAATGCTCCCAGAATTCCCAAGACATTCCATTGTCGCAACTGCATTGCCTCCGGACGAAGAAGAAAATCAAAATCATTCAAGGGGTACAAACAAGAATCGAGCTACAATTTCACCTATCGATATGTATCTCAAGGGCTCTCCAAGCATCTTTATTTCAATAGTGATTGCCGGACCTATTATCTTGAGAACGATCTTATGGATTTCATTTCTTCCGTGAAAGAAGAAGTCACCCTTCAGGGGGGGACAGGGACAGCAAGCAGCAGCAACGAGTGAATGAGCCAATCAAATAAATGAGCCAATCAAAAAATTTGATTTTCCAGTACAAATTGTACAGGGATATAGGTAGAAAAAAAAAAATACAGCGGGAGAGCAAGCAGCAGCAACGCGTCGATAATACAGGGGTGGGGACAGCAAGCAGCAGCAGCAACGCATCGATAATACAGGGGGGGGACAGCAAGAAGCAGCAATGCGTCGATAATACAGCAGGGGGGGACAGCAAGCAGCAACGCGTCGATAATACAGAGGGGGGACAGCAAGCAGCAGCAACACGTCGATAATACAGAGGGGGGACAGCAAGCAGCAGCAACACGTCAATAATACAGGGGGGGGACAGCAAGCAGATAGAGGTGCTGAGTGAATGAGCCAATCAAAAAATTCAATTTTCCAGTACAAATTGTACAGGAATTTATGTAGAAAAAAAATTTAATCCAGGGGGGACAGCAAGCAGCAGCAACGCGTCGATAATACAGCAGGGGGGGACAGCAAGCAGCAAGCAGCAACGCGTCGATAATACAGCAGGGGGGGGACAGCAAGCAGCAACGCGTCGATAATACAGGGGGGACAGCAAGCAGCAGCAAGCAGCAGCAAGCAGCAATGCGTCGACAATACAGGGGGGGACAGCAAGCAGCAACAAGCAGCAGCAACGCGTCGATAATACAGGGGGGGGACAGCAAGCAACAGCAAGCATCAGCAACACGTCGATAATACAGGGGAGATAGCAAGCAGCAAGCAGCAACGCGTCGATAAGCGTCAATAATACAGGACAACAAGCAGATAGAGGTGCTGAGTGAACAAGCCAATCAAAAAATTCGATTTTCCAGTACAAATTGTACAGGGATTTATGTAGAAAAAAATTAATACAGGGGGAACACCAGCAATCAGCAACGCGTCAATAATACAGGAGGGACAGCAAGCAGCAAGCAGCAAACAGCAGCAACGCGTCGATAATACAGGGGGGACAGCAAGCAGCAGCAAGCAGCAACAAGCAGCTACGTGTCGATAATACAGTGGGGACAGCAAGCAGGAAGTAGATAGAGGTGCTGAGTGAATGAGCCAATCAAAAAATTCGATTTTCCAGTACAAATTGTATAGGGATTTATGTAGAAAAAAAAATTTAATACAGGGGGGACAGCAAGCAGCAACAACGCGTCGATAATACAGGGGGGACAGCAAGCAGCAACGTGTCGACAATATAGGGGGGACAGCAAGCAGCAACGCGTCGATAATACAAGGGGGGGACAGCAAGCAGCAACGCGTCGATAATACAGGGAGAGGGGACAGCAAGCAGCAACCACGCGTCGATAATACAGGGAGAGGGGACAGCAAGCAGCAACGCGTCGACAATACAGGGGTGACAGCAAGCAGCAACCACCTATATTTAAAAGCAGATAATTCGAGAATATTTTAAAGAACTACGTATACCTTGTACCCGTCATCCCTCCTTGTATGGATTGTCTTTGTTGGTCCTCCTTGTTCCGATCGGTATACGTCGGTCCTCCTTGTTCTGATTGGTATTCGTCGGTCTTCCTTGTTGCGATCGGTATTCGTCGTCTTTGCCTGTTTTGATTGACTTCCAATCTTCGTCATCGTCCCTCCTTGTTCTGATTGTCGTCGTCATTCCTCCTTGCTGTGATAGTACAAAATAAACAACAGACAGTTAGTTCCGTTCGTCATCGTCGTCCCTCCTTGTTCCGATTGGTATTCAATTACAGTACCTTTTAGTGTCGTCGTCGGACCTCCTTGTTCAGATCGTCTTCGTCCTCCTCTGCATGTTCGAACGCGCGTTGTACTCGTAAATATCTGGGTAAGCCAGGTGACTCAAGGTCTGCAGCCCACCCTATCTTGATAGCAAAAGATAACAGCAAGGATTTCAAGAGTGATCAGTCCTTTACTTTCTTTGCCATTTGTCTCTCCAAGATGGTACCAAGCGTCTTGATCCCACTTTCAACTGGACCAACCAGAAAATTCCAATGCCGAAACCAAAATGAAAATAATGACACATCCTGTACGAGGGAGATGTGGGGCGGAAAATCAAGACGGCAATCATGATGTACTTTACAGTACTTTTCAGTACCGTGTGTACAGGCTGACTGGAAAAAATGACAGCAATGTAGGTAGATCACAGTACTAAGTCTACAGGCTGAGTAAAAGATTAATTAATATACGTATTTAAATAACTTTAATCACCAAAGGTGAAACTAAATTACTCAGTCCGTATCCAGACTTTAACGTCGCCTCCATCGTAGAGTCAGGACCCCAAGTGGCAGAACGACAAATACAGGCTGAGTAAAAGAAAAAATTACATGTCTGCATACATACCTAGTAGTAGTACGTATGTATGTATAGGCAGGGGATGTGTAGGTTTCCAGTACTGTGTATACTGTATGTACGATACTGGTACAAATCTTTTGGCGCGAAGTGGTGGAGGTGGAGGTACGGTACTAACTTACTGTTGGTACATATTATACAGGATGAGCCTTCCCCGAGATGTTAGTTGCATTTGTTGGATTGATGCCGGTGTATTGGAAATCTAAAAGGCAAACTTCAGTACACACCAGCACTTTTGGCGCAGAGTTCACAGCTTTGAAGGATGCAGTGGCACTCGCCATCAGATTGAGATACCATTTGAGGTCCATGGGCGTTACAATCACCAAGCCGGCAGATATTTATGTGGATAATAAGAGTGTGGTATTGAATTCAACAAATCCTGCAAGTTCTCTAAACAAGAAGTCTATCGCATTGGCATATCATTTTGTGAGACAGCACCAAGCTGGAAAAGTTGTTTCGGTAAACCATATCAGATCAGAAGACAACTACACCGATATCCTTACAAAACCTTTGGGACAAACAGCCTTCCACAACCTTGTCAACGAGTTCATGACCAAATAAGCTAAGTACCAAAATTAACAAATATAAGAGAAGTGTTCTACAAATCAAACCAGTAATAAGCGCCTCAACAATTCTGCTTTCCCATACAGCAAAATCCTTACAGCACAGATTAAGGAGGGAACAATGCAGCAACTCAGTCGTGGTAGTATCGAGCACTAGATCTGTTCCTACCACGAATGGGGCGTGGTAGTATTGAGCACTAGATCTGTTCCTACCACGATCAGGCCATTAGCAAGTGAAAGTATTGAGCACTAGATCTGTTCCTATCACGAGCAACCAACAGAGATATTACACGTGGAAGTATTGAGCACTAGATCTGCTCCGACCATGTGTATGTAGTCGCACGCACCAGCAGACTTGCCGCGACCATACAAAGTATATCCATACTGGAATGAATACAATAAACACATACACACGAGCATTAGATTTGCGAGTAAGCGATGATTGCTCAATTGCTGATACAGAGTTCACACAGAGCAATCGAGTGTTATCACAGAAAACACATGATTCGCTAGATAGAACACTAAGCTCATAATTTCCAGTTAAACAACTTGTTACTCATGATCCCCAGGGGGGCGTTGGATGGCACCATATTTGCCCTCCAGAGACTCAAAATAGTCAATGGGAAGCTCAGCTGGGGAGTTTGCAAAATATTGACAATTCAGCCAGAGAACATCTCGAGTTTCTGTCAGGCTGTTTGTCTCAGGGTGATACATCAAATAACAATCACCCGGCTTGTTGGGGCAATAGCCTGCAAACATGGAGGTCTTGCCCCTGTAATTGGTTTTAGGGCTTGTTCTGTGCTTCCTTCTTACAACACCTGCTTCACCAAATACTCGTAGATGGTCAGCATATGGTGGGAGCTTGCCCGAAAAATGCTCATGCTTGGTGGCCCACACGCCATTGTGCGCCTTGGACACCACAAGCCTGTCTACTTGCACAGCACAGTGCACAGCAAGAGGGAACATTCTGTACTGGTACGTACAGGGAACATGAGCGTGGCTGCATAGAGCCATGGCACGACACACAGTCGTGTAGATTGCAGTCTCAGCAACACTGTTTTGCTGAGGGGTATCCACAGAGGTATATTCAAAATCAGCAGGGATCTTCCAGTCCGCCGATCGCATTCTCTCCTCCAGAGCTTCATTCTCGCCTGCAGGATTACACCAAATGTGGTTGATTTGGAGGCCCTTTGTTTTCCAATGGTTCAGCAGTTCACAAGTGGGCTCAATCATATCATCCTTGTGTTGAAAGAACTGTACGAACCGGCACCCTGAATACTCATCCACAATCATCCGGAAGTTGGGCTTTGCAATAAATGGGGATCCATCCTGTGGTTTCTTCACTGATGCCATATCCAAAAACAATCTGCCACCAGGATTCTCTGCTGCTTGGTGAGTATCAGTGATAGGGAACACTTTCCGCTTTGCTTTGGCCTTGGCACAATCTTCACATGGTTTCAAAGCTCCCTTGGTGATGGTCCAATTCAATGCCTCCGCTGTTGCTCTGATCTTCTTCTCATTGGCATGTCCCAGTAGTCTATGGGCATGATTGATATTCATCTTCACTCCTGGCCCTGTCACGGCTGTGGCTGCATGTACTTCTCTGGCGTCTTCAATCCTTCTGAAATAGCCAACCCATACACAGCTTGTCAACGTAGGTACTCTGATATCAAATCGTAACTCCATATCTCCTTTTCGTAGGGTCCAGCCTTTGCTCCTGCTGCCTTCAGCAGTCCATCCGCTTTCCATGGCAACATTGGCTGAGAACAAATTGAATGCAAACTTTGGGTTGAAACTCATGTTGCTCAACATCATTTTATTTTGAAACTTGCCTGCTTTGTCCAGCTTCTCACAACATAGATCACCGACCCTGCAGGACTCCACATTGCCACTTTGGGTGGTGACAGTTGTTGAAATGTCATGTAGATTGATGGCGCCTCTCATGCTGTTGGAACTGTGGCTTGTTGCTCCACTGTCAAACACAAACACATTGTCATCATAAAGTAGGTCAAATCCTTTGGGCACATCTTCCCCTGACTGCTGAGTATTCCACAATTGCAGTGCTGTTGGTGATTGAGTTTGCATGGAGGATAACATGATGGATGCCAAGATAAAATCGCATTGGACACTGTTGTAGTCGACGCTCATTGCAGCTCCCTGCATATCTCATGGTTTCAAAGATGATTTCCAGTTGCGTGGGCATTTGTCCTTGTTTCTTTCATCCTCCCAGCACCTCTCAGTTGGATGTGGCTTGCCACAAATATTGCAAGTCACTCTACCATTCCCACTGCCATTTCTTCTGCCATTGCCTCCACCATTGCCACCATTGCCACCATTGTTGCCATGACCACTTTCATTGTTGTTTCCATTGCCATTGCCGCTGCCATTTGCCTGAATTTTGGGTAATCCTGCCTATCTTCTCGGACACTGAAAGGCCTTGTGGTTCTCACCCCAACACCAATAGCAAATGATCTTGTTGGTCCATTGGTCTCTCGCATCATTGGGGTCTGTACTGCAGAATGTTTCAGTGCCAAATAGGCTCATATCCCTAGCGTTGTTGCTGCTTCGGCCTTTCAATACCACCACAGAGTTGTACAAGTTGGTTGCTGTCTTTTCAAGGCGTTCCCAGATATCAAAATCACTTGCCTTCTGCTCCTTCAATTCATTCAGCTGATTTGTGATTGTAATCACCAAATATTGTGGGATTGTATTCAATAATGTTGCAAACAGCTCCTTGTTTGTGGGTTTAATGGTCTTGTACTGGTACTTCTGAATCAGTCCATATATCTTTTCAAAGATCTCCTTGGGATGGTCCAAAGCACCCATCTTGATTGCCTTTCGGTCCTTGTCCAGCTGGATCCTGTCTGACGTATCAGTCCTTCTGTACAGTTTGAACAGCTCATCAAAGATCCTATGGACTCTGCCTCGAGGCCACTTGCATTTGGTTTCCTTGTTCTGCTCCTCCGTTGCTCGGTTGTCAAACTTGGATTTCTCAATAATTGCATACCCCGTGTTGTTGTTGTGGAATGCAGTATACAAATCATCCAGGGCTTTGGTGTGCTTTCTCATCGCCTTCTTCTGTGCTTTCTCCATGGATGCGTAGGTTGTTGCCTTGCCATCACTTGGTAGGTCTGGGTGTGGCTCTGAGCTCACACACTTTTGATACTTGCTTCTGCTTGCATGAGCTAGGAATTGTCTGAACCATCCTTCAAAATCCACCTCCACTGAATTTGACAGCTTGGGAACTTTGGTGTATGGCATGTTGGAATCACTGGAGTCACTTGAGTAACTGTCTTCAGTATCTGTGTCGGATGACTCAGTTTCTGTATTGGAATCAAATTCACTTTCAGAGGAATCGTCACTGCTGCTCGATGAATCACTGCTGTTACTGTTATTGTCGTCTTCTCCAGCTTCATTCTGTTGGTCTATTGCAGCGAGTTCTGCAGCCAGACCTTCCTCGTTTGGGTCTTCAACACTCAGCTCCTCCTCTTCCAACTGCCTTTGAACTCTCTCTCTATTTCTTTCTTCTCTTCTTCTTTGTGCCTCTGCGAGTTGTTGTCTGCCTCTTTCTCTTAATCGTTCAACTGCTTGTTGTTGTGTATCTTCCATTCGTAGTTTTTTCTCCTTCTCTCTTTTCAATCGTATTTGTCTCAGCAAATAGATCCTTGTTCAATCATACCGAAATATTCCGTGTAGATCCAATCATATCCGGCTTTTGAATTCTCCAAATAGATCCAATCGTATTTGAACTCCACAAATAGATCCTGTGAGATCCTGTGGCTGATCAGTGCCACTCGCAAGACTGGCTTTGTGCTTATTGTTGCCTCCTCCCTTAGTCCACTGCAATCGTATCCACTTGGATAGATCCAATTGTATCCACCGTACCATCGTGTGATGAATAGATCCGCAATCGTATCTTTTGTATTGATCCGTTGTATCGTATACGGGAGATAGATCAATCAGCAATTGTATCTTCCGTATCGATTCGTTGTTTCGTATACGGGAGATAGATCTGTAAGCCTTAACCTCACTACCTGTACTCAGTCTAACGACCTTACAAAGCGCTTCGTAATTCTTCGAAGAATGTTTGGAGGGCTCTGTACGATCATCGTATAGATTTTGCACTAAGTGTGAGATTTTGTTTTAGCTCATTGCTTACTTTAAATTATGAGCAAAAATGAATCGCTCTAAGTTTTACAAAATTTTCTCTTTTCTTGTCTTTTACATGGATTCTTGTGTTATTTCTTGTTTGGAGAAAGTCTTGCTGATTCACTCGGTTCTCCACAATGCCGATTCACTTAATTCTTTGGAATATGATATGACTCACCGGTTCTTTCTTTGTTTTGTTCATTCATTTGAATCGTGTTGATCAAGTCACTGTTTGAGCACGACTGAAAATCAAGTCCAAACAATCGCTTCAGGGCATTGAGTCTGCGGGAAATCATGTTTTCCTACAATTGGTCCTCCAAAAAACATGTGTTGAGGGAATCGAAACTACATTTAAGGGGGAAAAAATGAAGAAATTCCCGCAGAAGCAATAAAAATTCCCACAGAACCAAAAAACGCTCCCACAGAACCAAAAAACGCTCCCGCAGAAGCAAAAAACGCTCCCGCAGAAGCAAAAAACGCTCCCGCAGTCTGCGGGAATTTATTTTTTTTCCCGCAGACACCAATTTTGAACAAAAAAAATTTGGTGTCTGCGGGAAAAAAAATAAATTCCCCCAGTCTGCGGGAAAGTGCCCAAAAAACTGGACCAGCATATAAAAAATTGGAGCAAGCTTAAATACACTGGAGTAAGCTTAAATAAATTGGATCAAGGCTTGAATAGACTGGAGCAGCAGAGTTTTGGCGAGCTTTCGGTACATGCGCAACAGAAAAACTCTGTACTTGTAGTACAAATTTCCACGTAATTTAGAGTACCTGTAGGATCTAGTCTTTTTTTCCACACCAACACACCACCACTTCTCATTTCGACCGGTACCATGGTGGTTGCCCAAATCCTGTTGCAACAGCTCCTTTGAACACATTTTTCTTGTCCAGAGCAACCCTTGCATCATTCTGAGGTCTAGGGCCTTTTTTTTTTGAAAATTGACCCCGGAAAGAGATTTTTCGAACTGCTTCTGATTTCGACCGACAACGACGGGAATTCGACAATAAGACAATTCGACCACCATGGTGATGTCGGATATATGAACTGAGTGTATTGTCGAGTGCCCACCATTGTCGATTGTCGAGTCTCCACCATTGTCAATTGTCGCGTCTCCGGCTCCACCATGGTCGATTTCGATTTTGGTTGTATTTCTTTGTGGTAGTTTAGATTTTGCTTTTGCAAGTTGCAAAAATAGAAATAATGAAGCGCTTGCTGCTGCTTGCTAGTAGATCGATCGATTTCTTTTACAAGATCAATCAATCGATTTGTGTTTTGGTGTTCCGGTTTTCATGCAACATATGTTCGATATCCACCCCAAGTGTTCGATACTTAGATGAGGGAGTGATCGCTACTATTTGTTATAGCAGGTTTTCGATTGTATAACAATAGCACCGCCGGCAGTGTCACTCCCATGTCACTCCCACGTCATTCCCACGTCACTCCCACGTCTAAGTATCGAACACTTGTGGGATTCGATTATATTCATCTCCATTGGTGGATATCGAACATAGGTACAATAGAAAACCTTGGACGTCCAGGTGGTGGGATTGAGGTCGGCGGACGCCGCAAAGTATAGAAGAACTCCTGGGATTGAAGTCGACCGGCGCCGCAAAGTATAGAAGAACTGCTGGGACTGAGAGGTGTTGGACCTCTCTTTAGCTACTCTAGGTCTACAAGTTTCGATTGTACCCTAATAGCGCCGCTGGCAGTGTCACTCCCACGTCACTCCCATGTCACTCCCACGTTTAAGTATCGAACACTTGTGGGAATCGATTATATCCATCTCTATTGGTGGATATCGAACATAGGTACAATAGAAAACCTTGGACGTCCAGATGGTGGGATTGAAGTCGACCGGCGCCGCAAAGTATAGAAGAACTGATGGGATTGAAGACCGACGTGCTTGTAATCTGATAGGTTAGAGTTGTCTTTAGTTATTATTCATTTACAGGGGTGGATATCGAACATTTGTTACATGAAAACCCGAAAACCAAAACACAATCGCTCAGCAAAAAGCTCAGCAAAGCGCTCAGCAAAGCGCTTCATAATTTCTAATTCTGCAAACAGCAAACAGCAGCAACAACAGTAGTGACTTGGGTGTCTGACAATGGTGGTATACTCAACAATAAGCAATTCAACACGGGTGCAACCAGCGCACGATGCACGATTGGAGGTGTTGTCGAAAAGAATTAAGAAAAAAATCAGTGGTCTTGCAAAACCGAGCCAACTACGGAGTTTTGGCGAGCTTTCGAAATGTGTGTATTACTACATTTAAGCATTCCCTCTTACCTGAGCGTTAAAAGCAAAATCTAAACTACCACTAAGAAATACAACCAAAATCGACAATCGACCATGGTGGAGTCGGAGACGCGACAATCTTCCGCCGCACTTTTGGCACAAGGGGACAACGCTCCGAAAGGGAATGCAAACGCAAACGACAAGTGCGCCTGCGCCTGCGCCTGCGCACAACCGTTTCTCTTCTCCGTAGCTGGGGGCGCTTTGTCGATGCTAAAGGTTCGTCATGATCCAGCTCGTATTCTTGTTCGAGGTAGAAGAAGAGGGAGGAAACAAATGTAAATGCGATTGTAGAGCTTTAACTTACCTATCGCGAGCAATAGGTACAATCGCATTCACCTACCTTTCGCCAAAACTCGTAGTATTACTACATTTAACCGTTCCCGTAGTGTTAAAAACATTCCCTCAGCGTTAAAAAACGTTCCCTCAGCGTTAAGAACGTTCCCGCAGAAGAAAAAACGCTCCCGCAGAAGCAAAAAACGCTCCCACAGAAGCAAAAAAACGTTCCTTCAGCTGAGGGAAAAAAAACAAATTCCCGCAGCCACCAATTTTGAACCCAAAAAAAATTTGGTGGCTGCGGGAATTTGTTTTTTTTTCCCTCAGCTGCAGGAGTTTTTCCATTTTGAGGGAGAAACGGTAATTCTTGAAGGAAAATTGGATCATACTACATACGTATCGCTATGACGTACTGAGTCTGCGGGAATTTATAATTTTTCACGAAAGTGGTACAAATATTTGGGGATGGAATTTATAATTTTTCACGAAAGTGGTACAAATATTTTGGTTCCCCAAATATTTGTACCACTTTCGTGAAAAATTATAAATTCCCGCAGACTCATTCATCCAGAATATACCGTAAGAAGGTCGTAAGGTTAAGATTACCCACTGTAACCTTACTACAATACGAAGTAACTTACTTTACAGAGTTTCAAGTTGATGGAATCCTTGTCCAATGTTTCATTGGTGGAGCAAAATACCGGTACAGTATCGGCAAAATGCAACCGTAGTTGCGCGCGCTTCGCGCCCGTGCAACTCCTACTACATAGTACGTATACATACATACGTTTCTAAATTCGCCTCATTTTTTAACGTATGGGACCATTTTTAATGGCTGAGAGTACAGTATTGGTTGCAAACCAGACCCCCTTAACATTGCTGAAACAGTAGTTTTTTTCTCCGTATATTAACACGGAGGTGCGCAACTGTCAGTTGCATTATTAAAGGAGACAGGAACGAAATTTCTCTCGTTTGCGTCTCCGATTGCTTCACAAAATACCCTGTAATCCACCTTTTGCTCACTATTTCACAGAAAAAACACCATGGCAAGGCAACTGTCTATGAATCCAAGAGCCATTAGGCAAAGGGAGAGGCGCGCAAGGCTCAGGGCTGCTAGGGCAGATGCAGCACGAAACAGCGTAGCGTTCGCAGCTGCATTCCCCCTGGATGCCGATGCTCGCGCCCGGTTGGATGCTGCACCAGCGCCCCCTCCTGCTGTTGCTGGTGGTGGTGCTGTTCCTGCTGCTCCTCATCCTCCTGCTCCCCGTCCTCCTGCTCCCCAAGAAGGAGACGACGAGGAGGAGGAAGAAGAAGTTCCAGAAGAACCCCCTGAAAGGGAGAATGAGCCCGATAGACCACCTCGTCCCGTTATTCCCCGTCGGGAGAATCTTGGACCACCAAGCCTTCCGAATGATGTTAATGCCCCCACTCAGCTACTACAATATCATTCCACACTGCTTGAAATGATGAGCCACTTTACAGGGATCATCCACCCCAGCAACAAGGTATTCACGAATGCTGAGCTCTCTATTGTCGAACCGGACCACATCTACAAGTGGATGTGTTACAGGGCATTCGGACTGGAGGATCCGGGTCCAGAGGACAACCCTTATTATGCAAGAGCGTCGACTCTGGAGTTCTGGAAGAAAGCAATCTCCTATTTCATGCCACTCAGTTCAGCATGGGATGATACTAAAGAGGAGGGCAATCCTACTAAGTCCAAGAAACTTAACAATCTAATCAAAGCTGTAAAGAAGAAGGAGGCGCGATTGCTTGGAAAGGAGGGACAAGCCGATAGAGCGTTTACCCTGGATGAGTTCATCCAAATGCTGGATCTAATAGGACTGGCGCCGACTATTCTAAACTTGAGGCACCGGGCCATGCTCAAGTTCCAGTTCCATCTAATTGCAAGAGGGGATGATACGTCCCACATGAGAAAGGCAAGCATTCGCGAGAGTCTAACCTATCCGGGCTATCTAACTGCACAGATGCGTTGGTCTAAGAACATACACGAGGAAAAGGACTGTCCCCTTCAGTTGCTGATGGGCTCCTTGGATCCCCGGTTCTGTGTATTGCTTGGACTTGGTGTCTACCTAGAGGTATGGCTCACTCATGGAGCCGGTCGACTGAGCCAGTGGCTATTCGCCGAGGGAGATACTACACGCGCTGGATCTTCCACGACAAAGAAACTTGACAAGGAGGCTGACACCTGCAAGCTTGCCTACCAAAGAGCAACGAAAGCAGTATTACAAAGTGGTCGCTTTCGATTTGCAGGAGACAAGCAACTAGGGACCCACTCTGTTAAGAAGTGGGCAACTACTATGTCGAGACGCTGTGGCGCTGGAAAGGACGACGTCAACTACAGAGCAAGATGGAAGACTAGTAAGGCAATGCAAGACAGGTACTTGGAAATTCAGTTAGATTGGCCGGATATTAATGCTGGAAGCCGGCTCTGCCACAGAGGAGTCTGTTATTATAAGGAGAAGGAGGACAGCGCAGTGACCGACGAGTGGCTTGCTGCGTCTGTAACACCTGCAATTCGCGGCGCCTTTGGGGATCGCGTTGCTGTCATCCTTGCGAAGCCTTTGCTTTGGGCTTGCTATGATGCCACTGCTGCAGACTTGGTTCCCCCTGACTTGAGACAGCTGATTGTTAACAGATACTCACTTCTAAATGGAGGAGAAGAAGATTACAATCCGATGAAACAGATTCAAATCATTATGGCGTTGTGCACATGGACGAGATCCCTGATGATGATACAGCAGACAGAGAGGGAGGATTTGGAAGAGGGGGACAAGAGTGGAGGAATGCACTCTATGCAAAGATTTGTACTACTCAAACTAATGTGGCAGAGATCAAGAACCATCAGCTCGGAGAGCTCGCAGAGATAAAGCGGCAGTTGCGAACACTGACTGCAATGGTTCGTGGATTGTCGTATGCTCCTGCTAGGAGAGCTGCTGGAGGTGGAGGAGGAGCAGTGAGACGCGCTGCACCAGTAGGTGTTCCTGAGCGTGGAAAGCCTGCTACTCTCTTTCCACACCCTCGGACTATCGAAGCGATGTGGGATGAGTATCAGAATGGGATTGGTGGTCGAAAGCCAGCAAGGGACTTCACTAGAAGGGAGAGAGGGAGCTGTAAATTTAAGTACGCCCGAAGGAAGCTGATATGGGATTGTGTAGAGAGGTTGCTAAATAAAGGGAATGATCTGAGTACAGCATGTAATAAGATCAGGCGTGCCTTTGGAGACGTGTCGATGACACGCCTTAGCGATTCGATCCGAAAGGACAACCAAAGCGCCCGACCAAATCCAAATCTGCGCTGAGGCGCTGCTGATTGCTGTTTGTCAGATAGGGGAAGTACCCCTGTTGTTGCTGATAAGGCAGGTTTAATTATTTCAAGTTTATTGTTGTTACCCTTGTCGGTCTGTGGATCTGCTCTTCAGATTGGCCGACGAGATGTCAAGTAAAATCAGATAACATTTAAAAAAAGAATCGATGTCAATTTTTATCACGACTTCGAAATATTTTTGTGATGCGTTAGACGGTCTTAGGCATCGCTGACACCCATCTGAGTGAGAGAATGTAACCAAATGAGCTTTGCGCGCCTTATGAGCCTACGTAGGATTTGTACGTGTTTTCTGGTACTCATACTTTTAGTTGCATATTGTGTAGTTACGGTACCATCACAGTAAGGTTACCGTACACACCGAACATCAAGCACAACAACACGACCAACAAACACCAAACCAGGCAACATCGAAAATCGAAACCAAGCGTTCGGTCACTTCTTCATTGCCTCTTTCGATCGTTTCAGTTCGACGCCAGCTGGAAATAAAGCAAGGACCCCTTCTCGCAATCGGGTGCAAAACAATACCGTGCCGGCGGAGCGACGACACAATCGACATTCCCACGAGAGATTGACTACTGTTTGCTGGTTGCTGGTTGCTGGTTGCTCTTTGCTGGTTGCTGGTTCTTGAATTACCGTAAAAGAAGAAGCCTTCGTCGTTTTGTTTTCGGTGCTACGGTTCGGTCACAAATAAACGAGAACGCCAAAAATCGACGACAACGCAACGCAAATACGACTACGACTACGACTACGAGACAAACACAACAATGGACACCACAAATTCCGTAGCGGTTGCGCAGCAACTCGTTTCCGACCTGGAAGGGCTGACGAATCCGAATTCGCACTCGCACTCGCACTCGCATTCGAATCTTCGACAACCCCGGTTGCCCTCCCTCCAGCAGTTTTATCGATTGGGATTGTTGCTCTTTCGGATCCGGGAGCCTTCCGAGCACGGCAATCCCAATTGCAATCCCAATCCCAATTGCAATCCCAATTGCAATCACAACGAAACCGATCCCGTGTCGATCGCCTACCGGCAGCTGATTGCGCGCATTCCCGACGAGCTGCTGCGACCGGTCTTTGCCAATCTGCTGCGGGCACTTCAGGCGCTGGTCGGTGGATTCGACAAGGGCCGCCGCCCGTCCTCGGGTGCGGGCAGGAGTGGCAACGGGCCCAGCGGAGGCAATCCCAACGGCAATCATCGCGGTGGCAATTCCAATAGCGACGGCGACGGTGACATCGGCCTCGAAGATCTGGCACTGGCGGTTCGATCGGTGGCCGGACTGGTGGGGGCACCGTTTCGAGACGACGACGACGACGACGCCGCGTGCGGCACGAGCCGCAGCCGTCTCTGCGGCCTGGTGTACGATCCTTCGTGGGTTTCGGCGCTGGCATCCGTGTACGATCGACTCGTCGTGGCCGAGCGAAAGCAGCAGCACCGATCGGCGGCTACCGCGAGCACTACCGGGACAAGCATACAACACCACAAGAAAACGGTGCTGGCGTGCCTCTCCCGGTTGCTCCTGGACGGCTTGGTTCTGGCGGCACGTCCAAATACTCCCGGCGGGGAGTATGTTTCGTCGTTGTCGTCGTCGTCGTCGTCGTCGTCGTCGGCCACCGTGTGTGTCGAAGAGTCCCTGCTGGAAGCCATTCGCGCTATGGAGGAAGAATCCACCGATTGCCTGAGGGACCTGCAGGCGTGGCAGGCTTCGTCGGAACCCCTGGGAAGGACCCTGGAGGAATCGCTTCGCATCGCGGGCCGCAAACCGACTCTTCAAAATAAAAATACTACTACTAATACTAATACTAATAATAATGACGACGACGATGACGACGACGACGACGATGCCCTGGAACGAGCGCAGCAACGCGAGTACATTGTCAGCATGCTAGCATCGGCCCGGTCCCAGCCCTCGTCCATGGCTTCGGAGACACCTCGTGCTGCTCGATCGCAGCAGCAGCAGCAGCAAGCAACAACGTCGTCGTCGTTTTCATTCTCGTCGTCATCGACGAAAACCGCCACCAATCCCGCCGACACCGAGCTGGACCGCCGCATCCAACAGGTCCTGCAGATTCTCCCCCACTTCGGGGAGGGATTCGTGGAGGTCGCCCTCGGGATCCACGGGGGCGACACGGAAGCCACGGTGGCTGCGCTCCTGGACGACGATCCGAGCAACTACCCGAAAGCCCTCCGGGTGCTGGACAAGAAATTGCCCCGCCGCAAGCGGGAATTCAGGGCCTACCAGACCGCCGCCGAGGAGCAAGCCAGCGCGCGACAGGCCCGGGCCGATGTCAAGGAACGCGTGGCCCGGGACGAGCGACAAAAGATTGCCGAATACGAGGCTCTCGTGGTGGCCTCGTCGTCGGCCTCGTCGTCCGGGGCGGGGCAAGGTGCGGGCGCGAGGGGAGCATCCGCCTCTTCCGTTGCCACCTCCGAGGCAAATCCAAAACAGCAAAAGCAAAAGCAGCAGCAAACGGCAAAACAAACCCTCGGCCGCAAGGAACTCCGCCAGCAAAAACTCAGAAAGAAACTGCGCCGCGCCATGAACGAGTACGACGACGACTACGACGATCAATACGACGACGCAGACGTCAAGCTCGGAGCAATCGACGACGGATTCACCGCGGATCAATCCGGTGCCGGGAATGTCAATGCCAATGCCATGACGTTCGAGCAGGTCAAGCTCTACAACAAGATCGTCCGGGAGGACGAATCGGATGCCTCCTTTTGGGAATCCAACCGCAACACGAACCGTCTCACCAACGACAAGGGCCGGGGCAAGGGCAACAACAGAGGTAACGACGACGACGACCCCGAGGAAAACGGTGGTACCCAGAAACAGTGGGGTCCCGACAAAATCAAGGGAGGACGAATCGTTGGCGAAGACGGAAGGATTGTTCGAAAGCCGGGTGGCGTCCGAAAGAAAAAGAATCACGACACGAACCGGCAACCAACAAAAGCGAACAACAACAACAGCAGCAGCAGCAGCAGCAGCAGCAACAACACCAGCAACAATAATGCAAACAAGAAAAAGGGTCCGGGAGGCAATAAGAACAACAACAACAAGAACAACAATGCTGGTTCCGGAGGAAATAACAACAAGAACAACAACACGAACAGTGCAAACAAAAAGAAACCACGAACCAAACCCAAGTCGGACAACCGTGTCAACCGACAGCGAGATCGAAAGATGACCAAGCAGGGGACCTTTGGGGTTCAGGACTAGGGAATGAATGAATGAATCAATGTTTCAATGAATCAATCAATGAATCCCGCTGATCTGCCTATTGCGGTTGTTGCTGTTGCTGTTGCTGTTGCATCGCAATAATTCCAATTTCGACAACGTTGGTTGGTTCGATTGACTTCGAATTATAATCCGCCGATGAATTTTACAGCTGCGAGATCTTTTTAATGAAAAAATGTCGAGTGCTTTGTTGCTGAACAACAGAAGGCATGGGCGTGGCAGGCAACGCAACCAAGCATTGGCTGCTGCCCTGCGACCCACGAATCAAACAAATCGTGACTGACATAACATTCCGCACGGGGATGACGTGGTTGAAGTGAAATTGGCATATCTTAGTGTACATGTGAAAAAGTGAAAGAAACAAGCTAATAACGTAGATACTAATTAGTCAAGTCACAGTTCATTCCAAATGGATGGAGTTTAGTCCTGCAGAACAAGGGGGACAACTGTTCCTCAAGCTCTTACTGGATGAAGTCAGCACCACAGGTGAAGCGACAAGCCTGCTGGAGTCCATAATCCATATCCTCGAGACCTACAAGATCAAGAATGACTGCAAGGGAGAAGATATCACCAAGGTGGTAAACATCTTCAAGTCTATCTTTAACAGCATCAAAGAACTCAAACACGTTGGTGATCTACCAGATGAATCAGTAAGCAACCTTCTCCAAGTGTTTACCACCACCAGTGTTGATGAATTCAATACCCAGTTCGAAGTCCTGGAAAGTCAACGTAAAGCAGCAGCGATTCACACTCAATTGAACCCAAACTATCCGGAAGCAATGTGCCAAAGTGGAGCGCAGGTCCTAGTTAACGACATGGACTCTGCCAAGTACATCCTTGAGTACGCAAATGCTGCCTACAAAGATCTGGCAAAGGAAGGAAAGTGGGATGAGGTACTACAGAAAGCACCAAGCAAGTCCACCTTTGTTGCTAACGCCTCACAATTGAATGCACCCCAGCAGAGTTTGACAATCCTTGGTCAACCAACAGACTTCTGTCTGCCCGTGGGAAGCACTCCATCAATGGCAATGACCTGGCCCAGTGGAGCCTGCTTCAACTGTGGTGGCGACCACTTGGTTAAAGACTGTCCAGAACCAAAGGATCAAGCACGAATTAACACCAATAGAGTCAAGCATCCAAGAGGAGGGAAACAGCGCCACCAAATTCCCCGCAAGTGGAGACCACCAGAGCATGGAGAAAATGGAAAGCGCATAGTGGATTGGAAGCCATACACATATGACCCAAACCCAGGGCTGAATGGCAGGTGGATCCCTGATCAAACACCTAAAAGTGGAATCCCCAGTAGCGATATCAGCAGAACCGCTACCAACGTTCAAAACTCAACCATTAACCTAGCTCAACTCAGAGTCCCAGCACAAATCTCAGGAATGGCCTCAGTTGCAAGCACTGCGATGACTGGACGGACAGCCATGACAGCCATGTACTATGATGACAAGGCAGACCCAGCAGTGCAACGACTGCAACTAATGGCAATATTGCAGCATTGTAACGAGAAGATGGAGAGCTTGTGACTGGCATGGTGTGGTATCTGGTGGAGACAATGGTTCAACCTCTGGTACTGTCTTAGTACACTGGACGCACTCATACTAGCTCCAGCAACTCGGCAGTGTATCCTAGCCCTCACCAAAGTAAGCTATTGTCTTCTTCTAGACCTGGTCCAGAGAAATCTTCCAGCAGAATGACTCTACCCGGTAATACTGACCCTGAGCATTCCACTGTACCTACTCAATGCCGGATATCACACCCTTACCACCAAGCTCAAGTGCAAACGCAGCCCAAAGCGTAAAACACGAATTCACGACCATTGCAAGTGCCGCACCAGTCATCATGTTAGAATACTGGTGTACTCGTACGCACAGACTAACCATGGAATACTACACTATCGAAAGCGAGGCCTCAACTACCTACTTTCCCCAATGAGCAGCGCGGCGCCCAGATCTGCACGCAGACGGCGCTACCTCAACCCACACTACAAATCTGATGTGCTTCCAGATCAAGCTGATCACAAGCTGCACTCTGTGGAAACAACCAAACCAGAATGCACGGATACAATGGTCACAGAACCGACCGTGCGCAACCCCTTCACCTGTAACACTCTACTGTAGAATTAGTTGGAGTGATACGGGATAGAGGTATTTTAAAGATGAATGATTATAAAATTGGTGTGATTAAAGAAATTGTGAATGGTTGAACACTTTACAAGATGGGAATGATTTCTTGAGTATAGGATGAATGAGCAGTTGAGGATTATCAGCGAGTCATAAGACTCTTGATATGTGTCCCTGATACTTGAATATCCAATCAGTATCAGATTGTATGTGTATATATACAGAATATACATACATGTCTACCATATGTAACACTCTAAGGTAGAAATTCGGAGTAGTATGAATAATTGTGTGTTATTTTACTTTACAAGATGGGATTCAAATTAAAGCTAGGAAATAATGAGCGATGATGTCATCGGGACCTCTTCATATAATCTACATCCCTGTATATAACATATATTCCATATGTAACCTTAATCATGCTATTGCTTCCTTCTGCATGCCTATTCATACATACGAGATATCCGTACATGGATATCTTATATATCGACTTGAATCCCATGTGGGATTCGGTTAATTATTAATTTGTCTTTCCATAACTGGCCCGCGGAAGGGAGAAAATTCCATTGGATGCCTTCATGGGTGGACTCACATGCTTCTATGAAAGATCGGAGTGCCACTTCAAGAGCATTGTGGAGGTTTTGGATTGATTCTTTCAGAGATGGTTTTCTTGAATGGTGGATGCTCTCCAAATCGGAGTCGGGATGAAAATAGATTGTTGCCCAGGCTTTGGCCCTCTTCCTTGTTTCGATGTTGAATATGCCTAAGGTCATGTTGAGTGGAGTCAGTGATAGCCTTCCATGAGCATCCAAGTTGATTCTGTCCATGTAAAAGATGATGGAACAAGGATTTCGGAATATTCTTCTCTGCAGAGGGATCTCCAGGAATTGGACCACCATGATCCATGATGCAACTCAGTGATGGGACAAGATTCAGTTTGAACCGGGAAATGCTCTGGTGACAGAAGGGTATTGCTGTTGGGGAATGACAGATTTTCTTCTGACATCAAATCTGGATTTGACAAGAGGGAGTGCAAAGCATCCAGAAAAGGGCAGACATAGATTT
Organism: Pseudo-nitzschia pungens; assembly: GCA_037355855.1. Lineage (NCBI taxonomy): Eukaryota > Bacillariophyta > Bacillariophyceae > Bacillariales > Bacillariaceae > Pseudo-nitzschia > Pseudo-nitzschia pungens. Next base: position 2,309,660 of record CM074764.1, on the reverse strand, counting down.
GGGTGGGTTTGTTGTTGGGAAGCCAATTCACAATTTTGGGCTCAAATTTTGGTTTGGAAGATACAACAAGGTTTCTTTTTATTTCTTGAAAAATAGCATCACGTTTCCTTGTTGGTGTGACATTGAAATTGAAACCGGGAAGATTATTGCTGTCTTTTGCCCAGTTGAAAATGATTTGAAAAGTGGATAGAGGTAGCTTGTGTTGTGTTATGATATTGAGGAGGTTGATTTCGGCAATCAGTTCTGGACAGGGTGGGAACAAAGTGTGATTCCGGAACACTTCTTCTCTTTCATTTATGGAAATGGTGGAGCATTTAAAGATTTCGATATTGGAGATGGCATCACCAACCTCACTGACATCACTAGCATGATCGAAATTGTCAGTGGCATTATCAGGAAAGATTGAGTTTGTTTGTTCATTTTCAGCCATTTGTGATTCAATTGCCTGCCTGTCCATGGGTGGGATGAGTACATTGGCAATCACTTGACTGTTGAGTGAGGAGTGAATACTAGTATTTGCTGTTGCGGAGGTGTCAATTGTGGCAAGGGATGGAGGGATTTGTGGTCCATTCCGTGTCATTGTCAGTCCATACTGTGATGGTGTGTGTCGAATCGAAGGAAGGGTAGTTTCTTCTTTCACGGAAGAAATGAAATCCATAAGATCAGTCTCATGATAATAGGTCTGGCAGTCACTATTGAAATAAAGATGCTTTGAGAGCCCTTGAGATACATACTGATAGGTGAAATTGTAGCTCAGTTCTTGTTTGTACCCCTTGAATGATTGTGATTTTCTTCTTCTTCCGGTGGCAATGCAGTTGCGACAGTGGAATGTCTTGGGTATTTTGGGAGCATCAGCAAAGTGCCTTGGGTTGGAGGAAGCTTTCGGCATGGTCAATATCAAACATGTGTTTGAAATTTTTTTTAATGTGATGCAAAAGAGAGAGGTGGTATGGTGACACTGCTGCAAAAATAGGTGTGACTTTGAAGCCGGGGTATGTGATGTGACAGCACTGAAAAAAGGAAGGTGCCAGTTCTAGCCAACGTGAGTGATTTTACTACTGTATGAAGTAAAAAGAACTTTTGTGTGATTGAAAAAATCTGATTGGATATTACTTGGTTTATTGAGTCCAACATGTCAAATGGAATGAAAATATGATGAGTGAGTGGTTATCAGGGTCTGGATCAAAACATTTTTCTCAAAAAGTGGGGGGGGGGTCGAGAAAAGGGAGAAAAATGGTTGAGAATATTGGAAAAAAGGTTGTGAAATAAAAAATTGGGTCGCGTTTCTCAGGAAATGGTCGCGTTGGGTTCACAATGGGTCGCAATGGGTTGCAAAACAGTTTTCAGATGTCCCCATGGTGCTTTGCCAGTACTCTCCCCGGAGGCCCAAAGTGATGTAAATGGGACTCACAGCTGAACAGACCAGACCGGGGCACTACGACAGACCCACTCAAGTGTTTATGAAACAGAGCAGGATGGTGGCTCCATCAAGTCTCAGCCTGATCACCAGCAGGAGCAAGTGGGAACCCACTTCCGAAAAGTAGGACCAAAAAGAAGGACCAAATGACAAGTAAGCAGAGTCCAATCAAACCAATGGATCGATTTGTTGTTGCCTGGAGGTGTGACCGTTGCAACAGAGCCAAATGAGCATGCTAAAAAACCAAAGATGCCAAGTGGGGCAATCTGGACCAAGCATGGAGAACCAATCAGGAGATTGGATGATTGTTCCAACAATTGGTTTAAGCGATAGTGCCGAAACAAGAAATGCCAGCAACCAGTAACACAGAGCAAATCAATTGGAATAGTACATTCAACCGTCTTTCACATGGACAACTGACAGATCCAGTGATTGCCATTCTTTTGACCCAGACCAGTGTGTTTGGACATGATACTATTCAGACATACAGTAATATGCACGTATGATATGCTTTGTAAGACTGTTGAACAAGACTATTGAATATGGACCAGGAATGAGAATGACCGGGACTAGAGACATGAGACATTAAGGTTTACCACTTACTCAAATAGAGAAAGACCGGTGAGTGGTGATCAGCAAAGAAAGAGAATTAAAAGTGAATTGTCAGCAACAATAAAGAAGAAGAGAATCAAGTGAACAACCACACTATAAAGCACGCAAGAGAAGAAATGATCAAATATACATCACCGGAATAATCATCTCAGTAATCTAATTTGGATTTAGCATTAACAATGTAATCAAACGATTAAGAAACTCAAATCTCAGTACAAATCTACATGATCTTTCAGCACCCTCCAAACAGCTGAGTATGTTGCACCCACCTGTGACAAAAAAGAAGAATTGGTGCGGTGGATGATATTTTTTTATATAGTAGTTTCCCTATGTAGCGTAAGTATTTTAGTACCAAAGTTTAAAAAGTGTATATTCGTCTTTTTAGAAAGTGTGGATTCAACCCATGTCCGAATATCACATCCAAACAATGCGTATGTACGTACCATACAAGTACATCATATAGTAGGTAGAGTAGGTACTCTGGTATGTTGATGGACCAAGCACGGACGAAATGGACCTCACATCATACTGGTACTAGAACCAGGGGTCATAATTAGAAGGGGTGTGCCACCATCACTAAAAATTGGCGATTCATATTCCATGTGTGGTCCAAATTTAAAAAAAAATCCCTCAGTCAATTTTTTTCTTCTCATAATTTACTGCATATCACTAGTAAAAGTGTACCTGATTAACCAACTTATCAAGTACACTTCCAATCACTCTCCAACTTTTAAATTTGATATGCAGTTCACGTATGTAGTTGAGAGTCAAGTAGTAAGTACCTTTTTCAGTTTATATCCATCTGCTGTCTGATATTGCTGATTCAAACTACCAGTAATCTGTGCCTTCCACCTGGAATATAAAATACAAAATCAGAATGTCCGTCCATCATCCATTTTATTTTTATTCAATTAAAAGCTTCCACTTGGAATCAAAATTTGGACCATCCATCCAAATAAATTACTTTATCTTCCTGCCATACCCCGGGTCTACTAGTGATAGAATAGTAGTGATATGCAATTGTGAGCTCTATTGGTTAGTCTATTTGCTACAGCTCTAAGAGCCCTCTGAATCGGCGATTCTGTCGACTCGCTAATTCTTTTTATCCTTATCCTTAATCCAGTCCTGAATGGACTCGTGACTGTATTCCAGTGCACGGCACTTCCATCTATCTAGACTGAAAAGCAGTTACATATTCATAATCCTTGTAAAAAATTGGGCTGGATACAATATTCACATATTATTTTGTTATCCAGTCCCAAGTGGACTCGTGACTGTATTCCGGTGCACGGCATGCTCCTCCATGGGGCTGTTACGAGTGGCTACTTCTCCAGTTCAGGGCTATCCCTGCAATAATAGGGATGCACTCTCCTGATGTTAACCCGGTCGGTTACAAAGGGAGCAGTCTCGATAGTTACAGTTCCATTATCATGGGCCTTGAGCACCTTGTAAGGTCCCTTCCGTGGGAAGGAGAGTTTTGGAATAATGCCCTTCCTTTCCAGGGTGACATAGTCTCCTTCCTTATAGGCATGGGGAATTCTCTTTCAGTTCTCCCTGATGTTGCTCTTGTGGATACTCTTTTGTTTCCTTGCTTGGATTGCTTCCCAATCCACTGGGAAGTTCACAGGCATAAACATGTCCCTTCCAAACACCAATTGCGCCGGGGAGTACCCCAGGGTGGTGTGGATGGCGCTTCTGATAGCATACACTGCTTTGGTGGTGAATTCCTCAAAGGGGTCCTTTTCGTGGAGGTCCCTTTGCTCCAGGTTGAAGGACAATAGGCAGTCTTTCAACACCTGATGGATCCTTTCCAATACTGAGTTGGACTGTGGACTCCAAGCCCCACTGGGCTTTCTTTTCATTCCCATGTTATCACAGAGCTCCTGAAACTCTGCTTTGAACTCACTCACACCATCAAAGCCAATTTCCTTTGGGCACGGATATCTTGCTAGCCAAGTACTGTCCAACAATCGTTGAGTTTCTGCTGCATTTGGTGAGTCCTTCAGGTGGGCCAGTTCAAACCATCCGGTCACTGGGTCCACCATGGTGAGGACATGGATGTGGTAATCTTTACCATTTTTATTGTGGACAGTTGCAGGTCCCCAGAGGTCAACATTGACCCTCTGCCATTTGGTAACCTCAGCTGCTTTCTCCGGTACTAGTCCATACTTCTTCAGGCCACTCTTTTTGAACATCTGGCACGTGTGACAGTGTTTACAGAGGTCGTGGACATCCTTTCTGAGGCCTTTCCAGGTGAACACTGAGCATATGCTCTGTTCCATTCTCTTTTCTCTAGGATGGACCAGCATGGTGTGGTACCATTCCATGACCCTTTCCTTGAGTTTGTCGGGAATCAGGATCTTCCCTTCTTTGTGGATTAGGCTGTAACCTTCCACCATTTTGGTGGTTAGTCATTCGTCTTTTTCCAGAGCACTTGTGATCTTCGTGTCCTTTTGTTGGTAGAACTGGATCATGTCCGGGGCAAGTGGGAATGCACTATTGCCCTGGAAGTCTTCCGTTGTTTCTTCTCCAAGTGGGAACAGGAGTTGCCGGAGGTGCTCTTCCTCACCCGCGTAGGTGAGGGGCTTATTTGGTGGTAGCCATTCTACTGTATCTGCTGGGTCATCAGTGATGTCCAGTCGAGATAGCGCATCTGCTGCGTCATTGTCCTTGCCAGCGACATGCTTGACCACTGGGTGGAACTCCTCCATAAGGAGCCTCCACTGGACCATCCTTTGGGTGGGCATCTGCTGGTAGAGCAGGTTGAGGTGGTCCGTGTGGATAATCACATCTTGTCCTCGTAGGATTCCTTTGAATGCTTTTAGGCCTTCTACTATGCCCAGGAGTTCTTTTTCTCCAACGGTGTAGTTGAGCTGCACTGAGTTCAGTTTCCTTGTGTAGAATCCAAGGGGTTTGCCATCCTGGCATACCGTTGCTCCCAGTTGCCTGTCACTGGCGTCTGAGTAGAGACGAAATGGTTTTGTAAAGTCCGGGAATGCGAACTTTGCTTCTTCTGCGAGCATCCGTTTTGCCTCCATGAAAGCTTTCTGCTCTGCTGGACCCCAGTACCAGTTCAGTTTGCCCTTTTTCCCTGCTAGTTTGTTGAGGGAGGCTAGGATGTGGGAGCGCCGTTTCCACATATCCCTGTAAAAATTCACCATTCCAAGGAACATCTTGAGTTGCTTGGTGTTTTTGGGGGCTTCCAGGCGCTGTGACGGGCTGGCGTAGGCATCCCTACGAGAGACTCTAAATGATTATTGAATCCCGCATGTACTCCAATATATATGATATTCATGTATGTATATTCGGTATATACATACATTCAACGGATACTGACAAATATCAAGATAAATATCAAGAGTCCCATGACTCGACGATTATTGATATTATGCCCGCCGAATAATATATCATTATTTGATCGTTCATCCATACTCAAGAAATCATTCCCATCTCGTAAAGTATTCAACCATTCTCTTTGTAACACAATTTATTAACCTTCCATCTTTAAAATACCTCTATCCCGTATTACTCCATCTAATTCTACTTTAGACCGTAACACAGTAATTACTGTTTGTGCTTTAAAGTAGAAACAGAACCAACTCAGTACTGAATCCAAGAAACATCCTTTATCCTAAACAATAGGTATACATCAATACTCTGACAAGCAAAATCCTACGAAACAACGCCGATCGACATCTACGAATCAATCGAACAAAACAATCGATAACTACGAAACACTGAATCGATCGAACACCAAATCGATCGAACGTTCCGAATCAAGAAACCATGGCAGGACTATACAGAGATCCACCAATCAATTACACTCCTTCCTTTAACAGGAGCAAGCCCAAAAGAACCAAGCTCTCCATTACAGATGCCAATGGAAAACAAGACAGCATAAAGATCCCTCTATTCACCAACAGAGGAGGACTAGAGGAATTTCTATTTGTTGAAGAAGCCTTCAGGAATGCCGCAAAGCTCCTAGGACTACCAACTACCAACTACATTACTCACTTCAGCAGATGCCTATATACAGACACCCAATTCAAGTGGCATGAAATGCTACAGGATCCCCTGGATCCAGATGAATTCCAATATGAAGAAAGCGCCAAAGGATATGAAGCAGCAATCATTGACTTTATCAAGGAACACTATTGCAATGCAAAAGACGCCAAAGATATCATGCATACATACCTTCGAACGCTGAAGAAACCAAGCACTGTTTCATGCAAAGACCATGCAGACCAAATGCAAATTCTCTTCAAATATACCAAAAGACTCCAAGGACATGGAACTGACCTATCACCAACAGAAGCCAAGACCATTCTGCTGCACACCTTCCCAAGCAAATGGATCAACAGCTATGGTCTAATCCACCAAGGAATACAAGAAGATACCACTGTACAATTCATCGTCGACCATATGAGCTGCTTAGAGCGCCAAGCTAAAAGACGGTTGGAATCCTACAACACTTCCGATCACAGCAACAGCTCTGATTCGGACGCCGACAGCAACAGCTCTAATTCAGACAGTGACAGTGACAGTGACAGCGACGCTGAATCTGAAGAAGACAAACAAGATCAAGAGCCATCCAATGGCAAAAGGAAATACAACAATCCCTGCAGAATTCCGGGACACGACCATGATTGGTCCGAATGCCCCAAGAACAAGTATTCTTTGGCTGGGATTGAATGCCCTCTGTTGTTAATAGAAATCCCAGATATTCCACTTCTTTTTGTATGAAAAAGGATTTTCTCAGGTTGGCCCGGAAGCCGGCGTCATCCAGTCTCTGTAGGACTGTATCAATTTTGTTGAGGTGATCCTGTTCAGATTCGCCTTCTTGTTGGATGATTAGGATATCATCGATGTAGACCAGGACATAGTCCAGATCCCCTAGTAGGTTCATCATGACTGACTGGAAGATGTCAGGTGCGCATGCAATTCCCATTGCCAGTATCTTGTAGGCATATTTTCCCCATGGCAAAATGGTAGAGCAGATCTTCTGGCTCTCCTTGCAGATGGGAATGGTGTAGTAACCTTGAGATAAGTCCAGTGCCGTAGCAGACTTGAATTTCTGTAGCCTTTGGATTGTTTCCCCTATTCATGGTAGTGGAAATGGTTTCCTTTGGATGGCTGCATTCATCTTCCGGAAGTCTGTAAGGACCCGAATGTCCCCTGTCTTTTTGGGTTGACAAAAGGTAGGAGATGCCCATGGTGAATCATCGTCATGGGGGAGTTCCTCCAGGACTCCAATATCACAGAGCCTGTCGATTTCTTTTCGAAGGGCTTGTTCAAAGGCATGGGGCACATAGTAGTACCTCTGCCGGACCGGTTTGACCCCTGGTTGGAGTTCAATGGACACCGGTTCTATGTTTTTGAGTAGTCCCAATCCTCCTCCAAGGAGTGTCGGGAATTTCTTTAGCGTTTGTTTCAGGGCTTCCTTGGACGCGTCTGTAATCTCCAGGTCATTGACCATAGCATCTATATCGACTTTGGAGTAGTCTGCATCCAAGATTTTGGATTGCCTTTCTTCCTCCTGTTGGAGGATTGGACTTTGGGTGTTGGCAAAGAATACTGCCTCACATTTGTCCGGGTCAGCGAGCTCCCCCATTCCCTTCATGGGGATGGAGTCACCCTGCCACTCAATTGTACGGGAACTGTATTTTATATCCAGTCCTAGTTGTGCCATCAGATCTGATCCTATGATCATGTCATAGGGTACTTCCTCGTGACGATGGTATTCATCCACTTGGAAGGTCCATTTGATGGTCTTGGAGTTTGAAAATTCTATCAGCTTTAGTCCCACTGAAGCCGCAGACTTGGTTCGAAACTTGCCCCCATACGTGTTGTAGGTGACAGATCTCTGGTCTCGGTTTGTTAGTTGACTTCGGTTGACAAAGTGCCTTAAGATAATGGATTTGGAGCAACCAGAGTCTAGTAGGCCCCGGAGCATCCTTCCCCTTCCTTTGTGGTCCAGTACCTCCACACAGACGTCCGTGAATCTGTTGATTATGCGAGGCCCCGTGTGGTTGGTATCAGCCATTCAGTTGTGGGATCCTTTCTTCTTGAAGGTCTTTCTGTACTTTCTTTGGTACTCCTTGAGTTCTCGTTCAGAGATATCGATCTCGTCATCTGAAACCTCATGGTCAGCTTGGGCCGTGGCCAGCACATATGAGTACTTGTGGTTTGATAGATTCCTTCCCCAGTGGGGCTTGGAGTGTTGCTCAGTGTCTGAGTCTTCTTTCGCCACAAAATGCTCCTTGAGCAAGTTGATGGTTTCCCGGTCAAATTTCCCCTTCTTGGAGGGTCCTCCGGTTAGTTTCCAGCATTTGCTGGCGTGGACCTTGCCACAAGTTTTGCAGAGCTGTTTGTTACTGTTGTCCATAGGGCGCTTCTTTTTGCCAGGGGACTTTCCAGGGTTGTTTCTTCCCCCAGGAGTGACCTTGGAGCTCTTCTTGGCGCCACCATTCTTCTTTTCCAGTTCGGTGATGCGCTTTTGCAGTTCTTCCTCCTTCCGGATGGTGGTTTCCAGATTTTTGAGCTTGTTGATGGTGGTGTTAAAGGAGTGGGTGTAGAGGTCCCATCCAATGTGTTCCAATTTCTCTTGTTGGGAGTGTGTCATGTTGGAATCCAACATTTCCTTCATTTCTGCCGGTGTGAAACTGGTTGGTGTTTCCACTTGGTTGCTGCCGCATTCCCAGAGGCATTCTGGGAGGTAGCTCTGTAGTTTGGCCATTCGGTTGGCCCAGGCTCGTATGCCATATTTTAGTTCCACTCACATCCCCCGCATGAATCTGCGGAGGAAGATATATGAGCGTTTTCCGTTCTGGTCATTGCCAAAGATTTTGAGCTTGAGGACATGCATGCATTCCTCAATAACATCCTTCTTGTACTCCTCAGATTGGTAGTACTGCGTAAGAGCGTTTGGTACGCTTTTCTTTGGGATTGGAGCCAGGTCCTCTGGCTCTGTTTCCTCATCCGATTTTGCCATAGCAGTGGGTTTGGTTTTGTCGGCTTTGGGAGTGGATTTCTCCTTCGCCGCCTCCTTGGGTGTCCCAGAGGGAGGTTCGTTGACGCTGCTTGCTTGATCGCGCTTTTCAATTTCCTGGATCTTTCTCTGTACCAGTTTGTTGTTGTGTATCTTGTTTTTTGGCTCGGCGTAGTAGGACCGACCGAGTGTTCTCTGGACAAGGGATAGCGCTTCGCTGGCAAGAATCCTCTGCAGGACATCCAGCTTCTGGTCTCCCTGGAGCTTGTCATTGCCAGCAATTTTCTGGTCAAAGTCTTGCTTCCAAATAAGAAAGAGTTCCGGTCTTTCAGTGCCGGTGAGTACTTTCAGATAGTCACTGAAAGCCACTCCTCCCTTCTCGCTGCCGATACTCATTTTCACAGTGGTGGCATCTTCCGGCCAGTCCTCACGAGTGAAGTTAAAGGGTTTCAATTTGGTTCCTTTAGATGCCATGGTGAGTTAATCAGTTTTCTATTTAATTTAGTTACACTATTTCTGTTATCTTGTTTGCTTTGTGCTGAAACTGAGCAAGAATGATTGCTCCAGCTCCTCCAGTTCTTTTTGCTGGATTTCCACTGTTCTCGTGATAACTCGTGTTATAACTGATTTTTCCCCTGGCTTGTTCAGTGGTGGGAGTTGTTTCTCTCTTTAGTTCCCGGGAATCCTGTGGTTCCCTGGAGTTGTTTCTGTTTTTATTTCATGGGACTTGATTCCCTTGGTTCTCCGGCGTTGCTTCTCTATTAAACAATCACCAGGCCGGTCCCACTTCCCGTTTTCCTGTGGGATTGGTGGTGTTTGGATATTTCTTCTATACCTTCCTGGATATCCGTATATTTCGGTTTTGGTTGGCATACCCTTTTCGGTCTGTCCATCCACTCAGTGTTGGTCCAATTAGTCCACTCACTGGATTATGTGTCACTTTTTCAATGTGTGTTTTCGAATTTTTCGATTATTTCTGTTGTCGACCATGGTCCTGTTTAGGGCCTTAGGTGTCTCTGTTGCTGCTGTTGCTCCCTCATACCGGCGCTAACAGTTGCTGGGGCCGGTCTTCCTTAGTGCTGCAGACACCGGATGTCCTTCTCCCTGTTTTGCTTCTCTGCGCATCCATCGGTCCCTGGGCCGATCGGTCCTTTCTGCTCATGGTCATCAGCGCTCAGCTTGATTTTAAAATCATGCCATACCCCGGGTCTACTAGTGATTAGAATAGTAGTGATATGCAAATTGTGAGCTCTATCGGTTAGTCTATTTGCTACAGCTCTAAGAGCCCTCAGAATCGGCGATTCTGTTGACTCGCTAATTCTTTAATCCTTATCCTTAATCCAGTCCCGAATGGACTCGTGACTGTATTCCGGTGCACGGCACTTCCATCTATCTAGACTGAAAAGCAGTTACATATTCATAATCCTTGTAAAGTGCCCTTTTTTACTAGTATTTGTACATCGAACACGGACGACGGACAGACGTCGTGGCACACCCCTTCTAATTATGACCCCTGACTAGAACGAAGTACGGTAGTTACTTGGTACTGTTACGTATGGTACCGTAGGACTACAGCAAGAGTAATTTAGGTCACATACTGAACGGTGTGTTGGTACAATCCCTTCACGTCCCTGCTACCAATTGCCAAAACCACTAACCGGAAAGTACGTAAGTTATTTAGGATTACCGGAAGTCGAGAAGCCAAACAGGCATTCGCAAACAACGATGCGTTTGTGTTTGTAGTAAGATCTTAGGGCACCGGTACGAGTAAGACATGTATGTAAAGGACCTTACCAGTAACATACTTCTATTCTATTGTACTCGTACTTCGTACGGTATTATCACTAACATTTACAGTAAGGTTTACTACGGGGTAAGACTTACTTCGTATTTTGTACTTCTTTCGGTATTTTCATTCTCTCCTCCTTTTTCTGTGGACGGCACAGTCTGAGTGAGTGAACTCCCGATCTCTCCAATCAATCAATCAATCAATCAATCAATCAAAACACACGGTACCGTAACTGGTAGAGTTTATCCAAGGAGCATCGACCGCACGCACGCATCCAGATCCTATTGACATTGAACCAGGCAACAGCAATAGGCAGTCACCTACGATCAGCCGACATACCGATACTCAGATACGGTAGATAGACGCACTAGTTCAGTATTACCTACCTACCTACCTACCACCATTCAACCTCGCAACACGAAAAACGCAACACGCAACATTATTTATTCAATCGCAGCCAGACAAGCCAACCAACCAACGGACCCATCGGGAATCTACCAAGCAAGCAACAACTCAAAACACGAATCCAATCCAATCCAACCCAACCCAACCCAATCCAATACTCATACAATATTCGCACAAAATTCACACAATGGGAAGCACCGGATCCAAACAGACGACGACAACCACCACCACGACACAAAAATCGGCGGGAAGCATCCCCCTCTCGATTTCGCAATTCTCTGCCCTGTTTCCGAATTCGAATTCGATCCGAGCGACGACACGTTGCGATGCCGCCGTTGCCCCACCACCGCCACCCCCTCCCCCACCCGGAAGCAGCAGCAGCAGCAACAGCAGCAGCGATGCTCCCCTCCCACCGCCACCCCCACCGTCCAGAGACGACGCCAACGACGCCTCGATCGCCCGGGCCGCTGCCCTGGCGGCCCGGATGATCAATCCGGGTCCGTACGAGCAGGCACCCGGCGATCTCAAACGCCTGGTCCAGCTCGACACCCACGACGGTTTTCGGTGCGACATCAACAAGCAGCTCTCTCCGTATCTGGCGGTCGTCCATTCCTTCTGGCTCGGGACGGCCATGCTCCCCGACGGCCGCAAGCGGACCTACACGTGGCTGGCGCAGGTCGCCGACGAAACGTCCCTGTGCTTTGCCCGGATCGATCCGTCCCAGCACAGCGTGGACGGGCGCATCCACAAGTCGCTGCTGGGCGGCGTGGCCGTCGCAAAACTCCAGCTGGGGCTGAGCGCCGAGGGACAGACCGACCAGTGCCTGCTGGACGTCGATCTCAACGGCATGTCGTGGAGCGGCAACCTCAAGTACGGTAGCATGGGAGGAGGACCGGTGTACGGGTGCGCCTTTCACCAGGGCATCACTTCCCGGTTGAGCATGGGCGGGGAGGGCATGTACGTGGCGGCCAACGGCAACACGATGAGCAATTATTTGCTCAAGTACTCGTTCGGGGCGGCCGGGGAAGAGAATGACGGCAGCGGTGATGATCCTTCCGCAACCGCAACCACAACAACTACCGATGCTGCCGCTGCCGCTGCTGCCGCGACCCCATCCAATCCGTCCTCGAGCGTCTGCGTCCAGTTCGCCCCGGCCGGCCCGTCCCCGATGCCGCTCACCATCAACTACAAGAGGACCGTCACGCCCAAGCGGGTCACGCTGGGCGCCGAGCTCGCTTGCGATCCCCTGTCGCTGCAGTCCCACTGTGTCCTGGGCGGCGAATTCAAGTTTTCCCGCAGCAAGCTCCACGTGGCCGTCGACGGCAACGGCAAGCTGCAGAGCGTGTTGGAAACGGCGCTGGGAAAGGAACCGGGACAGCCGCGCTTGTCCCTGTCGGCCGAGCTGGACCACCTGAGGGACGAAATGAGGTTTGGGTACGGCCTGGCCATTGACGGGTAAAACAGGAACCGACGACGAGGACGGTAGGATACACAGTATACTATAAGTAGTATTTCTTGGTCCTATATACTATATTACAATAATAATTTATGAAACTGCTGTTATACCATACAACAACAACAACAACAAAAACAACAACAAAAAACGGTGCCGACCGGAACGACACACCAACCCAAACAAAATCAAATTCAGAATCAAAATCAAAATCAAATTCAAAAACAGAAATAGAAACAATACCGACCACCACCACCACCGGACAACTAATATTGACTTCAAACGAAAAAAAACGAAACAAAACGAAACGAAACGAAACGATTCTTGTATCCCGTCAATTATTTCATTATTACCGTATTTCGTGCCGTGCCATGTCATTTTGCAGTGTTGTCACAATGGAAAAGAAAAGAACAAAACAACCACGACACGCATCTTTTTTTGTGTACATTGATAATGAGTCTGCGGGAATTTATCGTTTTTCACGAAAGTAAACCTTAGTACGGTACAAATATTTGCCAAAACAACGAGTTAATCTTAAAAATTACTATTGCGCTCCCCCATTTTACCGTTTCTCCCTAAAAATAAAAAACTCCTGCAGCTGAGGGAAACGAAAAAAAATTCCCGCAGCCCACAAAAACAAAATTGGTGGCTGCGGGAAAAAAAAAATTCCCGCAGGCTGCAGGAAAGTTCGAAAAAATTGGACTGGAACATGGTTGATTTTTAGTTTTTTGAAGGAATTATGAAATTCCCGGTCCTCCCCCCTCGCTAAAAATATGAGAATCACGCGCCGTGCGCGATTTGAGAAATTATTTTAAACAAATAATTTCCCGCAGTACCCAAACTGGTGTCTACTGGTGTCTACTGGTGTCTACTGGTGTCTACTGGTGTCGACTGGTGTCGACTGGTGTCTACTGGTGTCGACTGGTGTCGACTGGTGTCGACTGGTGTCGACTGGTGTCGACTGGTGTCGACTGGTGTCGTCTGGTGTCGTCTGGTGTCGACTGGTGTCATGACGAACATACGAATGTACAAGCAGTATGTTCGTATGTTCGTCTGTACGATCGTACAGAAGAACAGACGAACATAAGACGAACAGACGAACATACAATGATACGAATAAACGATTGTACCAACGTATGAATTGACGAACGTATGAACATCATACGAATAAACTATTGTACCAACGTATGAACAGACGAACAGACGAACAAACGAACAGAAGAACATACGAACATACAAGTATACGAACAGACGAACGTACCAACGTATGAACAGATGAACAGACGAACAGACGAACAAACGAACATACAATCATACGAACAGACGAACATACCAACGTATGAACATACGAACATACGAACACCGGTGTCGACTGGTGTCTACTGGTGTCTACTGGTGTCGACTGGTGTCGACTGGTGTCGACTGGTGTCGACTGGTGTCGACTGGTGTCGCAGGGGGTTTCGAGAATTTAATTTTTATTTTCAAATTTTCGTCGCGCGCGGAGAGATTGGATCGTGCGCGATTTTTGGGATGATCGAAGAATTTAATATCTACGAAGTAATTTTTTTCCAAAAAATCAACCATGTTCCTGACTTACAAAAAAAATTGGATCAAGCTGAAATACACTGGAGCAAGTTTTTAATACACTGGATCAAGCTTTAATAAATTGGATCAAGGCTTGAATACACTGGAGCAAGCTTATCAAACAAATTGGAGTAGCGGCGTTCAAATGTAGTACTACACTTAACCATTCCGGCAGCGTAAAAAATATTCCTGCAGTGTTAAAAACATTCCCTCAGCCTTCAGAACGTTCCCACAGAAGAAAAAAACACTCCCATAGAAGCAAAAAACGCTCCCGCAGAAGCAAAAAACTTTCCTTCAGCTGAGGGAAACAAAAAAAATTCCCGCAGCCACCAATTTTGTTTTTGCGGGCTGCAGGAATTTTTTTTGTTTCCCTCAGCTGCGGGAGCGTAATTTCTTCTGCAGGAGCGTTTTCTGCCTCTGCGGGAGCGTTTTTTGCTTCTACGGGAATTTTCCCTCAACACATTTTTTTTGGAGGACCAACTGTAGGAAAATATAATTTCCCGCAGACTCAATAGAACAGTTACCGTACCGCACACGCATCAGCGGAAGACCAATAAGAGCACGCCGCCCTTTCGTGCAAACAAAAAACCGGAGTGGAGTGTTCTTTCGGTCTCGTGGGAATGTGTGTGTGTGTGTTATGAGTACATAGAGTCCAGCAATCGTCGCGCATGTCAAATATTAAAATTTTTTATTGTATTATTTACTGTTATTATAATAATAATATTATCAAACCAAAAATATATCAATATTTACCAAAGCACAATTTTAATTAGTAGCACACATAATGCATTTGACTAAAACAGAGCAAATACAATGTAACACCACTGTGAATGATAATATGTTTCGTAGTACTAAGACCTTTCATCAATGGACCCACGCAAATGCATGCCAATGCGTCGCAAATCATTCCAATCGTTTCCTTTTCAATTTCGGTACCGGTATGGACCTGGTGCACGCCGTATGGTTGCCACCCAAGGGCAAGACGTCCAAATCTGGGAGGGTCTATACTACCACACGTACTGTTGTAACTGCATTCACCATGACAGTGCTGTATTACATCATTCTATTGATGCGAAGCCATACGAAGAACATGATCTATATTGAGCGCTCATGGTGGGTGGGTCTTCTGCTTGACACGCAGCTGGGATTTTCGTAGTAAGTTGTCGTGGGCAGATCACAAGAGATCACATCACACCACACTACACCACACCAAATCCCATCCCATCTTATCCCATCACAAACCAATTCCTTCTTTCCTGCAGACAGTTGCGGTATCATCGTTCCTGGTTCCGTCATTCCGCTCTGGGCTTGGGTTTGTCGCTGTGGTGTTGGTAGCAGCACTAGTGTTGTTGTTGTTGTTATTGTTGTTGGAGTTGGTATCGGCATTGGCGGAGCCAGACTTAGTGCCAGGCTTGGCGTTGACCTGAGGAACATTTCTGGCGCCGTACATGTGAACGTCATCGGGAAGATGACCGTGGACTCGCTCGTACCACACGAGATACATCCTCGGGAACACCAAAATGATGGCCGGACCCACCCATAGGGAGAACACTAGTACAAGCCCGACAAAATCATTAACAATCCCCGCGGTAGAAGGATCATCACCAAACGCGACATTGCCAAATGTGTCCATGCTATAAAGTGTAGTCCGCAAAACGTAAATGATGAATCTGAGAAACTCACAACGCAGAATTCTGTGGGTATCTCCAACAGATTCCTTCACATGTCAAAGTATCCAGGCAAAAACCCAGATGGCGACGGACATTATTAGTACCACTGGGCATAGAATGATACAGATATTTACCATCTTTGAACTTTGGTTCAAAATACTACCTATTCCATGATCCTGGGTTATCCACTGATTGAAATGGTGGCTCACCTGATTTGGCATTGGGGGGTTTGAAATTGTACGGTACTCTTGGATAATCAACGTTATGTGTAAAAGGGATCCCATCCATACACTGATATACCTCGTAATCAAGATGGAATCAGAGTCTGTTGCACCAATGTATTCTTTTTCTGATTTCAAAATGGATACCACATCAAACTCTTTTTGCCGTGCACCGGAATACAGTCACGAGCCCACTCGTGATTGAAAGTGTGATTAAGGATTAGCGAGTCTCCGTATCGCTGAATTACGAGGGAACCCGCGACTGTCGGAAGCAATAGCAATAGACTAATTGATAGAGCTCACAATTTGCATATCACTACTATCGTAAACACTACTAGTAGACCCGGGGTATGGCATGATTTTAAAATCAAGCTGAGCGCTGATGACCATGAGCAAGAGAAGGGACCGATCGGCCGACAAACCGACGGGACCGAAGGAACTGCCGAAAAATGGAGGCGCATAGAAGCAAACAGGGGGAAGGACATCCGGTGTCTGCAGCACTAAGGAAGACCAACCCCAGCAACAGTTGGCTCCATTACAGGGAGCAACTGCAGCAACAGAGACACCTAAGGACCTAAACAGGACCATGGTCGACAAAAGAAATAATCGAATAAAATGAGTGTCGAAAAAGTGACACATAATCCAGTGAGTGGACTAATTGGACCAACACTGAGTGGATGGACAGACCGAACAGGGGATGCCAACCAAAACCGAAATATACGGATATCCGGAAAGGTATATAATGAATACCCAAACACCACCAATCCCACGGGAAACGGGAAGTGGGACCGGCCCGGTGATTGCTTAATAGGGAAGCAACGGCGGAGAACCACGGGAATCAAATCCCACGTAACAAAAACAGAAACAACTCCAGGGAACCACAGGATTCCCGGGAGCTAAAGAGAGAAACAACTCCCACCACCAAGATGGATGGGAGCAAAATCAGTTACAACACGAGTTATCGCGTGGAAACTAAATTTAAAAGCAAAAACTGGAGCAACCACTTTTGCTCATTTCCACACTGAAATTAACAGATAACAGAATAAAGTAACTAAATTAATTAAATAAAACTGATTAACCATGGCGTCCAAAGGAACCAAACAGAAACCCTTCAACTTTACACGCGAGGATTGGCCAGAAGATGCCACCACAGTAAAAATGAGTGTGGACAGCGAGAAGGGAGGGGTTGCATTCAGCGACTACCTAAAGGTACTCACCGGCACTGAAAGACCGGAACTCTTTATCATCTGGAAAAGAGACTTTGACCAGAAAATTGCTGGCAATGACAAACTCCAGGGAGACCAAAAACTGGACATCCTCCAGAGGGTCCTCTTCAACGAGGCACTCTCTATTGTTCAAATGGCCCTAGGCCGGTCCTACTACGCCGAGCCAGGTCACAAAACACACAACAATAAACTGGTCCAAAAGAGGATCCACACGGTCGAAACAACCGAACCAACAACAACCGAAGCTCCCTCTGGAACACCCAAGGAGCCAGTTGAAGGGGACACCACCCAAACTACCGACAAAAACAAACCGACTGCTACGGCAAAATCGGATGAGGAAACAGAGCCCGAGGACCTCGGCGCTCCAATCCCTAAAAAGAAGGTACCCGATGCCCTCGCAAAGTACTACCAATCAGAGGAGTACAAGAAGGATGTCATCGAGGAATGCATGTACGCCCTCAAACTGAAAGTCTTTGGCAATGACATGAATGGCAAACGCTCCTACATCCTCCTCTGCCGTTTCATGCGGGGGATGCGAGTCGACATGAAACATGGCATCAGAGCCTGGGCCAATCGAATGGCCGAACTCCAAAGCTATCTACCAGAGTGCCTCTGGGAAAGTGGCGCAGCCACAGGGATGGCACCCTCCAGCTTCACGCAAGACGAGATGAAGGAAATTCTGGACACCAGTATGACCCACACCCAGAGGGACAAACTGGAACATATTGGATGGGACGTCTTCGCCCACTCCTTCAACACCACAATCGATAAACTCGAAAATCTGGAAACCACCATTCGCAGCGAGGAGGAACTCCGCAAACGAATCACCGAATTGGAAAAACAAAATGGTGGAACCAAGAAAAACTCCAAGGCCACTTCTGGGGGAGGAACTGGGAAGTCTCCCAACAAAAAGAAGCGCTCAATGGACAACAATAAGCAACTCTGCAAAATCTGTGGCAAGACCCACGCCGGCAAATGCTGGAAACTAACCGGAGGACCCCCCAAAAAGGGGAAATTCGACCGAGAAACCATCAACTTGCTCAAGGAGCATTTTGTGGCAAAAGAAGACTCAGACACTGAGCAACACTCCAAACCCCACTGGGGAAGGAACCTCTCCAACCACGAGTATTCTTATGTACTGGCCACGGCCCAAGCCGATCATGAAGTCTCTGACGACGAGATCGACATCTCCGACAGAGACCTCAAGGAGTACAGAAGAAAGTACAGGAAGACTTTCAAAAAGAAAGGATCCCACAACTGAATGGTCGATACCATCCACACCGGACCACGCATAATCAACCGATTTGCGGACGTCTGTGTGGAGGTACTGGACCACAAGGGAAGGGGGAGGATGCTCTGGGGTCTACTGGACTCAGGATGCTCCAAGTCCATAATCCTAAGACACTTTGTCGACCGAAGTCAACTTACGAACCGGGACCAACGATCTGTCACCTATAACACCTATGGGGGCAAATTTCGAACAAGGTCCGCGGCTTCAGTGGGACTGAGGCTGATCGAGTTTTCAAATTCTAAGACCATTAAATGGACCTTCCAAGTGGATGAGTACCATCACCACGAGGAGGTGCCCTATGACATGATCATAGGATCTGACCTGATGGCACAAATGGGACTGGATATCAAATACAGCTCCCAGACAATCATGTGGCAGGGTGACTCCATTCCCATGAAGGGAATGGGGGAGCTCTCTGACCCGGACAAATGTGAGGCAGTGTTCTTTGCCAACACACAAAGTCCAATCCTCCAACAGGAGGAGGAAAGGCAAGCCAAAATTCTGGACGCAGACTACTCCAAGGTAGATATAGACTCCATGGTCAATGACCTGGAGATCACCGACGCGTCTAAGGAAGCCTTGAAAAACACATTGAAGAAGTTCCCTACACTCTTTGGAGGAGGCCTGGGACTGCTCAAAAACATTGAACCGGTATCTATCGAACTCCAACCAGGCGTCAAACCGGTCCGGCAGAGGTACTACTCCGTACCCCATGCCTTTGAACAAGCACTCCGGAAAGAAATCAACAGGCTCTGTGATATTGGAGTCCTGGAGAAACTTCCACATGATGACGACTCCCCTTGGGCATCGCCTACATTTTGTCAACCCAAAAAGACAGGGGACATTCGCGTGCTTAGGGACTTCCGTAAGATGAACGCCGCAATCCAAAGGAAACCATTCCCACTACCACGAATAGGGGAAACTATCCAACGGCTCCAGAAATTCAAGTCCGCTACGGCGCTGGACCTGTCCCAAGGATACTACACCATCCCCATCTGCAAGGAGAGCCAGAAGATTTGCTCTACCATCTTGCCGTGGGGAAAGTATGCCTACAAGAGATTGGCCATGGGGATTGCATGCGCGCCGGATATCTTCCAGTCCGTCATGATGAACCTACTGGGAGATCTGGACTACGTTCTTGTCTACATCGATGACATCTTAATCATCCAACGAGAGGGGGAGTCTGAACAGGACCACCTCAACAAAATCGACACAGTCCTACAGAGACTGGATGATGCTGGCTTTCGTGCCAACCTCAGAAAATCCTTCTTCATGCAAAAAGAAGTGGAATATCTGGGATTTCTGTTAACAACAGAGGGCATTCAACCCCAGCCAAAGAAGCTGGAGGCGATGAAGCGCCTGGAACCCCCCAAGAACACCAAGCAACTCAAGATGTTCCTTGGGATGGTCAATTTTTACAGGGACATGTGGAAGCGCCGCTCCCACATCCTAGCCCCCCTCAACAAACTTGCGGGCAAGAAGGGCAAAACAAATTGGTACTGGGGCCCAGCAGAACAGAAAGCTTTCATGGAGGCGAAGAGGACGATGCTCGCAGATGAAGCGAAACTCGCATTCCCGGATTTTACGAAACCATTTCACCTCTACTCAGACGCCAGTGACCGGCAACTGGGAGCAACTGTATGCCAAGATGGAAAGCCACTTGGATTCTACACCCGGAAGCTGAACTCAGCGCAACTCAACTACACCGTGGGAGAAAAGGAACTCCTGGGCATAGTAGAAGGCCTAAAAGCATTCAAAGGAATCCTGCGAGGCCAGGATGTGACCATTCACACGGACCACCTGAACTTACTGTACCAGCAGATGCCCACACAGCGATTGGAACGATGGCAACTTCTCATGGAGGAGTTCCATCCAGTAGTCAAGCACGTTGCCGGCAAAGAAAATGACGCAGCAGACGCGCTGTCTCGACTGGACATCACAGATGAACCAGCAGACACAGTAGAATGGCTACCACCGAATAAGCCCCTCACCTATGCAGATGAGGAAGAACACCTCCGGCAACTCCTATTCCCGCTTGGAGAAGCTCCGGAAGAATTCCAGGGCAATAGTGCATTCCCACTTGCCCCGGACATGATTCAGTTCTACCAACAGAAGGACACGAAAATCATGGGTGCTCTGGAAAAGGACAAAGGTCTAACCACCAAAAGTGTGGAAGGTTTCAGCCTAATCCACAAGGAAGGCAAGATCCTCATTCCCAACAAACTCAAACAACGAGTATTGGAGTGGTACCACACAATGTTGGTGCACCCGGGGGAGAAAAGGATGGAACAGAGCATACGCTCAGTCTTCACCTGGAAGGGTCTACGAAAGGACGTCCAGGACCTCTGTAAGCACTGCCACACATGCCAGATGTTCAAAAAGAGTGGCCGGAAGAAGTATGGACTACTACCGGAGAAAGCAGCTGAGGTTACCAAATGGCAGAGGGTCAATGTGGACCTCTGGGGACCGGCGACTGTCCACAACAAAAATGGCAAAGACTACCATATTCATGTCCTCACCATGGTGGACCCAGTGACTGGATGGTTTGAACTGGCTCACCTGAAGGACTCCCCAAACGCAGCAGAAACTCAACGATTGCTAGACAGTACCTGGCTGGCAAGATATCCGCGCCCAAAGGAAATTGGCTTTGATGGCGGGAGTGAGTTCAAAGCAGAGTTCCAAGAGCTCTGCGAGAATATGGGGATGAAAAGAAAGCCCAGTGGGGCTTGGAATCCACAGTCCAACTCAGTGTTGGAAAGGATCCATCAGGTGTTAAAGGACTGTTTGTTATCCTTCAACCTGGAAAACAGGGACCTCCACGAGAAGGACCCTTTTGAGGAATTCACCACCAAGGCAGCATATGCCATCAGAAGTGCCATCCACACCACCCTGGGATACTCCCCGGCACAATTGGTGTTTGGCAGAGACATGTTCATGCCGGTGAACTTCCCAGTGGATTGGGAAGCAATCCAAGCAAGGAAGCAGAAAAGCATCCATAAGAGCAACATCAGGGAGAACCAGAAGAGGATCCCCCATGTCTACAAAGAAGGAGATTATGTCACCCTGGAAAGGAAGGGCATTATTCCAAAACTATCCTTCCCACGGCAAGGACCTTACAAGGTGCTCAAGGCCCATGATAATGGAACTGTAACTATAGAAACTGCTCCCTTTGTAACCGACCGGGTTAACATCCGGAGAGTGCACCCCTATTATTGCAGGGATAGTACTGAACTGGAGAAGTGACCAACCGTAACAGTACCATGGAGGAGCATGCCGTGCACCGGAATACAGTCACGAGCCCACTCGTGATTGAAAGTGTGATTAAGGATTAGCGAGTCTCCGTATCGCTGAATTACAAGGGAACTCGCGACTGTTGGAAGCAATAGCAATAGACTAATTGATAGAGCTCACAATTTGCATATCACTACTATCGTAAACACTACTAGTAGTAGACCCGGGGTATGGCACTTTTGCTTCCACACCGACCGACATTGTCTTCAGCATATTGTTCATCAAAATGTTGGTTTTGGGCGGCGATGATTTGTTCCAGAAAAATAGGAGAAAATGCTGTAACAGTAGTTTTGGTAGTTTGTTCACTATTGATAGTATCTTCTTGACTGGTAGTAGTAGTACAAGTTACCGAACTGATATCACCAGACGAGTGCATGTTGCGGGAAAGTTGGAGGACTGGCATCGGGGAAGAACACATCGTCTCGGTTCATCATTGTCATGTTATCCGTTGTTATGGGTTGATTGTTGTGTCCTTGGAAAACGCGTAATTCCAAAGGTACTGAGCACATCAACAAACTAAACAAACAGTCTTACTACTAGTATTCTCTTGACAAGATTTCTGATGGTCGAATAACAATACAATTGTCATCGGACCAGTTGTTCCTGACACCACCTTGTGGCCTGTGCTTTTCCGTATGTCGGTACATTTTAGATTGTGGAAACACAGGAAGAGAAGCCAGATTCCGATGTTGGTTAGATTTTTTTTGGCGCACCATAATTTATTTCGAAAATGGAGTAAAATAAGACTAATCAGATTAATATTATATTAAAATTTGACTAATATGACTCAAAAATAAAGATGTCAAAAATCGGCGGTGGCGCAGTAATCTTACGAAGTAGATTTTTCCGCCGCAACTAAACGATACTAATCTTACTAGTATTGATACTCGTACTCTTTACGTCGTAATCTCGGATTAACCTTACCGGTAACTTACCATAAGGTTTTAATTACTGTAACGTCGAATGGCCCAATTTCTCACAGTAAGAATCATACGTAGTAGCTGTACCCTTGAAAATATCTCAAAAACTTACCGAAGTACGTACTAAGGTTACGTAGTAATGTTACTTGTAACCTAATTTTTACTTCGTACCAAATACAGTACCGGTAATAACCTTACTAGTAGAAGTACCAGTATCCGGTACCGAACCGGTAACTTCGTAGTTATTCGTTGTCTGCATTCGATTCCTAGAATTATTGATGATAGTCCACAAGAGGAGCAGGAGCAGGAGCATCGTGGTACAAATACGAATTCTTGCTGTGATTGTGGTTGTCATTGTTAGTACTACTTTAGATCACTTGGAAGTAATTATTATTATTTATTGCTTCTATTACTACTACTATGATTTATTTGTTGATGGACACCAGCTGAACCTCCATGATCAGCGACTGGTCGAACCGCTGCGCCATGCGCCGCTGCTGCGCATACGTCGACGGAAAGGGGAGCTTGTTGGTGTCGAAGCAGGCCTCCTGCTGCACCATGGTCGCCGTCGGCACCACCACGTAGTCGGTCCGGATCTCGCCACCCGCGCCACCCCCGCCCGGGCCGCCGTCGCAGGCCGCCGTCGCCTTTTCCCATCCCTTTTGGGGCAGAATGGCGAACCGGCGCAGGCCGTTGGGCTTCATGCCCACCAGCGCCTCGTTGAGCGCCGCAATGTTCTGAAAGGCCCCGACGGTGGTTCGAAAGGACTTTTCACCGCTCTTAGTCTCGTCGTCCTCCAGCCCGTACCCGCGCGAAAAGACGACCGTTCCCTCCCCGCTCAGACCGTCGTAGCTGCGCTTTCCGAGCTTGAGGACCTTGAAGTAGACGCTCACGTCGTCTCCGTCCTGGGCGGTGGCACTGACATCGGCGCCCGTTTCGGGATCGAGCGCAATGGTGCCGACCTCCAGATCGCGGTACTTGACGCCCCCCTTGGTGACCAGGGGGGGAGGTCCGCTCTCTTCCCTAGCGCGTTCCTCCGCAGCGCGCTGCTCGGCGAGGGCCTGGCACTCCTCGACGTTGGTGCACTTGGGTTTGTCGGACGATGCGGATTTCTTCGGGGGCGGGGCTACGCCCTTGACGAGGGCGTACGAGGGATCGGGGAGGCCCACCGTAGCAGCGGCCATTGTTGCTAGCGAGGTGGCAATGGCGGTGGAGAACACCCTCCGCCGATCCATGGCATGGATGCCGTATTCATCGCTGCTGTCGTTGTTGCTGCTGCTGCTGCTGTCGTTGTCGTTGTCGGTGCGACTGTCATCCGAGACGGATCGCAAGGCAACCACCAACGAAGACCGATGAGTTGCTCTCTGTGTGCCGGCAAAAGTCGAAAACGCCGCGCACCATCCCGCCGCGAAGGGAACCAGAAGGAGGGAAGCGGGAATGAAGTGTCTCATAATGGTATTGGAATGCGAATCCTTTTTGCTGTTGATTTGCTCTGCCGTATTGGCAATACGTAGTGCTTCGTATTTGTTTCGTTAATTGTCCTCCTCCGTGTTGTGTTCTTTACATCAGTTATCGGATTCAATCCTTCTTCATTGATGCGGATTCAGGATTTAGGAAAGATGATGGTACAGTAACTTACTCGTAGTACGACTTACCTGGTAGTAAGATTACGTAGATGGTAGATGCAGATCGAGATTGAGGTCAATAATATATTCGTCCAATCGTAAGAAGAAGCCGAGAAGATGTTGTCGTGGTAAGTGCGTCAGCCCTACCGGTATGGACTAAAGCCCATACTACATCATACCTATGATAGGTATGATCGAAAAGGTAGGAATGAGGTATGTTTCCGCGGAGTCACACTCCGACACGTTTGTGAGTATCTGGAACAAATCGTTGTGCTACAGTCTAGCTTTCGTGCGTTTTAACATGGGTTACGCATTAGCCGTAGAAACCCCCCTATTTTGGGTTGATTAGTGGAAACAATGACAAGAACGTACTGACCAGGACAGGCGCATCATGTCATATCTCTTTTGTAGTTTTATGACACGCATTGACACGCAATCGCCCAGAACCTGGATCACTGACGACAATGCTATCAGGAAGGTACGAAATACTGTACTTGTAATGCAAATAGCTTATGACACATGTTTGTTGGAAAGATCCCCCCGTGTCTTCATCGAAGCGAAAACAACACAACACAACACAACACAACACAAAACAAAACAGAACAAAACAATCTGTATATTTCAAGCCAGACAATCAATCAATCCTAGAGTTAACCATGAGGCAAACATCCCTGTACTACTACTGTGGAATTCTTCTCGCCTCGGTTGGAACCGGAGGCGCATTCGCCCCATCCTCGCACCAACAAGCCAGGAACCAAGTGCGCCTTCCCGCCACAATCGACGACTCCGACTGCGACCACAATGGTCTCGAAAACCGCCGGAGAGTCCTCCGATCGGCAGCCGCCACGGCCTTCACAGCACTCGCTACCACCACCGGCTCCGCGCCGGCGCTTGCAGCCAACCAGGCCGAGAGCGTCAACCTGCAGCAATACGAGGACTTCACCAAGGCCCCCGAGGGATTTTCCTACCGCGACGTCACCGTTGGAAACGGCGATTCCGCCTCGCAGGGAGACCGGGTCGTCTACGAGTGGAGCGGATACACCATTGGTTACTTCGGACGGCCGTTCGAGGCCAAGGGCGGCCCGCAGGGAGGAGCCTTCGACAAG
Organism: Pseudo-nitzschia pungens; assembly: GCA_037355855.1. Classification (NCBI taxonomy): domain Eukaryota; phylum Bacillariophyta; class Bacillariophyceae; order Bacillariales; family Bacillariaceae; genus Pseudo-nitzschia; species Pseudo-nitzschia pungens. Next base: position 2,284,062 of record CM074764.1, on the reverse strand, counting down.
TCCCAGGACTACTCGCGGACCGTCCTGGGCAAGGGCGAGGTCGTCAAGGGACTCGAGCTGGCCATGGGGAGCATGAGGGTGGGAGGCATCCGGCAGGTCATTGTCCCCTACGGAGAACTGGGTTATCCGAGCACCAAGGAGGACGCGAGCCACGACAAGATCGGCCCGAAACCGACGACTTTTTCGGGGGAGCGGGCGCTGAACTTTGTCTTGGACAATCCGCGGGTGGACCGAACGCTGCTCTTCAACGTCAAGCTGGTCCGCGTCGACAAGGCCGACGGGAAGGGCGGATTCAAGCGTGGCGAAAAGGCGTAAAGCGCAACGAGCTGTTATTAGGATTGTGGGGATTGTTGCTACTATTACTATTCCCATTCGCCGAACGAAGTAAAGTGGAGTGGAGTGGAGTGAGTGGCATTGCTCGGGCACGCCAATAAATGACCAATGGGTTACGGTACTCGCGTGGAGTTTGCCTTGCCCTGGTATTTTCTTTTTTGAAATTTCTAAATTTTTGGTTTCCAAACACACCCGAACAATGGTTTTCTATGTTTTCAAACGAATCCGTTCTATGTTTTCAAACGAATCCGTTCGCCCGTTTCCGAAGGCAAAACCGATGAATCATGCTGTGAAATACTTTCGAACACCATCGTTGTGGAACTGAACTTGTCCGGCGCAACTTTCGATGTCGTACTTTGATCGACCGAATTCGTAACAGACTATGTTCATACTGGTTTGCCTTCCTTCATCGCACGAGTATTACAAACGTTGTGGCGACCAAACGTTTTCGCCCTCTCGGATGCTGGAGCCGCAAACGAAGAGAATCCCAACGGCATTAGAACGAATCAACCTCGATCCTTTTCGACAACGAATTCAGTTGAGGATATCCTTTGTTGACACGGCGAAAGCTCAAACTTATACAGTACGCAACCATCTCATTTCTAAAAGTAGGGATGTGTGACTAAAATTTCGGACGCTCGATAACACAGGATGAACGCTACCCATTCTTTCGGTACTGATGCATACATCAACAGAAAGCTTTCCGGATGAAACGAAACCGAAGAAACGAACGAATGGACGACCGAACGAACAATCAATCTCCGTGGTGAACAATCCCACGATCTTGTTCCGTTTGGTGCAGGTAGCGTGCTCACAAACCTTCCAAAACAAGTTCTTCCCAACAGAAAACCCGAAAAATACCGACAACTCCAGAATTCGACCTTCCTTCTCGCTTCGACCAACAAACAGAGATGCGAAAAACAACAATACCAAACACTCTTACTCTTTCGTCGACTGCAATCGCAAGCTTCCATTATTTACTCTCGCATTGTTGTTCGTCACTGAAATTGCTTCGCCGGACTACACGTACGCATTGCCACCACCATTCTCGTGTTTGCGGACGACCAATTTTGAAGTTCTGTTGGTTCCTCGTTATTGTTTTTGTTGAAACCCAAATCACCAACACACTCCACCATGGCAAAACGAAAGCAGCGAGCTCGACGTTCCGTCAGCAACGACGATGAGGACCACGACGATGGATCCCTTGCGGAAAGCCCCGGTCCCAGTCCCACGAAAAAGAAGAAGACGGCCGGGACGCCCTCCGCGGAGGACAAGGTCCGGGCCATGGACCACAAGATCCTCGCTGTCATGTTCGAATTCTACACGGACGAAAAATTCGACGCGACCCTGACCGAGATTGCCAGCAGGGTGGGCTGCCAGGAACGCACCAAGTCCTTTCGCGAGCGCTGGACCGTCCTCAAGAACGACAAGCGGTGGATCGGACGATCCGAGAACGGCGCCAAGGGATGCTTCCAGCTGACCGAGGCCGGAGTGGACCAAGCGGCGACCCCGGAGTACAAGGAGATGCTCGCCGAACTATCCATCAAGCCCAGGACCAACCAGGACCACCAGGAACGCATCAAGAAGTACTTCAAGAAACCCAAGACGGCGCTCATGTTCGATCACTTTGTCGAGTACGGCTCGCTGTTTCCGAACGAGATGGTGGGCCTGATCGGGCAAAACCGCCGGTCGCACGGGTATTTCTACAGCTGGAAGGAGCTGAGGGTCAAGGAGCTCATCGAACCGGACCCGAACCACGGGGGCAGCAAGCCAACCAAGTTTCGCCTTTCCTCCAAGGCCTTTTTGAGCGAGGAGGATCGTCCCGATCCGGAATCCGTGGACCGGAAGAAGCTCGCCGAAGAAGTCAAGTCGGGCCACGAGAAGATCGAATCCAGGAGGCAGGGGGGCGCGAAAAAGAGCAAGACGACGAAACAAGAACAGACCGAGGAAGAAACGACCGCCGTTAAGGAGGAGGTCGCCATGAAAGAGGAGGAGGAGCAAACCGATGAAGCGAGCCAAGCCAAGGTCGAAGAAGAATCGTTGGAGCGCGAGGATGAACCCGCCGAGCCTGCAGATCGAGGCACCGAAAACGAGAGCGAGAGCGAGAACGCGGCCGAGAACGAGAGCGAGAACGCGGCCGATGGACCGACCGAGCTTCCGGATGACGTGCATACCGACAACGGCGAAGAGAGCAAGAACGTGGTTGTTGGCGAATCCGCACTGCCGCCCGACATTTATGTGTGAGTGAGACACCCACCGCATCATTCCTCTGCAGAGTGGTAGATAGAATTCCGCGTGACGATTGATTGTATCTCCCCGCAAAAAAGGGTGGTCGACACTTGTTCGAGAGCCCGGTCTGGTCCGGCTCACTCCATTGCATTGAATTCCATTCCATTGCAATCGAATCGAATCGAATCGAATCGAATCGAATCGAATCGAATCGAATCGAATCGGAGAGGGTATGTAAATCATCCATCAATTGCTCGTTTCCATTTCTCGCAACGAACCATTGTTTTGTAAATCTGGTGTGCACGCAGTGCTCTTCGTATAGTAAATTAGTAAGAAATAGTTGTTAGCTTCTATTGTAGAAAATAATATTGGAATAGAGGAGGACCAAAATCGATGGAACTCGTTTTCGAAATCTGGTGAATGAGACGACTCGTCATTTGCTCCGTCGCGTCGAGGATCCACATCTGTGCTTGCTTCGTTACGGTTGGCGGTTCTGGGGAATTGTCTATCGCAAACCATACTCTGCTCCGCCACCGAATGTTTGTTAGCACGTTTGCTTGCACCAACTCGTGGTTCCGGTCCTCCAACCAAACCTAACCTAACTCAACCCAACCCAACCCAACCCAACCCAGCCCAACCCAACCCGTACGATACGATACGATACGATACGATACGGGAATTCGTGGCTCCTTGTCGCATCCAACTCACTCCGCACTGTACTGCACGGTACGCCTCTTGCTTTTCTCCGCCCCCCTCTCGCCACGGGAATCGGAATTGCTGAGTCCCCTGTTGTTGTTGTCGCATCACCTACCAAACGACAAAGTCGTCGACGACGACGACGCGACCCGGTCCATCACGAATGCCGTGATCACGGGAATGTTGAGGTTGTCGTTTCCGAACGGGAGACCCTCGGCAATCGTGCACGCGAGGGCACCCGCCACGATCGCCACCGTCGTGAATTCGTAGGAATCACTACTCGCAGCAGCAGCAGCAGCAGTGTTTGTGTTTGCATCACCATCATTATTGTTGGAGATGCTGTTGGAAATGGAGGCAAAGCCACCACCGTCCTTTTCTTTTGTTGCCATCATCGGCATCACCAGCATCCACCAGCCGACCGCAAGGGCCGTTCCGAAACACGCCAAACACCCCGCGAGCGACGACGTCCGCGTCCCCGTCCCGATCCGATAGAGCGTGGGAGACCGCACCGAGGAACCGATCCAGGACGCCATGGGATCCGCCAGAGCAAGGCACTCCACCGCGTAACGCGCGATCCGCAGATCGTCCGTCACCCATCCCGAGACGGTCAGGGCCGTTCCGACGAGAAAGTAAAAGGCCCCCGGCAGGACGTCTCCCGAGAGCTCCGAAGGTCGCAGCAAACCGCCAAAGGCCCTTAGGAATTTCTCGAAAAAGAACGTCTTGGCAACCCACATTCCCGCAGCCCCGAACACGAGGAGCACCAGGGACAGCGAGGGGGGCAGGACGTGGGAGATTTGCACGAGGGCGTGTCCGGTGAGGGCGTGCTGGAATCGCCGCTTGGTTTCTTGTTTCGTGCCGGGGGCCCGCGCCACGAACCATTGAAAGAGAACGACCAGCACAAGGAGGAATCCCCCCCTCAGTGCGAGCGAAATCGTTGTCGTTGTCGTTGTCGTTGTCGTCGAAATCCGAGAGTCCATGCTGTGTGTATTCTTATTATTGTTAATACGAAGTGTTATTTATTATCCGTGACAGACAATCTTATAGTTTGTTTTCTTTCTTTCGCTCCGAGTCAATGCCCGATTGTGCGTCTCGTTTCACTCGGCGTAATGTCTTCGAGATTGGCAATGGGTACAACAGTGTAATTATTCGTATCCTGTCCGAGGTGAAAGGTCCAAGAGAGTTTCTCGTTTCTCTTGCGAAAAAGATGTGAAGTAACTTACTGTACTAGCTATACAGTACGTCTACGTGTACGCGTACGTACATTTCTGTTAAAAAAAAATTCGACTCGGTAGAGCGATTTTTCGCCCCCATCTCCCTCCTAGAGATGTGTCGTAATTTTCTGGCCGGTCCAGTCAAAAGTGTATCATAAGGCACCTTGTAAGACCTTACCATCTTGAAGAGGCAAATGGTGAAGAAAGTACAGAACTGATCACTCGTGCTTTCCTTGCTATAGTCTCTTACAAACAATAGAGGGTGGGTTGTAGACCTTGTATCGCCTGGCTTACCCAGATATCTACGAGTATGACACGCGTACGAAACTGAAAACGACGAAGACGACGACAACGACGAAGGTACTGTAGTAAGTGACGACGATACGGGGTTTGAGTGGAGGTGCGGAAGGACACTGGCCCTAGTATTTTTAGTACTTTAGCGTGATTCCTTATTTCTTTCGCGGTCCTGGTGGAGGGGGTTTCATCATGTGAGGTGGGATCGATGACTTGCTCCTCTTTTTCTTTTTTTTTTCTTTTTTTTCTTTTTTGAGCAACGGCTTTATGTGAGAGGGAGAAACAATGAGCCAGTCCCTGGGGCAAAGAACCAGTCTCACTGGCCTCATCGAACTGTTTCTCAATCTCACCTTTGAGTGTAAGACAGAAGAGGATAATTTCATCTTCGGTCATACCACTAGTCTCTGCGTCGATGAGGATTAATCCCTCTACCTCTGTCAAATCTGCAAATAGCGCAACAGCTTCCCTGATAAGATCTTTTGCCTCCTGACACTTAGGAGATAGTTTAGGACGATCGAACTGCTGCTCCAGATATTCATCCACACTTTGTGTGTGATACGGTCCCTTATTTTCACTGTGGTTGTTGATAAACCATCTGCCAGCCTTGATCAATTGATTCTGATTTTCCATATGCATCAAAGCCGGGGCCAACCAGAAATGTCAGTATCGGCCCACCCTTTCGCCGATAGTCCCAATTGTTGTCGACTTTTGGTTTAGTATGCGGTTTTGGCATGACATTGTCGTAGCATGCCAAGAAGTGAATATAGCCGGGACAATCAAGATGTTGCGCCTTGTTGGCAAAGGTGCTGCAAAACTGGAGTCTTTTTGTGTGCTTTGCTATCATTTCAACTTTCCTTCTCACGCAGCCGTCTTTCATGTTGATGACAGTCTCGACCCTAGAATCCTGTTTACGGTTCAACCTGTGCTTCCGTCGGTACTCCGGATCGTCAAAGCGTGACTTATCATCAGGCTTTGCATTGTCACCGCTATCTGAGTAGTCACTATCTTCAGAATTCTTGGAAGTGTCATTAGCCACGTCGTCACTATTGATCTCTTTTTGGCCTTCGTCACCCTCATTCGCGACAGTAGAGTTGTTGGAATTGTCAATATCCGCGTCATTGTTAAAAGGATGGCCGTCGCAACCCTCAGTCCCGACAGTAGAATTGTTGTTCTTGCGCTCGGAGGAGATAAGAGGTGATCTTCTAGGAGGTGGGATTGTTGTTTGTTGCAACCGATCCCAATAAGGAGGTCGGGAGGTGGATGGTATTCTTTTCCTTTTGTGCCTTGCCATGATGGAGCAAAATAAATACGTAGTACTACAGTAGATGATGTTCGAAAGGTTCGAAACTGAAATTTATGAACGATGCATGTGCATCTTGAAAACTTTGAAAGATATGTACAGTTACTAGACATAGTCCTAGTACAAACCTTCAACTGTTAGTAGTAAAATTACTAATGAGTGATTCCCGGAGTTACATATCGGAGTATTACATACGAAGTATTAGCATTCCCAGAATTCCAGAACACATATAAAAATTGCGCACCCAACGGAAAACCTAGATCTACCTCAACAGATGAGGCCTATTTTGGAGTTTGGAATCTTGTCGAAAGAAACAAAAATTGTCTCTTCACTGTCAAACCGCGCCTCAACCCATTTTTTTTGTCATGCGTTGAGTGATTGAAATTTTTGATTTTTAGATTCCGACAAAATCTAGGTCTTCTTGTAGTCCGACAGACGGCACTAACCTTACCGGTTTTTATGCTCGATTGTATCAGATATACGAGCCTGGTAATTGCGAAATGATATTTTATATGTGATATGCCTCCCTAAAAACGTAGTATGTAATTCCGGGAATCACTCTCAACAATATCAAGAATGGAGTTTCACACAGAACAAACATTAATATCTTATCACAACACAAACAAAAAATATTACTAAATCTTCTCAGAATCAAGAGTTTCTTCTTCGGGTTGATCCAACTGCACGACAGGTCTTGCCCGGCATGAATTTTCTGTCTGGGCAGAGTTTTTCCTCGGATAATCCGGCCCTTCACCAGGGCCCATCAGATTGAGGCCTCCCGCCAACAGATACATCCAATGTGCCACCAGCATGATCGATCCCGCGATTGCCGCCAAGGTGTGATTCAAGCAGAGATCCTCGAAATGAGAAATGACGGCCCACTCAAACCAAACTTCCAACAGAATAGTAATGAAAATGTAGCCGAAATTGCTGATGAATCGTAACAGGACGAACCAGTGCTGCGCAAACAGAATCGAGATCGGATCGAAAACATCTCGGCTCGGAGTGATCACCCCCACCAATACAAAGGCGATCACGATGGACGCCGAGGAGTGGTGGATAATCATGCCGCATCCATTTAGAAAATGTTCCGCTTTCTGTGAAGCACCAATGGAGCTATTGTGAACGCCAAATGTGGCGGCTGAAAGGTACGACAATATCTCCGGAAAACCGGATTTCCACAACCCCATCACCGTCGTCAAAACACAGAAATAGTTTCCGTGACTCGCTAACCCGAAGGCCACAACGGCCAAGATCGGAAACAAAAATTCAGCGAGATGCCAGAGCAGTCGGATAGTCGGTGTCCACCGCTTTGGACTATGGTGCACAACTTCACACTCATCGTCGCCAATAAACACCCACGATGATGATAACATCAAACCAAGACCAAAAGCTTCCAGCCCAAATCCCGTTAAGATAAGGGTCAAGTAGACGATCGATCCGATGTAGATTTTGTATTCTTCGTCGCTCCAACTGTCGTGAGGAAAGGTTCCGGTAGGGGCTCCAGATTTCGATGCGCAAAGCTTCCCGTTATCGCACAACTCGAACAGCATATCGATTGCGCTCTCTTTGGAGACTGGTGCAAGCCGCGCCATTTCCACATTGGTTTCGCCGAAATCGGTGGCGAGTTCGGGAGGCGATACGATTTGGTAGATCGGCCACCAATCATCGTTGAAAGCCGTCAAACTTATTGTGAGAGAGATCACCCTCGCGAAAATAAACATATCTCTGCTATAATCGTTGGTCATCCCATTGGCAATGGATGGAATCATCAATCTGTAAAGCATGCTTGGGTACCCATATCCAAGGATGAATGCCATGTTCCACGAAATATACGCATCAACCCAATTCCTGCCGAGCGGCCAAGTCATCTTGTGGTCTTTGGCGTAAATCCCGTGTGATACCTTCCCCGTCCTGAGAGCGGCTGCCAAGCTGAGACCAACTCTTGCATTTTGTGTCATTCCTCGATCGATGTCCACCTTTACCGCCTCGAGGATGTTTATCAGGAGGCTTGTTATGTCATTATTTGATTTGATACTGTTTGCGTTGAGCGATCTACGTTCGAAAATCAACTTCAGAGAGGAGGGGATCCCGTCATACTTAGTAGTATCTGCGTAGAATCCACTCGTTTGCTTGTCGAGGGTAAAGTTATAGAACTTTTTCTTCTGTGGGCCGTCCATGCTTTGGATGACTGCCATCAACAAAATTTGGTCTTCCATGAGAGACTTGGTCAATATCTCAGGCACAAATGCCTTACCGAGAAAGTGTCTGATTGCGTCCTGATACAATACCATAGTGGTCGAAACACTGCCGCCGTCACCAAGGTATTGTACAGCCACGCACGACATCTTCGAAAGGATGGACGAACTTTTCAGAGCATCTCGCGATCCTTCGAGGAACGTTTGGGTGCTAGTTGGTGATGAGAGGTCGATTCGAAAGTTGTCAACGATGGAGGGAAAATGAAGCAATCCGAACGCCTCCAAATGATACTCGACTTGCTCGGGTGTAATTGGGGGCAAGATTTACGATAATCCATCAAACCAAGTATCGAAGCAATCCGGTTGAATGCGATTGTGAGGCCTCGAGTACACACTGCGGAAGATATCGCTTTCAGTGTTACTCTCCACCCATTCTTCGATCGTTGGAACAGTTTTCTTGATAATATCCTCGTAGACCTCTCGTTCTTCTTCTAAAACGCTTTGGTTGCTATCATCACTTCGAAGCTGGAAATAAGATGTAGACTTGAACTTGTTGACCCCAACCAACGCGGCGGCAAAGGCAACATGAGTTTTGGTCAACACAATAAGCCCTCCCATCACCAATAGACGCTTGAATTTTGTATCACGATCTTCCTTTCTGCTTTCAAAAATGTAACTGAGTCGATCTTCCATTGTTAGACAACGCTTCACCGCTGGTCGACCTGGAAGAGGCCCGGACATAACTAATGTCTTATGTTTGCATTCGTCCATGGTGATCTTTGTGATGCTAGTGTAGCCTCCCAGGTCACCAATGTCCACCTACAGAAAACTGTGGTCGTTGACTACGTGTACATCGAACCAACTCTTGTAAATTATCAAAACAAGTCTACAATCGGATGTAACATAACGTAAATGTACTAATTGTATTATCGTAAAAAGTGAGATGTAGAGGTATTTGTATTTCTACCTCTCTTGACATAATTTTGATCATTCAACTGACTCGGATAGTCATTTCTGGTTCTCCAAAAATTTGTGGTTCTCCGGCCTCCAATAATGTCATGTCGGATCCAACGGTCAATTTTCATTTTGTAAACCCTAACTTTAATATTTTCCTAACACACTCCTGTGGATTCACTCCGGTTCCTCAGTACTTGATGTTAATCCAAACCTAATCATGGCTTCATTGTATTCCTCTTGGTATTGCTTATCATCGTCTTCCTGGATTCCCAATATGAGATTGCGAAACTTTCGGAAGAGTGTCCCCTGAACCGGCTTTGTATAGTAGTCAGCAATCATCTCCTTTGTCGGGCAGTGTCAAACCACAATTTCCTTTCTCTTAATTCAATCGGTGACAAAGAAATACCAGATGTGGATGTGCTTCGAACCTTTTCCACATGACAGCCTCCCATTATTCTCCAATAGGATGGCTGCTTCGTTGTCCTGGTATAGCACGTCCTTGTTGCTATCCCCGCCTTGTGCCAACCAAAAGTACCTGAACCATATGTGTTTTGGTAGTCGCTCTCCCACAGCAACAATCTCAGTTTCAGTGGAGCTTGTCGTGTTTAGCTTTGTTTTGTTCGATGACCCATAGATGGTTCCTCGACCTCCCGTCACCATGACACCCACATGTCCTCTCATGTCCTCGTGGACTGCGTGTGCTCCATCGATATATAATGAGATCTCTTGTCCATCATACCTGAGAATTAGAGGCAGATGCTTCGATCCCTGTAAATACTTCATTAGATGCCCAAGTTTCTTGTAGTCATGTTCATCTGGTCTTCGGACTCTCGTACATGAGAATGCCACCGCTGTCTGTAGGTCTGGGCGTGCCCTCTTTCCAAGGTATAGCGCCCTTGCCGTCATTGTATGGAAGTAGTCCTTCTCTTTCTGATTCAACAAACGAACAGGGTCATCATCTGCGGCCGTCCGAAACAGATGTTCTGGTGCCGCTGTAGGCTTCTCCCCTTTCATATCCTTGCTGATGTCATTTAACATCTTCTGTACATAGTCATACATACTGATTTTAACTTCCCCTTTCACCCGGAAGTTAATTGTCATCCCAAGATACTCGTGCAGTTTTCCTCTCACTTCGGTCATTGGGTCGGTTTTGCCATATATGGCCTTCAGCTTATTTATAATTGCTGTCACTTCATTCAGATCAACGTGACTAACCTTCATATCATCCACATGGAAGGCTATTGTCATTTGTTTCCCTCCGATCACTTTGTTCCAAACACATGGATCATATGGGTTCATCTCGAATCCCCACTCGCTGAGGTGGCCGATGAGCTTCTTGTATGATAACAACGCTGCGTTCAGCGTACCATATATTGCCTTGCTACACTTAACAAATATCACCCATTTGCCTCTAACTTTCTGTAGGTGTGGTTTCCACCAGTTGTTGTCCAGCTCTACAAGCGCCAATGCCAGTTCGCCGTCTACCCTGAGGATGAGACGACCCTCCATTGGTGTCTGTAGGAAATGTCCTGGTAGGTCAAGTGTTGCAACATCGCGTCCCTCGAACGCGTCGATGTTCTCTGTTTCCTTCCATCAGCGCATGCGCATCCCTTCACACTCCCGTCTCTCTTCCTTGTTAGAAACAGTAGAATTGGTAGTGCAAGCTTCTTGTCTTCATTCAACAAAGACTTATAGTCAATCTCCTCAAATACCTCTCGAGATAACATCTGTTTCATCTCCTTGGTCGTTGCAGCTTTCCCTTCGTTGCCAAACATTCGAACCCCGGCCTTTAAGCCATATTGGGTCATTAAATAGTGAGTGACTTTATCTTGACATTTTTCTGATGTTGTGCCCAGCAACGTCATTGCTCGCTCATAGTTATACTGCTCATTTCCGGATGTTATTGCTTCAACGTTCTCCTTAAATTTGATTGTTCTTTGTAGGTATTGGTATGCACTCCTGTGCTTTGTTCTTCGAGACATTCCATGAGTGACTCCCTTAAATCTAACATAGGCGTCTTCATATCCTGGCCAGACATATGGTTGGACGTTGCGTCTAGGGCACATTGTGGATCCATTGCTTCCCTCACTGTCACTCTGTTCATCCTGATCATTTTCATTTGTCCCAACGCTGTCCCCGTCGTCTTCGTCGTCCCTGTCCTCCTTGTCAGAGTCGCTCTCCTCCATCTTGCTGTCCGTCTCGAAAACAATTTCGATCTCTTCATTTGCCACTCCTGTATTTTCGGTGGTATCTTCTTGGAGACCTTCATCCTCCACTCCTGTGTTCTCTTCATCCTCTTCGGACGCAGAATCGAGATCCTCTCCCTCGTCTTCATCATCCTCGCTTTGGCTTATGTCCACGACCGGCTTGTCATCGACTTCCTCAGCATCTTCCATGCCCACCATTTGGTTGTCATGCCCAACTGTGAACAACAGTCCATCAGGGTTCTTTTTCCCCATGTTGTTAACTTGATCAATTACCTCATCTGGCATCGGTAGTATGTGGAAGTCGGGTCGATCTCTTTCAATTCGTTGTCCTGTTTTTAGGCTCATAAAGGTCATTCCTCCTTGTAGGTTGTGCATGGGCCCCATGGCTATTGCCCCAAATGTCCTTGTTTTCAGTGTATTGTCGGTTCCCCGTCGGACCTGTGCGTATGACCCGTAAGGCGGGACCATACAGTGTAGTTTGTAACTATGGTCATGGGCGATAGGATCTTGGATACGCCCCCTTCCCATGATATGCCGTTAATGTAGACCATCACTCCGGCGATAAGTCCAATTACCATTCTGTTTGGTAGTTTCTTAAAAGGGGTATTATGGAAGGCACATCTTGCCCTTTCTTTTATGACCCGAATGAATCGCTCCACCTCAGGTACGTGTTCGTCTTGGGCCGCGACGTTAAGTAGAATTCCTATGCCTGCAAGTTCATTGTCTAAGCACTTGAATTGTTTATCACCCAACATAAGCCCAATTTGGAATCCCCTCCGCTTGTAAAATTTCTGCAGCTCATTGAGTACTTTGAACATCGATTCTTCTGTCATGTCTTCAATGGGATTAGCTGTTCCATAATGGATATGTTTGCTTATGGTGACCATGAATGGGATCTTATTCACCTTCATTATGTCAATGGACACCGTTTGTTCTGTATAGTGGTCCATGATTGTCTGCGGTATCCCGATTAGTGTCGTTTTTACCTCTTTTCGTCTATCCCGTACCGTCTTCCCTTGTAGCCCAGCAACTCGTGGCCCGAATATCTTGTCCATGATGGTGACATCTCTTGGAGTGAATGGATTGTTCAAAATGGTTCCATTTTTGATTGCTTTGATCATGTCCGTGTTACTCCAATTGGTCACGTCCTGTAATCTTCTTACTGCTAGTGCCGTTGCATTGTCCTTTTGAGAGAATTTCGATTGGTTCCCTTTTACGGTCTCTACACCGATTTGTTCCAGCTTAATATCTGTTTTGATAAACGATTGTGCCAAGGTTATTGCATGGGTGCTTTCCCAGTAATATAGGCCCTTTGCCGACGGCACAAACTTGCGTGTTATCCCCTTCGGATTCGTCACATGGAATGCATCTTCTATTCCATTGTTATATTCCACGATATATCCTGGCATATTGGTTACTATGTTGAATGATAGGATGTTGGCGATGCCGTCTGGATAAAAATATACTTCCCCAAATCCTGGGAGGTCGCCAATTTGGGTTATAATGGCCTTCCTGGCATTGGTGTACAAGTGTAACACTTTTGATGCGCTTCGGATGTTCTTGAGGAATCGTTTGTTGTAGAAAACATTCACACTTGAGCAGTTGTCGATGAGGATCCATTTTGGATTCAAACTCTTTCTGCATTGGTTGAAAGCATGCTTGTTCTTGCCACGTAGGTCCTCCACTAGCACGGTGTCTTAGTCATTCATATAAAATTGGACGTCGTAGTCATCTCCATCCAGTTCCGTTTCCCATTCATGCTCCTTGTCCTCCGTCGTTTCACCCTCACTTCCCTCCATGATGTTACATTGTCCGGATTCGCATTGTGCCTTTGCTTGGTTGTATGCCTTTCGGCGTTCGTCCCTTATGGGATCACCATTTTCTTTTGTTGTATGTAGACAATCAGATGCAATACAATCATTCTCCCGATCACAGTTATGACATATGTAGTTTCCTTTTGGTCTCCATTTCCTTGGTGTTGTCGACTCGTCCTGTTCATCATTATCATCTTCGATTAGAAACTGGTGTCCGGAGAATCGGCCACGCAAAGATCCGCCTGTTCGGTTGACTTGGTATAGCCTTGGGTTGAATTTGAAATCCTCAAGTTCAGTGTGTGCTTCCACCACACTCTTCGGGTATTCGTCCCGTCCTTTGGCCATGGCATTATGACAGTCTTGTTTGTAGATCACATACTTGGAGTCGTTCGAGTTCATGAAAAATAAGATCGCTAGTGCTCTGTCAAGTGCAACTGCTCTCACTTGTTGTTTTGTTTTGGTTTTCAAGCTTCCCCACTTCGATTTGGTTTGTTTTACTATTTTTGATGGTTCTTTCTTTGTTTCCTTCTTCACATCTTCTTTCTTGATAGGAGGCTATTTGGTTTCATCCCCTGATTCAGTCTCTGCATCGGATGATTCCACATCAATGTATCCTTTGTCTGTCAGAACGTCCTGTATATCCTCCATGTCGTAGAATCTTGCACCATTCTTTTCAGCTACGTTCACTAGGACTTCAAATTCCTCCAGGTATTCTCCCAGATCCATGTCATCAGTTTGTCGAAAGTTGTATACCTTCTTCTTGGTTAGAAATCTCTGTACTCGTCTGTTTCTGGTCGCGTCTCCTTGTTCACATACCACCATTTCGATTATCGTTAGGAGCCCTGTAACTGATTTTGTGGCATGTACCTTGGTATAATCATCCTTGTGGGCTTTGATCTTGTTATGCATGATCGGGTTGCATTGATCCCAGAGCACCTTGTATAACTTGGTTAGGTTGTTTCTTGTTTTATTCATGATATCCTTGTAGATTTTTAGGTCCTGTTTGTATTCATCCTTGGTGAATTCCCTTTTCAGATCACTCAGTTCCTTGAGTTCCTCCTCGGTTGGTTCAACAGGCTCATCCATTGTCACGATTGTTAGCTTTCGCATTTCGAGGCTTGTCTCCTCGTTCCCACCATATGTCTTTGCTGCATAGTTAATAAACTTCTTCCTAGCAGTAATCCACTTCTTTGTGTGGATTTGACTGTGGACAAATACATGGTCCTTGATTGCCGGGGTTCCCCCTTTGAAAGCCACGCTGGGTCCTGATCCGCTTGGTCCTTTCCCCTTGCGCCTGTTGGGTCTCCGTTTCTTTTGTGATGTATCCTCTTCATCATGCTCTTCAGCCTCTTGTCCGGCTATATCTTCATCTTTTTCCGACATGGTCGTGAATTATCTTGAGTTATCTTCCTTGTTTAACCTTGCCTTTTTACGATAATATCTTGTAAATTATCAAAACAAGTCTACAATCAGATGTAACATAACGTAAATGTACTAATTGTATTATCGTAAAAGTGAGATGTAGAGGTATTTGTATTTCTACCTCTCTTGACATAATTTTGATCATTCAACTGACTCGGATAGTCATTTCTGGTTCTCCAAAAATTTGTGGTTCTCCGGCCTCCAATAATGTCATGTCGGATCCAACGGTCAATTTTCATTTTGTAAACCCTAACTTTAATATTTTCCTAACACCAACCCTTCTAGAGCCGCAATGGAGCGGTTGAGAACAAGCTTCACAACTAGAGAAAAAAAAGCAAAAGCGAAGGTCAATGGAGAGCTCTAAATCAAATAACGCGTCAAAACCGTGGACACATTGTACAGAAGCTTGTGTGAGAACTTCGTGAATTTTCTCATTGGGTACGGAGCTTCTATCACATATTTTGAAAAGCGAAAACACATTTGAGATAGTAGCGCAAGTGGATTGGGGAGAGAGCTATTGTAGGTCATTTCAAAAAATGCAATGTTAGAGCCGGGCCAAAGCTTCTTGAGCCGCAGTCAGAAGTGGGAGATGATGCTGACGTATTCAACTCTCTTGCCACCAGAAGTACATTCAGCCAACGCTTATTTAGCCATAGCCACAGGTGGCGACGATAAAACTCTTGTAAATTATCAGAACAAGTCTACAATCAATGTAACATAACATAAATGCACTAATTGTATTAACGTAAAAAGTGAGATGTCGAGAATACCTTTCTTGACATAATTTTGACCATTCAACTGACCAGGATTTTCATTTCTGGTTCTCCAAATAAATTTGTGGTTCTCCAGCCTCCATGAACATTTCGAAGAACCTCAACGGTCATTTTCATTTTGTGAACCCTAACTTTAATATTTTCCTAACACACTCCTGTGGATTCATTCCGGCTCTTCAGTGCTCGGCGTTAATCCAAATCTAATCATTGCCTCCTCATATTCCTTTCGATATTGCTTGTCATCTTTATCATCGATTCCCAATATAAGGTTTCTGAACTTCTGAAAGAGTGCTCCCTGTACTGGCTTTGTATAGTAGTCGGCAATCATCTCCTTCGTTGGACAATGACAAACCACAATCTCCTTCCGCTTGACCCGATCAGTGATAAAGAAATACCGAATGTGGATATGTTTCGAACCCTTTCCACATGATAATCTTCCATTGTTCTCTAGGAGCATAGCTGCCTCGTTGTCCTGATACAACACATCCTCATTACTATTTCCTCCCTGAGCCAATCAAAAATATCTAAACCATATGTGTTTTGGTAGTTTCTCACCGACGGCAACAATTTCAGTCTCCGTGGAGCTTGTGGTGTTCAGTTTTGTTTTATTTGATGATCCATAAATGGTCCCCTGTCCTCTGGTGACCATCACACCAACGTGTCCCCTCATGTCCTCGTGAACTGCATGGGCCCCATCAATATAGAGTGAGATCTCTTTTCCATCATACTTTAGGATCAGTGGAAGATGTCGTGATCCCTGTAAGTATTTCAACAGGTGTCCTAGTTTCTTATAATCATGTTCATCTGGATCCCGGACCCGTGTACAGAGGAACACAACTGCTGTCTGTAGGTCTGGACGTCCCCGTTTCCCCAGATACAATGCCCTTGCTGTCATAGTGTGGAAATAATCCTTCTTTTCCTTGTCAAGCTTGTTGGCACTATTGTTGGCGTCTGCTGTAGTCCGGAACAGGTGTTCTGGCGCCGCTGTGGGCTTTTCTCCCTTCATATCATTGTTGATATCATTCAGCATCTTCTGAATGTAATCATACATGCTGATCTTTACCTCTCCCTTCTTCCGGAAGTCGATTGTCATGCCCAGATACTCATGTATCTCACCTCTTACCTCTGTCATAGGATCTGTCTTGCCATAGATCCCCTTCAGTTTGTCGATTACTTTAGTTACCTCATTGGCATTCGCGTGACTGATCTTCATATCATCAACATGGAAGGCTACTCTCATCTATTTCCCATCAATCATTTTGTTCCACACACATGGGTCATATGGGTTCATTATGAACTCCCACTCGCTGAGATGTCCAATCAGTTTCTTGTAGGACAACAATGCTGCATTCAACGTACCGTATATTGCTTTGCTGCACTTAACGAAGATGATCCACCTCCCTCGGATCTGCTGTAGGTGTGGTTTCCATCTCTTGCTGTCAAGTTCCACCAGTGCCAATGCTAACTCCCCATCCACTCTTAAAATAAGGTGTCCTTCCATGGGCGTTTGTAGGAAGTGTCCCGGAAAATCTAGTGTGGCAACGTCACGTTCTTCATATGCATCCATCATCAACAGATAGAAGAGCCCCTCAGTTGATACAGTCGGTGAGCGTGTGTCCTCTTTGTTCATCCATATTCTCTGTTTCCTTCCATCGGCACAGGCACGCCCCTTCACACTTCCGTCTCGTTTCCTAGTTAGAAACAGTAGGATGGGCAGAGCCAGTCTCTTGTCTTCATTTGAGAGTGTGTCATAATTAATTTCTTGAAACACTTCCCTCACCAACATTTGTTTCATCTCCTTAGTAGTTGCTGCCTTTCCTTCATCGCCAAACTTCTCCAGTCTGGCTTTCAGTCCGTATTGGGTCATCAGGAAATGGGTCATTTTGTCTTGACATTTCTGGGATGCTGTTCCCAGGAATTCCATAGCTCGCTGATAGTTATATTGCTCGTTTCCTGTAGCAATGGGTTTAATGCCCTCCTTGAACTCAGTTGTTCTTTGTAGGTATTGATATGCACTCCTGTGCGCTGATCCTCCTTTATTCACACCCCGAAATCGCTTACAGTGAGATTCCTCAGCCATAATGTTCACATATGCGTCCTCATACCCTGGCCATATGTATGGTTGGGTATTTCGTCTGGTTGGCCGTGCTGTGGTGTCATCACTATCTTCGTCACTGTCGTGTCCCTCTTCCTCTTCACCCCCAATCGGCTCATCGTTATCCTCGCTCTCGTTTTCAGAAGCGCTTTCTTCTGCTTCGCTATCATCTTCAAAGACAATCTCAATTTCGTCGTTCACTCCTGTGTTCTCGGCGTTGTCTTCCTTGTTGTTGTCTGTCTCATTATCCACTCCTGTACTTTCTTCATCTTCAGAGTCTACCTCGGGATCCATGTCCCCGTTCTCATCGATGTCAGGATCCTTCGCGATTGGCACATCCTCTTCAACATCTTCTGTGATATCCTCACTGTCTGAGAGTTCGTTGTTGTGCCCATCGGTAAACGGGAGTCCTTCAGGGTTCCTCTCCCCCATGGTGTTCACTTGATCTATCACCTCATCCGGCATGGGAAGTATGTGGTAATCAGATCTATCTCTCTCTATTTTCCTGCCCGTTGTTAGGCTCATAAATGTTATTCCGCCTTGTAAATTATGCATAGGCCCCATGGCTATTGCTCCAAACGTTCTTGTTTTCAGGGTATTATCAGTTCCCCTCCGAACCTGAGCATATGTACTGAAGGGCACAATACAGTGTAGTTTATAATCTAACTTCTTTCCCGTTACAATGGTCATGGGCGATAGGATTTTTGATACGCCCCCTTCCCATGATATGCCATTTATATACACCATAACTCCCGCAATAAGCCCAATCACCATCCTGTTTGGTATTTTCTTGAATGGAGTGTTGTGAAAAGCACATCTTGATCTCTCCTTTATTACGCGGATGAATTGTTCGACTTCAGGCACATGTTCATCGTGTGCTGCAATGTTAAGTAGGATTCCTATGCCCGCAAGCTCATTATCTAAGCACTCGAACTGCTTGTCGGCTAATATAAGCCCAATTTTGAATCCCCGGCGCTGATAAAATTTCTGTAACTCCTTTAACACCCTGAACATGGTCTCTTCAGTCATATCCTCAATCGGATTGGCAGTTCCATAGTGGATGTGCTTGCTGATGGTGACCATGGATGGTATCTTGTTGACCTTCATGATATCGATCGATACTGTCAGGTCCATGTAGTGATCCATAATCGTCTGTGGTATTGCCGTAAGATTTGTCTTTAATTCCTTCCGTTTCTGTCGGACCGTCTTCCCTTGTAATCCAGCCACTCGGGTTCCGAAAATCTTATTCATAATTGTAACATCCCTTGGTGTGAATGGGTTGTTCAATATTGTTCCGTTCTTAATGGCTCGAATCATGTCGGCGTCGCTCCAGTTTGTTACTACTTGTAATTTCCTCACCGCAATGGCGGTTGTATTGTCTTTTTGTGAGAATTTTGCTTGATTCTGTCTCTGCGAATGATTGCCCTGACGTCAGAATGAGGATGGCCTCGGTGCTATCCCAGTAGTACAATCCCTTGTCTGATGGTATGAATCGCCGAATTATGCCTTTTGGGTTGGTTACCCAGAACGCATCCTCTATTCCATTATGATATTCCACAATATATCCAGGCATGTTGGTCACAATGTGGAATGAAAGGATGTTTGCTATCCCTCCTGGATAAAAATACACCTCGCCAAATCCCGGTAGATCACCGATTTGTGTTATGACTGCTTTCCCAGCGTTGGAATATAGATGTAAGACCTTCGGTGCTCGCCGAATATTCTTGAGAAATCTCTTGTTGTAGAATACATTTACGCTGGAACAATTGTCGATGAGGATCCACCTTGGGTTCAGTCTTTTCTTGCATTGGTTGAAGGCATGTTTATTTTTCCCCCGGAGATCTTCAACTAAGACCCCGGCTTCATCACTCATATAGAATTGTACCTCATAATCATCCCCATCCAATTCTGTCTCCCACGTGTCATCTTGATTGTCAGGTATTGAATGTATGTCACTCCCTTCCATTATATTGCACTGACCGGATTCTCGTTGTCCCTTTGATTGGTTGTAGGCCTTGCGCCGTTCATCTCTTGTTGGATCACCATTCTCCTTCGTCGTATGGGGACAGTCCGATGCAATACAATCATTTTCACGATCGCAATTATGGCATATATAATTTCCTTTTGGTCTCCATTTCCGTGTTGGTCTTTCATCCTGTCCCTCACTATCTTCATTGATTAGAAATTGATGACCGGAGAAACGTCCTCGTGTTGATCCCCCTGTTTGGTTGACCTGGTACAATCGTGGGTTGAACTTAAAGTCTTCAAGTTCTCTATGTGCCTCCACTAGGCGCTTAGGGTATTCGTCCCTTCCTTTCGACATAGCATTGTGGCAGTCCTGCTTGTATATGGCATACTTCGAATTATTGGAATTCATGAAGAAAATGATTGCTAGCGCTCGATCCCTTGCGATCGATCTTACTTCTTGCCTTGTTGCAGTTTCTAGGCTTCCCCATCTTGATTTGGTCTGTTTTTCTATTTTGTTTGTCTTCGTTGTTTTCGCTTCTTTCTTTATCTTTGTTCCTGTTGGTGATTCGGTCTTGTCACTTGATTCGGTCTCCGCATCAGATGATTCCATATCCACATACCCTTTCTCTGTAAGAACATCTTGGATATCTTCCATATCGTAGAATCTTGCTCCATTCTTTTCAGCTACATTAACGAGAACCTCAAACTTCTCCAGATATTCCCCTAGGTCCATCTCGTCAGTTTGCCTAAAGTTGTACACTTTCTTCTTTGTTAGGAATCGTTGCACTCGCCGGTTTTGGGTTGAATCTCCTTGTTCACATACCATTTTGATGAGCGTTAGGAGTCCTGTTACTGATTTGGTTGCATGCACCTTTGTATATTCTCCTTTATGCGCCTTAATTTTATTGTGCATTATGGGATCACATTGGTCCCAGAGCACCTTGTATAGCTTGGTCAGATTGTTTCGTGTCTTGGTCATGATGTCCTTGTATATCTTCAGGTCTTGCTTGTAATCATCTTTGGTGAACTCCCTTTTTAGATCGGTTAGTCCTTTGAGTATCTCCTCAGTGGGCTCGATTGGTTCTTCCATTGTGACAATGGTAAGCTTTCTCATTTCGAGACTCGTCTCCTCGTTTCCACCATATGTTTTCGCAGCATAGTTAATAAATTTCTTTCTTGCTGTGATCCATTGCTTTGTGTGGATTTGGCTATGGACAAATACATGGTCTTTGATTGCTGCAGTTCCCCCTTTGAATGAGGTGGGTGCTGTTGCATTCCCTATCTTCCCTTTCCGTCTATTGGGTCTGCGTCGCTTCTGTGATGTGTCCTCCCCTTCCTGTTCTTCGGCCTCTTGTGCAGCTGTCTCTTCATCTTTATCTCTTTCCAACATGGTCATTTGGTTATCTTGTTGGTATTGATCTTCCTTGTTTATCCTTGCCTTTTTACGTTAATATCTTGTAAATTATCAGAACAAGTCTACAATCAATGTAACATAACATAAATGCACTAATTGTATTAACGTAAAAAGTGAGATGTCGAGAATACCTTTCTTGACATAATTTTGACCATTCAACTGACCAGGATTTTCATTTCTGGTTCTCCAAATAAATTTGTGGTTCTCCAGCCTCCATGAACATTTCGAAGAACCTCAACGGTCATTTTCATTTTGTGAACCCTAACTTTAATATTTTCCTAACAAAAACGGCTTTGCGTGAGAAGGTTTGGAATTTCCGCATCAAATCATTCAAAAGCAAATACTACGTAACACGGTATCCCCAAGAGCAAGAATATTGAAGTCAAAAATAGTGAAGCATCGATTGAAAAAACGTACGGTATCCCAAAATTACGACACAAAAGAAACAATCTATGTCGTATGTCCCAAAACTACGACACACAAGAAACAAACTATTTATAAATTAAGAAACAAAACAATGTTTCTATCAACTTCAAGGTTCTCTATGACCGATGTTCCTGACTCAGGTTCTCTATGACTTCTTTAGGTTCTTTAAGACTGTTCTTCATATTCTTCAAGACCATTCCAAGCTTCTCTATGTCTGTTTGATTTCTATCAACACGACGTTGTATGAGAAACGATCTATTTTATCAATTTAGTTCTATATCATAATTTCAATCATAATTCTTAAATCAGCAGATTATCAAACCAACTATTTTTATCTTCTTTATCTTTGGTCATTCTTCTGGTTTTGCCGTGCACCGGAATACAGTCACGAGTCCACTCGGGACTGGATTAAGGATAAGGATAAAAGAATTAGCGAGTCGACAGAATCGCCGATTCAGAGGGCTCTTAGAGCTGTAGCAAATAGACTAACCAATAGAGCTCACAATTTGCATATCACTACTATTCTAATCACTAGTAGACCCGGGGTATGGCATGATTTTAAAATCAAGCTGAGCGCTGATGACCATGAGCAGAAAGGACCGATCGGCCCAGGGACCTACGGATCCGAAAGACTACCAGAAAATGGAGGCGCAGAGAAGCAAAACAGGGAGAAGGATATCCGGTGTCTGCAGCACTAAGGAAGACCGACCCCAGCAACTGTTAGCACCGGTATGAGGAAGCAACAGCAGCAACAGAGGCTCCTAAGGCCCTAAACAGGCCCATGGTCGACAACAGAAATAATTGAAAAATTCGAAAACACACACTGAAAAAGTGACACATAATTCAGCAAGTGGACTAATTGGACCAACACTGAGTGGATGGACAGACCAAAGAGGGTATGCCAACCAAAACTGAAATATACGGATATCCGGGAAGGTATAGAAGAAATATCCAAACACCACCAATCCCACAGGAAAACGGGAAGTGGGACCGGCCCGGTGATTGTTTAATAGAGAAGCAACGGCGGAGAACCAAGGGAATCAAGTCCCATGAAATAAAAACAGAAACAACTCCGGGGAACCACAGGATTCCCGGGAACTAAAGAGAGAAACAACTCCCACCACTGGATAAACTGGGGGAGAAATCAGTTATAACATGAGTTATCACGAGAACAGTGGAAATCCAGCAAAAAGAACTGGAGGAGCTGGAACAATCATTCTTGCTCAGTTTCAACACAAAGCAAACAAAGATAACAGAAATAGTGTAACTAAATTAAATAGAAAACTGATTAACTCACCATGGCGTCTAAAGGAACCAAATTGAAACCCTTTAACTTCACTCGTGAGGACTGGCCGGAAGATGCCACCACTGTGAAAATGAGTATCGACAGCAAGAAGGGAGGAGTGGCTTTCAGTGACTATCTGAAAGTACTCACCGGCACTGAAAGACCAGAACTCTTTCTTATTTGGAAGCGAGACTTTGACCAGAAAATTGCTGGCAATGACAAGCTCCAGGGAGACCAGAAGCTGGATGTCCTACAGAGGATTCTCGCCAGCAAAGCACTATCCCTTGTCCAGAGAACACTCGGTCGGTCTTACTATGCCAAACCGAAACACAAGATACACAACAACAAACTGGTACAGAAAAAGATCGAGGAAATCGAAAAACGCAGGAATCCTACGAGGCCAAGATGTGACCATCCACACAGACCACCTTAATCTGCTCTACCAGCAGATCCCCACCCAAAGAATGGTCCGGTGGAGGCTCCTTATGGAGGAGTTCCACCCAGTGGTCAAGCATGTCGCTGGCAAGGACAATGACACAGCAGACGCGCTATCTCAACTGGACATCACTGATGACCCAGCAGATACAGTAGAATGGCTGCCACCAAATAAGCCCCTCACCTACGCGGGTGAGGAAGAGCACCTCCGGCAACTCCTATTTCCACTTGGAGAGGAAACACCGGAAGAATTCCAGGGCAATAGTGCATTCCCACTTGCCCCGGACATGATCCAGTTCTATCAACAAAAGGACACGAAGATCACAAGTGCTCTGGAAAAAGACAAACGACTAACCACCAAAATGGTGGAAGGTTACAGCCTAATCCACAAAGAAGGGAAGATCCTGATTCCCAATAAACTCAAGGAAAGGGTCATGGAATGGTACCACACCATGCTGGTCCATCCCGGAGAAAAGAGAATGGAACAGAGCATACGCTCAGTGTTCACCTGGAAAGGCCTACGAAAGGACGTCCAGGACCTCTGTAAACACTGCCACACATGCCAGATGTTCAAAAAGAGTGGCCTGAAGAAGTATGGACTACTACCGGAGAAAGCAGTTGAGGTTACCAAATGACAGAGGGTCAATGTAGATCTCTGGGGACCTGCAACTGTCCACAATAAAAATGGTAAAGATTACCACATCCATGTTCTCACCATGGTGGACCCAGTGACCGGATGGTTTGAACTGGCCCACCTGAAGGACTCACCAAATGCAGCAGAAACCCAACGATTGTTGGACAGTACCTGGCTAGCAAGATATCCGCGTCCAAAGGAAATTGGCTTTGATGGCGGGAGTGAGTTCAAAGCAGAGTTGCAAGAGCTCTGTGATAACATGGGAATGAAAAGAAAGCCCAGTGGGGCTTGGAGTCCACAGTCCAACTCAGTATTGGAAAGAATCCATCAGGTGCTGAAAGACTGCCTGTTATCCTTCAACCTGGAGCAAAGGGACCTCCACGAGAAGGACCCCTTTGAGGAATTTACCACCAAAGCAGCGTATGCTATCAGAAGCGCCATCCACACCACCCTGGGGTACTCCCCGGCGCAATTGGTGTTCGGAAGGGACATGTTTATGCCTGTGAATTTCCCAGCGGATTGGGAAGCAATCCAAGCAAGGAAACAAAAGAGTATCCACAAGAGCAACATCAGGGAGAACCGGAAGAGGATCCCCCATGCCTATAAGGAAGGAGACTATGTCACCCTGGAAAGGAAAGGCATTATTCCAAAACTATCCTTCCCACAGCAGGGACCTTACAAGGTGCTCAAGGCCCATGACAATGGGATTGTAACTATTGAGACTACTCCCTTTGTAACCGACCGGGTTAACATCAGGAGAGCGCATCCCTATTATTGCAGGGATAGCCCCAAACTGGAGACGTAGCCGTTTGTAACAGTCCCATGGAGGAGCATGCCGTGCACCGGAATACAGTCACAAGTCCACTCGGGACTGGATTAAGGATAAGGATAAAAGAATTAGCGAGTCGACAGAATCGCCGATTCTGAGGGCTCTAAGCAAATAGACTGACCGATAGAGCTCACAATTTGCATATCACTACTATTCTAATCACTAGTAGACCCGGGGTATGGCAGGTTTCCAGAGATACGACACTGTAATTACAGTCGATTATACGACGACCACCATTGTCAATTCTTTGAATTGATTATATTTCTTAACCTATCTTAATCCGGATAATTATTCAGTGGTATCCTACCATAATACCGCTCAATCCTTCAGTACCTCAACACGTACCCATACCATATCTTCAAAAGGTTAAGGTTACCCAATACCATACCATACCTTCAAAGGTTAAGGTTATCCAACATCATACCTACCTTCGGTCCTTCATACCTTAGGTCTGTCCTTCAACGACATACTACCTACTACCTCCGGTCCAAAATACTGGACCGATGACTCTTCTGTATCCGTTCCTAAATACTGTATCATTCCGCGTAGAAATACGTAGAATTTGTACCACAAACACGAATTATTTTAAATTTAAAAATTTGATCAATCCGATTAGATCCATTGATTAGATCCATTAGATCCATGCAAGCAAAAAGAGGTGCACATGAACTAAAGCACGTGTTTGCACGAAACAAAATGCGCGATCGAAAAAAAAAGATGAAAACTCCTTTTGAGCAAGCGTTGGATCCCCTGTAGACCTAATCAATGCTAATGGGACACACCAACCGGGCACAAAAATGGGTCTCTTTGGAACACAAATGAAAGTACAAGAACTATCTTAATGTTTCTAACACTTACTCTCTTACAAAAGCTCAGTGTCACAGCTTCTCAAAGAAAGTTCTCAGGCTCTCGAATGCCAGGTGGAAGCCTTTCAACCGGTAAAATCACATTGGCATGGCTTTACAGGCCTTGTTCAAGTCCCAATGAAAGGTGGATCAATACCACCAGCATAACTAGTGTCTAACCAGGCATAGGGAGTTTGTTGAGGAGAGTTTAACCCAAAAAGAACGGTTTGAATTGGTTGAAAATTGATTCCAAGTTCAAAAATATGTGCAGATCGGTCCAGTATTTTGGACCGGAGGTAGTACATAGTACCTTCGGTCCTTCATACCTTTGGTTATTTATTTATTTATTTTTAACCTTATCTTTTATACTTAAGCAAACAAGCTTAAGGTTCTTCGAAGACACTTGACACCTACTTCCCCTAACTACAAGTTGTCTTAGGTATCCACCAATACCTTCTCACTTATATATACCTACACATATATACCAAGTCCCTTCCAGTATCCAGCAGTACCCAGCAACTACCATGACTTCTGTTACACCCCTTCCATTTAAGTTCGACTTCGACGCAGAAGAACTTGAAAAGGCTGAGTATAAACGCGTGGTAACTACTGACAATGTGCGTTGATATTGCTCGTCAGCAATCTCGTAGATTTAACCGATCCGTAGATAAATCGTCTCGTACTGCGTACTGGAAAATAGGGGAAAGCCTTAACAATAATAACACGTATATCCCTGGCAAATAGTGAGACTACAGTGGGCACTGTTCAGGTTCTATTGCATACACTTAGTTACTACAAGGTACTTCCCTAGAGGTACATCGGAATCGATCGAAAAGGGAGGGCATGATAGGTGTTTAATTTAGAGTGGAAGATAAAGAGTGAATATATCGTGGCAGGAGCTGAGCGCATCTCAGCTCGTCTGTATCGTATCGTGACAGCGTTCCGCTAACTCGTATAATAACAGAGCTCTGTAGCTCCGGTACTGTATTCTACGGAGTAGCGTATCGCACGGAGTAGCGTAGCTTCGCTGAATACCGTATCGTAGCGTAGCTCCGCTTAATTATTAGATCCAAACGTATGCTAGCTCGTTGGGTAACTGTCTGGGTCAGGTATCCGGTCATAGTACATATTATACACCAATGACCCGACCCCGGCGGTAGCATAGTATCTTAGCATGGTATCATGGTAGGTTAGCATCTTTCAGTATCTCATAGCCTTAGCAACCCTAACCCTGTAGCATCTAGCTATACCATTACAGGTGCTATACTCGGGGTATGTACGATTGGTACAAATTGTACGCGACGACCCTAGTAACTTCTGTTAGCACCCATACTAGGCAGGATAGGTCTGTTGCTAAGCCTGTTGCTAAGCCTGTTGCTAACCATTTAGCACACAGCTCAGCACTCAGCTCAGCACCTGTTACTCAGCTACTGGATGCTGCTGCCTGTAGCCCCAGTACACTCTCCTACACAGGAGCCTTAGCACAGATCACAGCATCCACCTTGAATATCTTCATAAATGAAACTGAAACAACTAAGGTGAAGGTCACCTATATTACTTCAACGTCAACTCTCTTACAGATGCTTCATTCTATTTATGAATTTAATGAAGCGCGTTCTACGTTGGGTTGGACAACACGTCCCAGACTGTACGCCAAGTTCCCTGATATTCTAAGGAATTATTCTCATAAGACTTGGTGGAACACCAACATCCTTGGACATACTCATACGGTCCCTCACTTTGAACAAGACGTTCGCGCCTTCATTTGGTTCAAGTTCTCCAACAACGATGACGTCTATCGAAACCACAAGCGATTTCTGTCTCAGATCAAGAAGACTACTTCCATGACTGTTTCCAGTTTTGTTTCCTTGGTCACCTACCACAACAATGTCGTCCTTCCCTTGTTGCCTGGTGCTCTAGCTACTGTTGCAGATACCATTATTCCTAAGGATGATTTTGAAAGCCTCATCTATGATTCCATGCCTTCTGATTGGAAAGATGCATACGAAGACCATCACTCTCCCTTTGGTGACTCTCTTGCTGATATTATCACAAGAATGGAACGTTATTGTACCAAGGCCAATCGGAAGAACAACAACAACAACAACAACAACAACAATGCCAACAAGTCCTCCAACAGGCAAACTGGTAAAAATCGCAACAATAACAACCGTCGTTCCGGCAACAACAGCAACAACGCTCGGCATTCAAACAACAACAATTCCTCGCAGAATTCTGTCTCCAGTTCCAACTCTAATTCCACCTACAGAATTAAAGATACTGATCCTTGTCCCATTCATCCTGGTAAAAACCATAATTGGGGTCAATGTTTTAAGAATGTTGACAATCCTAATTCCAAGCGCCGTGGTCCCTCCAACTCCAACAATCGGTCTTCAGCTGATGCAAACGCAGCAACATCCTCTGCAAACAGTTCTCACACTTCTTCTGTGACCACTACTCCCAGCAATCCTCTTTCTTCTGGTGATGGCAATGTCTGCACCTTCATTACTCCACCTGAAGACGTTTGGGTTGATCTGTTTCATGTCAACACTTGAACCATCCATTGTTGATGATACACCTCTTGCTGAAGTGTTCACTGTCCCGGCTGATCCCTATGATCCTTCCATTGTTTTATCTCCAGCTCCACCGGATCCAAATCCTGAACCATTTGAACCACTCATCTCAAAACCATGCACTGATTTGGCTCCAACTACATTGACTACATGCAAATCCATCAACAATACATCCGGCAAGTTTTATTTCAAGACCCTCTTTGATAGTGGCTCCACCTTTGAATTAATCTCCAAAAACCACATCCCCAAGAACATCCCCATTCATGTTCTTGAGTCTCTAATTGGATTGGACACCCCAAATGGCAAGTTCAAATGCGCTCAATATGTTCATCTCACTGACATTATGTTTCCAGAGCTCTCTTATTCCAGGCGCGTTAAGAACTTGACCTGTTTTGTGGTTGACAACATGTACTACGATTTGATTATTGGACGTGCCACCATGAAGAATCTTGCCATCAAAATGGATTTTGAAGCCTCTCTTATTTCCTGGTTTGATAAGGAAATGCCCTTTCATCCAAGATCTTACTTCACTGATCAAACCTTGGTTCGGATGATCATCAGCAATGAACCCTATTCCATTGCTGAAGCCTACATTGCGCAAACCTCTCAATCCTATGTTGATAGTGCAACCAAATATGAGAAAACTGACTTGCAAGAACTGGTCTCCAACCAAACCCATCTTTCCAGTGACCAACAATCTCAGTTGCTCCAGATTCTGTCCAAACACCATCCTTTGTTTGAAGGTCTCTCTCACAGAGAACTTGGAATTTTCCCCCACAAGGAATTCCACATTGAACTCCAACCTGGTACAAAACCCTATCATATCAAACAACCCTACAGAATTCCTATCCATCAACAGGACGCTGTTAAAACTGAACTCGTTCGCCAAGTGAAACTTGGAATTGTTAAATTGTAACCAAAATCGGTTTTCGTTTGACAAACCCTTAACCCTACATACACTACATATGAATGCTCACACACTGCGCGAAAAGAAAACAAAATAATTTTCTACTGGGTTTACAGTACAAGAAAACAAGCAGCAGCAGCAACCACTCAGTAGAATTAACAAGACAGCAACGTCAAATTCCCGACAAGGTTGTTGTCCTCACATCTTTAGTTTAACTCTGATTTGAATACCTTGATACTTACATCCTGCTCCTTCAGCAGCTCCCTGTAGAACTACAAGCCTAAGATCTAACTGACTGAGCCCAAAAGTGGTAGTTAGAATAGATCTGGTTGATCTCGTTCGATCGGCCGTAGTGGTGAATCCGAGACTATCGATAGAACAGACCGGCACCTCAACCGGTTTGCTTGCTGTATATCTCCAAGCTTGCCTTAGGACCTATCAGCTTAAACCCTGTTTCAGCTACATTTTATCAGGAATTCTTGAAAGATGTTATGCAACTGAATGGGGTATGCCAACTTTTGTTGTCCCCAAGCCAGATGGTTCCTGCTGAATCATCTCTGACTTTCGTGAGCTTAACAAAGTCACCAAAAAGCTCCACTATCCATTGCCCAAGATTCAAGATATCTTCCATCGCCGCCGTGGTTCAAATATGTAACCCTCATTGACGTCAGCATGCAATTCCGTACCTTCAAATTGGATGAGCCTTCTACTTGGCTCTGTGTGTTTGTCACTCCTTTTGGTAAATTCAGATTGCTCAGACTCCCAATGGGCTTCCTCAACTCTCCAAGTTGGGCTCAAACAGTGTTGAAGTCTACATTGATGACATTGGTATCTTCTCGCCTGACTTTCAATCTCACTGCAAAACTGTGTCCACTGTTTTGTCCATCCTGCAAGCCAACAACTTCTCTGTTAAGCCTGCAAAATGCCACTGGTTCCAACAACGCGCTCCATGGCTTGGTCATATCATCACCACCACTGGCATTCTTCCAAATCCCAACAAGATTGCACCCATTTTGAAGCTTGCTTTTCCACAAACTATCACTGATCTCCGTTCCTTCATTGGCATGATTAACTTCTATTTGGCTCATTGGCGCAAGCGCGCTGAGATTTTGGCTCCTCTCACTGCCCTATCTGGCAAGGCGCATGGGACGCTCAAGCCAACTCCTGAACTGCTTGCTGCCTTCAAAGCTGCCAAAACCATGATTGCTGAGGAAATTCTCCTCACGTATCCTGATCCTAACCTCCCATATGATGTCTACACTGATGCCTCCGATTATCAGATTGGTGCTCTCATTATTCAAAATGGCAAAATTGTTGCATGCTTCTCCAGAAAGCTCACCTCCACTCAGCTCAAGTATCCAACCATCGACAAGGAAATGCTCTGCATTGTGGAAGTCTTCAAAGAATACAGAACCATTCTTTGGGGTGCTGTGATCATTGTCTACACTGACCATGAAAATCTCACCCGCCAAAACCTACAATCCAACCGGATTCTGACCTGGCGCATGCTCCTTGAAGATTTCAGTCCTGTTTTCAAGTTCATCCAAGGCAAAGACAACATTCTGGCTGATGCCCTCTCGCGCCTTCCCCTTTAGGAGGAGCAGGGTTTGCCTTCTGTTTTGCCTTCTAAAGATTCAACTGATCTTCTTGTCAAAGATCCAAACACTCAGCCAATCTCCAAGGTTGACACTTCCGATCTTTCAATTGCAGATCTCTTTATCCATTATCCTGCTGTAGATCTTCCTGCATATCCTCTGCATTTTGATGCTCTTGCCAAGGCTCAAGCAGCAGATTTAACCATCCAGAACACCAAGCTGTGACGGGCTAGTGTAGCTAGCAGTCACGACTGAATAATTAACCGAATCCCATATGGGAATCGAATATTATTATATATCCAATCATGAATACGTTTCGGTTGAGTCCCAGAAGGTGATATATGCCTAATCGTGGGAACCAACAATGAATCAACATTTATGGCAAGAGCATGCCAAAATGTGGCTATGCTCGCGACCTCAATTTTTATGTTCAACTCGCGTAACAATATTCCATAAAGTATCTAAACATTCACAATTTTCATACCACTCCGATTTTTCTACTCTAGACCGTAACACAGTAATTACTGTTTGTGCTTTACAGTAGAAACAGTAGAAATCAGTACTGAATTCAAAACAAGAACAAACCTCCCCTATCCTCAACAACAGAGGCACGTTGTATCCCCGACAAGCGACATGGCAGGCATCTACAGAGAACCACCTGTCTCCTACAAGAGCTCTTTCGATAGCTCCAAGCCGAAACTAATCACGCTCTCGGTCTACGACAATGCCGACCATTCCGACAGCGTCAAAATCCCCCTCTTCACAGACAAAGGAGGTCTAGAAGAGTTGCTTCACACCGAGGAGGCCTTCCTGAACGCAGCAGAAGATCTAGGTGTACAAGACTCAGCGCTTATCCGCTACTTCGGACGCTGCTTATGTGTCAAAGCCCAAACCGAATGGAGAGCCCTCGCACGGAGCACCCGACCGAATGGACAGAGACTATATCCACTTACGAGACAAGGATTCAATTCAGCTTTTGCAGCCTTTATCAAATACTACTGCAATGCAGAAGATGCCAGAGACCTCATGCACATATACCTACGAAGCCCGGCATGCAAGAAGAAAGTAGAATCCACTTGCAAAGACCACAACGATCGACTCATCACTCTCATGAAATATACAGCAAAATTACATGGATATGTAACCAACCTGGACCATCTCCAGCAAGTCACCATTCTCCTACACAGCTACCCAAACTCCTGGATCGAAGACTATGTCCGTATCCACCAAGGGGTCACTCAGCACACCACTACTCAGTTCATCGTCGACCACATGAGCAGTCTCGACCGACTCAGCAAACAAAAGAACAAGAATAACGGAAGACGTTCCAACAATTCTAATAGTTCTAACACCAATAACAGGAAGCGCTCTGGCAACCAGAAGAACAATCCAAAGAGCAAGAAGAAATCCAATCCCTGTCGGATCCAAGGACACAACCATGATTGGTCCGAATGTCCTAAGAACAAATACTCCAAGAACTACAAAGGGCCCGGCAACAACAAGACCCAGGGCTCCACCCCCAACACTGAAACCTTCCACACTCAAACTCATGACCTTTCAGGCAGCAACGAGTCTTTCCAAGCCCACATGAAGGCAGCGATGGACTCATATCACTCGGACTTTGGAGGCCGAACCGAAAGGAGCATAGATGGTGAGCTTATATGGCTCCCATGATTGCAAAACCAATCCTCCACCAAGAGACCCAAGAGTCCACCAAAACCAGCAATCACCTTGCCTCCGGCGCCACAGGCCCTGGATGCCAGTCCAGCACAGCTGACTGGGATGACGCAAGGAGGAGATCTCCCGGAGAAAAAGGGGAAGGAACCTACAGGATGGAGTCCTGTTGAGCGCTTAGCAAAGACTGCAACAGCAGCAACCACAAAACACGTTCGATTCTCCGAAGAGAGCAATTCGAACATGGAGTCGAATTGGAAACAAACGAATCGATCCAAGGGTACAGACGCATCATCGATTCATTCAATCGATCAGACAGCAGCAAGAAATAGACCACTCTTGTCTCTAGCAAGAAATTGGTCTACCGGTACAGCAAAAAATCTCTATTGCAATACCCAAAACTCCAAAGACTACACCAAAGGAGGTGCGCTGGAGCAAAATTATTTAAAGCTGCTGTCGACTACTGGAAATCCAGTAGAACAGGCATCGAATAAGAGCAACGTGGCTCCTATTCTTTTAACAAAAGTACAGTACATACAAGGCATACCAACGAAATCAAGACCACTACTCGCCCTACTAGATAGTGGATCATCCGGAACACTAATCAACAAACGAGCACTACCATTTGGCACAATGATGCCACTCCGAAGCAAGCATCAAGTCGTAACTACTACAGCAAATGGAAGCTTTGATACTACAGAATACATCATCATGAAGAACCTCAAGCTACAAGAGTTCGGCAACTACACCATCGACAAACAACAAGCACGACTCTTCCATTCCCCTGACTGCAGATATGACCTAATACTAGGCAGAGACTTCCTCCACCTAGCAAAGATAAATCTCCTATTCAAAGAAGGAGCAGTTCAGTGGATGGATAGAACTATTCCTATGAAGGACACCTCCCTATACCACGACAACCATACCATGCTCATGGAAGATTTGGAGGATGCTGAACTCTTCGCTGATGATCTCTCCTTTGCCAATCCATACAAGTCTAAGGTTATTCTCGACAGAGCCTACCAAGAAACAGATCCATCTACAGTCGCACAGCAACAGTCCCACATGTCCAAAGCAGAGCAACAACAATTCCAAGCAATACTAAGCAAGTATCCGAACGTCTTCAATGGTGAACTTGGCAAGTACCCTCACAAAAAGATATCTCTAAGACTGAAGCCCGGATCCAAGCCCATCCACAAAAAGCCTTATCCAGTAGCATACAAACGAGAAGACCTATTCAAAAGAGAACTCCAAAACCTTTGTGATGATGGAGTACTCAAGAGATGCTCGGGACCAGCTGAATGGGCATTTCCAACCTTCATAGTACCAAAGAAAGATAACAGGGTACGATGGGTATCAGACTTCAGGGAACTCAACGAACTCCTCGAAAGAAGACCTTATCCCATACCAAGGATACAAGATATCATGAACAAGCGAGGCAAGTATACCCACTTCACCAAGATTGACTTGTCCATGCAATACTACTGCTTTGAACTGGACGATGCAAGCAAGAAACTCTGTACCATAGTCACACCATATGGTTGCTATGAATACCAACGCCTACCAATGGGTGTCAAAGTCTCTCCGGATGTTGCCCAACAACTCATGGAAGATATCCTACAAGACACTGACTGCACTGTTTATATTGATGATATTGGCATCTGGACTGATGGATCCTTTGATCTCCATATGAAAACTATCGACAAGATCCTAGACCGGCTCAACCAGAATGGACTCAAGTGCAACCCACTCAAATGTGATTGGGCTGTACAAGAGACTGACTTCCTTGGATATTGGATGACTCCCACAGCAGTTAAGCCATGGAGAAAGAAGATTGAAGCCATTCTACATATGGACCGGCCCAGAACTGTGACCCAAGTCAAGTCCTTCCTAGGAGCCGTTGGATACTACAGAGACATGGGGCCTCGCAGATCCCATGTCCTAGCTCCTCTCTTTGACATCACTGGAACCCCTAAGACTCCTCAAGCAGCAGCCATCAAAGCCAAACAAAGAAAAGCTCCCTCAGCTTTTGTTTGGGGACCTGCTCAAGACAAAGCTTTTCAAGAAATGAAAGCCATGGTAGCAGCGGATGCGCTGAACACCTATCCAGACCTTAACAAGCCCTTTGAACTGTACACTGATGCCTCAGACCTACAGCTTGGTGCTGCCATAATACAGGATGGCAAACCAATAGCCTATTGGTCCAAGAAACTAACTGATGCCCAAAAGAACTACACGACCATGGAGAAAGAACTCCTAGCGATTGTACTCTGTTGCAAGGAGTACCGAAAAATGTTACTTGGCGGTGTTATCAATGTATACACTGACCATAAGAACCTTACCTTCCGGACGCTCTCAGTCCAACGCGTCCTCCGGTGGAGACTCTTCCTAGAAGAATTCGGCGTAAACCTCACCTATGTTGAAGGCAAGAAGAATGTTCTTGCTGATACCTTCTCCAGGCTCCCCCGGATGGATCCACCCACTGTGGGGAAGAAAGAAGCCCTTGGTAAGGGCACTCTTATCGATTTCTTGAAACTTGAAGTCCCTGAACAAGATGAAGAACTGTTTCTAACAGAGTTTCCGAACCCATTCCAGCACTTATGCAATGACGCAGATCAGGAATTATACTCCTGTTTGCTGAATAATGAGTGTCTAGTCAACCTACCAAATAACCAAGACATGGAATGCCCGGTTAACTATAACAAGATATACCTCCATCAGCAGAAGGACCCAACCATCAAGTTCAAGATTCAATCCAAGGCCTTCTTCTACCAAGAATTAGAAGGCAACAAGATACTTTGCTACGCGAACCAAGCTAACCCGGACTGCTGGAGAATTTACATTCCAGCATCCCTCATCAACGATACCATTAAATGGTATCATCTCCTGTTGGGTCATTGTGGATCCACCAGATTACAACAAACTATATCAGCTCGCTTCTATGCTGACAATCTAACCAGCCTATGCAAGTCCTACATATGTCCAGATCACTGCATCAAGTACAAGAATCAGAATGCTCAATATGGCAAATTACCACCAAAGGAAGCGCCACTATCCCCATTTCACGAAGTACATGTTGACCTGATAGGACCATGGAAAATTACAGCTCAAGGCAAGAACTACAACTTCAAGGCCTTAACTTGTATTGATCCGGTAACAAACCTTTTAGAAGTTATCCGAATCAGGGACAAATCCTCTCAGCATGTATCAGACCAATTCAAGAACTGCTGGCTCTCAAGATACCCAAGACCCATCCGGTGTGTACATGACAATGGTGGCGAATTCCTAGGAGCAGAATTTCAAACTACCCTCAAGCAGTATGGAATCAACTCCATTCCCACAACAGTGAAGAACCCCCAGTCGAACGCCATATGCGAGCGTGTTCACCACACAGTTGCTGATATCCTCCGAGTCCTGGTACATGTTAATCCTCCACAAGCGAACACCAGAGCAAGTCAGCTCATGGACAATGCCCTTTCCACTTGTATGCATGCCTCCAGATGTGCTGTCAATGCTGCCTTACAGGCTTCCCCTGGATCCCTTGTATTCAATCGAGACATGCTGATCGATCTACCATTAACTGCCAACCTATTGGCACTTCAGCAGCTAAGACAGCAAGGCATTAACAAGGCTCTACTTCGAGACAATGCCAAGCGCAAGGAACATACCTTTCAACCCAACGAGAAGGTATGGATGCAAGAGCCAGATCCAGACAAACTACAGCCTCGAAAGACAGGACCATTCACTATTGCCCAAGTCCATGGTAATGGTACTGTTAAGATTCAAAAGACTCCAACGGTCACTGAGACCGTTAACTTTCGTAAGTTAACCCCTTACAAAGAGCTCCCAACGGACCATTCCGAACCCGATGACTCAGCAATCCATTGGGCAGCTTAAGTATGGGATTCGTTCAATCATGAGGCACTATGTGACGGGCTAGTGTAGCTAGCAGTCACGACTGAATAATTAACCGAATCCCATATGGGAATCAAATATTATTATATATCCAATCATGAATACGTTTCGGTTGAGTCCCAGAAGGTGATATATGCCTAATCGTGGGAACCAACAATGAATCAACATTTATGGCAAGAGCATGCCAAAATGTGGCTATGCTCGCGACCTCAATTTTTATGTTCAACTCGCGTAACAATATTCCATAAAGTATCTAAACATTCACAATTTTCATACCACTCCGATTTTTCTACTCTAGACCGTAACACAAGCATTATTCCACCAAAGATTTTGCTGGTACAGAACTCAAGGTTTATTCCAAAAACAACCAAACCAAGATTGTCCTTCCAAACGCGCTTGTCCAAGACACCATCAACTGGTATCATCATGTACTTGGTCATGCAGGCGTTGAATGTTTGACTAGAACTATCTCCATGCCCATCTATTCTCCAGGCCTCAAGGACGCCGTTGCTGAATATTGCAAGACCTGTGATTCCTGTCAACGCCACAAGAATGCCCACATTTCTTATGGCCATCTTGCAACCCATGAAGAACTCTCCATCCCTTGGGAAACCATTGCCATTGACACCATTGGTCCCTGGAATGTCAATATCCCAAATACTGGCAATGTTGAATTTAATGGTTTCACCATTATGGATATGTGCACCAACCTGCTTGAAATCAAACGCGCTCCTCAGATGAATCCCTCTGGTAAAATGTCCATCTACGCTTTGAATGATGCCTGGCTTTCTCGCTATCCAAAACCCAGCAGATGCATTTTTGATCAAGTTTCTGAATATCTCAATGTTGATTTTCAATCTCACCTCATTAACCTTGATATCAAGCCTGTTCCTACCACAGTCAAGAATCCTCAAGCCAACGCTGTTTTGGAACGCGTGCATGACACAATGAAATCTGCCATGTGCACTGAACTCCATGCCAATCCTCCACAGGATTTGCAACAAGCCATTGATATTATTGACAATGTTTTTGCCTCTGCTCAATTTGCTGTCAGATGCACTGTGCATAAAACATTTGGTGTCTCACCTGGTGCAATTGCCTTTCATCGTGATATGTTTCTTCTAATTCCTATCATCACTGATATCAAGCTCCTCAGATCCAAACGCCAATCTGTTATTGATCAGAATGCACTCAGAGAAAACAAGCGTCGTAAACACCATGACTACAATATTGGTGATCAAATCGTGATCTTCAACTACAAGACTGATGCGCTTGGTTCCAGAGCAATTGGCCCATTTACCATCACTCAAGTCCACACCACAAATGGCACTGTATCTTTCCTTCGCAATGAGCACATCATTGAACGGATCAATCTCAGACGTATCAAGCCTTATCATTCCGCATGAGATCTTTTCCAAGTTCAACAAGATCTATCTCGAGAAGAAAGATAATGTCGTATCTCCCAAAACTACGACACACAAGAAACAAACTATTTATGAATTAAGAAACAAACACTGTTTCTATCAACTTCAAGGTTCTCTATGACCAATGTCCCCAACTCAGGTTCTCTATGACTTCTTTAGGTTCTTTAAGACTGTTCTTCATGTTCTTCAAGACCATT
This sequence comes from Pseudo-nitzschia pungens, assembly GCA_037355855.1. NCBI lineage: Eukaryota > Bacillariophyta > Bacillariophyceae > Bacillariales > Bacillariaceae > Pseudo-nitzschia > Pseudo-nitzschia pungens. The sequence continues at coordinate 2,246,412 of CM074764.1, read as the reverse complement.
CCAAGCTTCTCTATGTCTGTTTGATTTCTATCATAGTTCCATATCATAATTTCAATCATAATTCTTAAATCAGCAGATTATCAAACCAACTATTTTTATGTTCTTTATCTTTGGTCGTTCTTCTGGTTTCCAGAGATACGACAATCTATTCATGCACTTCAAGGTTCTCCATGACCAATGACCTATGTCCATTACCAAAAGTCTTATGAGCATTCGAAACCTTATATATGAAGTATCTAATACTGTATCTATTAACTTCGTATGTTTTATCATGACAAACAACACGACGAGAAACATTCTACTGGTATACTAATATGATTTAATCTTCAGTTTCCAAAATAATAATAATCATACTTTTCATAATTCCTTAGGTTTACTACTATTTCCACGAATAGCTTTATTTTTATGTCGGTCAATCCCATGGTTTCCAGAGATACGACACTCGGTACCGGTATGTACCGGTAAGCTCTAAGGTTACGTACCGTAACCTTACGCTAACCTTTTTATTTTAAGCAATGGAAAATGGAAAAAACTTTGACCCAATCGACTTATTCAAAACGGATCGAATGTTTTTGACTCGACTCACTGGACTCGAACATCAACGAGAAACGCACGTAACGCTCAGAGCCATCAAAAATCAACCCACAAAAAGAACGTCGACCGAAACTGCTTTTGTTCTGTGCTTGTTTCGGTTCGTCCCTTTGACAGCGCACAGACAGGCTGTTTGTGCAATTGGATGATACGGTTCGTAGGCCACACCCATCACCCATCACCCATCACCCCAATTTTCTGTACGCATCGTTCCTTTCGGGCTAGCAATAGAGTCAGGAATACGGTAATTACTGCAATTGAAAAAGAGAACCGATCGATTCGAACGAGACGAGACGAGACGAGACGAGACATCCGGATATTGATTGATTGATTGGTTGATTGATTGATTGCTCCTGGATACCGACGTACGAACGAGCTCCAAAAATAACAAGTTCACAAACATCACAATGGCAGTTGCGCAGTACCTCCATTTCGCCGCTCTCTTGTTCGCCGTCGCAACGACGTTCACGGTTGACTGCTTTTCTCCGGGATGGGTGGCACACACGAATACGAATGGCCGTGCACTCACAAACGCCAACACATGCGCCCACACAAAGACGCACACAAAGACGCACACAGAGACGCAATTGCGGGCGGCGGGACGAAAACCCTCCCTGGTGTCCGATCCCTCCGGACCCACGGTGGAGCTCGAGCCGGAGGAATTCAACGAGGTCGATTTCGACGACCTTCCGGAGGGCAAGTACGATGAATCCAAAATCCCCATCCCGCACCAGCCCTGGAGGAGGGGAGAGACGGCCGGCTGCGAGGCTCCCATCGACGCCGAGTGGCGCAAGGAGGCCGAGAAACTGATCGAGATGGGCGTCCAGATCGCCGGGGGGACCTACATCGACACCACCTGGTACCTCACGTCGGTCGTGGTGACGATCGGCATGGACTTTCAGGAGATGAAGATGGATCTCCTGCGCGAGGGCGGACCGGAGATCAAGGTCGACACGGCGACCAAGCCGATCTATTACGATCCGGACGATCCCGAGCCGGAAGACATTTGGTACGAGGAGGACGAGGAAACGCCCATCTTTGAGCGGGACACCGAGGCGGAAGGACGCCATTGCCAACCGCACCTACGCCAAGGCGGATCCCGAGGCGGGAGAGGCGGACACGCTCGAGAGCCTGGGATTGGATCCGGACGGTGAGTAGCAACGCAAATGAAATGGACGAAACAAAACAAAACCAGAACAAAACATACTGCATCGAACCAAATATGTTGCGACTGGACCGATGTACCGTTCTGCAGATGCGTTGCAAGCAACATGGACAAACCGTTCGTTTGTTTCGTATTGTAGTTGAATCATCCTAACAAATCCCGAATTGCTCAGTGGATCGAACCAAGTTCCAGTTCCTTTTTAAGTTCAATTCTGACTCTTGTCGCTCCTTCTTTCTCTCACCAATATCCACACCCAAACCATACTACTAATGCTACTACTACTATACTCTGCATTGTTTTGTTTCTTTCTTTGGTTTGGTTTGTTTCTCATAAACCAGGCGACGCCCCCCTCTACGTCGACAAGGAATTCCGCGAGGACCTGGCCCTCCGGGCCCACGAGCTCCGCAGGATCCGCGACACCAAGACCGACGACCCCGTCGACTGGGACGACATGTTCTGGTTCGACAAGAGCGGTCCCCACAAGAAGCACTACGGAGAAAAGGTCAACACGGCCGCCCTCTCGACGATTGCCGGTTCCGTCCTCGAGGCCCTCGGGCACCGCGAGGAAACCCTGGGGGTCCTGGCCCGCCACGAGGTGGTCCTGGCGTCGCCGAGCAACCCCCGGTCCCTCGACACCCAGTCCAAGTTCGACGCGGCCATCGGCAAGCGCGTGGCGGTCCGGACGCACGATCCGTGGGAGTCCAACCGGTCGCTGTACGGCATCCTGGTGGACCGCAACGCCCTCGACGTGTACATCAACCAGAAGGGACGGCTGGTGACGATACCCAACAATTTCGTGTCGGGCGTCGAGCTGATGCTCTCGGACGAGGAGGAGGACGAACTGGAAGCGGAGGAAGAACTGATGGAATTGGCGGCCGACGAAGATCTCGGCGAGGACGAATCCCACGCGGAATTGATGAAGCGACGCATCGCCGAGTTCGAAGCCGAGCTGGAGGAGGTCCTGGCGGAGGAGTACGACGAGGAGGAGGAGGAAGACGAGGATGTGGACAATGACGATGACGAAGAAGAGGACGATGGCATCGAAGAAGAGGGGATCTAACGACCTAGTACTACTAGACTGCAATTTTCTCAATCTATTTATTTTTCACATACCAATACCGTCATCCAAACCGAACGGCAACTGTGTCGATCGCACTGTTTGTTTACCCGTACATCATCAATTACGAAGGATTGTATTGCAATACTAGTAAAGTGAGATTTTTTTTTGTAGTCAAAAAATTACTACTTTGCTGCGTAACTTACTGTAATTCTTCCAGAATCAGATATCCCCTCCACGACTTGCATGTTGTTTACTCAGGAGTTGAGGGCATTTTGACCTTCGTCTGGTGGTAGATTTTTCTACACGGCACTACCGTACGGAGCAGCTCCTGGGCAACTCCTGGAAAAATCTCTCCACCAGCATCTTACTACGGTAGTACTAATTCTACATGGCAGTGTTCAAAATTACATTTTGGCACCTAGTACTACTTGTAGTCAGGGGTCATAATAAGAAGGGGTATGCCACGACATCTGTACGTCGTCCGTGTTCGTCGTACAAATACTAGTAAAAAAAAGGGCACTCCGTATTCCATGTGTGGTCCAAATACTACAAAATTCCTATCAGCTGTCCCCCGGTTCTACATCCCCAACTACTCATTCTTACGGAAGCCGGGGGACAGCTGATAGGAATCATAATTTACTGCATATCACTAGTAAAAGTGTACCTGATAAACCAACTTACCAAGTACACTTCCAATCACTCTCCAACTTTTAAATTTGATGTGCGGTTCACGTATATAAGTAGTAAGTACATTTTTCAGTTTACATCCATCTGCTGTCTGATATTGCTGATTCAAACTACCAGTGATCTGTGCCTTCCACCTGGAATACAAAATACAAAATCGGAATTTCCTGTCCGTCATCCATTTTATTTTTATTCAATTAAAAGCTTCCACTTGGAACTAAAATTTGGACCATCCATCCAAATAAATTACTTTAACTTCCATCCATCTAGACTGAAAATGAGTAACATATTCAGAATCCTTGTAAAAAATTGGGCTAGATATAATATTCACATATTATTTTGTTACAATTTTTGATGGAGTTGTTATTCATTGAAGTTTAATAGTTTTTGTTAGTATTATGCAGTGAAATTGGAAAAAAAAATTGAGGCTGAGGGAAATTTTTCTTATTTGGACCACACATGGATTATGAATCACTGATTTTTAGTGATCGTGGCATACCCCTTCTTATTATGACCCCTGGTACTAGTACCGTATACCAAAAATGCAACCTTAGTTGCGTGCGCTATGCGCCCATGCAACCACTACCACATAATACGTAGTATGTATACATAAGTACGGTTTAATGCCCCCCCTGTATATGAGAGGTGCGGGTACAGTTTTGCCCTTTGATTTTCAATGGTTAAGAATACCGTACTGGTTGCACTGTAAATATTGCAGTAATAGTAGATTTTTATTCTTTTAACACGGGGTGCGCAACCTTCCGTTGCACTTTTAAATTAAGGATCGATTGTTTCCCTTGTTTCCCATGAATATGAAAGAAATTTCTGTCAGATGCCAATTTAAAACAATTCCGAATGGACTAGTTGCTCACAAAAAGACACGCAACAATGACACCAACAGCAGCAAAAGCAGCATGCCCCGACAGCAGCTTTCAATGAATCCAAGAGCCATAAGGCAAAGGGAAAGGCGTGCAAGGCTGCACGCAGCAGCAGGAGCACCAGCAGCACCTCGTCGTGGACCGGCAGCTCCTGCGTCAACAGCAACAACGTACTAATGATGGTGAGGAAGAAGAAGAAGCTCCTGCCGATGCTGCGGATGAAGAAGAAGGACCCCTGAAGAAGATGATGAACCTGATGATACTCATAGGGAATTACTACCAGCACCTCCTGGACGTGCTCAACCTCCACGTCGATCCTTTCCACGGCGTCCAAATCATGGTCCACCAAATCTTCCGAATGATGTGAACACTCCAACACAGCTGCTAAGACACCACTCCATGCTGCTTGAGCTGATGACACACTTTACAGGAATAGTCCAACCAAGCAACAAAGTCTTTACAAATCTGGAACTGTCCCTCCTCACTCCGGACGACATTTACAGGTGGATGTGTTACAAGTCATTTGGACTAGAGGATCCAACGCCGGAGGACAATCCTTACTACGCTCGATCTTCAACTCAACCATAGAGTTCTGGAAGAAAGCAGTGAGTTATTTCATGCCAAACACTTCAACCTGGAATGAAGTTACAGAGGAAGGGAGCCCCACTAAGTCAAAAAGAATCAACAATCTAATCAAAGCTGTAAAGAGGAAGGAAGCTCATATGCTTGGACGAAAGGGACAAGCCGACCGAGCATTCACCCATGACGAGTTTGTTCAGCTGCTGGAGCTGTTATCAGGGGTGTACACACTTCCAAGGCTGAGACACCAAGCCATGCTGAAGTTCCAGCTCGATCTAATTGTAAGAGGAGATGATACATCCCACATGAACAAGGCAAGCCTGCAAGAGAGTCTAACATATCCAGGATATCTTATGGTGCGGATGCGGTGGTCAAAGAACGTTCAAGAGGAGAAGGACTGTCCCCTCCAGCTTCTCATGGGCGCAATGGACCATCGATTCTGTGTACTGTTGGGCCTCGCTGTCTACCTAGAGACTTGGCTAATTGTAGGAGGAGGGCACCTGAGCCAGTGGCTCTTTGCTGAGGGAGAGAGTTCCGCAGAATCGACAACACAGGCACAGGACAAGGAGGCAGAAACATGCAAGCTTGTATACCAAAAAGCAATGAAGAAAGTACTGTTTGGAAGGCATTTTTGATTTGCAGGAGATAAGCAGCTTGGTACCCATTCAGTTAAGAAGTGGGCCACTACCCTGGCGCGTCGGTCGGGTGCTGCTAAGGATGACGTCAATTACAGAGCTCGATGGAAGACAAGGTCAATGCAAGATAGGTATGCTGATATTCAGTTAGACTGGCCTGATATTAATGCTGGAAGCAAACTCTGTCACAGAGGCGTCTGTTTATACAAAGAGAAGGATGGTAGTGGGCTTACAAGCGCCTGGCTCTGTGCGTCGGTAACACCAGCAATTTGAGGGGCGTTTGGGAGTGGAGTGGCAGTTATCCTTGCAAAGCCCTTGCTTTGGGCATGTTATGATGCTGCTGCTGCTGAGTTAGTTCCCCACGGATTAAGGCAAGCAATTGTCAATAGATATGAACTCATTGAAAACGAAATCGAGGGGAATCCAATTGAGAAGATTCGTGTCATTCCTTCGAACCAGGATGACATCGTGTTCATGGATGAAGTCCCTCCTGATGATTTAGAGGATAGAGGTGGTGGATTTGCAACAGGAGGACAGCAGTGGAGGAACGCTATTTTTGCAAAGATCTGTTCTGTTCTAACGATTGTAACAGAGAACTGGAACCACCAGTTAGCAGAGCTTCGCAGATATTAAGCGACAAATGCGAATGCTGACAGGCATTACCTGTGGTCTATCAATGGCTCCTGCAAGGTGAGGAGAAGGTGGAGGAGGTGCTGGTGCTGCACCAAGAAGAGCACCAGCACTAGGCATCCCAGAGGGGGCTCGCCCTGCTACTCTACATCCACATCCCCGAACTATCGAAGCAATGTGGGACGAGTATCAGAATGGTATTGGCGGAAGGAAACCAGCAAGAGAGTTCACAAGACAAGAGAGAGGCTGGTGCAAGTATAAATATGCAAGGAGGAAGCTTATCTGGATTACTGTAGAACGCTTGCTGGATCGTGGTAATGATCTGAACACAACATGCAATAAGATTGGGCGTGTCCATGGGGACATGTCAATGACACGTCTGATCAAAGCAATTCGCAAAGACAATTAATTAATTAATATACGTATTTAAATAACTTTAATCACCAAAGGTGAAACTAAATTACTCAGTCTGTAACCAGACTTTAACGTCGCCTCCATCAGAGAGTCAGGACCCCAAGTGGCAGAACGACAAATTTTCAAACAAACCTTGAACATCAAGCAGGGAAAAGACAAACAAGTCCCACAAAATAGGGACTTGAGATACAGTGAGATGGGATGATATTGGGATTCAAACCAGTAGCAAAAGGGATGGGGCAGGAGAAGAAGCAGGAACAGAAGACAAAACCGAAGGTACAAAGTGTAATCAACCCTGAGGTCCAGTAAGCCAGGCTCTGAGAAGAGCAGCCTCTTGTTGGTATGGCTGCACTGGTGGGACAGGCGCTGCATACTGCTTCCTGGCAAGGTGGATGGTTGCAAGCCACTGCCTCTTGGCAGTCAGGGTGTAACCTTGTAGGACTTGGAAAGGGGTTTGTAACAGGGAGTGTGACTGGGGAAGTGCACCAGCTGCACCAATTGCCAATTCTGAGGTGATGGAAGCATCAAGAGATTGGTGTTGTTCAGCATCAAGGGTACCCCCAGGACCATGGAGTCGTTCATTCCTATATGTCCAAAGATCCCAGGAGGTAAGAAAGAACTGATGGATGATAGCTGTGGCCCAGCGTTTGGGAGAACGCTTGCTTCCAATGTGGGAGTAGTAGTCAGCCTGGATTTGGTACCAGCGAGGAGACCACCTACCAAGAAGCCAGTTGTGCCAACCAATTGTCCTCTGTGCCCTGACAGCTGTGGCAATTGCAGGGGAGTAGGATGATGGATAAATGTTCTGGCCCTTCCGAACTCTTGTGAGAAGATCCACAATGGCAGCCACCAATGAGGGATCAGTTTGTTCAACTTCAAGCCTCTTCTGCAGTGGTCCCTTGAAAGCGGACACACTGTGCTGTACTGCCCCAGTGTCCTTGCAGGAGAGCACATGAGAAACCTTCTCGTTGTCTGCATCACACAATGGGCACCGGGAGTGATCCTGATACTGGTAGTGGAGGAGTTGGTTGCCAACACCAATGCATCCAGAAGCAAACTTGACAAACCACCTTTGCATGCCAGGAGGTAGACGCTTGAAGGCAGACAGATGGGCACACCAATGGATGGAACTCAAAACAGGTTGTGGAATGGGAATATCATGGTGGGTCTGCCAGTATTGGAGAAGAGGAGGACCAGAAATAGCAACATGCAAAGCATTCTGATCAAACCTTGAACACTTGCATCCATTGAGAGAAAATGCCCAAGGCTCAAACACAAGTCTGGGGTAGTGATGGGCAGAAGCTCTATGGACAGAGAGAAAGGCCTTGGCCATGCTGTCAACCTGATGATTGCGAAGGGCCCACCAATCAAGAAAGATTCCAGCTTGATGTCCCTGAACCCATTGAAAGTTCACAGAAATTGGCAGGGCAGAAATCATGTTTCTGATGACATAAACATAATCAAAAGACTTCTGGGAAATAACCAATGGCCAAGATCCCTGAGCCTGTTTGAGAGCTGTGTCACCATCAAGGGCAATGTTGATAGAGCCAGAAGCAATATCAAAGATACTCACCAGAGCAGTGCAACAGGTGAGAACTCCAATGATACCTGCCAGTTCACTCCTATAGGATGACTGATCCTCAGGGGATCCACTGACAAAATTACAGCCAGTGAGGAACAAGGAAGCAGACTTGGTGGAGGTATTGGGTGACATAATGAAAGCAGAAGTTCCTCTGAGAAGGTCCGGATCAAATGAACCATCACAGACAGCACTGGCAGTACCACTCTGGATAGCATCAACAAGGTGCTGACAGCCAGCCTGTGGTAGGGAATATTTGTGGAGAAGTACCCTTGGAGACTCACAGAGTGCATCAAAGGCATCTGCAGGGGAAGCTGGAAGAGAATCAAATGGATTGTACTCGAGAGGACCCATGTCTGGAGGTTCGGAAACAAAAGCTGAGGACCCAACCACGCGTGCAACTTGTCCGCAAATAACAGGGCAGACAAGCACAACAGCACAGGCTGGTTTGTCAGAAAGGATTTCAGCAGTGACCCTATATCTGCCTCGGCCTTGGGAGATGCTCACAATCCAGCCAGTAGAAGTTTTGAAGAATATTCTGTTGGTGGATAGAGACATAAACCAAGGCCAAAGAGAAGCTGTCTGGGGAGAGAGCCAATGCCCAAGGTGAAAAGAAGGAGCCAGTGCCCTGGCTGCAGGGGGTGGACAGGGGGGAAGAAAACAGGTTTGAAGAGCCTGAGTCCATAAGCGCTGTGCTGCTGGAGGCCAAGATGGAGGACATCTAGGCCAGTCAAGATGATCCCTCAAATGATTGGAGGATGTCAGCTGGAAAGCCATGGGAGAGAGTCTTTTCCCATCTGGAGTACAAATATCAGAAAGGGACACAGCCCTGAGTGACATGCGAATGTGGTTCAAGAGAGACAAGTCAGCACCTCTGAAGCCAGCGTTGACAAAGGCTTGCATGAGATAACAGTCATTGGAACGTAGCAGCGGGAGATCTGGGAAGTCTTCAAACAAGCTCACAGGGTGAACAGAGAAAAACTTCCACACATGTTTGTACCAGCAAGGAGTGACGTAGGAAGCAAAAGGATGATATGGTGTGACACCAAGATGGAGAGGAATGCCAAGTTCGAGCCGGAGAGACTCAGCAGTTAGCCTGAGAATCCGACCAGTTTGGGAGGACCTGACAGATTCCTGAAAGAGAGTGGCAATATGACTGAACTCTTGGAGGAGATATGGATGAATGAAACCAAAGCCTTGATAGAGGGAAGGACCATAGAATACATGTCTGGGAAATGTCCGTGACATCCCTGCTTTATTCAGCACAGGAACAAGTGCTGGGTGAATGATCTTTGTCCAGGTGGCCTCATCAAGTTGCGTGACAGGCATGGGGTATTCAACAGACTTCATGAAAGAATACTTGAAGGTGTAGAGGGATGCGCGCTTCTCACACTTGGAAGCCTTGAGTTGAGAGCCAAAAGACTGAGACTGGGACTTCATGTGAGCAATCTGTGCTTCCTCATTGCCATCCATGGAGATAAAAACCCCAAGGGTCTTGTCAGCATGGTCAACTTCAAACCGATCCAGGGTAGCTCGATTGCCATTTTTGTCAGCAACAGAGAAGTCACCGGGCATGTCAGCAATTGATCGATAGTCCCAACCGGATCCATTCCATTTGAAATCAATCAAATAACAGAAGGATTTGGCAGGTTCAATCGCACCACCAGTGGCAATAATCCCTCCAGCCCATCGGTCAAGAGCTTCCTGAAAATCAACAGCCAATTCCTCACCAGATGTTGAGGAATCAGAGCCAGCACAAAACAAATCTGTGTCATCCACAAAGGCAAAACCCACAAGAGAAACCAATTGCAGTGACAATGAAGTGATAAGATGTACACCATGCCCAGCCTGTTGCATCATTCGGAAGACAATTGTTGACACCAAAGCCCAAAGAGTTGGACCAATACCATTGCCTTGGCCACAACCACTGAGAGGAACAGGTTCATCACCATACACAGGGCCGGACCGACCAAAACCAGTTTTGATGTGGTGCTTAGCATGTTGCAGAGTAGACAGAAGAACGTCACACACATGTGCAGGAACCCCAAAGCTCTGAAGAGTGAGACCTGCAATGGGATGAGATATCCTATCATAACAGCCCTTGGCATCATTCATAGCAACAGCACCAGATCTGCGCTTCTGCCGCAACACATCACAGATGAGCTTCTTGTTCAGGCAGGTGTTGATGGCCTTGTGGTGTTTCCTGCTTCCATGTTGATCAACAGCCACGGCCTTGGCACGTTCAGCATAGGCAAGAATGCGTCTGCCAATCATCTTGTTGTTGATTTGGAACTCAGGAGACATCAGCTGAATAAGCCTCATCTTATCCACTCTATATTCACCAGGTTTCTTGAAGATCTCAACATCAGTGATGACCTGCCAAGCAGAAGGAGAGAAGCCAACTATCAATGGGACGGATCTCAGGAGAGTATCAAACTTGTTCAACTGGGGATCAAGGGCAAAAGCCTTGTGGTGGGAAAAACTCAAACAAGAAGGTTCACTTGCTGTGCGTTCCCTCTGGCGTTTCCAGGCAGCAGCATTGTCAGCTGGACACACTGAATAGTCAAAGGGGGGCAAACTCAGTATAGAGTCAGGGACTTTGAGACAGGAAAGAAATTCAGAAAGGTATTTGTCAGTGGCAGGAGGAGGAATGTATGTGCCATCAAGAACTTGAGCAGAAGCATGGGCTGTGCCTAGGTAGCCGAAATCTTGAATGAAGGAGGGATTCATGGAAGGAGTGCCGAGACATTGTTGCTGACGCCGGACATTGGATGCAGCCATAGCTGGTACCATAGTAGACTGAGATTCCAAGACCTGTTCAACACCATCATGGCCAACTGCAATAGCTCGCAAGACTGCTGACTTGTTGACACGTCCCCGAATAGACCGAGCAGCAAGACCAAGCTCTCTTTGAAGACGTTCCCTGCGCATCCTGGCACGAATCTGGGAAGCATTCTGGTTGTGAGGCTTGCCTTCAGCAAGAAGTGCATCCACCAGGCCTTGATTGAAGGAGTCTCTCCATGAGGGGGCCAATTTCTTCACTGCCCGGTATTGCTTGTAAGCTTGTTTCAGATGGAGGAGAGCACTGGAAAGGTCACTGTGTTCTCCTTTGTAGAGAGAAAGCTTGCATGCCAGCCGTTTCAAAACAGTATGACTGGTGGACACACCCTGTCTCAACTTAACAACACGCCTCCAAAAGTCAATTGTATCACGATAGACTTGCAGCTGCGGGGACCATGGAACCAGACCAGCTCTAGTGTGGCAGAGGTTTTGTTCAACAGAGAGCCTGAGAGAGGTGGAAGTTTCATGGAGTACTTCATATGTGGTGATGAGATCAGCGCGCACAGAAATATCCCCAGACTGAAACTGAGCCAGTAGGTGCTCCAGCTTAGCTTGGAGAGAAAACACTCCAGCCTTGAGAAAGCTGTGCCTCACTCGCTTGAAATACCGTTGGCGCAGATGAGGGTGGGAGGACTGGAGTTTGGAAAGAGAGAATCTCACAGGAGGTGGCAGATGTTTGCCCATGAGGCTGCAATTACAGACTTCAATCCAAAGCATTCTATGGTCAGATTCCATACCCTGGGCACCACCAAAGGGACAATACCCAGCCCTGAGAACATCAACATTCTCAGAGACCCAAATGGCATCAATTGGTGTTCTGGTAGTGTTTCTGTTGTGAGTGGCAGGAGGAGAAGACTTACTATGCATGGTAAGAATGGCCTCTCTGAAACCCAGAGCCTGGAGCTCAAAAGACAAGCCATCAGTCCTGACATCAGCATTCTGGTCAATCCCAACAATGACCTGGTCACCTGCACCCAGGCAGACCCGAAGGGCAGCAGTCAAATCCCTGTGAAAAAGAATGCATGGATTGGGGCTGAAAAGATTTTCAGCTGCCTGAAAGTAGCGGTACTGTTGATTCCAGACTGAACCAAGATCCCTGTCATTTTCAACAGGGCAGTAAGCAGAAAACATAGTGACAGTGTAGCCATCCCTGCCCTGAAACTTAACAAAGGACCATCTTCCAAGACCAGAAGGATCAGCCCCATGGGCAATCTTGTGGGAACTGAACAGTTGATCAATGGAAAACCCTGTGCCACCAGGCTGAAGCCATGAGCAGTCAGAAGCTTCATGCTTGTTGTTGGCAAGATAGGAAAAACTTGAGGGACAGACATTCTTCATGCGCCGATTAAAAAGATCACAGGGCAGGAGCTTGGATTCATTCAAACAATGTTCAGCAAAAAGCGCCACACTTGCATTGCTCTTGACAAATTGACGGGAGTTGTGCTTGGACCTGGACATAAAGGCAGCTCTACGTTGGGGTCCAATGTTTTGGAAGGTGATAATGGTGGAATTACGTCTAATAACTGTCACGCGACCCAACGCGACCCAACGCGACCTATTTTCGAGAAAATCAAGCCTAAATTATGCCACGCGCAACCTTAACCTTGATTTTCGCGAGGTTTCTTCCAAGTTTTTCGCAACCCCCCCCCACCTCGCGACAAAAATACGTCTAATAACTGATTTTCGACCATTTTGACCCAGGCTTGTCGCGTACGATTTGTACCAGTTGTACATACCCCGGGTATAGCATCCGTACTAATACAGTGTACCGGTAGCTGAGTGCTACAAGGTTAGGGTTGATAATGCTACGAAATACTGGAGATGCTAACCTACCATGCTACCATGCTAAGATACTATGCTACCGCCGGGGTCGGGTCACTGGTGTACAATATGTACTATGACCGGACGCCTGACCCAAACAGTTAACGCGCTAGCACACCTTTGAATTTACTGTAATTAATAAGCGGAGCTACGCTACTACGCTACTCCGTACGCTACCCGTAGAATACAGTACTGGAGCTACAGAGCTCTATTATCTACGAGTTATCGGAACGATACGATACAGAGCTGAGCTGCGCTGATCCCCTGTAGCGCTGTATCACCTGTAGCGCTGTAGCGCTGTATCCCCTCTATCCCCTGCAGCGCTGCAGCAGCAACGCGTCGATAATACAGGGGGGGGGGACTGCAAGCAGCAAGCAACAGCAACGCGTCGATAATACAGGGGGGGGGGGACTGCAAGCAGCAAGCAGCAGCAACGCGTCGATAATACAGGGGGGGACAGCAAGCAGCAAGCAGCAGCAACGCGTCGATAATACAGGGGGGGGACTGCAAGCAGCAAGCAGCAGCTCGTAGCGATACTGCAGCGCTGTAGCTCTAACTCCAAAGATACTAGGGTTGTGGCGTACGATTTGTACTAGTTGTACGTACCCTTGGTACAGCATCCGTACTAATACAGTGTACCGGTAGCTGAGTGCTACAAGGTTAGGGTTGATAATGCTACGAAATACTGGAGATGCTAACCTACCATGCTACCATGCTAAGATACTATGCTACCGCCGGGGTCGGGTCACTGGCGTACAATATGTACTATGACCGGACGCCTGACCCAAACAGTTAACGCGCTAGCACACCTTTGAATCTAATTAAGCGGAGCTACGCTACGCTACTCCGCACACACTACGCTACCCGTAGAATACAGTACTGGAGCTACAGAGCTCTGTTATTTTACGAGTTAGCGGAGCGCTGTCACGATACGATACAGAGCTGAGCTGCGCTCATCCCCTGTAGCGCTGTAGCGCTGTATCCCCTGCAGCGCTGCAGCGCTGTATCCCCTGCAGCGCTGTATCCCCTCCTGTAGCGCTGTATCCCCTGTAGCGCTGTATCGTAGCGCTGTATCCCCTGCAGCGCTGTATCCCCTCCTGTAGCGCTGTATCGTAGCGCTGTATCCCCTGCAGCGCTGTAGCGCTGTATCCCCTCCTGTAGCGCTGTATCATAGCGCTGTATCCCCTCCTGTAGCGCTGTATCGTAGCGCTGTATCCCCTGCAGCGCTGTAGCGCTGTATCCCCTGCTTAGTATGGATGCTACCAGAAGTTACTAGGGCCGTCGCGTACGATTTGTACCAATCGTACGTACCCCGAGTAAAGCACCTATTATGGTGTAGCTAAATGCTACAGGGTTAGGGTTGCTAATGCTACGAAATACTGGAGATGCTAACCTACCATGATACCATGCTAAGATACTATGCTACCGCCGGGGTCGGGTCATTGGTGTATAATATGTACTATGACCGGATACCTGACCCAAACAGTTACTAAGCGAGCTAGCGCTAATACCATTAGGGTTAAGGGTTGTAGCGCCGTAGCGTAGCGCTCAATATTATTATTACGTACCGGTAGTATTATTATTATTTTAATTTGGTATCTTTTACGTCATTATGACAATATGGGTGTCAAAAATGACTGGTAACTTACCGGTACGTCATTACGGTATGACAATAATAATAATATACGTATTTAAATAACTTTAATCACCGTAATGACGTATATTTGATTTATTATTATTTTTTGGTATCTTTTACGTCATTATGACAATATGGGTGTCAAAAACGACCCGACCCGACGACACCCACGACACCCACCGGTTTTGCAAATCTCTGTATTAATTCACTGTATTTTTCTTTTGCAAATCACTGTATTTTAAATCACTGTATTTTGCTCCTAATCATTTTTTTTTTGTGCTCCACTCACTATTTTCTTCAGGAATAACACAAATCACTGCTGTTTCGATTCACAATCCGACTTATTTTGAGTAGAGTTGCTTTATTGCACTCCGTTCGAGAACGCAGAGAACCCACCCTACGGTAGGCTCTTTTGCTCATTGTATTTTAGTCCGAATAACCTCCTTGAAGTGGAAAAAGAAGGAATACCGATTGGTAAACACTTCAACACGCTCAAGTTCTTGGTTTTCGCGTCGAGGATTAAGAAGAGAACGTCAGTGTTCTTCAGCAACCCTACTACGATTCATCCCAAACCCCGATCGATTCAGCAACCCTACGATTCACCCCAAACCCCGATCGATTCAGCAAGAACCCTACTACGATTCATCCCAAACCCCGATCGATTCAGCAACCCAAACCCCGATCGATTCAGCAACCCTACTACGATTTTTCCAAACCCCGATCGATTCAGCAACCCTACTACGATTTTTCCAAACCCCGATCGATTCAGCAACCCTACTACGATTCATCCCAAACCCCGATCGATTCAGCAACCCTACTACGATTCACCCCAAACATCCCAAACCCCGATCGATTCAGCAACCCTACGATTTTTCCAAACCCTGATCGATTCAGCAACCCTACTACGAACCCCGATCGATTCAGCAACCCTACTACGATTCATCCCAAACATCCCAAACCCCGATCGATTCAGCAACCCTACTACGATTTTTCCAAACCCCGATCGATTCAGCAACCCTACTACGATTCATCCCAAACCCCGATCGATTCAGCAACCCTACTACGATTCACCCCAAACATCCCAAACCCCGATCGATTCAGCAACCCTACTACGATTTTTCCAAACCCTGATCGATTCAGCAACCCTACTACGATTCACCCCAAACATCCCAAACCCCGATCGATTCAGCAACCCTACTACGATTCATCCCAAACCCCGATCGATTCAGCAACCCTACGATTTTTCCAAACCCTGATCGATTCAGCAACCCTACTACGAACCCCGATCGATTCAGCAACCCTACTACGATTCATCCCAAACCCCGATCGATTCAGCAACCCTACTACAATTCATCCCAAACCCCCGATCGATTCAGCAACCCTAGGCCGGTGGTTTGTTCCTTCCAACCCATACGATCCGAAGATTCATCGATCCAAGCCGGTGGTCTGTTCCTCTGTGTGGTATTTATTCCTCCTACGATCGATTCCAAGTCTGTGTGGTAGTCAATCCCCCTACGATCGATTCAAAGCCTGTGTGGTAGATCGATTTGGTATTCATTTCCTCTACGATCGATTCCAAGTACTCGTAAACAACTCTTATTTAAACTTCAAATAAACAGCAGATGACTAATTGATTTTAATCACAATATATACTCCCCATACGATCGATTCCAAGCCGGTGTTGTAATTCATTCCCCCTACGATCGATTCCAAGTAATTTAGCGTAGGCTGCAGCGTTGTATATCTCCTTTGTAACTCGAAGCGTTGTTCACCTCCCTTGTAACTGGATGCGTTCTAAACCCCCACGATCATTTGATCCAAGCCTTTGGTTTGTTTCTTTGAACCCCTGTTAATCAGTTTAGCACCCCCTCCTGTAGATCTTCCAATATTGATCTGCAAAGAACTGGGGTATGTAGATCTGGTACAAATTATAGTACTACTACAAGGGCCCAGAATCTTGCTTAGCATCCTGTTAAGTGTCCCCCTTAGCACAGTAGAGTTCGGTTAATTAGTTAGCACCCCCTGTAGATCTCCCAATATTGCTCTGATAAGAGCTAGGGTATGTAGATCTGGTACAAGCTCTACATAGAAGGCCCAGCATCCTGCTTAGTAGCATCCTGTTAAGTGTCCCCCTTTGCACAGTAGAGTTCGGTTATTCAGTTAGCACCCCCTGTAGATCTCCCAATATTGATGATAAGTGATAGGGTATGTAAATCTAGTACAAATTGTACTAGAAGGGCCCAGCATCCTGCTTAGCATCCTGTTCAGCCCCCCCCTAGCACAGTTCGCTTTTTAAGTTAGCACACTGAATATTTATGATATTGCTCTGATAAGTGATAGGGTATGTAGATCTGGTACAAATTCTACTAGAAGGGCCCAGCATCCTGCTTAGCATCCTGCTTAGTATCCTGTTCAGTTAGAATCTTGTAAATATTCTAACATGGTATTCATCTCTTAAGAGCTAAGGTATGTAACTATGATACATATCTATCCTATTGGAGGGCCCTAGTACCATCCAGTACCATCCCAAAGTACATCAAATAGATGTGACATCCAAAGTATCAAGTAATTCTTACTCAGACTTTTTTCATACTCCCAAGCATACATAGGATGAGGACTATTGACGCTGGAATGGTGGAAATATTCCATTTCTGAATTTACATAGGTCATTTTGTATATTTTCTAGTGAAATATGCCAGTACTGGAGGAAATGTGCATTAAATAGATGTGACATCCAAAGTATTGGGTGTTTCTGACTCAGACTTTTTTCGTAGTCCCAAGCATACATAGAGGGAGGACTATTGGCACTGGAATGGTGGAAATATTCCATTTCTGAATTTACATAGGTCATTTTGTATATTTTCTAGTGAAATATGCCAGTACTGGAGGAAATGTGCATTAAATAGATGTGACATCCAAAATATTGGGTGTTTCTCACTCAGACTTTTTTCATACTCCCAAGCATACATAGAGGGAGGACTATTGACGCTGGAATGGTGGAAATATTCCATTTCTGAATTTACATAGGTCATTTTGTATATTTTCTAGTGAAATATGCCAGTACTGGAGGAAATGTGCATTAAATAGATGTGACATCCAAAGTATTGGGTGTTTCTGACTCAGACTTTTTTCGTAGTCCCAAGCATACATAGAGGGAGGACTATTGGCACTGGAATGGTGGAAATATTCCATTTCTGAATTTACATAGGTCATTTTGTATATTTTCTAGTGAAATATGCCAGTACTGGAGGAAATGTGCATTAAATAGATGTGACATCCAAAATATTGGGTGTTTCTGACTCAGACTTTTTTCGTAGTCCCAAGCATACATAGAGGGAGGACTATTGACGCTGGAATGGTGGAAATAATCCATTTCTGAATTTAGATAGGTCATTTTGTATATTTTCTAGTGAAATATGCCAGTACTGGAGGAAATGTGCATTACATAGATGTGACATCCAAAGTATTGGGTGTTTCTCACTCAGACTTTTTTCATAGCCCCAAGCATACATAGGGTGAGGACTATTGACGCTGGAATGGTGGAAATAATCCATTTCTGAATTTAGATAGGTCATTTTGTCTATTTTCTAGTGAAATGTGCCAGTACTGGAGGAAATGTGCATTAAATAGATGTGACATCCAAAGTATTGGGTGTTTCTCACTCAGACTTTTTTCATACTCCCAAGCATACATAGAGGGAGGACTATTGGCACTGGAATGGTGGAAATATTCCATGTATTGATTTACATAACTCATTTTATAGTTTAGTAGTTACTTTTAGTGTATTTTTTAGTGTCTTTTTGCTGATTTGCGAACGGATGTCTGTCCTTTTTCCGCTGCTTTTTGACCAGTGTCTGTCCTTTGTCCTTTTTCCTTGTCGGGGTGCGCCAGGTTTTGGAGTATTGTTAGCAGTAATTAACCTTACGTAATATTCTTGGCAGTAATTAACCTTGCGTAATTAGTCAAAAATTATGGCGCGGACTGAAAATGCTGCAAACACACCACATATGAGTAAAAAAGCAAGCAAAAACTGCACATAAAATGTGTGTGCCAAACTTCACAAAATTACTGAAATACAACCTGACGGTGAGTGAACTGCATCAAGATTGGACGGGGGTATC
Source organism: Pseudo-nitzschia pungens (assembly GCA_037355855.1). Lineage (NCBI taxonomy): Eukaryota > Bacillariophyta > Bacillariophyceae > Bacillariales > Bacillariaceae > Pseudo-nitzschia > Pseudo-nitzschia pungens. The sequence continues at coordinate 2,227,778 of CM074764.1, read as the reverse complement.
GATCATGGAGTTCACTTCTAACCATGCATTTAATTACCTGCTTGCTCCTCATAGGGAAGAATACACAGAACGCAACTGAAATACGATATGACGGGAACTGAAATAAGATACGACGGACGATACGACGGACGATACGACAGACGATACAATGGGAACTGAAATACAATCCGACGGTGAGTGAACTGCATCAAGATTGGCCGGGGGTATCGATCATGGAGTTCACTTCTAACCATGCATTTAATTGCCTGCTTGCTCCTGGTAGGGAAGGCAGAATACACTGAACGCAACTGAAATACGATCATGTGACGGGAACTGAACTACAATCCGACGGTGAGTGAACTGCATCAAGATTGGCCGGGGGTATCGATCATGGAGTTCACTTCTAACCATGCATTTAATTGCCTGCTGCTTGCTCCTGGTAGGGATGAATACACTGAACGCAACTGCTGAAATACGATGTGACGGGAACTGGAATACGATGCAACGGCAACTGAAATACAATCCGACGGTGAGTGAACTGCATCAAGATTCTTGGGGGTATCGATCATGGAGTTCACTTCTAACCATGCATTTAATTGCCTGCTTGCTCCTGGTAGGGAAGAACATACTGAACGCAACTGAAATACGATGCAACGGGAACTGAATACGATTGGACGGGAACTGGAATACGATACAACGGGAACTGAAATACAATCCGACGGTGAGTGAACTGCATCAAGATTGGCCGGGGGTATCGATCATGGAGTTCACTTCTAACCATGCATTTAATTGCCTGCTTGCTCCTGGTAGGGAAGAATACACTGGACGCAACTGAAATTAGATGCAACGGTAACTGCAATACGAAAATACGATGCAACGGCAACTGAAATACAATCGAACCATGCAACCTCCGCCAGGATCTTTTGGGTGGCTGTCTTGGCGGAGGAGGCGGCCGATGCCAGGATCGAGGATGGCTTGGGGGCTTCCCGGAAGATCGCGTCCATCAACGTCGTCGAGTTCGACCCGAGCGCGGTGGCCAGATCGGGATCCGACACCACCACGAGAGACGTGATTGCCTGCTTGCTCCTGGTAGGGAAAAACTTCTGAACGCAACTGTAATAAGATGCAACGGGAACTGAATACGAAAATAGGATACGACAGGAACTATGAATTGTTTCAGAATAGTGTGACATTGATTTTCGCAACCACATAGGAAGTAATTCAGAATAGTAAGAGGTTGCGTTTCACAACCACAGAGTCTGATTTTCGCAACCACATAGGAAGTATTTCAGAATAGTAAGAGGTTGCGTTTCACAACCACAGAGTCTGATTTTCGCAACCACATAGGAAGTATTTCAGAATAGTAAGAGGTTGCGTTTCACAACCACGGAGTCTGCGTTTCGCAACCACGGAGTCTGCGTTTCACAACCACGGAGTCTGATTTTCGCAACCACGTTGATATTGTTTCAGAATAGTATAGGTTGCTTTTCGCAACCACGGAGTCTGATTTTCGCAACCACATAGGAAGTAATTCAGAATAGTAAGAGGTTGCGTTTCACAACCACGGAGTCTGATTTTCACAACCACGGAGTCTGCGTTTCACAACCACGGAGTCTGATTTTCGCAACCCCCTGGCGCGACCCAAACCGCGCAATAACCTTGAACGTATAGGTTGTGCAACGCAAGGTGATGCAAACATATGTCGTGTTAAATTTGCACACAAATGAGGTTGCCACGGGGGGTCGCTACGGGGTTGCGTGACAGTTATCAGACGTAGATGATGGAGCTTGGGGAAAGGAATGACCAAAACTGTCAGAATCCTTAGCAGCAAGAGAGTCTCCATGAAGAGTTAATTGGACAAAATGAGAGACAGGGGAAGAGGCGGAGGGGGGAAAGGGAGAAACAGTAGAAGCATTGATGGGATTTGGATTGGAAGGCATCCCATCAAACCTCATACCAGAAGATCTAACCATGATCAGAAGGAAACCGAGTCTGTCGCACGGAAGAGAGAGTTGCCGGAGCTGATTTGGTGGAGACATTGGCATGGCTCAAATCACTGACACTAGCATCATGGCTGGAGGAGAATGCAATAGCAGCAACTCCAAGCCGCAAAGCAGAGGCTGCATCTTCCTCACCACCATTCAAACCAGAAGGGAGGGCAGCATGAACGTCAGTTGAGGCATCAGGAGAGGCCACAGGGAGGTCACCAGCCATGGCAGTATTGGGAGGATCAGGAACTTCAGGGGGGACATCAGGAGAGACACCAGGGGAGGCATCAGCCGTGGCAACATTGGGAGGATCACCTCCAGGAGGAACAGCACCTGCAGGCGGTGAAGCCTGGACAGCAGTGAGATTGGAAGTGCCGGTAGCTAAAGTATCCATGGATTGGGAGTCATCAAAGCCACCACCACCACTGTCAGCACGGGCTTGGAGGTTGAAGTGCAAATCTAGATCAAAAGTGAGGTCTGGGGCAAGGTCAACTGACAAGTCATCATCAACAAGTTCCCAATCTCTTGCATCCCCATCACCAAAAAAGGGAAGAGAGTCATCCTGCATTGGATCTGCAGCAGGTGCAGTTTCCACAACACAGTTGACAGCAGCATCCCAATGGTAAGCTTCCATTTCAGTCAAGCACTCAGAAGAGAACCATTGTCTAACACAAGAACCATACTGAGCTTCCAGAAAAATAGGCAGGAATGACAACATGGCCATTGCTTCAGCCTTGGTAGTGATGTTGTACAAAGCAAGGATCTCGCCTCGGTATGAACTGGTATCAACAGAAAGAAAAAGAGGCCATGACCAATTGTCACGGGTTCTGATGCCCAGAAGCACACTGCGCAGTGTCTTCAAACCCAGCCCTTGACCCAAGTCAACAGGAAGATCAAGATCAACTACCCCCAAAACAGGAGCAGTTTCATGGCTCTCAATAAATTTGGCTTGGCGGTGCTTAGCTTGGCGAACAGTCTTGAGCTTGGAAGGGGGGAGAGGTCTGTCAGAAGGATTGGTAGCTGTCTCAATAAACTTGTAGAATTTACCATCAGGTAGAGAGGCAATGTCTGAAGGTTTGCAACGGTTGAACTGGGCTTTGAGGAGCTTAACAGTTTGGGCGCGCTTTGTAGCATCACATAAAACATGAGCAGCCAGAACCGGATTGGGATCAGGAGTTCTGGAGTTGTCCAGGCTGATATTCTTCCTGATAACAGCAATAGGACATGCCTGAAACCTGGGATGAGTCTGAAGCAATTCGTTGTAGTGGTCAAGATCAAAACTCTGCATGTAAGATCCAAGGAGAAAGCCACAGGTGACAATAACTGGGGCCTGTATGTGGTCAAACTTCAGGTCCATGTCACGGTCTCTGAGCCTCTGGAGCAACTGGACAGAAAAGAGATTCTCCAGGGAAACACTGTGTCCCACAAAGAACCTTAAGTGAGGAGCAGTTCTGCTGCGAAGCCAGAGCTGAGCAACATACAATTCCAAGGTTTTCCTGTCAGGAAGGGTAGACCAAAGCTTGGTAACAGGCTTGGCCTTGGGGTTGAGCCGGGCTCTTGAGGGAAAAACATACAACACCAGGCGCTTGTCAACAGTCCAAAGGAGATCCAAAGCTTCCTTGAGAGACTTGAGCAGTTCATCATACAGTTCCCCAGGGCGTTGTGACATCAACCTTGGAAGGGACAGAGTGACAAAAGAACTATGGGAACACTTGGTGCCAGCAGTTACATCCACAGGAGCTCGGGAATCACTTGAGCAAACCCCTCGGCGTTGGAGGAAATGCCCAGCAGAAGAGGACAAGACAGTAGCATCACCACCACCAGGAAGAAAGGACACTGATTTGGAAGTGGAAGATTTGGAAGTGGAAGCATCATCAGCCACAGGTGGCGCAGGTGTAGGAGGTTTCTTCTTGAAATGCCAGTGAGAGCCAAGCACCTGATTGGCTGCCAACCAAACTTTTCCTTCAGTGCTGGGCAAAAGGTTACCTTCACAATACAGGTCATCAAAACACTCAGGAGACATCTTGGCCAAACCAATAAGACATCTCTTCAGAGCATGGCCAGAAGGTTGCTTGGTCCAGTCTGCAGAGGCTTGAAAGCAGAGAGAAGCAAGGGAAACCAGGGACTCCACAGAAGCAGTTCTCCAATCAGGGTTGTCAGGAAAAGCTTGAGCATATGCTGGAGGGATGGCAGACTGACAGACATCATGGATGGATTTCTTGTCATTCCCATCTTTCTTGCTGAAGAAGTGAGTGGGACTAGGACACCCAGTCCATAGCCGGGATCCTGCTGGAGTTTTACGAAGAGTTTGGATAGGGGTGGGAATGGAAGCACGACCAGTAAAAGGCCCCTTACCATAGAAGCACCAGAGGAAGGAATCGGAGTGAGCTTTGTTGGCAGCAGCCAGGGCTTTCTGGCGCAGGGCATGTCGCTCTGCAGACGGTGTGTCAGAAAGAAATGCAAGAGTAGCTTGTTTCAGACTAGACTTGGAAGGAGAGACCTTGGAAGGAGGGTGCTTAGAGTCTGAGTGCTCAGAGCCTGGCTGACCATCCCCAGACGTCTCACTGTTGGACTTCCCACTGTTGGACACCCCACTGTTGGACTTCCCACTGGTGGACTTCCCACTGGTGGACTTCCCACTGTTGGACTTCCCACTGTCAGACGTCCCACTGTCAGACTGCCCACTGCCTGAATGCCCAGTGTCTGAATGCCCAGTGCCTGACTGCTCAGTGCTCATATCAACATCATCTAGTGCACCAGTAGACACAGCAGAAGTGAAGGACATATCATCATCAGAAGGGAGCGAATCCCTAGCTGTACGGGGAGAGGGAGGGGGAGAGGGAGTAGCCTGAAGAACGGAACCAGCAGGTGGTCGGCGGGAAGGAGTCCCCATAAAGGCGCGTTTGTTTGAAGGAGTGGCAGCCAAGGGAGGCCTTTTTCGCCTGGAAGCTGGCGGGGGGGGAGGCATGGTGGGGCTAGTATAGTCTGAAGAGGCGTGTTGGCTCGGGCATTGGTAGACTGTTAGTGTTAACCTGTATGTATATATACAGATGGGTGTATCCTGGAAACAGGGTACAGCAGCAACAACAAGGGTAACCTTGGTCTGGACAAGGAAAAGGTCACTGGGGATCCAAAAAATATACTGGAGCACACCCACAAAAGTCACCGGGGAACTTGGAAATTATTGCTAAAAAAGAGCAAAATTTGTCTCACACTTGGAGCCCAAAAACTCTGCGCGCGGAAGAGGCTTGTACTCGTACTGTACTCTTAGCTTGAAAATTGTGCAAGTTTGAACAATTTTTCAACTACTGCAAATCGTGTAGACTGGAGTCGTAGTAGCTTGAAAATTGTGTAGGCTTGTACTCGTCGTACGGTACTCGTAGCTTGAAAATTGTGCAAATTCGAACAATTTTGCAACTACCACAAATAGTGTAGGCTTCTGGCTTGCAAATTCGTGCAAGAATTTCGAATCAGATATTATTCGAATTGAAATACAGCAGCCCACTGCTTGAAATTTCGAATCGGATACGATTTGAATTGAAATACAGCAGCCCCAGGGAAGCTGGTATCTTGAAAACAGGGGCTTTAGTAGGAACACTTAGGGACCGGGGGATATGAATGGCAGGGCACACTTAAAAGGCTCAGGAGGGAACTTGAAGTTCAAACTCGCGGGTACTTATTAGTGGAAACAGTATCCAGGGGCAATTGGCTTGAAAACAGGTACCTTGAGCGAGACACTTAGGGACCAGGGAAGCTGCTTGCTTGAAAACAGGGGCTTTAATAGATAGATCAAGGGACCAGGGGGAGGCTTGTGTATTGAAAACAGTGTCGAACTTGAAGTTCAAGTTGGGGTTGCTTAAGAGCGAAAGACAATAAGAATGGTCCAAATCAGCTGCTTTGTTGATTGCTGTATATTTGTTGGATATGGGAAGTACCCCTGTTGTTGCTGCTAAGGCATGTTTTCAAAGTTCAAGTTTATTGTTGTTACCCTTGTTGTCAGTCTGTGGATCTGCTCTTGAGATTGACCGACCAGATGTAAAGTAAAATCAGATAACATAAAAAGAAAATTTTGATGTCAAATTTTGTACGTGCTTGCCATACCCCGGGTCTACTAGTGATTAGAATAGTAGTGATATGCAAATTGTGAGCTCTATCAGTTAGTCTATATGCTACAGTTCTAAGAGCTCTCTGGCAATCAGCGATTCCGTCGGCTCGCCGATTGTTTTCTTTTATCCTTATCCTTAATCCAGTCCCGTGTGCGCTCGTGACTGTATTTTGGTGCACGGCATACTCCTCCATGGTACTGTTACGATTTAATAGGATCCCTGCAATAATAAGGGTGCACTCTCCTAATGTTAACCCGGTCGGTTACAAAGGGAGCAGTCTCAATAGTTACAGTTCCATTATCATGGGCCTTGAGCACCTTGTAAGGTCCTTGTCGTGGGAAGGATAGTTTAGGAATAATGCCCTTCCTTTCCAGGGTGACATAATCTCCTTCCTTGTAGACATGGGGGATCCTCTTTTGGTTCTCCCTGACGTTGCTCCTGTGGATGCTTTTCTGCTTCCTTGCTTGGATTGCTTCCCAATCCACTGGGAAATTCACAGGCATGAACATGTCCCTTCCAAACACCAATTGCGCTGGGGAATATCCCAGGGTGGTGTGGATGGCACTTCTGATGGCGTACGCTGCCTTGGTGGTGAATTCCTCAAAGGGATCCTCCTCATGGAGGTCTCTTTGTTCCAGGTTAAAGGACAGTAGACAGTCCTTCAGGACCTGATGGATCCTCTCCAGCACTGAGTTGGACTGTGGGTTCCAAGCGCCACTGGGCTTTCTTTTCATCCCCATGTTGTCACAGAGCTCCTGGAACTCTGCTTTGAACTCACTCCCGCCATCAAAGCCAATTTCCTTTGGGCGCGGATACCTTGCTAGCCATGTACTGTCTAGCAAACGTTGAGTTTCTGCTGCATTTGGGGAGTCCTTCAGGTGAGCCAGTTCAAACCATCCGGTCACTGGGTCCACCATGGTGAGAACATGGATGTGGTAGTCTTTACCATTTTTGTTGTGGACAGTTGCAGGTCCCCAGAGGTCCACATTGACCCTCTGCCATTTGGTAACCTCAGCTGCTTTCTCCGGTAGTAGTCCATACTTCTTCCGGCCACTCTTTTTGAACATCTGACACGTGTGGCAGTGCTTACAGAGGTCCTGGACGTCCTTTCGTAGGCCTTTCCAGGTGAACACTGAGCGAATGCTCTGTTCCATTCTCTTTTCTCCGGGATGGACCAACATGCTGTGGTACCATTCCATGACTCTGTCTTTGAGTTTGGTCGGGACGAGAATCTTTCCTTCTTTATGGATTAAGTTGTAACCTTCCACCATTTTGGTGGTCAGTCGTTTGTCTTGTTCCAGAGCACTCACGATTTCTGTGTCCTTTTGCTGGTAGAACTGAATCATGTCCGGAGCAAGTGGGAATGCACTATTGCCCTGGAATTCTTCCGGCGCTTCTTCTCCAAGTGGGAATAGGAGTTGCCGGAGGTGCTCTTCCTCATCCGCGTAGGTGAGGGGCTTATTTGGTGGTAGCCATTCCACTGTGTCTGCTGGGTCATCTGTGATGTCCAGACGAGACAATGCATCTGCTGCGTCATTGTCTTTGCCAGCAACATGCTTGACTACTGGGTGGAACTCCTCCATAAGAAGTCTCCACCGGACCATCCTTTGGGTGGGCATCTGCTGGTAGAGCAGGTTAAGGTGGTCTGTGTGAATAATCACATCTTGTCCTCGTAGGATTCCTTCAAATGCTTTTAGCCCCTCTACTATGCCCAGGAGTTCTTTTTCGCCTACGGTGTAGTTGAGCTGCGCGGAGTTCAGTTTCCGGGTATAGAAACCAAGGGGTTTGCCATCTTGGCACACAGTGGCTCCCAGTTGCCTATCGCTGGCGTCTGAGTAGAGATGAAATGGTTTTGTAAAGTCCGGGAATGCAAGCTTTGCTTCATCTGCGAGCATTCTCTTCGCCTCCATGAAAGCTTTCTGCTCTGCTGGACCCCAGTACCAGTTCATTTTGCCCTTTTTCCCTGCTAGTTTGTTCAGAGGGGCTAGGATGTGGGAGCGGCGCTTCCACATGTCCCGGTAGAAATTTACCATTCCAAGGAACATCTTGAGTTGCTTGGTGTTCTTGGGAGCTTCCAGGCGCTTCATCGCCTCCAGCTTCTTTGGCTGGGGCTGAATGCCCTCTGTTGTTAATAGAAAACCCAGATATTCCACTTCTTTTTGCATGAAAAAGGATTTTCTGAGGTTGGCTCGAAAGCCGGCGTCATCCAGTCTTTGTAGGACTGTATCGATTTTGTCGAGGTGATCCTGTTCAGATTCCCCTTCTCTCTGGATGATTAGGATATCATCAATGTAGACAAGGACGTAGTCCAGGTCGCCAAGGAGGTTCATCATGACTGATTGGAAGATATCGGGCGCGCATGCGATTCCCATTGCCAGTCTCTTGTAGGCATACTTCCCCCATGGTAGAATGGTAGAGCAAATCTTTTGGCTCTCCTTGCAGATGGGGATTGTATAATAGCCTTGGGACAAGTCCAGCGCCGTGGCTGACTGGAACTTCTGTAACCTTTGGATTGTTTCCCCTATTCGTGGTAGTGGGAATGGTTTCCTCTGGATTGCGGCATTCATCTTCCGGAAGTCTGTAAGGACTCGGATATCGCCTGTCTTCTTCGGTTGACAGAACGTGGGGGATGCCCATGGTGAATCATCATCATGGGGGAGTTTTTCCAATACCCCGATGTCACAGAGCCTGGTGATCTCCTTTCGTAGTGCCTGTTCAAAGGCATGGGGTACGGAGTAGTACCTCTGTCGGACCGGTTTGACCCCTGGTTGGAGTTCAATGGACACCGGTTCTATATTCTTCAGTAGTCCCAGACCTCCTCCAAAGAGTGTCGGGAATTTCTTCAGTGTTTTCTTCAAGGCTTCCTTGGAGTCCGCAGTAATTTCCAGGTCGTTGACCATAGCGTCTATGTCGACTTTGGAGTAGTCTGCGTCCAAGATTTTGGCTTGCCTTTCTTCCTCTTGTTGGAGGATTGGACTCTGTGTGTTGGCAAAGAATACTGCCTCACATTTGTCCGGGTTCGAGAGCTCCCCCATCCCCTTCATGGGAATAGAGTCACCCTGCCATTCAATCGTACGGGAGCTGTATTTTATATCCAGTCCCAGTTGTGCCATTAGGTCGGATCCTATGATCATGTCATAGGGTACTTCCTCGTGGTGATGGTATTCATCCACTTGGAAGGTCCATTTAATGGTCTTGGAGTTTGAAAATTCTATCAACCTTAGTCCCACTGAAGCCGCAGACCTGGTTCTGAACTTGCCCCCATAGGTATTGTAGGTGACAGATCTTTGGTCTCGGTTCGTTAGTTGACTTCGGTCGACAAATTGCCGTAGTATGATGGATTTGGAGCACCCAGAGTCTAATAGGCCCCGGAGCATCCTCCCCCTTCCCTTGTGGTCCAATACCTCCACACAGATGTCCGCAAATCTGTTGATGATCCGTGGTCCGGTGTGGATGGTATCAACCATTCAGTTGTGGGATCCTTTCTTTTTAAAAGTCTTTCTGTACTTTCTTCTGTACTCTTTGAGTTCTCGTTCAGAGATATCGATCTCGTCATCGGAGACTTCGTGGTCAGCTTGGGCCGTGGCCAGTACATAGGAGTACTCGTGATTTGATAAGTTCCTTCCCCAGTGGGGTTTGGAGTACTGCTCGTTGTCTGAGTCTTCCTTTGCCACAAAATGCTCCTTGAGCAAGTTGAGCGTCTCCCGGTCGAACTTTCCCTTCTTGGGGGGTCCGCCGGTTAGTTTCCAGCATTTGCCGGCATGGACCTTGCCACAGGTTTTGCACAATTGCTTGTTGCTGCTGTTGTCCATAGGGCGCTTCTTTTTGCCAGGGGATTTCCCGTGGTGGGTTCCTCCCCCAGATGCGGCCTTGGGAGTCTTCTTGGTGACACCGGTCTGCTTTTCGAGGTCGGTGATGCGTTGTTGCATTATTGCTTCCTTCCGGATGGTGATTTCCAGGTTTTCGAGCTTGTCGATAGTGGTGTTAAAGGAGTGGGTGTAGAGGTCCCAACTAATGTGCTCCAGCTTCTCGCGTTGGGAGTGGGTCATGTTGGAATCCAAGATTTCCTTCATTTCTCCTTGGGTGAAACTTCTTGGTGTTTCCATTTGGTCACTGCCACATTCCCAGAGGCATTCTGGGAGGTAGCTTTGGAGTTCGGCCATTCGATTGGCCCAGGCTCTAATGCCATGTTTGAGGTCCACGCGCATGCCTCGCATGAATCGGCGGAGGACGATATACGAGCGCTTGCCGTGTTGGTCATTGCCAAAGATTTTGAGCTTGAGGGCATGCATGCATTCCTCGATGACATCCTTTCTGTACTCCTGGGATTGGTAGTACTGGATGAGGGCGCTTGCGACCTTCTTCTTTGGGATTGGAGACTCGAGGTTGTCGGTCTCTGATTCTTTGTCCGATCTCGCCGTGGCGGTGTCGGTTTTGTCGGCGTTTGGAGGTTTCTCCTTTGCCGTCTCCTTGGAGGCTCCCATGGGAGTTTCGGTGGCGTCTTGCCCCATTGATAGTAGTATGTTTGCTTGGTCCCTTTGCTCGATCTCTTGGATCTTTTTCTGTACGTGTCTGGTGTGATGGACCTTGTGGGTTGGTTCGGCCAAGTAGGTCCGAGCGAGCGTTCGCTGGACAAGTCCGAGTGCCTCAGTAGAGAGAATTCTCTGTAGAACCTCCAATTTCTGGTCTTCTTGGAGTTTGTCATTGCCAGCAATTTTCTGGTCAAAGTCTCTCTTCCAGATAAGGAAGAGTTCTGGTCTTTCAGTACCATTGAGAACCTTCAGGTAGTCGCTGAATGCGATTCCACCTTGTTCGCTGTCTACATTCATTTTTACGGCGGTGGCGTCTTCTGGCCAGTCCTCCCGAATGATGTTAAAGGGTTTCAGTTTGGTTCCTTTAGACGCCATTGTTAATCAGTTTTTATTTTAGTTTAGTTTAGTTACAGTATTTCTGTAAGTTGTTATTTGGGGTGGAAATGAGCAAAAAGTGGTGGTTTCAGTTTGCTCCAGTTTTCTCTTTGTCTACACGATATCTCGTGTTGTAACTGATTTTCCCCTTTCGGAATACACGTTATTCCGTGTTGTAACTGATTTTGCCTTAGGCTTGTCCAGTGGTGGGAGTTGTTTCTCTCTTTAGCTCACGGGAATCCTGTGGTTCCCCGGAGTTGTTTCTGTTTTTATTTCGTGGGATTCGATTCCCGTGGTTCTCCGGCGTTGCTTCTTTGTTAAGCTGTCACCGGGCCGGTCCCACTTCTCGTTGTCCCGTGGGATTAGTGGTGTTTGGGTATTTGATGTATACCTTTCCGGATATCTGTATATTTTGGTTTTGGTTGGCATACCCTTTTCGGTCTGTCCATCCACTCAGAGTTGGTCCGACTAGTCCATTCACTGATTTATGTGTCACTTTTTCAGTCTGTGTTTTCGAGTTTTTCGATTATTTCCTGTTGTCGACCATGGTCCTGTTTAGGTACTTAGGTGTCTCTGTTGCTGCTGTTGCTCCCTTCTTTGAGCGCTAACAGTTGCTGGGGTCGGTCTTCCTTGTGCTGCAGACACTGGATATCCTTCTCCCTGTTTTGCTTCTCTGCGCCTCCATTTTTTCCGGCAGTCTTTCGATCTCGTCGGCGCCTTGGTCGATCGATCTCTTTCTGCTCATGGTCATCAGCACTCAGCTTGATTTTAAAATCATGCCATACCCCGGGTCTACTAGTGATTAGAATAGTAGTGATATGCAAATTGTGAGCTCTATCAGTTAGTCTATATGCTACAGTTCTAAGAGCTCTCTGGCAATCAGCGATTCCGTCGGCTCGCCGATTGTTTTCTTTTATCCTTATCCTTAATCCAGTCCCGTGTGCGCTCGTGACTGTATTTTGGTGCACGGCAGTGCTTTTATGCAGTGTTTTTGAGTGTTCTCACTTGGAAATATTTTTGCGATGCGTTCCAACGTGAGAGAATGTAACCAAATGAGCTTTGCGCGCGCCTATTTGTCCTCCCCTGTAGAAATCCTACATGTTTTCTAGTACTCATACTTTTAGTTGCATTATTTGTTGATACCAACACCGTACAGTAAACCTTACTCAACCAGCGATCTTGACTTGTTGATAGATATGAAGTAACTTACTATGTATGTAATAATAGTAATAATAGCACCAGATATGTAAAAACCAACTCTGGGCACAAGGGTTGGTTGGATGGACATGGGTGGTAAGGTTATGGCTGCAACAAGTCCTCTATTGCAAGAACTGCTTCTTTTTAAATTCAATCACCAGCAGCAGCATGGTTGGGAGGACAAATTGTAGTAGTACTAATCTTAGCATAATTTGTACATGAATTAGTGTAAAAAATTACTACCTCTGGTCCAAAAAACTGAACCGATGACTCTTCTGTATCCGTTCCCAAATACTGTACCACTTAACGTAGAAATGTGTAGAATTTGTACCAAATTTTTTACCAGAAAATTAAAATAGGTGCGCATCAAAACCACTGTGTTAAAACACACACAAAATTAAATTACTAGCCCTATCATGTTGTTTTTAGCGTCAGTTGTGCAAAAAATGGCTCAATTTGGAAGACAAATATCGTTGTCAAGAACACTCTTCTGGTTCACACTACTTATACAATAATGAAAGGTTATTGTCTCAGCTTGCTAGGGGAACTTTCCAGAGTTTCAAATGACCGGTGGAAGGCTTTCAACCGGTAAAATCACATTTCTAGGGCAGTAAAAGCTGACTTTGAGTCCCAATGAAAGGTAGTAGACAAATACCACCAGCCTAACTAGTGTCTAACCAGGCGTAGAGAGTTTGTTGAGGAGAGTTTAACCCAAAAAGAACCATTTGAATTGGTTGAAAATTGATCCCAAGTGCAAAGATTTTCGCTATATTGCCCAGTACTACAGACCAGAGGTAGTAGTACCGTACCAGAGTTCCTTTCTTGGAAATGACCAAGTGAGTGAGTCCTGTGTACTACTAGTAGTAGACTCCAGCAGAAAAATCTAGCACCATATGAAGGCCACAACAGGGGTCATAATATAAAGGGGTATGCCACTGCGCGAGAAAAAAAATTACCTATGCTGGCACAAATAGCAAAACCTGTCCCCTCATTTTTTTCTCATTTTTTTTTCAATTTGTTTTTGACTAACAAACACTAGTTAAAATACCTTAACTTCAGATAGTAACAACTCTATCAAAAATCAATTCTAATCTATATTTCAAATACCTGCATTATAGTTTAAAATGTTTTAAACAAGAATATCCAATAATACTGAGGTTTTGAATGAGCCTAAAGTCATCTATTACTGATACAAAGTTGAAGGCCTTTTTTTCTTCAGACGTGCTACAAATTGTCAGTCATGCACCCGACTTCCCCAGTCATGAACCCAACTTCGCCAGTCATGCATCGAAATTCGCCAGTCATGCACCGAAATTCGCCAGTCATGCACCCAAAAAGGCCGTAAATTAATCATATGTTTCATACCTAGTAAGGGTATTTTATGCAAAAAAGCCTAAAAATGGCCTTCAACTTTGTATCAGTAATAGATGACTTTAGGCTCATTCAAAACCTCAGTATTATTGGATATTCTTGTTTAAAACATTTTAAACTATAATGCAGGTATTTGAAATATAGATTAGAATTGATTTTTGATAGAGTTGTTACTATCTGAAGTTAAGGTATTTTAACTAGTGTTTGTTAGTTAAAAACAAATTGAAAAAAAATGAGGGGACAGGTTTTGCTATTTGTGCCAGCATAAGTAATTTTTTTTTCCAGATTCGAACGAAGTTTTTGTACTGGAGCGCGCATCGTGGCATACCCCTTTATCGTTTAGCTGCGGCGGAAAAATCTACTGAAAACCAGTTGTTTTAGGACCATCCTATATTGCTGATCGTATTAGTCAAATAACAGTTTAATGTTAATCTGATGAGTCTTATTTTACTCAATTTAGTCAAACATCAGTTTATTTTTGATCTGATGAGTCCTATTTCACCCTTTTTTATTGAATACTGATCCTGCTAGTCAAATTTTACTCAATTTTGGAAACAGGGGTAATAATAGAGCGCGCATCGTGTCGCACCCCTTTCTATTATGACCCCTGTTTGGAAAGCCGTTCCTTCGGAGAAAAAAGAGAACCCGACTTATTGAATCAAAGTAGTCATTACCGGTAAGCCTCGCTAAAATTGGCCAAAATAAAACTTGAATCGAATTAGTCATTACTAGTAAATGCGTGAGGTTCTAAAGTGGTTCTAAAAATGCGCATATGCGCATGTGCCAAAATTACATGTGTCAACTTCAGTGAGTATTTTCAACAACAAGAGCACCTCTGAAGTCTATAGAACCATATACCTATGGAAAGAGGAGAGTGAGAGCTTTCTAACAAGCCATTACTTGTTGCTATTGGATCTATACTTTAGAAGTTATGATTACTCCAAAAAAAAAATGCGCATATCTGCAGTTTTAGAACCCCGCCGCAGCTAAACGATATTATGACCCCTGGGCCACAATGCCCTAAACTCCCAAGTAAACAACACTGAAGTCGTGGAGGGGACAGCTGATTAGAATTAAGGTTTACGAAGTAATTACTGGAGTACCTTACGGTAACCTTACCGTAAATAATTCGATCCAGGATATTTTTAACCACGAATCCTTGAAAAGCATTCCATTCCATTCCATTCGTAGTAGAATCTGTACTATTGTAGCACAAAACGATGATTTATTTACTTAGCAACAGTTATTCTTATAATTACCGTATACACACATATTGTTGTTGTTGTTATAAAGTATCCGGGGGAGAGATTCTCTAAATCTAGTAGTTGCGTTGAATAGTTTGCACTGCGTGAGTGCCGTGCCATGCCATGCCATGCCGTGGCGTGGGTGTGTTCCCGATGTTGATGTCCTTCCCCGAATTGAATTCTTCTCAACTTGAATGACATGGCTGTTGAAAGAAGGAAGGAAGGAATGGATGGAAGAAAGGAATGGACGATTGATTCACTCACCGCCCATAGTTGGTTAGTTGGTTCGTAAAGTAGTTTGTAGTTTTCGCTCCTTCCTTCCTTCAATCCTTCGTTGATTCAATAATTCAATCAATCAAATCAATCAATCAATCCGTCAATCGAAGGCTCGGCACTCGCACTGATAGTCCTCGATGTAGAGGTTTCGAAAGTAATCGCAGGCATCCGCTAGATCCTCGTCCGTGTCCGTGTAGTGGAAGAGAATAAAGCCGAGCAACATTCCTCCCGTCATCAATCCCAACAATCCAATGAAGCGCAGCGTCGCTCGTATCGCTCGGCTCTTGAGGGCAAAGGGGAAGACCACCAGTCCCGTCAAGAATCCGGTGACGAGTCCCCCCAGGTGACCCGACCAGTCGATGTACGTCAGAAACGTGAGAAAGAACACCACCGCAGCGCTGCACACGGTGCCACCGAGTCGTTCGAAGATGAGCGTTCCCTGTCCCACGTACTCGTTGCGAGACTCGAAAACGGACCACACGATGGCTTGCGCTATTCTGGCCCCGAACAATCCCATGAGCGCTCCCGAACTACAGACACCTATAACGTTCGGGTCGATCGTCGAAGCCGCCAGGGAAGCACCAAAGCCACTCGTGAGGTAGATGAGGAACCACGACACAAATCCCCATTCCCGCTCCAAATAGGCGCAGGTTTCGAGCTGGAAGAATGCATTCACAAGCAGGTGCAGATAACCAACGTGCAAGAAGGCGGGTGTGATCAGTCGGAAGTACTGCTGTTCTTCGACCAACAGATACGAGTTCTTTCCACCCCACTCCGAGAACGCATCGGGATATGGACCGATCGTTGGGTTGATGTTCATTTTTGCAATTCCGCACATCAGCACTTGAGTAGTGAGGACAGCAAAGTGAGCAGCCGACAAGAAGATACAACCCCACGCCACGTGTTGCCGTATGATGACGGTCCCGTCCGCAAACGAGGAGCCATAACTCAGGCTCTGGGTGAAACGGGATTTCAAAGAGCTCCTCTTTGGGCCGTCCGTCTCGAGAGAAAACGTATCGTCTTCGAATGTGTCCGTTTCCGTTCCAAGGGTGTCGCTGCCATCCGTTCGCTGCTCGCTGCTGCTGAGCAGTCCCGACTCCACTTGGTTCAGTGAGAGATTCTCCCGTTTGCCGCGATGATTCATTACGGTACTGGTATTGTTTTTTAGCTGGTTGACCGGCGGAGGAGAAGCGGTCTTGGTATCTGCCATTTCGTACTTGTCCTTTTGTCCGGATTCGATGATGGATGATCCGGAAGTAATGACGGGTACCGTCGGTTCCACTGCTGCTGCTGCTGCTGCGAGCGTTGGCAATACCGGAGGTCTATAGGTATTGGCGTTGGAATTGGCTCCTGTTTTTGTTTGTGTCTGTGTCTGCCCTTGTGTTTGCCCTTGTGTCTGCGCCCGAGCACCACCGCCCCTGGTTTTGGGGGTTTTCGCGTTCGCGGAATCGTCATTGGACAGCAGGGGTTGATTGTCTTTGTCTTTGTTTCTGTCTTTTCGCAATTTCCGGGACAGGTTCGACAGCTGGGATCGGATCGTCGTGTTGCCGATCCTGTTGGATCTCGGCGACAGCTGCCCCCCTCTCTTCGACGGCAACGACGACGCTGACGTTCGCGGCGATCTCGGAGAACTCGGGGATCGCGAAGCCGCCAACGGATTGGACATCCGGAGCGAACGGCCCCGGCTGGCGCTCCGCTTCGTTTCCAGCGTGGTCCGCCGCTCGGGGGTCGGGTTGTTGTTGCTGTTGTTGTTGTTGTTTGTGGTGGTGGTCACGCTGTGCGTGGGAGAGAGGGCGTCCTTGCTGTTGGAGAAGTATTCGACGGTGACCCGGGAGGGTTTGTACTTTTTACGGGGCGACACGGACTTTCTCGGGGACAGCGACGGGGTCGTCGTCGGTTTCCCCGGGGACTTTGGAGGGGCCGGAACCCCGGCTTCGTCGTTGGCTACCATTCTTCTTATTATTATTATTATTAGTATTATTATTTCGGTATTGCGATTATCGGGCTGTTCCAAGCGCTTGTACTACTTGTTGCTGATCCTGTTGCTGTTGCTGTTGCTGTTTCTGCCGATGATCCTTCTTTCGTTCTTTCGTTCTTTGTTTCCGAACGATGCCTTGCCTTGCCTTGCCTTGCCTTTCCTAAATTGAATTGTTCGGGTTAGGCCCATGGGCATGTACTAGCAGTATCGTGTATTGCACTTTGTCGTTGCTTGTTGTAGTTGGTGCGGTTAGTGCGGTGAGTGAGCGTTCGTTTGCCGTATTTTTTTTTGGTTTCAAACGCTGGGAACGGTGTGTGCGTCCAATGCTGTGGTGCCCGTACCGTACCGTACCGTACCGTACCGGTAATGATAGTTTTCGCGACAGCTCGTGTGGTGCGATGATTTTGATTGATTCGTTTATTCGTTTGGATTTGATTTGATTTGATTTGATTTTTGAGTTTTGAGTTGGAGGGAGGGAGGTTTCAAATGGATGTTTGAGTATCGTACACGTGACTCCTATATAAGCCCGGGGCGATGCATGCTCGAACATTAGCGATTGCGTGACCACATTCTTAGCCTACTGGTCACGTTCAGCGATGTACGAGTAACGAAAAAAAATTACGAAACGTGTTGTCACTTCACTCACGACGAACCAAATAACAACTACGTAGTAATACGAAGTAATTGACTAAAAAGATTAAACTTTACTACATTTCATATTTATATCGTAAGAACCTATGTACATAGAGTACTGTAGTAGTTCAAATGGATTACGTACGATCTTGGAGCTCCAGAGTCAGTCGCTGGTTGGAATTCTTACTCATTCATTCTTTCGCCAGGCCGGCACCGCTTCGCATTATTATTAAATTTTTTTTTCTAGTTTCGTTTTTCGTTTGCCACAGAAAATTGCGTAAACCACCACCGCATCTTCCACAAAACCGCAGCGAAGGAGCACAAATTCCGTACCGGTAATCCTTACGTGTGCGATCGAATCCAATCCAACACACAACACACAACCCAAAACACAACACACAACACACAACACACAACACAACACAACACAACACACAACCCAAAACACAACACGCAACACACAACACACAACACACAACCCAAAACACAACACAACCCAAAACACAACCCAAAACACAACCCAAAACACAACACACAACACAACACACAACACAACACCGATCATGTGCAAGCCCACCGCAGCAACCACGCAGACCGGAAGCAGCGGCACCAAGGAACGCAAGCGCGTCGTGGTGAGCGGCGCGGGCCCCGCCGGGTTGCTCCTGGCCTCCCTCCTGCTGAACAAGAACAAGGAGGAATCCTGCGCCGTCACCTACGACGTGACCCTCCTGGACGGCCGGGAGGACTACGGTAGTTTCACGAGGGAAGAGCTCTCTTCCAAGCACCGCAGCTGGATGCTCGGACTGGCGGACCACGGGATGGATGCCATCAAGAAACTCCCGGAACTCTACGAAAACTACGTCCGGGGAGAGGGCATCCTGGTCCGGGAACTCGCCATCTACCTCGGGAGCAAGAAGATGGCCCAGACCACGGATTCCTACGAGGTGGCGTCCAAGATCAAGGCGTCTTCGGCTTCGTCCTCGTCCTCGTCGTCTCCTTCCGAAGGAAACGACAAACAAGACCAAAAAGCCTCCGCCGCTCCCGAGGCCTTTATCGTGGATCGCAATTTCATCGTGGCGGCCCTGGCCCGATACATCCGGGAGACGCACGAAAACGATCCCAACTACACCGCGCTGTACCAAACCAAGTGCCAGTACGTCGATTACGACCGCCGGCGGGTGCTCGTTCGCAGCGTGGGCGGTGCGAACGCCGACGTTGACGCCGAAACCGAAACCGAAACCGACGCCAAAAACGACGAGTACTACATCGGCTACGACCTCCTGGTGGGATGCGACGGCGTCCGGTCGACCGTCCGCGAGGCCCTGGTCAAGCGCCACTCGGACTTTTCCCTCGAGTACACGGACATTTTCCAGGAGTTCAAGCAGGTCCACGTGAAGCTCCCGGAGTCGGTCTCGCAATCGGCCATGGCCCTCCTGCCCGACGTCTTTCCGTGCATGCAGGGAATCGCCCTGCCGGAAACCGGGGGCATGCTCAACATTTCCGCCGGTTGTCCACGGAACCTCTTTGCCGAGCTGCCGGCCGAGCTGAAGAGCGACGACGCCTCGGTCGTGTCGGCGTACGTGAAGGCCAACTTCAAGGCCTTCGAGCTCGTGGATTGGGACGATTTCGGGAGGCAGTGGGCGGGCCAGCGGTGGAACCAAACCGGCATGGTGCACTGCAATTTCTACCACTCCCTCAAGGCCGGCGTCGTCCTCATGGGGGACGCCGCCCACGCGACGAGTCCCAGCATCGGAATGGGAATGAACACGGCCCTCCGGGACGCCCAGGTCTTTAGCGAGATCCTGGAGGACACCGGAGACGACTTCGAGGCCGCCCTCCCGGCCTTTTCGGAGGCCCGCGTGAGGGAGGGAAACGCCCTCAGCGACCTCGCGATGCACCTGTACAGCATGGACAAGACGCAGCAATTCCTCGAGACGATCCACTTGATCGTCCGGACCTTTTTGCACACGAAATTTCCCGGCCTCGTGCGGGAACACCCCCAGGCCATGATCGGACGCCGGGGCGTCCCGCTGTCGGAGGTCTACGAGCGGTCGGTGGAGCTGGGCATCCTGCGCCGGCACCGGAAAACGAACGACCGCATCCGGCTGGAATACTTCGAGCAAACGGCGGGGATGATCACCCGAACGAAACAGCCGACAACAACAACAACAATCGGCATGCTGTCGAAGCTCTTGGTGGTGGGAGCGGGCCTCGCCGCGATCGGGGCGGTGGCGTACCGGTATTGCGCGACGGTGTGAGGGCGTCGGCTCGGTTCCCCGGTGCGCGGTGACGACGTGTACCGTGCGGTGCGTGCGTCGCGTCGCACGGCACACACGGAGTGCACGGTTTGAAGCGCGACGATGACGACGACGACGATGATGATGATGATAAGAATGATGATGAAGATGTCGATGATCATCCTTCTCGTAGTTTTCGATTTTGTGACACACTACTACTATAATACTACTATTGATTAGGAATGAATCACAGAGACATACAACAACACTACGGTACCGTGATCAATAGCGAGCAAACAAACAAACAAACTTCATCTGCTAGGTTTTGATCTGTTTTTTTTTTTTTTCTCGAACCAATGCGATCGTCCATCGGATCCCGAAAACTGCTACGCTCAGATATTCTCGAGGCACTCATTCGGAGTCGTCCTCGTCCGAATTCTCGTCCGGATTCTCGTCATCATTCTCATTCTCCTCCTCGTCATCATTCTCATTCTCGTCCTCGTCCGAATTCTTGTCCTCATTCTCATTCTCCTCCTCGTCATCATTCTCATTCTCGTCCTCGTCTTCATTCTTGTCCTCATTCTCATTCTCGTCCTCGTCCTCATTCTTATTCTCGTCATCGTCCTCGTCCTCGTCCTCGTCATCATTCTTATTCTCGTCCTCATTCTCATTCTCCTCCTCATTCTCCTCCTCGTCATCATTCTTATTCTCGCCCTCGTCCTCGTCCTCGTTCTCGTTCTCATTTTCATTTTCATTCTCCACCTCACCCTCATTCTTATTCTCGTCCTCATCGTCATCTTCATTCCCATCCTCGTCCTTCTCCTCCTTCTCGTCCTTCTCCTCATCATTCTCGTCCTCGTCCGGATCGGGTTCCCACAGTTCTTTTTCCGACCCGGTCGGTTCGAAGGATTCCGACGAGAGAATTCCCAGGTCGGGACAGTTCCGCACCGCGATTGCCCTGGCCGCTTCGAATCTTTCGGCATCGACGTTTTCCGCTTTCCTCAGGATCGCAAAGTAGGCGGCGTATTCGTTCGTGAGGGCCGTGCACAACTGCCGCCTCCCCTTCTCGCTGATGTTGCGGCTGTTCCGAACCATTTCGCCGTAGCCGCTCACGTCCCTAACGTTGATTTCGTTGCTTTCGTTGTTGTTTTCGTTTTCGTTTTCGTTTTCGTTGTTCGTTGTTGTTGTTGTTGTTGTTGTTGTTTTGTTTTTGTTATCGATGTTTTTGTTGTTTTTGTTTCTGTTCGTCGTCGAGTCGTCGCCGACGCCGGCGTCCATTCCCTCCGACTCCCCGACCATGGCGTTCACCCTCGCCCAATCGTCCCACAGAAATTCCTGCCGGATCACGTACAATTTTCTAGCCGGCACCGCCCTCGGGAATTTGGTCCGGAGGATGTTGCGGTAGTTGAAAAACAGGTGGTTGAAATTCCGGACCTTGCCGTGGAGCACGGCGCACGCCAGCTTGGTGCAGTTCCGGCCCACGATCAGCGAGTGGTGGAACTTGTAGCCGCACTTCTCCGAGTCGCCGAGCGTCTGGAGGGCCGCAAAGTCCTCGAGGCTCGGGAAGCACTGGTACGCCAGCAGGTTGTCCCGCTTCCATTTTTTGTTCTCGACGATGTTGTGCGCCCTGCCGTAGTGCCTCGTGTTGCTCGGGAGGTTGTAGACAAAGGCCGAGACCGTGCGGTCGTAGACGTCGCGGACGGACATGACGAAGCTCGCGTCCCTCGAATCGGGGAGGGAGTGAAAGTCCGGGACGTGGTAGTAGTTTTCGACGAGTTTCGAAACCACGGTCTCGTTGGTGACGTTTCGGCATGGTTTGGGCAGGAAGGAGTGGCATCCGTTGCGGAGAAGAGTCGAGATCGTGGATCCTCCGGTTTTCCCGATGTGGATGTATCCGAGCCGAGAGGCTTTGGATGTCTCAGCTGCTGATTGGGATTGCAACGATGATGATGGCGACGACGAAACGAGGTAGTCTTTGGTGCTCGAATGTTGTTCGGAGTGTTTCTTCGTCGTCCGCTGGGACCGGGGCACCGGCCGCGGGTCGGTTGGGACCACCCCACTTTCCTCGATCAAGAAGCTCAGCTGGAAATCGATCCAGAGGTAACACACGATGCCGAGACAGAGAAATATTCTCGGGGGTGTCACCCTCCATTGTTTTGGGCGGCTCGGCTGGGGACCGGAACCCATCTTCATTGTGCTGCTGGGAGGCGTCGCTTTCACCTCTTGTTTGCCATCTCGTGATTGGAACAATTGGAACAATTATTGGAACAACTTTAATACACCGGTGGAAGAAAACTATTGTGTTGATGACCGGTCAAACAAGAACACATCGGATGTAAAGTAAAAAGCAGCGGAGTCGCTCTACCGGTAAGTCTTAGATAATTGTACAAGTGAGGTTAATCGTGCCAGTAGTTACAAAAACGAAGTAATAAGATTACTATGATACAATGCGGTAAGGTTACAGTACGGTAAGGCTACGGTAACCTTACGATGGCCAGGTAATTACAAAGTGAGACCTATTTTCGAGTAATTAAGCCTTTCCGTTTTGTGAAAAATTTTTAAAAATGATGCTAAGGTTATTACCTTACTGATGAAAGGAAGTGAGGTTAAGGTTACTCGTACAAGTACGGTAAGTAATGTATTAACCTTACTCGTACGGTACATACAATTATTTTTTGTATTAAAAGAATTTTTTTGATGTAACGGGGTTTTTGTTTTGGCGGGCTCACAAGTCCCTAAAATAATTGTTCTCATCGCGCTGTGCGGAGGACATTGGACATGGACAAATGACATTCAGGCTTACATGAAGATTACCACTTACTGGAACATTATGGAAAAAAAAAAAAAAAAAACGTTAATTTCCATTCCCGCGCGCGCGAAATCGTTCGTAATGCGCACATTCTGTAGATCATGAAGGGGACGAAATTTGCCGCACCCCCCCTTTTGGATTTCCATGGTGGACACTTAGCGTGGCGGGCCCCATCATTGTGAGATCTTCGTATATATATATATATATATATATATGTATATAGAGTGAGTTTTATAATTGCCCCCATCTATTTTGGATAGACAACGTGGACACTTAGCGTGGCGGGCACCTTCATCCAACGGTTCCATGTGCGACCATAATGCTTTATTTTCAACGAATTTCGCCTGCAACGCATTAGCTTGAACACTTGGAAGAAACGGACACGTTTTATTTTCATGGTTTTATTGTCCTCAACCATTTTGTCCTCAAAAATGTTGTCCTCAACCTTTTGTCCTCAACAAAACTGGCCTGTCCTCAACCTTTTGTCCTCAATGAATGTCCTCAACGAGTTTTGTCCTCAACCTGCCACACTACGGGTCGCTCGTAGCCCACTACGGGGGGTAGCCCGCTACGGGGGGTAGCCCGCTACGGGGGGTAGCCCGCTACGGGGGGTAGCCCGCTACGGGGGGTAGCCCGCTACGGTGGAATATGACAGTGGCCATTTTGCGGAAAATCATCTAGCACCAAACGAACCCGTCACATTAACATCAGGTACTTCCTCATCACGGATAAGGTAAAGAAAGGGGAGGTGTCAATTGAATACTGTCCAACAGGTGATATGATCGCAGATGTGTTCACCAAGCCCCTTCAGGGCTCACTGTTCAGAAAGTTCCGGAATCAAATTCTGGGGATTAACGAACAGGAGGACTATCTAGCTTATGAAAAGGCATTCCGAAAGGCCAGAGACGCACGCACCACCAAACCATAAGTATTGCAATCGGCACAACATAATTACTTAACGCCGTGACGCAGGAGTGTGTTGGAAATACTGACAGACGGTGGTGCACGACTCCATACCATTTGCTAAAAAGAAAAGACGTAGATCCTACAAGGATAGGGTACGAATAAAGAAGGAGAGCACATACACAATATGAAGTGGTATATGCAAACATCTCATTCTTTTTGTTTTATCTCACCAACAGAGTTAACCAGTAAATTAATAATTTCGAACTATTCTTTAAGGAGTGATAGCGGTGATTGTAGCAGCATTACGTGCTCATTTAACCTCTTATTTCAACACTGATAGTTCAGATCTCACCACTGAATACTTCTAATTTTAATATTTGCCCACTACTGGGGAATAAACTAGAGAATATTGTCAAATCATACGTAGTATATCTGAGTGATTCTGGCCCATGTTGTGTGGTGATTCCAGTGTGAATTTTCTTCAATCGATAGCTGGAACGCACAAAAGACCAGGATCATCGTTTCGTTGTTCCTCTGAACTGCCGAAAGACCGGGATAATCGTGTCGTTGTTCATGTCTTTGGTAGCTGGAACGCACAAAAGACCAGGATCATCGTTTCGTTGTTCCTCTGAACTGCCGAATGATTGGGATCTTCATGTATTTGGTCCCCTGCATTCCTGAAAGACCGGGATCATCGTGCCATTATTTCTCTGCATTCTCGAAAGACTGGGATCATCATGTATATGTTTCCCTGCATTCACTAGAATGTCCTTGCTTTCTGTGTTGCACGTGCACAAAAATTCATTCTACAACATCTTCATAGAGATATCTGTTAGTATACTAGGATTGATGTCCCGTCTAATCAATTACTCGTGAAGATATCCTTGACAACGATAACACCTCTTATTTTATACCAATTTACATGCATCATCATTGAAAATAATGATACTAAATTTCATCACTAAGCACAGATCTCATCGGCAGGCGACGCAACGAAACAAGAATCAGAACGGTTGTTGCGTGCACGCGTAGCAGTAGCAGCAGCATGGGAGTTTTTGCAGAAATCATGCCACTGCGGCTTCTTTGCCGCTCGCGGTTTGCGACGTTGTAGTTGTCTTTTGAGCCGCAAGAAATTTCTCGCCGACGATTTTGGGATCTTTGTAGAGATCATCGAGCGTTCTCTTGCTGAGCTCATCATAGTTGGCTTTCATTCGTGCATCGTACAATTCTAGTTCGTGATACTTGATAATGTTCTTGGTGATAAATCCCGGAATCCAATGCTTGATCAAGAAATTCTTGAGCTTGTTTGACAAATCGTCCCGCGACGAATGAATGAACTCATAACCCTTCTTGTTCAAACGCAGCTGGATGCCGCAGTGCTTCATTAATCGCAAGCGGTCGAGAATAGAAGTAGGAAACAACGTGGGAACGAAATCCTTGTCAACGACGATGCGCAGGTTCCGGATCAGTCCATTCAACTCCATTTGCTCGTATGCCTTTCTGTAGCCCCTTGTCCCAGAAAATGGTGAGGCATAAGTAATAACAGTGACAGGTCTTGGGATAAAATCATACTTGGGTCCTTCGCCAGCGACTTGGAAGGCGAAAACGTTTGCCAAAGCACCGCCGAGACTGTGTCCAGTGACATAAAGACTGTAACCTTCTTCATCCTTCATCAGGGATTCAATTTCGTCCATGATCTGTACGTATCGCTGTTCTTTTCCCTTCTTTTCTCGGACTCTATTGTTGTTGAGATAATCGTAAAATCCATCGTGAATCAAGATTCGTTCTTTCAACCTTCCTTCCAATGAGTCGGCAATTCTTTCCGGGGTCTCGAGTGCCTTCAACCGAAAGTTGAAATTGGTTTGCCAATCGCGCGTCGTCAAGGGGTTGCCCTGCGATCCACGGAACGAAACGACGATCCGCTTGTTCCAGGTATCCTTCACGATACCATATACACAAGAAAAACCCGATTCGATGCTTCGGTAGGTCGACAAAAAGACTGCATCCGAATGCGAATCATCCTTATCGAAATACGCAATAAGTTCTTCGTAAAGCTTCATGTTGAAGGCTTGTTTCCCGGACTTGATGAATTTGTCATTCATCAGGGCTTTGTGAATCGCCTCTTTGTTTGCGGTGAAAATGGCGTTGATCTCGGCGAAGCTCAATCCATTCCCACCGTTGAACTGACGGAAATCGCTATCTTCTACATCAAACTTTTTCAGGAGTTCTGGTGTCATGGAGTTTCCTTCCGGAATTTCAAGTGGGACGTCTTGGGTTCTTGTACTCACCAACACTTTGGCAGTGGCGTAGATAAGACTCGCGGCGTACAACATGGGGTTCGCTTCGTCGAACACGTTAAGCGTGACGGGAGGAGCTTCCGCAGATACCATTTTGGTCGTCAACAACACTGGTAGACAAAGGAGAGAAAGGAAAGGAAAACAATGGTGCGTTGGGTGATAGCCTTGAGGAGAGGAGGGTTTCTGCCCCGATCTCCGATCGTACTATTTTAAGAACGAAACCAATAATGATACCGGCAGGTAAGGGACTCGTTTTCATACCGATATTCGGTATTTACGTAAGGTTTACTGTATTACCGTAAGGTTTACGTAGTATTAACGTACGGTATTTTTTGTTATTTTTCGGTCACGCAATCATCGAGAACTCAACAAAATATCGGTACCGGTACGAGTACGATTGGACGACACTTCCACATCTTTCCTCCGAGAAAATCTCAATCAAGAACTGTGGGGGAATTTTTGAGAAATTTACAAACAGGCTTACAACTTTTGGTCGCTCGGAAGGAAGATTCAACCGGATGGCGTTTAGCATCGTGCTTAATACAGAATTCCCAAACCCTGCCAAAAGCTAAAAGTTCTGTCCAGTGAACGTAACCTTACTACCGTCACGGGGTAAGGGCTTGGGATGAGCGTTTGGGAATGCAACGAGAGCACGAGTACGAGTACGAGCATCGGTACGAGTACGTAAATTACCGGTAAACCTTATGAAATTGCACTCGCTAATTGGGAATGCCATTGGGCACAGCACTCCGATCCTTTTAGTAAGAGTTACGAGTAAGAATATGCCTTATGTAAGTACGAAGATTTCCTCACCCGTTTGGGATTTGGAACACGTGGCAGTTTTGTTTGGATACAATCTCACAGTGCCCGTCATCTACGTACTAGTAGTACAACCTATCGGTACATAATTGTTCCAAGGGTGTGGTGTTGTCCTTTTCGGGAAAGAAAACCCGTCGAATTCAGTATTTAAGACGGTCCCAATAAAAATGTATCGTCTGTTAGTAGTAAGGTTTACTTCGTAGAAGATATGACCAAAAATGACCCAAAAAATAGAAAAAGGCATAGTATGGGAATCGATAGAGCTCATTTTAAGTTTGTTGCTCATGTTTTTCTTTAACCTTACTTCCAACTCATTCTCGAAGAGGACTTGTGAAGCAATAAGGTTACGGTAACCTTACCGGTACGAGTACGATTACGAGTAAATTAAGTCTTAATCTTACGAGCAAGGTAAACTTACGAAGTACGGTACTTGTACGTAGTACGAAGTACTACTACTTGTTTGCGGGTATCATATTCTTCATAGTTAGTTTCCGTACATACGAGTAAGGTTACTTCCCGTCCGTCCTTTTGTCCACAAACCGTGTGACATCCGGGTCTTGGAGCGGTCGGAAATAGAAAAACGCGCGCACCGCGCAAAAGGTTAAGTTTTTTCAAAATGGTACGTATGAACTTACTGTACATACTACATATATCAACGTGTGATCTACGTATTACTACGTAGAACGTGATAAGTGAATTTAAAAAGCGGTCGGAAATAGAAAAACGTGCGCACCGCGCGACAGGTTAAGTTTTTTCAAAATGATACGTATGAACTTACCGTACATTCTACATATATAAACGTGTGATTTACGTATTAATACGTAGAACGAGATAAGTAACGTTCATGAAAAAATCTCCACGATTCAAATTTAAAAAAGGGGGCACCGGGAAACTAAAAATTGGTTTTCTTTACGTAACGTACGTAATTAATTTTAAAATTACGTACGATTGGATTTAATTACGTACGTAATTAATTAATTACGTACGTAATTAATATTACGAACGATTGGATTTAATTACGTACGATTGGATTTAATTATGCACGATTTCACAATTAAGCTCTTGAGTGGCTTATATCATAATTAAATAAGCCAAATAACATTAAAAATATACTTAAGCCTATCAATGTTGCGCGTAGGCTATTACTATAGACGTATAAGGTATACGCGCCATTCAAAGTGCCGCTGATAGCCACTTATTCGGTACGTACGTACTAATATCCCAACTGGTTTACGTACTGGGGGCTGTCGGCGCCACTTTCAATGGCGCCTTTACTGGTAAGGTAAGGTAAGTTAGGGTTTAGGGTTACAGGTAAGTCAGCGCACTTCTAGTGGCGCTAAAAGTCACTCTACGCGCCATTCAAAGTGCCGCTGATAGCCACTTATTCGGTACGTACGTACTAATATCCCAACTGGTTTACGTGCGGGGCGCTGTCGGCGCCACTTTCAATGGCGCCTTTACTGGTAAGGTAAGGTAAGTTAGGGTTTAGGGTTACAGGTAAGTCAGCGCACTTCTAAACTTACCATGAAACGCCCCTTTAAGTGGCGCTAAAAGTCACTCTGCTGCGTAAGGTTAACTTACCGGTAACTTACGTACTAGAACCACAGATATACGGTACGGAGTACAGTCGGACTAAGATCTTACCGTACGTTACAGTGGCTGTCAGCGCCACTTCAAAGCTTGCGTTTGTAAACCCTAAGGTAACGCCCCTTTATGGCTGTCAGCGCCACTCTGTCAGCGCCACTTCTAAACTTAACCTTACCGTAAGTAAGATCTTAACGCTAAGGTTAAGGTAGAAACGCCCCTTTAAGTGGCGCTAAGACCAAAAAATCGTAGGCTGGGAGCTTAACCTTACCGAACGTACGTACCGGTAACCTTACTAAAAAGTGGCTGTCGGCGCCACTTTAAATGGCGCCTCTGGAACTGTAAGGTTACCGCTGCCTATTAGGACTAAGATTACCGGTAAAGGTTACAGTGCTATCAGCATCTAGCTATGGTATATTTCTATCCTACTAAGGGCCCATAAAATGCAAGCAGCTCAAGAGAAAGGGAGAGGTCAACGGGTTTCGACGTGGGTATAGGCATAGTCTGAAGAAAAGGAGGCCTCGGCGGTGGTGTGCGGGGGTTAGACCCAGTAACGGGTTTCGACATGGGTATAGGGACGACGTTCGCCAGTCCGGTCTCTGGTCGGTGGTGTGCGGCGGTTAGACCCAGTAGTAACGGGTTTCGACGTGGGTATAGGGACGACGTTCGCCAGTCCGGTCTCTGGTCTGTAATCTGAAGAAAAGGTTGCTGGCGTAGTGGGCCTGGTGGAAGGGGTTTTGAAGGTATTCTTGAAGCCGTGCGCCGAGCAAATGGGCGTAGCAGGACGCGTTGAAGGCAAAAAGAAGGCCATTAAGGACAGCGAAGCGCAAATACGCGGTGCCGCGGTGAGGGAGGTTGTCCCTCGCGGTCGGCGCGAACGCGACAGTTACAAGCTGGAGCGTGGTAGGGGTTGGCTTGGGGACGTTGGGGATAGTTTCCGGGACCCCGGCGAGCGTTTTGTGGATGGGGAGGTTAGACACGGCGGAAAAGATGAGGCTATTGTGATTCCACAGGTGATTGAGGAGGTGGTTATGGAATGTGGCAGGGCCGATAGAAGTGCCGCTAGAACCTACAGCACCCGGAATGTTGAGGCCGTAGTCGAGTCTGGGCAGGCCGAGGATGGCTAGGATGAAGGCAGCGCCGGTGGCGGCGTTTGACTGCATCGTAGGGCGGCCCTGGCGGAGGACAGCATAGACGTTCGCAGCGCGGTTGCCAATGATGTCACGGCGCGCAAGCTCGTCAAGAACGGCCTGGGGTCGGATGAGGCGTTTGGTCATATTTCGGCGGTAGTTGAGTTGAATCAAACCGGAAGGGGGCTCGTTCGCGTGGTCGATCTCAACGTCGGGAGCCTCGACGCTCAAATCGTCCTCCTCGATTGCATCAGGCTCGCCGGGAGGCGGGACCTTGACACTCGAATCGTCCTCGGCGAAAGGGTCTCCGGCGATCAGGAGATCAGCGTTTGCCGGGAGATCTTCATTAGCCTGGAGATCAGCGTTTGCCGGGAGATCAGCAGCATCAGGTGGGGGATTGTCATTAGCCTGGAGATCAGCGTCTTCCGGGAGATCAGCAGCATTAGGTGGGGGATTGTCATTAGCCTGGAGATCAGCGTCCGGGAGATCAGCGTCTGCCGGGAGATCAGCGTCTGCCGGGAGATCAGCGTCTGCCGGGAGATCAGCGTCTGCCGGGAGATCAGCGTTAGGTGCCGGATTGTCATTAGCCTGGAGATCAGCGTCTTCCGGGAGATCAGCAGCATTAGGTGGGGGATTGTCGTTAGCCTGGAGATCAGCGTCTGCCGGGAGATCAGTGTTAGGTGCGGGATTGTCATTAGCCTGGAGATCAGCGTCTGCCGGGAGATCAGCGTTTGCATGGGGAGGATCATTAGTGTCATCTGAGAGGACCGCAAGGACAGCAGGAGCGGCGGATCCAATTGCGCCCTGGGTGCTGGCGATTGCCCAAGCGGCCGCTAGGCGGACACCGTTAGTTAGTTCGGGCATCGCGTTAGGGGAAATGGCCTGGACGGCATGCACGATGCGGAGGATTTGTTCGACGTAGTTTTCCATGGGAGTGGTTTAGAAGGTACTTGTAGTTGCAGAGAGCTGGAGGAAGTTGTGAGCAAAGTGAAAACAAGTTGCAGAGAAGGAAGTTGTGAGAGAAGTGAAAACAAGTTGCAGAGAAGGAAGTTGTGAGAGAAGGAAGTGGTGAGCAAAGTAACGCGTGAGCTGTTAACGTGGAGGGGAGTGTGGATGGAGGAGCGTGGGAACTCAGCGTGGGGAACTCAGCGTGGGGAACTCAGGTTTTTGAGTGACGTGAATCATGGAACGATCAAATTTTCGCTGTGGGAGTTACCGTACGGGGCACATGGCGTCCTTTTGAGGGGCTTTCCCATCCATTAAGCCCTGATAGGGAATATTCGATCTTCATTACTATATATTTATATTAGCAAATTTTCAAAAAAATCGAAACTCAGCGCATAGTAATTAATTATCATAAGCCACGAGACGCCGATGAAAGTGGCGCTAACGGTCACATAGCGCCACTTTAACGGGCGATTCTACAGTACATATCGTACCGTTTGTAAAGAATTTTGTGGAAGAAGCGGCGCTAACAGCCAATTTACGAAACCTACACCAGTACTGTAAAAGGCGGTAGTTCCATGATTCCCGTCACTCAATCAAAAACCTGAGTTCCCACACTCCTCCATCCACAATTATTTTCGTCACCGGCGCTTGAAGCGGCGCTAACAGCCAATGTACGAAACCTACACCAGCACTGTACAAGGCGGTACAGGTTCAAGATTCAGACACCGTACCTTACAGCACCCCTTGGGTGTGTAACATGCTAGCGTAGGCTAGTAGTGTTACGAATTAATAATTAAACGAATCCCACATGGGATTCAGATATATATAAGGTATTCAAGTACGAAAATCTGGTATGTACAAACAGGCATGCAGAAGAGAGCGATTATACGATTAAGGTTACATACAGAATATATGTTATATACAGGGATGGACATTATATGAAGAGGTCGCGATGACCTCATCGCTCATTATTTCCTCTCTTTAATTTCAATCCCATCTCGTAAAGTGAATTAACACACAATTATTCATACTACTCCGAATTTCTACCTTAGAGTGTTACAGGGTGATAGTACGAATGGATGGTAGTAGGGTCCTCTAGTAGGATAGATATGTACCAACCCCAACTCCTAAGCTCTTAGGAGCTCTTTATTACAAGATATTTAGTGTGCTAACAGATAGACGGAACTTCGCCAGGGGGGATATTGAACTGGATGCTAAACAGGATGCTAGGCCCCTTAAGTAGGATTTGTACCAGAGCTACATACCCCAGCAGCTCTTACGAGCTCTTTATTACAAGATATTTAGTGTGCTAACAGATAGACGGAACTTCGCCAGGGGGGATATTGAACTGGATGCTAAACAGGATGCTAGGCCCCTTAAGTAGGATTTGTACCAGAGCTACATACCCCAGCAGCTCTTAGGAGCTCTTTATTACAAGATATTTAGTTTGCTAACAGATAGACGGAACTGATCAGGCCAGGGGAGATATTGAACTGGATGCTAAACAGGATACTAGGCCCTTCAAGTAGGATTTGTACCAGAGCTACACACCCCAGCAGCTCTTAGCAGTACAAGGTTCACACTGTAGCATTGTTCTACAAGGTTAAGGTTGCTACGCTACTGAATATGGGATACAGTTCCAACTACCGTGGAGTATGGTCATAGTGTACAATAAGTACTAGAACCGGATGCCCAGCCCTGCAGTGAGCACGCGAGCACTTTAGCGAGCGCCGTAGCAAGCATGGTCACTTAAAATGGCGCCGTTCATTGAGCGCCACGTTAAGGGGCGTTAATTTCATTCTTGAAGCGCCTCTCACGTTGGCGCCTGCAGCACTCGTAACCGTAACAATTCTCAAGGAGAATAAGTTCTTACCGTACCGGTAAATTACCGATAGACATACCGGTAACTTAGCGCACATAGCCACTGAACGAGAACAAGATCAGCCTTCCTACTTACGATTAGAATAGCCTTACTCGGAGAAGCTCGTCTTGATGAGGTGGCGCTAACATCCACTGAACGAGAACAAGATCGGGCATCCCACTTACGATTAGTAATTAACCCATGCTCTTTCATAGTTCAAGTATCAACGCCCGTCTCTTCCACAGTTCGAGTATCAACGCCCGTCAAATGGACGCTTTGTTCCTCGTACGATTACGAACCGTGCTAATTACATGATGTACTTTCACTAAGTAGAAATAAGTTACTCGGAAAACGCCCCTCGAACTAACGCTCTACGCCTGTCAAATGGACGCTTTGTTCCCTGTTGGTACTGTACTGAACATTGAAGAACCAAGACCGACCTCAGAAACTTGCCTGATCATGAAGTACTAGTTTCGAAACTCTAAGCAAGTTCGCAACGGCTTGCCTCTCGGCATACTACGGAATTCCTATCAGCTGTCCCCCGGTTTCCGTAGAAATTAGTAGTTGAGGATGTAGAACCGGGGGACAGCTGATAGGAACTTTGTAGTAGTGTAAAGAATCGTTCCGAACTAATAGTTCTGAACTTCTCATAATTTGTCATGGGACGAACCAAAGGAGCAGCTGGGAAGAAACAGGCTTCGCCGAGAGAACAATTTGAAAGGCAAAGCTCAGTTGGTAAAGTCTGTATCTACAACTACTGGATTTACCGAGAGACAGAAGGCAAGGTTGGCTGGGATCCGGATAAAGCTGGAAGAGTAGATCAGTGGAATTCATCTGCTTCCATATCTGACAAAATCAAAAAAGGATCATTCTACCACTTTGGAAAGGTAAGACGTTTAGCGACACGCAGCATGGCGGTGAGCACTGTGAAGAAATACAAATGCCAATTGCAAGTTTCTCACGCTTCTTGTTCTCCACAAGCGAATGGCAGAAATAGCAGAACTTCTTCGAAAGCAAGGACTCAAGCTTGTTCGTCCGAACGGGGGACATCCATCTATTTTTGAACGTGAAGAGGATTCCGACTACGAATCTGAAACATCCAAATCTGAAACATCCAAATCTGATTCTGGAGGCCAAGTAGTATTCGACCTTGAAGACAGTGACCTGAAGAAGCCTGGCAAGATGCCGTTGAAATCAATCCTCAGAACACCCACCCCCAAGAAACGTCAAAGCTCTGGTAGCACTGACCTCGACCTCTCCCGTCGTATCGATGAGCTCCACATTAACGGCCCCGTAATGGAGCAGTCAATCAAGGGTGCTATCGCTATGATTATGATCTCTGGTCGTTGGACCGAATTCGATCAAGTAGCCGAAGTTCAAAGAGGATATTGCTTGATGAGAATGCTCGTTCATAATGACGCCAAGTTGAGACACTTCGAGATCTCTTGGGTCAATGAGCACACTTTCAACATAAAAATGAGGTGGCCAGAGTACATGGAAAGGTGCTTGATGCTCACAACTCTCGATACATACAGGAAAGACGGGAGCGATGAGGAAATTCAGCGCTATCCTGCGAATCATCGAGTCTACGACAGTATGGGGCTGAACGTCAAGAATATGAAATCCCAATACCAAGACAACAGGATGCGAAGCAAAGGCAACTTTATCTTCGACTATCCGATGGACACCAGAAACGGAAAAGTCGTTTTGGATCTGTTTGATGTCCCAATCGAAAAGAAGAAGAAGGAGAAGAAGAATCAAGATTCTGATGATATGGATGCTTCAGATGATTCGAATGAATCGGAGTATCACCCAGACGAAGAAGCCAAGAAGTATACGACCATTCTCCAGATACTCTTTTACGAGAAGGCTGAATCCGATGAAGGTCAAAAAACTGTTGCAACAGTCAGCCGTCGTCAGGGTGCTGTCAATTTTGGTGAGTTTCCTGCCCCTCGTCCTCCTCTGACGGTAAAGGCTCTACCGTCGCGCCCCGCTCCTCCGACGGTGCCTCTACCGTCGCTCCCCGCTCCTCCGACGGTGCCTCTACCGTCGCTCCCCGCTCCTCCTACGGTGCCTCTACCGTCGCTCCCCGCTCCTCCTACGGTGCCTCTACTGTCGCTCCCCGCTCCTCCTACGGTGCCTCTACCGTCGCTCCCCGCTCCTCCGACAGTAGAGCCTCGACCGTTGCTCCCGTCGCTCCCTCTTGTTCCGGTGGAGCTGTGCACTCGCGAACCGCCTGGACAAGTCATTCCCCCGTCCCCCATACGGCCGCAGGGCGTTCGCGAACCGACTGGACAAGAAACTACACCGCAAAGAGGTCGAAGCCCCACGCGACATTACTCACCACGCCGCCGGACGCCCAGTAGAAAAAGAGTGGATGACGATGAGGTTGAGGTTGGCGAAGACATTGTAGAGACATGCCAAAAGAAACCAAAAAATGACGATGGCGACTCACATGACGACTCACATGACACAACTCACAATAATGCTTCTGTGTTCAACTCTCAGACTGATTTATGACTATTTAGAGACCTCGATACAGGAGATGATGATTCGAGTGACGTCGATTCAGGAGATGATGATTCGATTTCATCTTCTTCGATCGATCCCATCAAAACCTTGGAAGAAGGTCTGGAAGAACTTGCTCTGCATTTGAGCGATTTAGGTCTTGATTAGAATAGTTCCATGTCTGCTGGTTGGTAGCGGAACTGTCGTCGATTCAGGAGATGATGATTCGATTTCATCTTCTTCGATCGATCCCATCAAAACCTTGGAAGAAGGTCTGGAAGAACTTGCTCTGCATTGAGCAATTTATGTCTTGATTAGAATAGTTCCCTGTCTGCTGGTTGGTAGCGGTGAACAGTTCATAAAAAATTAGTATACGTAGGAATAGAACGCCCGTCGTCTGCTGGTTGGCAGCGATGAGCGATTCATGAGAAAAAAAGTAATGAAAGTCAATAATACTACTATGATTTAAAAAGTTATGATACTCGTAGTCTATGTAGCAAATCGTTGGATTCGCCACCGTTAGGGGCGCCCACGTGTTGTGAATTGTAGATTGTGGTTGAGTATCTAAAATGGGCTGTCACCGCCATTATAACGTGCAGCTTACTCCGTTTCGCCTTTTTCCGTGGCGTCCACCACCCTGACAGTCGACATCTGAATTGACCCACCGCCTTTCTGCATGGCGGGAACACGTGTCGCCGCGCTGCGTGGCTGCTGGAGTTCCAGTGAAGGCTGGTCTTTGACCAAGGGCGCTTCTTCTCTGCTTGAACTGAAATATTCGTCAATAATGGTGGCAACGGTATCTTCATAAGACTCGTGTTTCCTTACGACCACATCTTCTCTCTCTTCGTTGACCATTACGTAGTCGTCGTCTTTTCCTTCGTTGACCATTACGTAGTCGTCGTCTTTTCCTTCGTTGACCATTACGTAGTCGTCGTCTTTTCCTTCGTTGACCCTGGCGTCGCAATCTTCCTCGGCAAGCCTTGGTTCATTGTTTGGTGTCACGGTAGAAGGCTGGTTTCCCATTGTACTGTCTTTTGATTAACGATGCAATTTTTATAATTTGTGATACTTAAAATGTGAGGCGCACCCTCATTTCGCAAGGTTATAGGCAAGGATTTTGAGAAATTTTCCGTTGTTTTCCGTTGCAACGTTGGTTTTTTGAATTTCACCCATTACCAACTGCGAGCCAACCCTGTCTCATAGTTTTTTGAAACTGGATTGAAACTTTCTTTGGTAAAATCTTGCTTCGCATAAATCGATTGTACTTCTTCCTTCGCATCAAAATCGATCGTACTGCTTGCCTTCATAAAAATTGACTGCTCTCTTTCGCAAATCGATTGTCATCTACTTTCACGCTTTCTCTTTTCAAGTCTCTTTCAAGTCTCTTTTCAAGTCTCTTTTCAAGTCTCGCCATGTCCAGTAACACCACTGTAATCTTGCCCAGTGTGGTTCAAACCCACCCAGTTCTCAGCACCGCCATGCTTGGGGGCGCCGCTGCTGCGTGGATGATGTACAAGGGCGCCCTTCAACGTGTCGCTCTTTCCTTGGCACTTCTTTTGATCTCGTATGTGTTCTTGAAGCTCGTCGTTGAACCTGTTGCGGCAATCTACAAGATCTCCAGGCGCATCGTCAACGCTGCTGCGAAGGAGGAGGCTGCAGAGGAAGAAGCGGCCGACGACGACGAAGACGACTGGAATGAGGCGGACTACATCAAGTTCATGAACCAGTACATGGCTTCTTTGGAGGCAGCCGCATATGACAGAGGAGTTCGCGACGGTGCTGCTCTTATCAATGAAGTCAACATTTCGGTTTTGAAGAAGAACACCAAGAAAAAGCGCGAAACTAGGGCGGCTATGCGTTTGCGCGTTGCACGCGAGATGAAGGAAAGCGCTGAACGACTCCGCATGATTGGTCGAATCAATCCCAATTACAAGGCTCCTTAAAATTGAAAAGAAGAACTACGAGAACTTGTATTCCGTTGCACCACGAAAGGTACACTGGTAAGATTACCCCTACCGGTAACGATACAAGGTTGTCAGGGGTCATCCCTGGTACCAGTAAGGTTACTCGTACGTACCCTCACCAATCATAAACCGTAATTGTCAGTAGATCATCGAAATTCGATGTCAAACTAATACGGTACAGTACAGGTACCGTACCGGTAGTTAGACAAAACAAAATTATTACTACCTATTCGTATCTGCATCTTTCACTTAGACACTCTTAGTGTAGGCTGGCGACTGTCTCAGTGGCGCTTGGGAGACTTAAGGAACAGCATCCACACTTTTTAGATCGGCGACTGTCTCGGTGGCGCTTGACTCTCGTAGACGAGGGATTGGAAAGGAGCGCTCGAGGGATTCATCCAGTTCTCGACACTCAAAAAGGTTGTCGCCGACCCAAATAGAGTTGGCTAACGTTCAAAATTTGAAACACGCATGAAACCACGCTGGAAGGATGATACTCGTCCACGCTGGGAGGATGATGCCCGTTCACGCTTGGAGATTGCTGTGGTCCACGCTGGGAGGTTGCTGCTCGTTGACGTTGGCTGCTCTCCACTACGACAAGATAAAGAGGGGGAAAGTCCTGTCATAAAGAAAATTCAAAACTTCTTTCATAAAGAATTGAAATCAACGACTTGAATTTGTTCCGCAATTGAATGGAAACCATGGCCTGGTTTTGGCCTGCTTCGGGAAGCAACCCTTCGAACGCACATAACGATAACTCTTCCAATTCCTCTAACGACAGCGAATTTTTTGATGCCCATGATGGCGCCCACTCAGCCTCCTACTATAATCCAACCATTCAAGGTAGCGATCACCGTACCGAGGAAGATCTCTTTCTAGAAGCTGCGGCATCAGTCGATGATCACCGTACCCAGGAAGGTCTCTTTCCCCAAGTTGCAGCACCGGTCGATCCAACTATTCGAGGTAGCGATCACCGTACCGAGGAAGATCTCTCTCAAGAAGCTGCGGCATCAGTCGATGATCACCGTACCCAGGAAGGTCTCTCTCCACAAGTTGCAGCACCGGTCGATGATTACCGTACCCAGGAAGGTCTCTTTCCCCAAGTTGCAGCACCGGTCGATCCAACCACTCCAGGTGGCGATCACCGTACCGAGGAAGGTCTCTCTCCACAAGTTGCAGCACTGGTCGATGATTACCGTACCCAGGAAGGTCTCTTTCCCCAAGTTGCAGCACCGGTCGATCCAACCACTCCAGGTGGCGATCACCGTACCAAGGAAGGTCTCTCTGAAGAAACATCATCAAACGACATGCTGGCTCCCAAAGTCTCGGAAACACCAACCGGCTCGATCATTGAATCAACTCAGAAAAAAGCTGCCCGAACACCAAGCAGGATTGTACGCCCAGATGAAAGCGCTGATCCGTTGATATTTGAGGAGGGAGGAGATATTGCAGCTCTTCACCATGGCATACAGCTCAGAAAGCGATCAAAACCAAGATTCATCTTACCAACAAAACGCAATAGGAAGCGCAAGCCAGATTCCACGAAACCATCAAAGAAAAAAAAGGTTACCCCAATAACCACACCCACCACCAAAGGCGCGAGTGGCAAAGGAGCTGACTCCGGGGCACCACAACCAATGGCGCTAGCACCAAAGGATCCACCGGCTACCCACAAGGCAAAGCTGACGACTCCGACGACTCCAACCCACAAGTCGCCAGCGGCAAAGGCGACAACTCAGAAGACTGAATTGGCAACCATGAAGGATCCACCGGCAAAGAAGACTCCACCGACTCCAATGGCAACCCAGAAGGCGCCAGCGGCTAAGTCAACGACTCCGAAGACTAAGGATCCACCGGCAATGGCGACGACTCCAAAGAATGCTCCGTCAACCATGAAGGATCCACCAGTAATGGCGCCGGCTCGGAAGTCAGCGCCACTGGCAAAGGCGTCGGCTCGGAAGCTGTTGTCACAGGAAGAGGCGTCGGCTCGGAAGTCAGCGCCACTGGCAAAGGCGTCGGCTCGGAAGCTGTTGTCACAGGAAGAGGCGTCGGCTCGGAAGTCAGCGCCACTGGCAAAGGCGTCGGCTCGGAAGTTGTTGCCACAGGAAGAGGCGTCGGCTCGGAAGTCAGCGCCACAGGAAGAGGCGTCAGCTCGGAAGTCAGCGCCACAGGAAGAGGCGTCAGCTCGGAAGTCAGCGCCACTGGCAAATGCGTCGGCTCGGAAGCCGGCGCCACAGGAAATGGCGTTGCCGATAACCCGAAACGTAAGGGATCCGCCTGGAACAACTGGTCCATCACCAGGTGGCTTCAAACAGAGTCCAGTGGTAGCCACACAGGCAATGCCCACACCCTCATCGGAAACCACACAACCACTGCTTGAGGAACCAAATTTTTTGTCGCCATTTGCAAAGCTGGTGCGGTATTCTTCTTCACTGTGTGGAAGATCTCTACCGGACACACCTCGACCGGGCGGCATGCGGGTATCTGTTGATGATGATACAGAAAGTGAAGAACTTTTTCCTACAGATACATCTCCTCCGATTGACTCTCTGCTGGCCGCATCTCTAACCGGCAGCTCTCTGCCGGGCGCATCTCCACTTGGTGACTCTCTGCTGGCCTCATCTCCACCGGGCGACTCTCTGCCGGGCGCATCTCCAGCAGGCAATTCTCTGCTGGCCCCATCTCTAACCGGCAGCTCTCTGCCTGGCATCTCGCTACCGGGCGCATCTTCATCAGAAGCAGCTGCAGCTGATGATATGAAAACTGAAGGCGTTTGCCCGACTCAGCCGCTTACAAAACCCCGTAAAAAAGGTGGCAAGCGAAAAGTTGGTGACCCTCCAACCACTGTGCACAGTTGCAAAGATAGAACTGCTCGTAGGTTGTTTCGAACTTCTCAGAAGAGCATCCAAAATCTGCAGATAAGCACTACATGGCAAAGTAAAAAAGATCGGGATTCAAAACCTTGTTCAATCCACTTCATGGGGACGTTCGACCAACTTGTCGAGCATCCGAAAACGGCGGAGAATAATCGCTACAGTAGAAATAAACCCATCGTGATGTTTTATGTGCCGAAACATTTTGAGGAGTTCAGAGTTCCTTTTGCCAAAGCATTGGCGGAGGCTGCCAAAGCCATGTTAAAAAATACAAATGGGGAGCATCATACTGAAGATGCCGACGTGCAGGAGCTCAGAGTGTTTGGACCGATGCAGAAAAAAAAATAAAGCCCTATGTCGTTCATATATAGCATGACGACTTGAGTTTCTTATTAAGCAGAGTAAAACTTGCGATCTGGAGAAGGGCGGCGGCCGACTTCTAGGTTATTCACTAAAATAGAGCACTTAATTATACAGAAGACTTCGTTCGACCCTGAGTGTGGCGGTAAAGACTCCGGAGAAGGGCGGTTGCCGTGGGGCGTTCATGGCGATTGCCGACTTCTAGAAGTAATGCGGCTTGAATTCGTCATCGTATTCCCAGTCTTCGATTTTTTCCCCTGCCTCCATTTTCAACTGCGTAATGACAGCTACAGCTGTGAAGCAAATTTTGTGCTTCTGCATCATGGCTTCTCTTGGCTTCATATGCCGAAAGGATGTAGTAAGTACATTGAAGACTTTGAGTTTCCCATTAACTCTTTCGTTCCTCGACCTAGCAAGTGCCTTGGATTTCCTCGCTTCTGAATCCCATCCGATATCAGGCCTCTTAAGTTGCCTCGCTGAAACAGAATCTTCTCTGATATTGTAGATCCCATCAGCTTCGACGCATTCGTCAACTGCAAGCTTCTCACTCAATCCGTTTTTGAATATCGCCGGGTCTTGCACGCTGGCTTTGAAAGGACCATTGATCCAGACGATATGCGCAGTTCTGATACAGACTCCTACTTCATATTTCAATGCGGGCCCATTTGTTTTCTGCAAGAACCATTTCCTGTCGAATGGCCAGGGCTCAAATATAGGACAATCGACGCAGTCAACGGACATGAATGTGTTGGTCTTTACCTCGTCTCCCCTTTTGTACCCACCAAATCTATTCTCTAACTTTATGACATCAACTTTAAGTTCGGACATTTTTTCAACGAAGAACCAAGACCACTTACGGAATGTCTTTGTTGAGGGCCAATCAAGTAGTACTGCACAATGGATTTCTTCTGTCGAGTATATCTTGATAAGAACGAGCCCGTAGAGAAGATGCTTGTATTGAACACCTTCTTCAATAAGCTTTTCCCTCTCTCTCTTTCTCAACTTCTCCCAGATCTTATTCCATATGTCTGCAATTAGATCGAGCGGTGCTCCGAACACAGCACGGATTCGTTTTTCCTTCTCTTTCGAGTTCCATCTGCGATGATTTGGCCAGCAAAGAGTCTCTCTTGCTTCTTGATCAAAAATCTCTTCAGTTGCAATCATGGTTGAACGTGATGCTATTCACTATGGCGCTAGAGGCGCCCCTGGAATAGTAGAGGCGCCCCTGGAAGTGGCGCTGACAGCCACTGCATAACGTGATAACTGAAGCGACATGCAAGTGTGACAGGTTGGTCTTGGTTCTGACCGCGCTCACGGCCACTTGTTGTATTGGTAAAGGTAAGCCTTAATTACCGTAGGCGCCAACATGAGAGGCGCTTCTGTGTGTGTACTGTATCGCCTAAATCTTACCAGTAAAGGCGCCATCTAAAGTGGCGCTGACAGCCACTTATTCGTATGTACCTCACGTACATACGGTACTCAGCTCCGACAGAGTGAGGACTTCTAGCGCCACTTAAACGGGCGTTTCTGCAGTACAACGGTAAGTTTAAAGAGTGGAGATGATAGCCCCTACTTCAACTTGGGTAACCAGGCGCCATTTAAAGTGGCGCTGACAGCCACTTACTAGTGCAAGTCGTAGATTGTAAAGAGTGGAGATGATAGCCCCTACTTCAACTTGGGTAACCAGGCGCCATTTAAAGTGGCGCTGACAGCCACTTACTAGTGCAAGTCGTAGATTGTAAAGAGTGGAGATGATAGCCCCTACTTCAACTTGGGTAACCAGGCGCCATTTAAAGTGGCGCTGACAGCCACTTACTAGTGCAAGTCGTAGATTGTACGTACGTAAGGTACCGAATATGTGGCTGTTAGCGGCACTTGAAAAGGCGCATACATCGTCCTTGTCATCAAATTGAAGCAATTTGGAGGCTTTAATAAAAGGCTTATGTTTTACATTTATAAAGGACATATTTGAATTATTATTGCCTTGTTAAATTGGCTACTTTACCTATTTAAGCCACATAGTTACGTAATTAATCTTCAATCGTACGTAATTAAATCCAATCGTACGTAATTAAATCCAATCGTACGTAATTAAATCCAATCGTACGTAATATTAATTACGTATGTAATTAATTAATTACGTACGTAATTTTAATTTTAATTACGTGAACCAAAAACAACTATTTTTAGTTTCCCGGTTCCCCCTTTTAAATTTGAATCGTGGAGATTTTTTTCATGAACGTTACTTATCTCGTTCTACGTATTAATACGTAAATCACACATTGATATATGTAGTATGTACGGTAGGTTCATACGTATCATTTTGAAAAACTTAACCTGTCGCGCGGTGCGCACGTTTTTCTATTTCCGATCCCCATTAAATTTTGAATCGTGGAGTCCTACGAAGTAATACGTAGATCACACGTTGATATAATATGTAGGATATGTATGGTAAGTTCATATCATTTTGAAAAACTTAACGTGCCGCGCATTGCGCGCGTTTTTCTATTTCCGACCGCTCTTGTTCCCTTTCGCACGGAACGAAAAAGAATGTCGCGCAGAACAAAGAAAACATCAACGAAAATCCTTCTCGAAAAGTTCGGACATCTGGCCGCCCGACATTTGCGGAATGGATCGATACAGTATCTGGGTTTTTGTGGAAGGGAAGGAAGACATAATTACCGTACGGGAGACCCATGGTGTCGTGTAGAGAGAATTCAAGTCGTAAGTACGTAGTGTACGACTACACTTGCCGTACAATCCTCTCGGGACATGGATACCTTTCTTCTTTTTTGAAGTGTCCTTTTTGGAAGTGCCTCACAACCGTCGTACTGGTACCAGTACCGTAATTGTAGTGGTGGCTACGCAATGTTCCTCGGATATCCTACCTTCTACTACCGTACCGTAATTACTACGAGTTAGATTTTAAGATTACTGTATCACATCGTGCGAGACAAGACGACGACGAGGCGAATGAATTTTTTCATGTCTCGGATCTATTTACTGCACGTACACGTATCGTACATCGTACGTCCTACATAAGGTTACCGGTTGTGTGATTTTGTGTGCTAGATTGAAATAATAAGAGTTGAGATTGACATGCCCCCCCCCCCGGTTCGAGGTTCGAGCATCGATGCAATACCGTAGTAGCCTTACCGTAACCTTACCCGATTTTACTCTCTGCTCGTA
This sequence comes from Pseudo-nitzschia pungens, assembly GCA_037355855.1. Classification (NCBI taxonomy): domain Eukaryota; phylum Bacillariophyta; class Bacillariophyceae; order Bacillariales; family Bacillariaceae; genus Pseudo-nitzschia; species Pseudo-nitzschia pungens. The sequence continues at coordinate 2,184,614 of CM074764.1, read as the reverse complement.
CTCGAACTGCCAGAGGAAGGATTGCTGGCTGATAACTGTATCATCATCTCTGTTGTGAGCACGTTTATCATACTCGTACCGCTGATACGCGATACACACATCATCCTACCGCACATCGAGCTGAGTTGAGTTGACCCAACAAACGCAACCATGGCTGTCCAAAAGAGTAAGTGAAGCAACGAACGCTCAATCTATCTACGGTAATTACACCAGACCAGACCACTTCTACCGTGATCGGTGGATCGCTCGCGTTCTGGTTCGTCTTCTGCTTTTTGGGGACGATGATTTCCTGGTGAAGATGGCACGATCAATTGTTGTCGTTGTCCTTGTCCTTGTCCTTGTCCTTGTCCTTGTCCTTGTCCTTGTCCTTGTCCTTGTCCTTGTCCTTGTCCTTGTCCTTGTCCTTGTGCTTGTGCTTGTGCTTGTGCTTGTGCTTGTGCTTGTGTCGCTCTTTCCCGTGCCCTGACTAGTCTTCGATCTTGGACTCACACCATTGCGTGACATCCCTTCGAATTTTATTCCATCACATCCCCAAAAATCCCGCTCATCCGCACACTATCACTCCCATTCTCAATAACTCACCAACATCAATTCCCAACAAACACAAACAATCACAATCACAAATACAAATACACAAACAATCCAAACAATCCAATACAATACCAAACAATACCAAACAACACCAACAGAAGTATCGGTCTCGGAAAACTATTGCAAGAAACTCCTCGACGACAACAGCGATATCCCGGATGCCTGCAAACGATTTGCCAGTATCAAGGCCCACTTGGACGCGAAGGGCAGCGGCGATCCCTACGCGGGGATGACCCCGGGAGCCCAGCAGGCGGTCCGAACCGCCCAGATCAAGCGCCGCATGAGCACCCGCCACAACCAGGGGAAGGAAGGAAAAAAATCCTCCTGGTGGTAAAGAGAGAGAGAGAGAGACGGTTTGCATTGCATTCCTTCCCTTGCGGTGTGTGTGTGTGTGTGTGTGTGCGCGTGCCTGGCTTGGCTTGACTTGGCTTGGCTTGGCTTGCCGTGCGTTCTATATACTAGGTTAGGATAGGATATATATTTATAATGCTGTATAGATTCACACAACTGGATTGAAGACTGCATGCACAACACACCCGGAAGGAAAATCCAACGAAACTAGAAACAAAACAATACAAAACCAAAACAAAAAAAAGAAGAAGAAAAAAAAAAACAAAACAAAAGCAAACACAAAAACAGGTCGGGTGAATTCGGAACGTGGGTCAATTGGATTGGATTGGATTGGATTGGATTGGATTGGAGCGGATTGGAGCGGATTGGAGCGGAGCGGAGCGGATGAATTGGGACGGAACAGAACGGGAATAGAACTGGGAACGGAGTCGACGAGCGACCAACACGGTACTCGTGATCGTGCCGGATTCATTCATCCGTTGCATTCCTTTATTGCGGTTACTGCCATTCCTACATTTCTGCTTTCATTGGATGTTGGTTGGGAAGTCCATTCTCTTTGCGCCCTTGTGTCGTCGCATCACAGTATTAGGTTGATTGTTATTATTTTTTTTTGTTTCTTCGGAGAGATAATATGTAATAGAATGTGCGCAAAACTACCAAGTTGGACACGAATACGAACGATGAAAAAGGCTCGGAGTTATGGGATGCGGCCGTGGACATCTCGGCGGTTTCTGTTTTGAAACTAATAACAACAACAGCATCGCTGGAAGAATGTCGTGTTCTCTTCTCTTTTGTTCGGTTCGATTCGATTCGATTCGATTCGGTTCCTATTCCATTCCATTCCATTCCATTCTATTCGGTTCTGTTAGCCATTTCCTTCCATGGATCCCCTTACCATTATTACTAGACCACTGCATGCTGTACCCACTACTTACCTTAGAGAACACTTTTATATTCTTTCCACCAGTTTGTTTGGATGCGTTTGGCGGGCAACCGGGATCCGTCCGATCGAGATCGTTTCCGCCTCCAACAGGGGGAGAGCGGAACCGGTGCGATTGCGCCAAGAGTTTCGTGATGCTTGTAAATTACCGTACTCTGCGGTACTGTATTGGCAGTCCCGCTCGTAACCTTACCCATACCGATGCATCCACGTGCATGCCGATTGAATTTCGGTTTCGTCTCGGAGTGGGAAGAAGAAATAAGTAATGCGGTACTATTGTCTTGTTCCGTGAATAGAATACAAGTGTGCGCACGGAACAACGACACGACAAGCGACACATTATGATTAGTTTTGTGAAGACATCAAAATAATAATAATGTACTGTAACAGCATCATTCAAAATAATAATAATAATAATATAATATTATAGTACATTTTTCGTTTTCGTTTTCGTTTTGATTTTGATCTTGATCGGTAGGCTCTCACAGCTTGGAATTGGGTGCTTGCGGTTGCGGCTGCGCTTGTGGCTCGACCTCCAGGACGGCCGCCGCTCCCATTCCCGTTCCGATGCACATGGACACGACCCCGAAGCGTTGCTTCGTGCGGTGCAGCTCGTTGAGGAGCGTCGCGATCTGCCGGGCCCCGGTGCACCCCAGCGGATGCCCGAGGGCAATCGCTCCCCCGTTCGGATTGACCCTGGAGGGATCGATGTTCAGGACGTCGACGCACCAGCTGGCCTGCGACGCAAAGGCCTCGTTGATCTCCCAGACGTCGATGTCGCCGATCGACAGGCCGCACTGTTTCAGGACGGAAGGAATGGCCACGGCGGGTCCGATCCCCATGACGCGGGGGGGAACGCCCCTGACGGAATATCCCCTCCAGATTCCCAGAACGGGCAATCCCCGCTTCTCGGCCTCGGCCCGGGTCGTGACCAAAACGGCGGCCGCCCCGTCGGTGGTCTGGGACGAATTGCCGGCGGTCGTCTTGCCGTCCTCCGAAAAGACGGGCCTGAGCTTGGCCAGGATCGAGGGAGTGGTGGTGGGCCGAATGCCGTCGTCCTCCCCAACGTCGCCCACCGGAACAATCTCGTTGCGAAACCTGCCGGCGGCCCGGGCGGCCGCCGCCTTTTGGTGGGACCGCGCCGCAAACTCGTCCAGGTCTTCGCGCTTCAATCCGTACTGCGACACGACGTTGTCGCTCGTCACGCCCATGGGAATGAGGCAGTCCATGACGCGCGTTTTCGGATGGGCCTTCTTCATCGCATCCCAGTCCACGTCGGGAGCCTTTATGGACGACATCGGCGTCGTCGACATGGACTCGACGCCCCCGCCGATGCCCATGGTTATCTTGCCCGAGGCAACGTTGTCCGCCACGCAGGCCACCGCCTGGAGTCCCGAGCTGCACTGCCGATTGATCCAGGCCAACGGCGTGGTCTCGGCGTCGATGCCCGCCACCACCTGGGCCATGCGCATGGCGGCGTATCCCGACGGGGGCAGCAGGCAGTTGCCGAGGACCAGATCTTCGATGTCCTCGCCCCCCACGCCGGTCCGCTCCAGGGTGGCTTCCAGGACCGTGCTCAGCAGCGTCGAGGGGGGAGTCTTGGCGAGGGCTCCCTTGCGGGACCGGCACAGCGGGGTCCGGAGGGCCGAGACGATCACGACGTCGCCGGGATCTTTCCTCGGGGAGGGTTTTCCGGTGGTGGTGGTTGTTGTTGTTGTTGTTGTTGTTGTTTTTGTTGTTGCGGGGCTCATGCTATAGTCTCCTAAGAAGTACGGTACTATACGGATTGCTGTGTATGATAATATTATTGTATATGTTGAGAATATTTTGTGTATTGATTGAGGGTTGTGATGTTGTGATGATTGTTGCCCACCGTAAATTACGAGTCTGAATGCAAACAGAGTCTGTACCGGTACCGTATACCTAAAATGCAACCGTAGTTGCGCGCGCTACGCGCTCGTGCAACTCCACGTCTCATTCAGGAACGTTTTTTGGCCTCTATGAGTACAGTATGGGTTGCGCTCCAGACCCCCCTAAGATTGTGTAAACAGTAGTTTTTTCCTCCGTATTTTAACACGAGGTGCGCAACCCTTCCGTTGCGTTTCTAAATTGAGGATGGCTTGTCTATCGCAGAACATTCTGTCAAGCGCCTCTCCGTGTACTTCACAAAATTCACTATCTCCTCACTATTTTTTGCCCAAAAACAGCAGCAGCATGCCAAGGCAACTGTCTATGAATCCAAGAGCTGTCCGGCAAAGTGAGAGGCGCGCAAGGCTCAGGCAACAAGCAGCGGACGCAGCCCGAAACGCCGTAGCATTCGCAGCTGCATTCCCCTTAACTGCCACTGATCAGGAGCGTCTTAATAATAGCAGTAGGAGTGAAGAAGCCAGGAGAGAGGTGGCAGATGTAGAACCCCCCCCTGCTCGTCCTGCTCCCCCTCCTGCAGCAGCAGCAGCAGCAGCAGCAGCAGCAGCAGCAGCGACCGAAGAAGAAGAAGAAGAAGAAGAAGAAGAACCCGTCGAACAACAAAATGAGGGGGATCGCCCCCCTCGTCCCGTTATTCCCCGTCGGGAGAACCTTGGACCACCAAACCTCCCCAATGACGTCAATGCGCCCACACAGATATTGAGATATCATGCCATACTGCTTGAGATGATGAGCCACTTTACAGGGATCATCCACCCCAGCAACAAGGTATTTACAAACGCTGAACTCTCTATTGTCGAACCGGAGCACATCTACAGCTGGATGTGTTACAGGGCATATGGACTGGCAGATCCCGGCCCGGAGGACAATCCATACTACGCAAGAGCGTCTACCCTGGAGTTCTGGAAGAAATCGATCTCCTATTTCATGCCAGTCAGTGCAAATTGGGATGACGCAAAAGAGGAGGGGAATCCCACTAAGTCAAAGAAAATTAACAATCTTATCAAAGCTGTCAAGAAGAAGGAGGCGCGATTGCTGGGTAAGGAAGGACAAGCTGACAGAGCTTTTACGATGGATGAGTTTCTCCAAATGCTAGATCTGATTGGACCAACTCCTACTATCACAAACTTGCGCCACCTCGCAATGCTGAAGTTTCAGCTCCATTTTATTGCAAGAGGAGACGATACGTCGCACGTGAGGAAGAAGAGCCTGCAAGAGAGTTTAACCTATCCAGGGTATCTAACTGCACAGATGAGGTGGTCAAAGAACGTACATGAGGAGAAGGACTGTCCCCTACAGTTGCTGATGGGCTCCATGGATCCCCGGTTCTGTGTATTGCTTGGTCTTGCTGTCTATCTAGAGACATGGCTTACCCATGGAGCTGGGCGTCTCAGTCAGTGGCTCTTTGCTGAGGGAGATTCGAACGCTGGATCTCCAACGAAACAACAAGACAAAGAGGCTGACATCTGCAAGTTTGCATACCAAAGAGGAATGAAAGCAGTACTAGATGGTGGCCGGTTTCGATATGCCGGAAGCAAGCAACTAGGGACACACTCTGTTAAGAAGTGGGCAACTACTATGTCCCGACGCTGTGGCGCTGCAAAGGATGATGTCAACTATAGAGCTAGATGGAGGACCAAGTCGATGCAAGACCGATACTTGGAAATCCAGTTGGATTGGCCGGATATTAACTCTGGAAGCAAGCTTTGCCACAGAGGGATCTGTTTTTACAAGGAGAAGGACTCCAGCAATGTGACGGCGGACTGGCTTGTGGCGTCTGTAACTCCAGCGATTCGGGGAACGTTTGGGAGAGGCGTCCCCGCCATCCTTGCAAAGCCTCTGCTTTGGGCATGCTTTGATGCTACTGCTGCTGACTTAGTTCCCCCTGACTTGCAACAGAGGATTGTTAATAGATACACTGCATCAAACGCCAGTAGAGAGATCGATGGGAACAACCCGATCAAACAGATTCGAATCATCCCTTCGAACAACGATGGTGTCGTGCACATGGATGAGGTTCCTGATGAGGATACAGAGGACAGAGAGACTGGTGGATTTGGAAGAGGAGGACAAGAGTGGAGGAATGCAATTTATGCAAAGATCTGTACTATACAAACTAATGTGGCAGAGGTAAAGAACCACCAGTTGTCCGAGATTGCAGAGATAAAGCGACAGTTGTGAACGCTTCTTGGAATCGTTCGTGGATTATCGGTTGCTCCTGCTAGGAGAGCTGGAGGAGGAGCAGTGGCAAGACGCGCTGTACCACTAGGTGTTTCAAATCCTGGAAAGCCTGCTACTCTGTTTCCGCATCCGCGAACCATCGAAGCAATGTGGGACGAGTATCAGAACGGCATCGGTGGTCGGAAGCCAGCAAGGGACTTCACTAGAAGAGAGAGGGGACGCTGCAAGTATAAATATGCAAGAAGGAAGCTGATATGGGATGCTGTAGAGCGCTTGCTGGATAGGGGAAATGACCTCAACACAGCATGTAATAAGCTCCGTTGTGTCTTCGGGGACGGGTCGATGACACGTCTAATCAATTTGATCCGGGACGACAACAAAAATGGTCCAGATCCGCGGCTTTGCTGAGGCGCTGTTGCTGATTGTTGTTTGTTGGATAGGGGAAGTACCCCTGTTGTTGCTGCTAAGGCATGTTTAATTATTTCAAGTTTATTGTTGTTACCCTTGTCGGTCTGTGGATCTGCTCTTCAGATTGGCCGACGAGATGTCAAGTAAAATCAGATAACATTTAAAAAAAGAATCGATGTCAATTTTTATCACGTGATTTTACACGGTGTTCTGAGTTTTTGACTTGGAAATATTTTTGTGATGCGTTCTAACGGTCTTAGGCATCGCTGACACCCATCTGAGTGAGAGAATGTAACCAAATGTAACCAAATGAGTTTTGCGCGCGCCAAATGAGCCCATGTAGAAATTCTACATGTTTTCTGGTACTCATTCTTTTAGTTGCATATTGTAATCATACCAACACCGTATGTCTAAAATGCAACCCTAGTTGCGCGCGCTACGCGCTCGTTCAACTCCTACTACATAGTACGTATACATAGGCGTCCGAAAACTGGTTCGCGACCCCTCCCAAGAATTTATTTGGGGGGGTCGCGATTTATTCCTGGCTCATTTCGACGTAGCTCCATTTGTAGCCCTCTCGCGATTCGCAACCCCAATCGCGACCGCATAACTACCTCAATTCCAAGAAAAAGAGAAAAAATTCAAACAAGACCCAATTTTTTTTTAAGACTCAAATATTTTCTTCAGTCACTTAATCAAATTAATCAACCCCATTCTAATTTTCTCGTGCTTTTTTCAAAAAAATTAATTCTTTTTTTTGAACACAACACAAATTATTTCCGGCACACCCCTCAAGAAATTCCAGCATACATTCAAAAAATTCTTCACAAAAATTATGGACTACTCCAGAAATCGCGACCCCTCTCCTCACACGAATTGCGACCCTCACCTAAGAAATTCTGTATTACTGTGATGCAAAACCACGTCCGAAAACTGTTTCGCGACCCCTCCCAAGAATTTATTTAGGGGGGTCGCGATTTATTCCTGGCTCATTTTGACGTAGCTCGATTCCTAGCTCTCTCCCGATTCGCAACCCCCAATCGCGACCCAGTTACTACCTCAATTACGAGAATTACGAGAAAAAAAAATAAAATTCAAACTCGACCCAATTTTTTTTTTCAATCTGACTCATTATTACCGACCCTACCATCTTTATATATTATGAGACTGTTGCAGAAATTCACTCCCAAAAATTGATTTCTCATCCCGACACAAAGTATTTCCCATCACACCCCTCAAGAAATTCATCACAAAAATCACAATTATTACCCGAAGCCCAGGAATCGCGACCCCCATGAAAAAAAATTTTGAAACACTATGATGCAAAATATAAGTCTTTCTTTTGATAAATATTGATATTACTCTAATAATTGTTTATTCTCTGTTCAATTTTCTCACACACGCACACACAAATTTTGGTTCGTTAAAAGAAGTCGTCGTCCTTGAAATCGTCGTCGCTCTTCGTTTCGATCGTCCTTGTCTTCGTCGTCCTTGAAGTCGTCGTTGCTTCTCGCTTCGATCGTCTTCGTCCTCCCTGAAGTCGCCTTCCTCTTCGTCGTCCTCCCTGAAATCGTCGTCCTCTCTGAAATTGTCGTTGCTCTTCGCTTTGATTGGCTTCGTCGTCCTCTCTGAAATCGTCGTTGCTCTTCGCTTCGATCGTCTTCGTCGTCCTTGAAATCGTCGTTGCTCTTTGCTCCGATCGTCTTCGTCCTCATGCACACCACACAAATTTTGGTTCAAACGATTTTTAAATAATGGTCATCGTGATAATTTCATCCATACCGGTATCTGTACTGCCAGTAAAGGTCTCCTCACATCGCATCATATTTCATCAGTTGCAATCGCATCATTTTGTCAGTTGCGATCCCATCATATTTGTCTTGCGATCGCAATATGTGTCAGTTGCCCCGTCGCATCATTTTTCGCATCATTTTTCGCATCCTTTTTCAGTTGCCCCGTCGAATTAAAGTTGATTCTTCCCTATCAGTAGCAACCAGGCAACTCAATGCAGAATTAGAACAATTGAAATCCATTATCAATACCCCAGATCTTGATGTGCTTCACTCACCGTTGCATTATATTTCATTTGCCGTTGCATCCTATTTCATCAGCAGTTGCGGTCGCCTCCCTATCAGGAGCAAGCAGGCAAGTCAATGATGCACAGTTAGACGAATCCAAATCCATGATTAATACCTCCTCCAACCTTGATGTGGTTCACTTACCATTTCCATCTCATTATATTTCAGTTGCCGTCTTTCTTGTTCCGTTCCGACCCAAAATTATGTGAAGTAAGATTTACGACACATGCATTTTCTGTCATGCATGTGTTTGCCGAGAATTGATTTCTTCTACATGATAGCAGTAGAGTTACTACTAGTAGTAGTATGTACCGTACTGAAGTAATAGTAGAAACCAGTAGAAAGCTGATGATGGTGATATCACGCGCCACCTAAACCACAGAGAGCCAGCCCCGCTGCGCCATAATTTTGGACTGCCTCTTATGTACTACTACCTACGCACTGCAGTAGTATGTAGCAGCAGTGTATAACTGTACTACTACTACAAGCAGCAAGAACAGTACTACCTCAGTGAATATACCATCAAATCAAATATCTGAATGAATCTGGCCATTCTTTGTGTGATTCCAGTGTGAATATTTCTCATCCTATGCATGGGCAAGACTATTCAAAAAGAAGTATTCAAAAATCACCAATAGTTTGGGTGTCACCACTGAATAATTAATGTTTGGCCCAGTACTGCGACATTTAGTAGAAAATACTGTAAAATCACATATCTGAATGAATGTGGTCAGTATTTGTGTGATTCCAGTGTGAATGTTCCTCATACTGTGCATGGGCAAGAGTATTTAAAAAGAAGTATTCAAAAATCACCAATAATTTGGGTGTCAGCACTGAATAATTAATATTTGGTCCAGTACCGCGGAATTTACTAGAAAAAAGTACCAAATCACATATCTGAATGAATGTGGCCAATATTTGTGTGATTCCAGTGTGAATATTTCTCATCTCATGCATGGGCAAGAGTATGCAAAAAGAAGTATTCAAAAATCACCAATAGTTTGGGTGTCAGCACTGAATAATTAATATTTGGTCCACTAGTGGAAAATTTACTAGAAAAAATTACCAAATCACATATCAGAATGAATCTGTTCAGTATTTCAGTGATTCCAGTGTGAAAATTCCTCATTCTATGCATGGGCAAGACTATTGAAAAAGAAGTAATCAAAAATCACCAATAGTTTGGGTGTCACCACAAATAAATTAATGTTTGGCCCAGGAGTACTGCGGCATTTACTAGAAAAAACTACCAAATCACATATCTGAATGAATGTGGCCAATATTTGTGTGATTCCAGTGTGAATATTTCTCATCCTATGCATGGGCAAGACTATTCAAAAAGAAGTATTCAAAAATCACCAATAGTTTGGATGTCACCACTGAATAATTGATATTTGGTTAACTACTGGAGAATTCACTAGAAAAAAGTACCAAATCACATATCTGAATGAATCTGGTCAATATTTGTGTGATTCCAGTGTGAATATTTCTCATCCTATCCATGGGCAAGAGTATTCAAAAAGAAGTATTCAAAAATCACCCATGGTATGGGTGTCACCAATGAGTAATTAATATTTGGTCCAATACTGGAAAATTTACTAGAAAAAAGTACCAAATCACATATCTGAATGAATCTGGTCAGTATTTGTATGATTCCAGTGTAAATATTTCTCATCTTATGCATGGGCAAGACTATTCAAAAAGAAATAATCAAAAATCACCAATAGTTTGGATGTCACCACTGAATAATTGATATTTGGTTAACTACTGGAGAATTCACTAGAAAAAAGTACCAAATCACATATCTGAATGAATCTGGTCAATATTTGTGTGATTCCAGTGTGAATATTTCTCATCCTATCCATGGGCAAGAGTATTCAAAAAGAAGTATTCAAAAATCACCCATGGTATGGGTGTCACCAATGAGTAATTAATATTTGGTCCAATACTGGAAAATTTACTAGAAAAAAGTACCAAATCACATATCTGAATGAATCTGGTCAGTATTTGTATGATTCCAGTGTAAATATTTCTCATCTTATGCATGGGCAAGACTATTCAAAAAGAAATAATCAAAAATCACCAATAGTTTGGGTATCACCACTGAATAATTAATATTTGGCCCAGTACCGCAGCCTTTAGTAGAAACTACTGTAAAATCAAATATCTGAATGAATGTGGTCAGTATCTGTGTGGTTCCAGTGTGAATATTTCTCATCCTATGCATGGGCAAGACTATTCAAAAAGAAGTATTCAAAAATCACCAATGGTATGGATGTCACCATTGAATAACTGAATAGATCACTTAGTGACATGTGCTTCGCAGCAAAAATATTGCTATGGAATCGTGATGTAGCAAAAGGCATTTTCATGATGGGACTTGAACCAACAACACCACACTTATACATGCATTGTATTGTGCCACTATTAGTGTGTACTAGTACTGTGGAAAGGGTGGTCTCTATATCTTATAATGCTACTACCATCTCGGGGAAGGCTCATCCTGTGTAATATGTACCAGCAGTAAGTTACCGTACCTCCACCACTTTGCGCCAAAAGATTTGTACCAGTACCGTACGTATAGTACGTATAGTATACACCCTACTGGAAACCTACACATCCCCACTGTATGGGTAAGGTCGGTACGTACCACTAGGTACATCTGTCATTTTTTCCCTCTTGCTCAGCCTGTAGACTTAGTACCATAACCTACGTACATTGCTGTCATTTTTTTCTTGGCCTGTACAAACAGTACTGTTAGCTACGTACATTAGGTGCAGCATCGCGGTGAATTTTGTGGTTCGTCACAAAATCGATTTTCCGCCCCACATCTCCCTCCTACAGTATGTGTCATAATTTTCATAATTTTCGTTGTTGGAATTTTCTGGCCGGTCCAGTTGAAAGTGGGATCAAGGCGCCTGGTACCATCTTGGAGAGTTAATGGCAAAGAAAGTAAAGAACTGGCCATTCTTGAAATCCTTCCTGTTATCTTTTGCTATCAAGATCGGGTGGGCTGCAGACCTTGGGTCACCTGGCTTACCCAGATATCTACGAGTACAACGCGCGACGAAAATCAAATACGACGACGATTGGAACAAGGAGGGACGAAAGGTACGATCGGAACAAGGTGGGACGACGACGCGAGAGAGGACGACGACGCGAGAGAGGACGACGACGCAAGGGACGACGACGAAGCGAGGGACGACGACGACACGAGGGACGACGACGACGAGCGGAACAAGGAGGGACGAAAGGTACGATCGGAACAAGGTGGGACGAAGCAGACTATCGGAACAAGGAGGGACGACGGGGGAACTAACGGACTGTTGTTTATTTTGTACAAACACCGATCGGAACAAGGAGGGACGACGAATTCCAATCGGAACAGGGAGGGACAACGAACACCGATCGGAACAAGGAGAGACGACAAACACCGATTCGAACAGGGAGGGATGACGAACGGAGGGACGACGAACACCGATTGGAACAAGGAGGGACGACGAACACCGATCGGAACAACAAGGAGGGACGACGAATTCCGATCGGAACAAGGAGGAGGGACGACGAACACCGATCGGAACAAGGAGGAGGGACGACGAACACCGATTGGAACAAGGAGGGACGACGATGAACACCGATCGGAACAGGGAGGGACGACGACAAACACAAGGTATGCGTAGTTCGTTAAAAATATTCTCGTATTTTCTGCTTTTAAAATATAGGTGGTTGCTGTTTGCTGCTTGCTGTCCCCCCTGTATTATCGACGCGTGGTTGCGGCTTCCGACGCGTTGCTGCTTGCTGCTTGCTGTTGCCCCCTGTATTATTGACGCGTTGCTGCTTGCTGTCCCCCCCTGTATTATCGACGCGTTGCTGCTTGCTGCTTGCTGTCCCCCCCCCCTGTATTATCGACGCGTTGCTGCTTGCTGCTTGCTGTCCCCCCCCCCTGTATTATCGACGCGTTGCTGCTTGCTGTCCCCCCCCTGTATTATCGACGCGTTGCTGCTTGCTGTCCCCCCCTGTATTATCGACGCGTTGCTGCTTGCTGCTTGCGGCTGCTTGCTGTCCCCCCCTGTATTATCGACGCGTTGCTGCCGCTTGCTGCTTGCTGCTTGCTGTCCCCCCTGCTGTATTATCGTTGCTGCTGCTTGCTGCTTGCTGTCCCCCCTGTATTATCGACGCGTTTGTATTATCGACGCGTTGCTGTTTGTATTATCGACGCGTTGCTGCTTGCTGTCCCCCCCTGTATTATTGACGCATTGCTGCTTGCTGCTGCTTGCTGTCCCCCCCCCTGTATTATCGACGCGTTGCTGCTGCTTGCTGTCCCCCCTGTATTATTGACGTGTTGCTGTTTGTATTGACTGTTTGTATTGACGCCTTGTTGCTGCTGTGTTAGATTTTTTTTCTACATAAATCCCTGTACAATTTGTACTGGAAAATCGATTTTTTTGATTGGCTCATTCACTCAGCACCTCTATCTGCTTGCTGTCCCCCCTGTATTATCGACACGTCGACACGTCGCTGCTTGCTGCTGCTTGCTGTCTCCCCTGGTGTATTATCGACGCGTTGCTGCTTGCTGTCCCCCCCTGTATTATCGACGCGTTCCTGCTGCTTGCTGCTTGCTGTCCCCCCTGTATTATCGACGCATGGTTGCTGCTTGCTGTCCCCTGCTCTCCCTGTATTGTCGACGCGTTGCTGCTGCTTGCTGTGATGGTGGGGGTGTCGAACTGAAGGGAGGGTGACTTCTGCTTTCGCAGAAGAAATAAAATCCATAAGATCGTTCTTAACATAATAAGTTCGGCAATCAATGTTGGACTTCAAGTGAAATGAAAGTCCTCTACAGACATATCGGTAGGTGTGAAAGTGGCTCGATTCTTGTTTGTATCCCTTGAAGGATTTTGATTTTCTACTTCTTCCGGAGGCAATGCAGTTGCGACAATGGAATGTCTTGGGTATTCTGGGCTCATTGGCAAAGTGCCTTGGGTCCGACGAAGCTTTCGGCATGGTGGTGTGTGTTTTTGTGATGCGATTCTTAGCTGGGGTACCGGTATGTGATGTGACACCACTGAAAAAAAAAGTTCACAAAGGTGCACGACGTAACCCTTTGGTTTGATTGAAGTAAATTGGATTAAAAATTATTTGTTGTGTTGAGTCAAGTGTGTCAAATGTGTAAAATGGAATGAAAGTGTGAAGAGGGACTGAATGTCAGGGTCTAGAACAGAACATTTCCGTCGACACGTTGGGGGAGTTGAGAAAAGGGAGAAATGTGGTTGAGAATAATGGAAAAAAGGTTGTGAAATAAAAAATTGGGGTCGTGTTTTTTTTAGACAAGTCGCGATCCGGTCGCGATCGGGTCGCGATTGGTCGCGATGGGTCGCGAAACAGTTTTCGGACGCAGTCAATCTTTCAAAAAAATTTTAGAATTTATAGTAACAATTTTATTCTCAATTCATTTTTTCTTGTTCCCACCACCACACAAATTTACTTCCTATATCATATTTGAGTTGTGATCCCATCATATTTCAGTTGCGATCGGATCATATTTCAGTTCCAATCCCATCATATTTCCTCAGTTGCGATCGCATCATATCGCATCATCATATTTCCTCAGTTGCGATTGCATCATATTTGAGTTGCGATCGCATTATATGTCAGTTGCGATCGCATCATCATATTTCCTCAGTTGCGATCGCATCATATTTCAGTTGGGATCGCATCATATTGTTTGAGTTGCGATCGCATCATATTTGAGTTGCGATCACATCGCATCATATTTCATCAGTTGCAATCGCATCATTTTGTCAGTTGCGATCCCATCATTTTTGAGTTGCGATATGTGTCAGTTGCCCCGTCGCATCATTTTTCAGTTGCCCCGTCGCATTAAAGTTGATTCTTCCCTATCAGTACCAAGCAGGCAACTCAATGCAGAATTAGAATAATTGAAATCCATTATCAATACCCCAGATCTTGATGTGCTTCACTCACCGTTGCATTATATTTCATTTGCTGTTGCATCCTATTTCATCAGCAGTTGCGGTCGCCTCCCTATCAGGAGCAAGCAGGCAAGTCAATGATGCACAGTTAGACGAATCCAAATCCATGATTAATACCTCCTCCAACCTTGATGTGGTTCACTTACCATTTCCATCTCATCATATTTCAGTTGCCGTCTTTCTTGTTCCGTTCCAACCCAAAATTATGTGAAGTAAGATTTACGACACATGCATTTTCTGTCATGCATGTGTTTGCCGAGAATTGATTTCTTCTACATGATAGCAGTAGAGTTACTACTAGTAGTATGTACCGTACTGAAGTAATAGTAGAAACCAGTAGAAAGCTGATGATGGTGATATCGTGCGCCACCTAAACCACAGAGAGCCAGCCCCGCTGCGCCATAATTTTGGACTACCTCTTATGTACTACTACCTACGCACTGCAGTAGTATGTAGCAGCAGTGTATAACTGTACTACTACTACAAGCAGCAAGAATAGTACTACCTCAGTGAATATACCATCAAATCAAATATCTGAATGAATCTGGCCAATCTTTGTGTGATTCCAGTGTGAATATTCCTCATCCTATGCATGGGCAAGAGTATTCAAAAAGAAGTATTCAAAAATCACCAATAATTTGGATGTCACCACTGAATAATTACTATTTGGCCCAGTACTGTGGAATTTACTAGAAAAAAGTACCAAATCACATATCTGAATGAATCTGGCCAATGTTTGTGTGATTCCAGTGTGAATATTTCTCATCCTGTGCATGGGCAAGAGTATTCAAAAAGAAGTATTCAAAAATCACCAATAATTTGGGTGTCACCACTGAATAATTAATATTTGTTTAACTACTGGAAAATTTACTAGAAAAAAGTAGCAAATCACATATCTGAATGAATCTGGTCAATCTTTGTGTGATTCCAGTGTGAATATTCCTCATACTGTGCATGGGCAAGAGTATGCAAAAAGAAGTATTCAAAAATCACCAATAATTTGGGTGTCACCACTGAATAATTAGTATTTGGTTAACTACTGGAAAATTTACTAGAAAAAAGTAGCAAATCACATATCTGAATGAATCTGGTCAATCTTTGTGTGATTCCAGTGTGAATATTCCTCATCCTATGCATGGGCAAGAGTATTCAAAAAGAAGTATTCAAAAATCACCAATGGTATGGGTGTCACCACTGAATAATTAATATTTGTTCCACTACTGCGGAATTCACTAGAAAAAAGTACCAAATCAAATATCTGAATGAATCTGTCCAATAGTTGTATGATTCCGGTGTGAATATTCCTCATCCTATGCATGAGCAAGAGAATTCAAAAAGAAGTATTCAAAAATCACCAATAGTATGGATGTCACCATTGAATAACTGAATAGCTCACTTATTCTGACATGTGCTTCGCAGCAAAAATATTGCTATCGCATCGTGATGTAGCAAAATACATTTCCACCATGGTACTCGAACCAACGACACCACATTAGTTACATCCAGTGGTACCACTATTACTGTCTACTACTGCTTTAATGATGTTCTCTCTATCTTATAATGCTACTACCATTTCGGGGAAGGCTCATCCTGTATAATATGTACCAACAGTAAGTTACCGTACCTCTACCTCCACCACTTCCCGCCAAAAGATTTCTACCAGTACCCTACGTACAGTATACACAGTACTGGAAACCTACACATCCCCTGCCTATACATACATACGTACTACTAGGTATGTATGCAGACATGTCATTTTTTCTTTTACTAAGACTGTAGACTTAGTACTGTAATCTACGTACATTGCTGTCATTTTTTCCAGTCAGCCTGTACAAACAGTACTGTTTCCTACGTACATTATGTGCATCATCGCAGTGAATTTTGTTCCGCCCCACATCTCCCTCGTGGAGGATGTGTCATAATTTTCATTTTCATTTTCGTTTCATTTCATGCATCGGAATATTCTGGCCGGTCCAGTTTAACCTAGCCATCAGGCACCGGGACCATCTCTTTTGAAAAAGACACACATGCTGTGGGGAGCTTGAGAACGGCCGCTCTTGCTTTCTGCTCTGTTGTCTGATTCATATCACGGAGGTCGGGTGTGTTGAAGTCCTGGAACTACCTGGCTTACCCAGATATACGACGTACTGATATTGAAAACAACGAAGACGAAAATCACAACCGATCGGTGCGGAGAGTGACGACGAGGACGACGAAGGTACAATCGCTCCAGAGAGGGCCGACGGGGGTACAATCGCTCCAGAGAGGGGCGAGGGGGGTACGATCGCTTCAACGGGGATGACGAGGGTACTAACAGTTTGTCGTTGTTTTTTATTTTATTTCGTCTTCGCTTCGGACGGGGACGACGAGGGTACGATCGCTACGATCGCTTCTGACAGGGACGACGAGGGTACGATCGCTACGATCGCTTCTGACAGGGACGACGAGGGTACGTACGATCGCTCCAGATAGGGCCGACGGCGGTACAATCGCTTCTAACAGGAGTTTGTTGTTGTTTTTTCTTGTTTTTTCGTTGTTGGTTGTTGCAGAAAAGAGCGACTGATCGATCGCAATACCGCTACGATTTTCGGTTGTTGTAAAACGGAGGGACGGATCGATCTATTTTCGGTTGTTGCAAAGGGGGAACGACCGATACGATTGTTGAAGAGGGGAACGACCGATACGATTGCTGAAGAGGGGAACGACCGATACGATCGCTCAAGAGGGGAACGACCGATACTATTGTTGAAGAGGGGAACGACCGATACGATTGCTGAAGAGGGGAACGACGAGGAAAGACGGCGATAGTTCTTTAACAATATTCTCATGTATTATCAACGCGTTTGTATTATCGACGCGTTGCTGCTTGCTGCTGCTTGCTGTCCCCCCTTCTTATTATCGACGCGTTGGTTGCTGCTTGTTGTCCCCCCTGTATTATCGACGCGTTGCTGTTTGTATTATCGACGCGTTGCTGTTTGTATTATCGACGCGTTGCTGTTTGTATTATCGACGCGTTGCTGTTGCTTGCTGTCCCCCCCTGTATTGTCGACGCGTTGCTGCTGCTTGCTGTCCCCCCTGTATTATCGACGCGTTTGTATTATCGACGCGTTGGTTGCTGCTTGCTGTCCCCCCTGTATTATTGACGCGTTGCTGCTGCTTGCTGTCCCCCCTGTATTTTCGACGCGTTCGATGCTGCTTGCTGTCCCCCCTGTATTGTCGACGCGTTGGTTGCTGCTTGCTGTCCCCCCTGTATTGTCGACGCGTTGGTTGCTGCTTGCTGCTTGCTGTCCCCCCTGTAATATCGACGCGTTGGTTGCTGCTTGCTGTCCCCCCCGTATTACCGACGTGTTGCTGCTTGCTGTCCCCCCTGTAATATCGACGCGTTGGTTGCTGCTTGCTGTCCCCCCTGTATTATCGACGCGTTGCTGCTTGCTGTCCCCCCTTGTGTTATCGACGCCTTGCTGCTGCAGCTCGCTGTCCACCCTGTGTTAGATTTTTTTTCTACATAAATCCCTGTACAATTTGTACTGGAAAATCGATTTTTTGGATTGGCTCATTCACTCAGCACCTCTATCTGCTTGCTGTCCCCCATGTATTACCGACACGTCGCTGCTTGCTGCTGCTTGCTGTCCCCCCTGCTGTATTATCGACGCGTTGCTGCTGCTTGCTGTCCTCCCCTGTATTATCGACGCGTTTGTATTATCGACGCGTTGCTGTTGCTTGCTGTCCCCCCTGCGGTGCGGCTAAAAGTACGTCTAATTTAATCCTGTATGGGAACGTTTTTTGGCCTCTTTGAGTACAGTATCGGTTGCACTCCAGACCCTCCTAACATTGTATAAACAGTAGTTTTTTTCTCCGTATTTTAACACGAGGTGCGCAACCTTCATTGCATTATTTTAAAGACGGGACTCATTATTTATTTTAAAGACAGGACTCATGTCTACCGTAAGGAAAATTCTGTCAGTCGCCTCTCTGAAAGCTTCACAAAATCCCCTGTAATCCACTGTTTGCTCACTATTTCAACAAAAAAAAACATGCTAAGACAACTGTCTACACTTCCATAGTAGAGAAACCACAACATGATGGGCCAACTCAGTACTAGGTATTAGTACTAACAATAGGACTACTACTAGTAATAGTATTACTACTACTCTAGTAGTAGTATTAGTGCCATACCCCGGGTCTACTAGTGATTAGAAAGTAGTAGTGATATGCAAATTGTGAGCTCTATCAGTTAGTCTACCTGCTACAATTCTAAGAGCTCTCTGGCAATCGGCGATTCTATCGGCTCACCGATTGTTTTCTTTTATCCTTATCCTTAATCCAGTCCTGTGTGTACTCGTGACTGTATTCTGGTGCACGGCATACTCCTCCATGGTACTGTTACATTTAGTTACTTCTCCAGTTTAGTGCTATCCCTGCAATAATAGGGATGGACTCTCCTAATATTAACCCGGTCGGTTACAAAGGGAGCAGTTTCAATAGTTACAGTTCCAATATCATGGGCCTTGAGCACCTTGTAAGGTCCTTGTCGTGGGAAGGATAGTTTTGGAATAATGCCCTTCCTTTCCAAGGTGACATAGTCTCCTTCCTTATAGACATGGGGGATCCTTTTCTGATTCTCCCGGATATTGCTCTTGTGGATGCTCTTCTGTTTCCTTCGTCCGAAAACTGGTTCGCGACCCATCGCGACCAATCGCGACCGGATCGCGACCCGATCGCGACTTGTCTAAAAAAAACACGACCCCAATTTTTTATTTCACAACCTTTTTTCCATTATTCTCAACCTTATTTCTTTTTTTTCTCCATCCCCGCATCGGTTTCTGGAAAATGTTCTGATCTAGACCCTGATATTCAGTCCCTCGTCCCCTTTTCATTCCATTCTACACATTTGACACATTTGACTCAATATAACAAATAATTTTTAATCAGATCATCTTCAATCACACAACAGTTACATCGCGCACCATTGTAAAACTTTTTTTTCAGTGGTGTCACCTAACATACCGGTACCCCAGCTAAGAATCCTCCCTTCGCATCACAACAAACAATTATTTCAATTTATTTTATTTTCACCATGCCGAAAGCTTCCTCCGACCCAAGGCACTTTGCCAATGAGCCCAGAATACCCAAGACATTTTTTTGTCACAACTGCATTGCCTCTGCAAGAAAAAGAAAATCACAGCAATCCTTCAAGGGATACAAACAAGAATCGAGTCACTTTCACACCTACGGATATGTCTGTAGAGGACTTTCATTTCACTTGAAGTCCAACAATGATTGCCAAACTTATTATCATGTGAACAAACTTATGGATTTTATTTCTTCTGCGAAAGAAGAAGTCACCCTCCCTTTGGTCTGACACACACCATCACAGTATGGACTGACAATGACACAGAATGGACCACAAATCCCCCCCTCCCTTGCCCCAAATGACACCGCCGCAACAACTTCTATCCATACCTCACTCAATCCTCAAGTAATCGCCAATGTACTCATCCCACCCATGGACAGACAGGCAATCGAATCGCATATGGCTGAAAACGAGGAACAAATGAATGCTATCGATTCTGATGTTGATGCCTCGGACCATTTTGATGCCAGTTCTGACACCGAAATATCTGATTCCAAAATCATGAAAAGCACCACCATTTCCATAAACGAAAGAGAGGAAACATTCCGGAATCGCACTCTGTTCCCACCCTGTCCGGAACTTATTGCCGAAATCAACCTCCTCAACATTATATCACAGCACAAGCTACCTCTTTCCACTTATCAAACCATTTTCAATTGGGCGAAAGACAGCAACAATCTTCCCGGTTTCGATTTCAAGGTTACACCAACAAGAAAACGTGACGCCATTTTTCAAGAAATTAAAAAAAATCTTGGCATAGCGTCGGAACCAAAATTTGAGCCCAAAATTGTGAATTGGCTTCCCGACAACAAACCTGCTCAAATATATGTCCGTCCTTTTCTGGATGCTTTGTATTCCCTTCTGTTGAACCCAGATTTAATGTTGGAAGAAAATTTGTCATTCCCCAACAGCAATACCCCCTTGTCACCAGAGCATTTCCCGGTTCGAACTGATTCCTGTCCCATCACCTGAGTTGCACCATGGATCATGGTGGTCGGATTCCTGGAGATCCCTCTGCATAGAAGAAAATTCTGAAATCCTTGTTCCCATCATTTTTTACATGGATGGAATTAGCTTGGATGCGCACGGAAGACTATCACTGACTCCACTGAACATGACCCTAGGCATATTCAACATCAAAACAAGGAAAAGGCCGGAAGCATGGACAACAATCTATTTTCATCCCGACTCAGATTTGGAGAGCATCCACCATTCAAGAAAACCATCCTCGAAAGAATCAATCCAAAACCTCCATAATGCCCTAGAAGTGGCTCTCCGATCTTTCAAAGAAGCATGTGAGTCCACCCATGAAGGCATCCAATGGGATTTTCTCCCTTACGCCGGCCAATTGTGGCAAGTCAAAATGAAATTTGCAATAGCCTATGTCATCGGTGACACAGAACTGCATGATAAATTATGTGGCAAATATGGATCCCGGTCGGGTGGTGTACAAAAGCTTTGCCGACACTGTAACTGTTCCACCAAGGACATAAATATTCCATCAGCACAACAAACAGCCTCTCTTTGGGTCCCATCAGATTTTCATACATTTCTAGACTCAGATGACACTACCACCAAGGAATATTTCAACAATATTTCTCACCACCAAATCAGAAATGCATTCCACAGTCTCAACTTTGGTACCAATGTAAACAACATCCACTTAGCCTCCCCTGGTGAATGCCTCCACATGCACCAGCTGGGGTGTGCCAAACGAGAGGTAGAATCCCTGGAGCAACTGATGAAGGGTTCAATACCATGCCCGTATGCAGATCATCTAATGACCGGTGTTTCCACAGTAAATACAATCGGGCATGTCTCTCAAAAATATGGAGCCCTTCTCTCAAGGCAGTCGGATCGTGACTTTCCCAGAACTAAATTCAGCTCCAATCTTCTGTCTGTCACCAAAAAAGAGGGGCACAATTACAGTGGTATGCTGATTTTGATTCTTCTAACATTGGTTTCTGAATCCGGCGTTGACGTTTTGAGGGACACCTCATTTGTGAAGAAGCACATTGATGTCATCGAACAAATCATCTCTATGGAAGAATTTCTCAAACACGGCCGTCCAACCACAAAGTCCATCAAAAATCTTCCCAAAACCATCATTCATTTCCTCAACTCTATCAATGGCACCTGCCTTCGGAAGGGAATGGGAACAAAACTGATCAAAAATCACCTCTACTTTCACATTCCGAAGTACATCAGTCTGTGGGGTCCAACATTAGGTTTCGATTCTGCATACAGTGAAAGTCACCACAAGACAGAAATAAAAGCACCGTCCAAAAATACTCAACAAAATGCCGCAACCTTAGTCCATCAGACAACCCGTCGGAAAGAAGAAGCATCTCTCCTTCGACTCGCAACCTCTCATTACAAGTTGAAGAAAGTGGGTGGTGATCCTAAAGTCATATCCCGCAGGCCATCCCAGTATGGTGCCCGTTTCACCATTTTTCAGGATGGAACCAAAAGTTCGATGCGATGGATCAGAGAACGGAACTACAACAAACCATTTCATTCATCAATTGTACTAGATTTTGTTTGCAACTCTGTCCTTCCTTTGCTGAATGACACATCCAGCATATTTGGGTTCACCAAACACAACAGATGGGATTCTGTGAATCGCGTCAACTACCTGTTCCGATGTCACCCCTCATACAGGTCTGATTCAGGCCAAGTGAACAGTGTATGGTTTGACTGGGCAATGTTTGCAGTCGATGACAACACTGAAATCCCCTGTCAAATGCTGTGTTTTCTGCATGTGAAAGATTTGAAACAACCCACATCGGCTGTGAATGGATACGATGTTGATTCAGATGGCATCTACGCGGTTGTCAGAAAGTTTGAAGAGGATCCAAGGTCTACATCATCTCGCTTTGTAAAAAGTGGCTATCTCGACAATACTTTATATTTATTTAACACTGACACTATTCTTTCGGAACTGGCAGTTGTTCCTGAACTGGACGAGAATGCGGAACCAGTAAACAATGGTCGGTGGTTGGTTGTTCACAATCGATTGCAATGGCTCGAATTCTTTGAAAAGAGGAATAATTCTATGACATATACTACCTACGAGAGCCTCTACTCCGCTTGTCCTGTACAACGAGAGGAATCAGACAACACCGGCATTGCTGAATGAACCATTCTACACTAGGCAGGTAACTAAACTAATAAAAAATCTTTGTATCATTTGCTTCCGTCGTGATTGAAATCAATTGTCTTCGTCGTCATTAAAATCGTCGTCGCTCTTCGATTCGATTGTCTTCGTCGTCATTGAAATTGTCGTTGCTCTTTCGCTTCGATAGCCTTTCTCTTCGTCGTCCTCCCTAAAATCGTTGTGGCTCTTCGCTCCGATAGCCTTCCTCTTTGTCCTTGAAATCGTCGTTGCTCTTCGCTTCGATTGTCTTCATCGTCATTGAAATCGTCGTTGCTCTTCGCTCCGATCGCCTTCCTCTTCGTCGTCCTCTCTGAAACCGTCGTTCTCCCTGAAATCGTCGTTCTCCCTGAAATCGTCGTTGCTGTTCGCTTCGATCGTATTCGTCGGTGTCCTTGAAGTCATGGTTGCTCTTCGCTTCGATCATCTTCGTCGTCCTCCCTGAAATCAGTCGTTGCTGTTTGCTTCGATCGTATTCGTTGTCCTTAACATCGTCGTTGCTCTTCGTCGTCATTGAAATCGTCGTCGCTCTTCGCTCCGATAGCCTTCCTCTTCGTCGTCCTCCCTAAAATCGTCATTCTCCCTGTAATCGTCGTTGCTCTTTGCTTCGATTGTCTTCGTCGTCCTCCTTAAAATCGTCGTTGCTTTGGACTTGTATTGTCTTCGTCTTCGTCGCTCCTCGCTTCGATCGCCTTCGGGAAGCTAATCCAAATCCAAATTGGGTATTTCAATCGCTCATCGAAATCCCCATCCCGAATCTGACTCCCAATCCGAATCCCATCCCGCACGCAAATCCTTTACCAAATCATCGTCAGCATCCTGCTCATAGAAATCCTGGTCAGACAAATCATCATCAGAATCTGAGTCCAAACACGCATTCACAACCCATTCCTCATCAGAATCTGAACCCGAACCTGCCTCCGCATCAGAATCTGAGCCCGAACCGGCATCGGCATTCTCTGCGGCTTCAGCCTGTGTAAGAGCAGCAACTGCATCATCGAAGGCAACTTGGGCAGCGTCTCTGGCTGCCACGGCTTCATCACGAGCTGCTTGGGTTGCCATTTCTTCCGCCTCTGCCTCATGCCTCTCATCCTGAGTGGCATTTTGATTCTCATCGATTTCTATCCAACGGTCCAACGCTGCTTGCCACTCAGCCTGTCTTTGCGTGAGCTCTACTTGCGCTGCCTGCAAATTAACTTCGGCCGCACGTCTTGCTCTTCTGTGCTTGCCCCAATCAAGCAAGCAGAACACAAATGTTTGTGCACCACGACCTCCCCTTCCCATTCCGTACTTTCCATAAAATTCAGGATTCTTGGTGGCAAAACCAATCTTATTTTCCAGACTGAAAACGGTACCTTCTTCATCTCTACCAAATTTGCACAAGCGTTGTTGAATTAAGGGAACAAAACTGATACAAAATTTCACCAATGTCATTCGAACCGGCACGGGTCATGGCTTTCTTGTGGTTTCTCAACTCTCGCGCAACAGCAAGAGGCACCACATTCAGCACCCCTTCCACCCCTTCAACAACAATGTTGCTCAGCTCTCTCAGAAGTAATGCACTGACTATCTTCGACTCTGTGAACGGCCGAAAGAATTTGTATCGCGAAAACAAATCCTTGGAGATCGGCCCGATCTGTCCTCCATACTGAGGGTTGGAATATGCCCAATGAATTGGACGTCCTCTTCTGTTGATGTAAAACACACGTATTTTGTGCCCGTCTGGAACAACGAAGGTTGCATTTCCCTTCCTAGGTGTAACACTCAGGTTTTCAAGCATCTGGAAGAGGGCTCGAGTTGGTCCTTTGTAGACTCCGCTGCTACCCCCGGTGCGACTCCTTTCTATGTGGTTATTCTTTGTCATTTTCTGCAGTTCCTGAAACAAGGATCCAACATGCTTTTGGTTCATTTGAAGGGCATCACTTCCATGATAGAACCGAGCCAGTAGCAGGTTTTGTTTGTGTCCCAATTCAGGTGATTGAGAAAAATTGCCAACGATGATGGTAACATCACATTCTTCCCCACGATCCTGAACCGAAAACACCCTGGAGTCTCTGAGAGATTGCACTGTATACCCCGTATTATTGGCAATGGCTTTTGTACATGGAGTACCGTGCACCACAATCAGTTGCACCCGGTATGTTCTCTTTTTATTCGGATTGGCAATGTCGGGACACTCGACATCGATCACGTTTACCTTTCTTTGCACCGCGTCGGAACTGGTAAGTTTGTAGGGTGTAACATCCATTGCTGCAGCTTCTCTAGCAAGATTGTACCCCACAACAAAATGTTTCACTCCAGCAAGGTTTGGCTCCTTCCCAAATCCATGGCAATCGATTACATTTTCCGAGATAAGGGGAGTGTCGATCATCACATTGTACTCTGGTAAAACGATGTAACCATCATACCTAAGCTGCACTTGTCTGCTTTCGACTTCGATGAAATAACGGTGGGACCTCATAACCTCCTGCTTTTGCTTATCAAAAATGCAGCCGTGACAGACTGAAACCTGACTCTGGTTGTTAATCAATGCATTTTTCATCTGATGGATTTCATCTGGCAGATCGATGCTATCACTAGTCTTTTTTTCTATGAGTCTAAAAATAGACCTAAGGCATTTCCTGCATGAAAATTTGTTACACCTTGTGCAAACAATTCCATCAGAGGTGCGTCGACAGTTTCTAGTGCCCTTCTTCCCCCTTGTACTTGCCTGCGTCAACGTCGCTATGCAACCCAAATTGCACCAGCACGTATTGTCCTTGCTCTTCTGCTCGTCCTTTCTCCTGAACCTCTCCTGCCTGATCTGCTTGTTTTCAACAATGTCAGTCCCAATTTTTTTGTTCTTCTTGGAAGATGTGGATCGTGTCATTCTTTTCGCGCCTCTTCGTCGTCCTTTAAATTGTCGTCGCTATTCGTTTCGATCGTTTTGTCGTTGTCCTTGAAATTGTCGTTGCTCTTCGCACCGATCACTTTCGTCTTTGTCGTCGTCCGTGAAATCGTCGGCGCTCTTCGCTTCGATTGTATTCGTCGTCGTCCCAGAAATCGTCTGCGCTCTTCGCTTCGATCGTCTTTGTCGTCGTCGTTGAACCTTCGATTGCAATACATAGTTGATCGCAATTCGTCGTCTCTCCTATCTTCGATCGCAATTCGTCGTCTCTCCTGGCTTCGTCTATTCTAGCTTCGTCGTCTCTCCTGACTTCGTCTATTCTAGCTTCGTCGTCTCTTCTAGCTTCAATCGGAATTGGTCGATTTTAAAGTGTTCGATTTTAAGTCGTCGTCTCTCCTGGCTCCGATCAGAATTGGTCGATCGTAAATCGTCGTCTCTCCTATCTTCGATCGGAATTCGTCGTCTCTCCTGGCTTCGTCGTCTCTTCTAGCTGCGATCGGAATTGGTCGATTTTAAAGTGTTTGTTTCGATCGTTTTGTCATTGTCCTTGAAATCGTCGTTGCTCTTCGCACCGATCACTTTCGTCTTCGTCGTCGTCCCTGAAATCGTCGGCGCTTTTCGCTTCGATTGTATTCGTCGTCGTCCCAGAAATCGTCTGCGCTCTTCGCTTCGATCGTCTTTGTCGTCGTCGTTGAAATCGTCGTTGCTCTTCGCTCCGATCGTTGCTCTGCGTTTCGATCGTGTTCGTTGTCAAGCAGTGGTTAGATGCGAAAAATGTTAGTACTAGTAATGAGTCTAAATCAAACATGCACGATACACCTACATCTTAAAAGCAGAAAATACGAGAATATTTTTAGGGAACTATGCATACCTTTTCCGATCGTTCTGGTTGTCGGTCACCTCTGTTGGGATCATCGTCGTCCCTATTTGTTTTGTGAATGTACAAAATAAACAACAGGCGGTTAGTCGTCATCGTCGGCCCGGTTGGCATCGTCGTCTCTCTCTGTTCCGAACGGTATTCAATTACGGTACCTTTTAGTGTCGTCGTCTTTGTTGCGATCGTTGTCGTTGTTCCTCTTCTCTCCGAACCCTCCTGTGTGAGTGTACAAAATAAACAACAGGCGGTTAGTCGTCATCGTCATCGTCGTCATCGTCGTCCCACTTGTTATCGTCGTTCTTCGCTGTCTCGATCGGTATTCAATTACAGTACCTTTTAGTGTCGTCGGTCTTCGTTGTCCCGATCGTTGTCGTCGTTCCTGTGTGAATGTACAAAATAAACAAAAGGCGGTTAGTCGTCATTATCATGTCCCGGTCGTCGTCGTACCGGTCGTCGTCGTCTTGGTTGTCGTCGTATTGGTTGTCGACGATTCGCTCGTCGTCATCGTCCCTCCCTGTCACGATCGGTATTCAATTACAGTAGTACCTTTTAGTGTCGTTGTTCCGATCGTCGTCATCCTCTGCAAGTTCGTTCGCGCGTTGTACTTGTAGATGTCTGGGTAAGCCAGATGACCCAAGGTCTGCAGCCCACCCTATCTTGATAGCAAAAGATAACAGCAAGGATTTCAAGAATGGCCAGTTCTATACTTTCTTTGCCATTTGTCTCTCCAAGATGGTACCAGGCGCCTTGATCCCACTTTAAACTGGTCCGGCCAGAAAATTCCAACACTGAAACGAAATCGAAAATTATGACACATCCTGTACGAGGGAGATGTGGGGCGGAAAATAAACACCGCGATAAACACCGCGATGATGACATACTTTACAGTAGGCTACGGTACCGGGTGTACAGACTGCGTGAAAAAATGACATCAGTGTACGTAACTTCCAGTAGGAACTCTACATGCTGATCAGTACAACAAAAAACGACTGGTGTGTAGAGGCTTGTACGCAGGGGATGTGTAGGTTTCCAGTACTGTGTACACTGTACGTACGGTACTGGTACAAATCTTTTGGCGCGAAGTGGTTGTTGGTTGTCCAGGGTTGGTATGTATGGTATTAACCTTAGCATCATAATATTGCCCACTGTTGTATGTTGATATCATCCGTCGTGTGTAATCACGCACTATTATGATGGTACCAAATAATATTACAGCCTAGTGCTAGCAACATACAGTAGGCACTAATGCTGCTGGCACTAGGCTGTAACATTATTTACTAGCATCAGGCTGTAATATTATTTGCTAGCATCATAATAGTGCCGAACTGTATGTTGCTAGCAGTAGGCTGTAATATTATTTGCTAGCAACATATTGGTGCCCACTGTATGTTGCTAGGAGTAGGCTGTAACATTATTTGCTAGCATCATAATGCTGCCCACTGTATGTTGCTAGGAGTAGGCTGTAACATTATTTGCTAGCATCATAATACTGCCCACTGTATGTTGCTAGCACTAGGCTGTAATATTATTTGCTAGCATCATAATAGTGCGCTTAGTATTAGTAGCAAAATAATATTGCCTAATATTACTACTAGTAGCAAAATAATAGCGCCGGTGCTACAAGCCTCTTTGATGTTAGTAAAAGCTAAATAATAGTGTGTTAAGCCTGTATGCTACTAGTGCCCATGGGTGCATGCCAATCCTGCTGTATGCTAAGCCTGTATACTAAGCCTGTATACTAAGCCTGTATGGAGATTAGCACCCCTTATGACATATAATAAGCCTGTATGCGAAGCCTATATACTACTAGTAGTGCCCATTCCCATTATTGGATGGTGCTACTACAGTACATGTGACGGGCTAGCGTAGCTAGCAGTCACGATTGAATAATTAACCGAATCCCATATGGGAATCGAATATTATATATTCAGTCATGAATACATTTCGATATGTGTTCGAACTATTATGGTCGAGTCCCAGATTAGGATATATGCCTAATCGTGGGAACCGACAATGAATCAACATTTATGGCAGAGCATGCCAAAGTGTGGCTATGCTCGCGACCTCGAAATTTTATATGTTTCCATTCTCAATTCGCTTAACAATATCTCGTAAAGTATCTAAACATTCACAATTTACATACTACTCCGAAATTTCTACTCTAGACCGTAACACAGTAATTACTGTTTGTGCTTTACAGTAGAAACAGTAGAACTCAGTACTGAATTCAAAAACACTAACAGCCTCAATAACAGAGGCACCTTTTGTCTCCAACAAACCGATCGACGCAACCGATCGACGCAACCATGGCAGGTATCTACAGAGATCCCCCCATCGCCTACAAGAGCTCTTTCGACCGAACCAAGCCTAAACTTTTCACTCTGTACAACGTCGACGAGGATCGGACGGACAGCATGAAAGTCCCCCTGTTTACAGAGACCGGAGGACTAGAAGAGCTACTCTTTGTGGAAGAGTCCTTCTGAAACGCCGCCAAGCTCCTGAGACTTCCTATAGACATTTACCTCACCCACTTCAGTCGATGCCTCACCACTGATGCACAGAGCAAGTGGAATGACATGATAAAGGATCCATTGGACCCAGAGGAATACCAATACTCACAAGAAGAGATTGGAGGATACGATCAAGCGTTCCTTGACTTCACCAAGCTCTACTGCAACGCCAGGGACGCTAGAGACATCATGCATACGTATCTTCGCAGCTCCGAGTGTAGAAAGACCCCATCAGTCACATGCAAGGACCATGCCGACAGGATCCTCATCCTCATGAAATACACCCAGAAACTGGATGGTAGCAGCGCGCCTCTATCCAGAGTGGAAAAACTTACTATTCTTCTACACTCCTTCCCATCTGCATGGATCGAAAGCTATGGAATCATCCACAGTGGAATTCAAGAAGACACCACAGTACAACACATAGTGGATCATATGAGCTGTCACGAGCGCCAAGCCAACAAGAAGAGCAACAAGAACAACAACAAACAACACCAAAAGCGCTCGAACAATTCCAACAGCAATAACAACTCGCGCAAACGCAACTCGAACAACCACAAGGGAAACAACGCCAAAAAGAAATCCAACCCTTGTCGGATCCCAGGCCATAATCATGATTGGTCTGAATGCCCGAAGAACCGGTTTTCCAAGAACTACAACAAGGGGCCTGGAAACAATCAACAAACTGAGTCCTTCCACACTCACACTCATGCTCTCATGATACCAGGAAGCAATGAAACCTTCCAGGCCCACATGAATGCAGCGCGCGACGCGGCAATCGAAGAATACCATGCCAACCATGGTGGACGAACCGAACGGAGCATCGATGGGGAGCTTGTGTGGCTTCCCTGAATCTCCAAAGGCCCCCGTTCAAAGAAGCCCCGGGCTTCACCAAAACCAGCAATCACCTTGCCTCCAGCTCCCCAGGAACTGGATGCCAGTACAGCCCTGCTGTCTGGGATGACGCATGGAGGAGATCTCCCAGATAAAGAGGGGAAGGAACCTACAGGATGGAGTCCTGTTGAAAGCTTAGCAAAGCCTGCAATCGCAGCAACAACAACAAAAACAGTTCGATTCTCCGCAAAGAGCAATACGAACATGGATACGAATCGAAAACAACCAAATCGATCCAAGGGTACAGACGCATCATCGATTAATATCGATCCGAATAAGCCAGCAGCAATAAATGGACCAACCTTGCCCCTAGCAAGAAATTGGTCTACCGGTACAGCAA
This sequence comes from Pseudo-nitzschia pungens, assembly GCA_037355855.1. Lineage (NCBI taxonomy): Eukaryota > Bacillariophyta > Bacillariophyceae > Bacillariales > Bacillariaceae > Pseudo-nitzschia > Pseudo-nitzschia pungens. The sequence goes on along the minus strand of CM074764.1, from coordinate 2,154,353 downwards.
AAAATCTCTATTGCAATACCCAAAACTCCAAAGAATCCACCAAAGGAGGTGCGCTGGAGCAAAATTATTTAAAGCTGCTGTCGCCTGCTGGAAATACAGCAGAACAGGCATCGAATAAGAGCAACGTGGCTCCTATTCCGAATAAGAGCAACGTGGCTCCTATTCTTCTAACCAACGTACAGTACATACAAGGCATCCCTACAAAATCAAGACCACTACTCGCACTACTCGATAGTGGATCCTCCGGAACGCTAATCAACAAACGAGCCCTACCATTTGGCACCATGCCAATAAGAAGCAAGCATCAAGTACTAACCACGACAGCAAATGGAAGCTTTGACACTACAGAATATATCATCATGAAGAACCTCAAGCTACAAGAGTTTGGCAACTATACCATCGACCTACACGAGGCAAGGCTCTTCCATTCCCCGAACTGCAAATACGATCTGATACTAGGCAGGGACTTCCTCCACCTAGCACAGATCAACCTCCTATTCAAACAAGGAGCAATTCAGTGGATGGATAGAACCATTCCTATGAAGGACACGTCCCTATACCATGAGTCCGACTACACCTTGCTCATGGAAGAACTAGAAGACGCCGAACTCTTTGCTGATGATCTCTCCTTTGCCAATCCATACAAGTCCAAGGTTATTCTCGACAGAGCCTACCAAGAAACAGATCCAACTACAGTCGCACAACAACAGTCCCACATGTCCAAAGCAGAGCAGCAACAATTCCAGGCAATACTAAGCAAGTATCCGAATGTCTTTAATGGTGAACTTGGCAAGTACCCTCACAAGAAAATCTCTCTAAGACTGAAGCCCGGATCCAAGCCCATACACAAAAAGCCTTATCCAGTAGCATACAAACGAGAAGACCTATTCAAAAGGGAGCTCCAAAATCTTTGTGATGATGGAGTACTCAAAAGATGCTCTGGACCAGCTGAATGGGCATTTCCAACCTTCATAGTACCAAAGAAAGATAACAGGGTACGATGGGTATCAGACTTCAGGGAACTCAACGAACTCCTTGAAAGAAGACCTTATCCCATACCAAGGATACAAGATATCATGAACAAGCGTGGCAAGTATACCCACTTTACCAAGATCGACTTGTCCATGCAATACTACTGCTTTGAACTGGATGACGCAAGCAAGAAGCTCTGCGTCCGAAAACTGGTTCGCGACCCCTCCCAAGAATTTATTTGGGGGGGTCGCGATTTATTCCTGGCTCATTTTGACGTAGCTCCATTCGTAGCCCTCTCCCTATTCGCAACCCCAATCGCGACCGCATAACTACCTCAATTACGAGAAAAAGAGAAAAAATTCAAACAAAAAATTCAAACAAGACCCAATTTTTTTTTTAAGACTCAAATATTTTCTTCAGTCACTTAATCAAATTAATCAACCCCATTCTAATTTTCTCGTGCTTTTTTCAAAAAAATTAATTCTTTTTTTTGAACACGACACAAATTATTTCCGGCACACCCCTCAAGAAATTCCAGCATACATTCAAAAAATTCTTCACAAAAATTATGGACTACTCCAGAAATCGCGACCCCTCTCCTCACACGAATTGCAACCCTCCCATAAGAAATTTTGAATTACTGTGATGCAAAACCAGTCAATCTTTCAAAAAAATTTTAGAATTTATAGTAACAATTTTATTCTCAATTCGTTTTTTTCTCGTTCCCACCACCACACAAACAACCCCATCATATTTCAGTTGCGATCCCATCATATTTCATCATTGCTCTTCGCTTCGATTGTCTTCGTTGTCGTCCTTGAAATCGTCGTTGCTCTTGGCTTCGATCGTCTTCGTTGTCCTTGAAATCGTCGTTGCTCTTCGGTTCGATCGTCTTCGTCCTCATGCACACCACACAAATTTTGGTTCAAACGATTTTTAAATAATGGTCATAATGATAATTTCATCCATACCGGTATCTGTACTGCCAGTAAAGGTCTCCTCACATCACATCATATTTCATCAGTTGCAATCGCATCATTTTGTCAGTTGCGATCCCATCATATTTGTCTTGCGATCGCAATATGTGTCAGTTGCCCCGTCGCATCATGTTTCGCATCATTTTTCAGTTGCCCCGTCGAATTAAAGTTGATTCTTCCCTATCAGTAGCAAGCAGGCAACTCAATGCAGAATTAGAACAATTGAAATCCATTATCAATACCCCAGATCTTGATGTGCTTCACTCACCGTTGCATTATATATTTGCCGTTGCATCCTATTTCATCAGCAGTTGCGGTCGCCTCCCTATCAGGAGCAAGCAGGCAAGTCAATGATGCACAGTTAGACGAATCAAAATCCATTATTAATACCTCCTCCAACCTTGATGTGGTTCACTTACCATTTCCATCTCATTATATTTCAGTTGCCGTCTTTCTTGTTCCGTTCCGACCCAAAATTATGTGAAGTAAGATTTACGACACATGCATTTTCTGTCATGCATGTGTTTGCCGAGAATTGATTTCTTCTACATGATAGCAGTAGAGTTACTACTAGTAGTATGTACCGTACTGAAGTAATAGTAGAAACCAGTAGAAACAAGCTGATGATGGTGATATCGCGCGCCACCTAAACCACAGAGAGCCAGCCCCGCTGCGCCATAATTTTGGACTACCTCTTATGTACTACTACCTATGCACTGCAGTAGTATGTAGCAGCAGTGTATAACTGTACTACTACTACAAGCAGCAAGAATAGTACTACCTCAGTGAATATACCATCAAATCAAATATCTGAATGAATCTGGCCATTCTTTGTGTGATTCCAGTGTGAATATTTCTCATCCTATGCATGGGCAAGACTATTCAAAAAGAAGTATTCAAAAATCACCAATAATTTGGATGTCACCATTGAATAATTAATATTTGGCCCAGTACTGCAGAATTTACTAGAAAATACTGTAAAATCACATATCTGAATGAATCTGGCCAATCTTTGTGTGATTCCAGTGTGAATATTTCTCATCCTATCCATGGGCAAGAGTATGCAAAAAGAAGTATTCAAAAATCACCAATGGTATGGGTGTCACCACTGAATAATTAATATTTGGTCAACTACTGCGGAATTCACTAGAAAAAAGTAGCAAATCACATATCTGAATGAATCTGGCCAATATTTGTGTGATTCCAGTGTGAATATTCCTCATACTGTGCATGGGCAAGAGTATGCAAAAAGAAGTATTCAAAAATCACCAATAATTTGGGTGTCACCACTGAATAATTAATATTTGTTCCACTACTGCGGAATTTACTAGAAAAAAGTACCAAATCACATATCGGAATGAATGCGGCCAATCTTTGTGTGATTCCAGTGTGAATATTTCTCATCCTGTGCATGGGCAAGACTATTCAAAAAGAAGTATTCAAAAATCACCTATAATTTGGGTGTCACCACTGAATAATTAATATTTGGTCAACTACTGTGGAATTTGCTAGAAAAAAGTACCAAATCACATATCAGAATGAATCTGGCCAATATTTGTGTGATTCCAGTGTGAATATTTCTCATCCTATGCATGGGCAAGAGTATGCAAAAAGAAGTATTCAAAAATCACCAATAATTTGGGTGTCACCACTGAATAATTAATATTTGTTCCACTACTGCGGAATTTACTAGAAAAAAGTACCAAATCACATATCGGAATGAATGCGGCCAATAGTTGTGTGATTCCAGTGTGAATATTTCTCATCCTGTGCATGGGCAAGACTATTCAAAAAGAAGTATTCAAAAATCACCTATAATTTGGGTGTCACCACTGAATAATTAATATTTGGCCCACTACTGCGGAATTTGCTAGAAAAAAGTACCAAATCACATATCAGAATGAATCTGGCCAATATTTGTGTGATTCCAGTGTGAATATTTCTCATCCTATGCATGGGCAAGACTATTCAAAAAGAAGTATTCAAAAATCACCAATAATTTGGGTGTCACCACAGAATAATTAATATTTGGCCAACTACTGGAGAATTTACTAGAAAAAAGTACCAAATCACATATCAGAATGAATCTGGCCAATATTTGTGTGATTCCAGTGTGAATATTTCTCATCCTATGCATGGGCAAGAGTATGCAAAAAGAAGTATTCAAAAATCACCAATAATTTGGATGTCACCACTGAATAATTAATATTTGGCCCAGTACCGCAGCATTTAGTAGAAACTGCTGTAAAATCAAATATGTGAATGAATCTAGTCAATATTTGTGTGATTCCAGTGTGAATATTTCTCATCCTATGCATGGGCAAGAGTATGCAAAAAGAAGTATTCAAAAATCACCAATGGTATGGATGTCACCATTGAATAACTGAATAGATCACCTGGTGACAAATGCTTCGCAGCAAAAATATTTCTATTGCATCGTGATGTAGCAAAAGACATTCCCGTGATGGGACTCGAACCAACAATACCAACTGCATACAATCCAGTAGTGCCACTATTACTGTCTACTACTGCTAAACTGGTGTTCTCTCCATCTTTTAATGCTACCACCATCTCGGGGAAGGCTCATCCTGTATAATATGTACCAACACTAAGTTACCGTACCTCCACCACTTCGCGCCAAAAGATTTGTACCAGTACCGTACGTACAGTTTATATGTACCATTTACACCGTACTGGAAACCTACACATCCCCAGCCTGTTTGTACTGTCGGTACCTACTAGGAACGGGTATGCACAGACCTGTCATTTTTTTTCTCAGCCTGTACACTTAGTACTGTAAAGTACCGGTACGTACATTGCTGTCATTTTTTCCACTCAGCCTGTACACACAGTACCGTAAAGCACGTAATAAAGCACTAAAGCACTACATCACAGTGGCAGATCGATTTTCCGCCCCACATCTCCCTCATGGAGGATGTGTCATAATTTTCATTTTCGTTTCAATTCTTGCATCGGAATATTCTGGCCGGTCCAGTTTAACCTAGCCATCAGGCACCGGGACCATCTCTTTTGAAAAAGACACACATGCTGTGGGGAGCTTGAGAACGGCCGCTCTTGCTTTCTGCACTGTTGTCTCATTCATATCACGGAGGTCGGGTGTGTTGAAGTCCTGGAACTACCTGGCTTACCCAGATATACGACGTACTGATATTGAAAACAACGAAGACGAAAACCACAACCGATTGGTGCGGAGACGGACGACGACGACGACGACGACGAAGGTACGATCGCTCCAGAGAGGGACGACGGGGGTACGATCGCTACGATCGCTTCTAACAGGAGTTTCTTGTTGTCTTTACTTTCGCCTTTCCAGAGAAAAACAACCGATACGATTGCTGAAGAGGGGAACGACCGATACGATTGCTGAAGAGGGGAACGACCGATACAATTGTTGAAGAGGGGAACGACCGATACGATTGTTGAAGAGGGGAACGACCGATACGATTGCTGAAGAGGGGAACGACCGATACGATTGCTGAAGAGGGGAACGACAAGGAAAGACGGCAATAGTTCTTTAACAATATTCTCGTGTATTATCCCCCCTGTATTATCGACGCGTTGCTGCTTGCTGTCCCCCCTGGTGTATTATCGATGCGTTGGTTGCTGCTTGCTGTCCCCACTGTATTATCGACGCGTTGTTGCTGCTGCTTGCTGTCCCCTCTGTATTATCAACGCGTTGTTGCTGCTGCTTGCTGTCCCCCCCTGTATTATCGCCGCGTTGCTGCTGCTTGCTCCCCCCTGTATTATCGACGCGTTGCTGCTGCTTGCTGTCCCCCCTGTATTATTGACGCGACGCGTTGCTGCTGCTTGCTGTCCCCCCCCCTGTATTATCGATGAGACGCGTTGCTGCTGCTTGCTGTCCCCCCTGTATTATCGACGCGACGCGTTGCTGCTGCTTGCTGTCCCCCCCCTGTATTATCAACGCGTTGCTGCTGCTTGCTGTCCCCCCTGTATTATCGACGCGTTTGAATTATCGACGCGTTGCTGCTTGCTGTCCCCCCCTGTATTATCGACGCGTTGTCCCCCCCTGTATTATCGACGCGTTGCTGCTGCTCGCTGTCCCCCCTGTATTATCGACGCGCTGTTGCTTGCTGCTGCTTGCTGTCCCCCCCTGTATTGTCGACGCGTTGCTGCTGATTGCTGCTTGCTGCTTGCTGTCCCCCCCCTGTATTATCGACGCGTTGCTCCTGCTTGCTGTCCCCCCCCTGTATTATCGACGCGCTGTTGCTTGCTGCTGCTTGCTGCCCCCCCCTGTATTATCGACACGTTTGTATTATTGACGCGTTGCTCCTGCTTGCTGTCCCCCCCTGTATTATCGACGCGTTGCTGCTTGCTGTCCCCCCTGTATTATCGACGCGTTGCTCCTGCTTCTTGCTGTCCCCCCCTGTATTATCGACGCGTTGCTGCTTGCTGTCCCCCCTGTATTATCGACGCGTTGCTCCTGCTGCTTGCTGTCCCCCCCCCGTATTACCGACGCGTTGCTGCTTGCTGTCCCCCCCTGTATTATCGACGCGTTGCTGCTTGCTGTCCCCCCCTGTATTATCGACGCGTTGCTGCTGTTTGCTGTCCCCCCCCCTGTATTATCAACGTGTATCGATGCTTGCTGTCCCCCCTGTACTAATTTTTTTTCTACATATATCCCTGTACAATTTGTACTGGAAAATCGAATTTTTTGATTGGCTCATTCAAATCGTTGCTGCTGCTTGGTGTCCCCCCTGTACCGTATTATCGACGCGTTGCTGCTGCTTGGTGTCCCCCCCTGTATTATCGATGCGTTGCTGCTGATTATCGACGCGTTGCTGCCGATGCGTTGCTGCTGCTTGCTGTGATAGTGGTGTGTGTTGAACCGAAGGAAGGGTGACTTCTTCTTTCACGGAAGAAATGAAATCCATAAGATTGTTATCACGATAATAGGTCCGGCAATCACTATTGAAATAAAGGTGCTTTGAGAGCCCTTGAGATACATATCGATAGGTGAAATTGTAGCTTGATTCTTGTTTGTATCCCTTGAAGGATTTTGATTTTCTTCTTCTTCCGGAGGCAATGCAGTTGCAACAATGGAATGTCTTGGGTATTCTGGGATCATTGGCAAAGTGCCTTGGGTCGGAGGAAGCTTTCGGCATGGTGGTGTGCGTGAAATACAAACATGTGTTTGATAATAAAATATTTGTTGTTGTGACGCGATGCGAAGGAGGAAAATTAAAATGGTCCGTGACGTAACTTTTGTGTGATGAAGTAAATCTGATTAAAAATTATTTGTTATATGGAGTCGAATGTGTCAAATCTGTAAAATGGAATGAAAAGGTGACGAGGGACTGAATATCAGGGTATAGATCAGAACATTTTCCAGAAAACGATGCGGGGATCGAGAAAAAAAAGGAATAAGGTTGAGAATAATAGAAAAAAGGTTGTGAAATAAAAAATTGGGGTCGCGTTTTTTTTAGACAAGTCCCGATTGGGTCGCGATCCGGTCGCGATTGGTCGCGATGGGTCGCGAACCAGTTTTCGGACGTGCACCATCGTAACTCCATATGGTTGCTATGAATATCAAAGACTAACAATGGGTGTCAAAGTCTCTCCAGATGTTGCCCAGCAACTAATGGAAGATATCCTACAAGACACTGACTGCACTGTTTATATTGATGATATTGGCATCTGGACCAATGGCTCCTTCGATCTACACATGAAGACCATTGACAAAATCTTAGACCGGCTCAACCAAAATGGACTTAAATGCAACCCACTCAAGTGTGACTGGGCTGTACAAGAAACTGACTTCCTAGGCTATTGGATGACTCCCACAGCAGTTAAACCATGGCGCAAGAAGATTGAAGCCATCTTACATATGGACCGACCAAGGACTATCACTCAAGTCAAGTCCTTCCTCGGCGCAGTAGGATACTACAGGGATATGTGGCCTCGCAGGTCTCATGTTCTAGCTCCTCTCTTCGATATCACCGGAACCCCCAAGCAAAAGACTCCTCAAGCAGCTGCCATCAAAGGCAAGCAAAGGAAGGCTCCTTCAGCTTTCACTTGGGGACCTGCTCAAGATAAAGCCTTTCAAGAAATGAAAGCAATGGTGGCAGCAGATGCGCTGCACACCTATCCAGACCTTAACAAGCCCTTTGAACTGTACACTGATGCCTCAGACCTACAGCTTGGCGCTGCCGTCATACAGGATGGCAAACCTATAGCCTATTGGTCCAAGAAACTATCTGATGCCCAAAAGAATTATACAACCATGGAGAAAGAACTCCTAGCCATAGTACTCTGTTGCAAAGAGTACCGGAAGATGCTCCTCGGTGGAGTCATCAACATATACACGGATCATAAGAACCTTACCTTCCGGACCCTTTCAGTCCAACGAGTCCTTCGATGGAGACTATTCCTGGAAGAATTCGGTGTCAACCTCACCTATGTTGAAGGCAAGAAGAACGTTCTTGCGGACGCCTTCTCCAGGCTCCCCCGGATGGATCCACCTACTGTGGGGAAGAAAGAAGCCCTTGGTAAGGGCACTCTTATTAATTTTTTGAAACTTGAAGTCCCCAAGCACGATGAAGAACTGTTTTTATCAGAGTTCCCCAACTTGTTCCAGCACTTATGCAATGACGCAGACCAGGAACTTCAAACTTGTCTGCTGAATAATGAGTGTCTGATCAATCTACCTAACAGTCAAGAAGTAGAATGCCCGGTGAACTACTCCAACATCTATCTTCATCAACAAAAGGATCCAACCATCAAGTTCAAGACTCAATCGAAAGCCTTCTTCTACCAAGAATTAGAAGGCAACAAGATACTTTGTTACGCGAATCAAACCAATCCTGAATGCTGGAGAATCTACATACCAGCATCCCTTATCAATGATACCATCAAATGGTATCATCTTCTGTTGGGTCATTGTGGATCCACCAGATTACAACAGACTATATCAGCCCGGTTCTATGCTGATAATCTAACCGGGTTATGCAAGTCTTACATATGCCCGGACCACTGCATCAAATATAAGAACCAGAACTCCCAATATGGCAAACTACCACCAAAAGAAGCGCCATTATCCCCATTCTATGAAGTACACGTCGATCTCATCCGCCCTTGGAAGATCACAGCTCAGGGCAAGAACTATAACTTCAAGGCCCTTACTTGTATTGACCCAGTCACAAACCTCCTGGAAATCATCCGAATCAGAGACAAGTCCTCCCAGCATGTATCAGACCAATTCAAGAACTGCTGGCTCTCTCGATACCCAAGACCCATCAGATGTGTTCATGACAATGGTGGGGAATTCCTAGGGGCTGAGTTCCAGACTACCCTCAAGCAGTATGGAATCCAATCAGTCCCAACAACAGTGAAGAACCCTCAGTCAAATGCCATATGCGAGCGCGTCCATCATACAGTCGCTGATATTCTCAGAGTCCTAGTCCATGTTAATCCTCCTCAAGTCAACACCAGAGCCAGTCAACTTATGGACAATGCCCTCTCAACCTGCATGCATGCCTCTAGGTGTGCTGTCAATGCTGCTCTACAGGCATCCCCCGGTTCCCTAGTATATAACCGGGACATGCTGGTTGACCTACCATTAACATCAAATCTGGTAGCCCTACAACAGCTTCGACAGCAAGGTATTAACAAGGCCCTGCTCAGAGATAATGCCAAACGCAAGGAACATACCTTTCAACCCAACGAGAAGGTATGGATTCAAGAACCAGATCCGGACAAACTGCAACCACGCAAGACAGGACCATTTACTATTGCCCAAGTCCATGACAATGGAACGGTTAAAATTCAGAAGACGCCAACGGTCATCGAAACAGTTAACATACGCAAGCTAACACCCTACAAAGAAGCCCCAACGGACGCTGCTGACAGTTCGGCAATCCATTGGTCAACTTAAGTATGGGATTTGCTTAATCATGGGGCACTATGTGACGGGCTAGCGTAGCTAGCAGTCACGATTGAATAATTAACCGAATCCCATATGGGAATCGAATATTATATATTCAGTCATGAATACATTTCGATATGTGTTCGAACTATTATGGTCGAGTCCCAGATTAGGATATATGCCTAATCGTGGGAACCGACAATGAATCAACATTTATGGCAGAGCATGCCAAAGTGTGGCTATGCTCGCGACCTCGAAATTTTATATGTTTCCATTCTCAATTCGCTTAACAATATCTTGTAAAGTATCTAAACATTCACAATTTACATACTACTCCGAAATTTCTACTCTAGACCGTAACAGTACATTTTAACACGATGCCAACAGAAAGTGGTGGGAGTAACATTGATTTCTTTGCAAACCAATACGTTACTCCTATTATTATTATTACCCCCTAAACAAAACCTTGCGCATGACGCATGACCGACCCTTGACTGTTAGTAGTGCCTATGGACAATGGTTTTTTTTCAGTTTCCAAAACATTCAGTTCAAAGTTGTTTTGTTCCACGGTGAAAAAAAAGGATCACATCGTGTTTACATTTTAAACCTTTTGAGATCAATTGTTACAATCAAGCAATTGCCTAATGAATTCATGCTTTGGAGCCTTCAAGATGAACAAACATAATTTCCATTTTCATACAGGAGCATCGGTTCACTGTGAAACATCATGGCAAGGAACAAGAGGAATAGAAATTCACCATCTCGTTGGTCTGGAAATCCACCTCGGTCCATACGGCGACGAACAACAAATGCTCCGAGAAGATCACCCCGTTCACCCCCCGAACGCAACTATCGGGAGGATCCATCTAGCAGTGATGATGGTGCTGAAGCAGTACCTGCTCGTGACCAATATGTACCTCCCTCAGCATCGGAGAATGAGGAGGAACTTGAGCAAGATTCCACTGACACTGAACAACCCCAACAAGAGAATGAGGAGGAACTTGAGCAAGATTCCACCGACCCTGAAGAATCTTCTGATAGAGAATCGGAAAGTGAGAACGAAGACAGTGAATCGCAAAGTGAGAATGAAGACAGTGAGGATGAAGACAACGACCGGGAATCGGAGCGTGACACCCATCCGTGAATGCCTGACTTCCCATGGGAAAGAAACGACGGAACAACCAAAACAAATCCTACTGCCGTCGGGGCTAAGGGAACCGACGATCCCGAGGATAACGAAGGCGAAGACGATGAACAAAATAAAATTAATCCTGTCGTCGGGGCTAGGGAAATCGACGATCCTGCGGATACTGAAGAGAACGCAAAAAATAAAACTAATCCTGCCGTCGGGGCTAAGGGAGCCGATGATCCTGACAATGACCAAGACTGGGTAAGTGAGATAACAAATATCACTTTGCAGGATGTTCTTCGCCATCCTCCGGCCCGGGCAAACAACCGAAAGACCAACAATTCTTTTGGGGCTCGCGGTGCTGACGATTCGAGCGAGGGCGAAGACAAGTACAGAAACGACAAGAAAGATAATGACGACGATTTGAGTGAGGACGAAGACAAGGACCGAAACGAAAAGAAAGATAATGACGACGATTTGAGCGAGGACGAAGACAAGGACCGAAACGAAAAGAAAGACGAAAACCAACATAATTCCGTCAACCGAAATAATTCGACAAACGATGCCAAAGAAGACGATGGGGGTGGGGAAGACGACGGTCCTAAAGCGAACGAAACGTGGGAAAACGACGGTCCTAGTGGTGCCGACGATTCAAGCCAGGACGAAGACAAGGACCGAAACGAAAAGAAAGATAATGACGACGATTCGAGCGAGGACGAAGACTCGAGCCAGGACGAAGACAAGGACCGAAACGAAACGAAAGATAATGATGACGATTCGAGCGAGGACGAAGACAAGGACCGAAAGGAAAAGAAAGATAATCCTCCCGTCGGGGCCAAGGGCAACGACGACCGAAAAACCAACAATTCTTTCGAGGCTCGTGGTGCCGACGATTCGAGCGAGGACGACGATTCGAGCAAAAACGACGACAAAAACGAAAACCAAAACAAAAACGGTGATGATGTTGCCGGGACTGGTGAAGTCGACGATCCCACCAGCAATGATGAAGACGAATACCAAAATAATTCAGTCAACCGAAATCATTCGACGAACGATGCCGAAGCCAATGACAGGGCTGTGGAGGACGACGTTCCTAAATCGAACGAAGCCACAAACCCAAACAAAAAAAAAAACCCGACTATAACAATAAACAGGTACGGATTGAACGCAGGCTCGGCCGCAAACAAACTACAAAGCCAGATAGTGCCAAGAAGATGAACGACAAAGGCGGTAGAGGAAAGGTAAAAACGGTTGCAAAAAACGTAAAAGAACTTCAGTTTTGCAGCACCTATGGGGATATGGATAAACAAAGCAACAGTCCCGGCTTTATTAACTTTTTGGGTTCCTACGACGACATCATTCCGAGAACAAGTGCTAAATCAAATTTTGAGTCTGATTGGGACTATCAGAGAAAGAAAGGACCAAAACTCACATTTCTGGTTGATCCCGCTTTCGACCTATATAGAGAAAGAATCGGTGATCAATTAATCAATGCTGGCAATTGGTTTAAGGAGAACGAATGTAAAAAGACTGGACCATATTACACACAAACTGTGGAAGATTATTTCGATAGGAACTTCGGTGATGCTTCGACGGCAACGAATGGGAATTTCGAATGTGAAGATATCAAGACTGTGTCCCCCTCTGAAATAAAAGATTTGACAGAGAAACAAATGGAAAACGTCCGAAAACTGGTTCGCGACCCATCGCGACCAATCGCGACCGGATCGCGACCCAATCGCGACTTGTCTCAGAAAAATGTGACCCCAATTTTTAATTTCACAACCTTTTTTCCATTATTCTCAACCTTATTTCTCCTTTTTCTCGATCCCCGCATCGTTTTCAGGAAAATGTTCTGATCTAGACCCTGATATTCAGTCCCTCGTCACCCTTTCATTCCATTTTACACATTTGACACATTTGACTCAACATAACAAATAATTTTTAATCAGATGTACTTCAATCATCAATCACACAAAAGTGACAGCATGCAGCAACCAACGAGTCGATAATACAGGGGGGACAGCAAGCAACAGCAACGCGTCGATAATACAAACGCGTCGATAATACAGGGGAGGACAGCAAGCAGCAGCAACGCGTCGATAATACAGCAGGGGGGACAGCAAGCAGCAGCAAGCAGCGACGTGTCGGTAATACATGGGGGACAGCAAGCAGATAGAGGTGCTGAGTGAATGAGCCAATCCAAAAAATCGATTTTCCAGTACAAATTGTACAGGGATTTATGTAGAAAAAAAATCTAACACAGGGTGGACAGCGAGCTGCAGCAGCAAGGCGTCGATAACAAAAGGGGGGACAGCAAGCAGCAACGCGTCGATAATACAGGGGGGACAGCAAGCAGCAACCAACACGTCGATATTACAGGGGGGACAGCAAGCAGCAACGCGTCGGTAATACGGGGGGGACAGCAAGCAGCAACCAACGCGTCGATATTACAGGGGGGACAGCAAGCAGCAAGCAGCAACCAACGCGTCGACAATACAGGGGGGACAGCAAGCAGCAACGAACGCGTCGACAATACAGGGGGGACAGCAAGCAGCATCGAACGCGTCGAAAATACAGGGGGGACAGCAAGCAGCAGCAACGCGTCAATAATACAGGGGGGACAGCAAGCAGCAACCAACGCGTCGATAATACAAACGCGTCGATAATACAGGGGGGACAGCAAGCAGCAGCAACGCGTCGACAATACAGGGGGGGACAGCAAGCAACAGCAACGCGTCGATAATACAAACAGCAACGCGTCGATAATACAAACAGCAACGCGTCGATAATACAAACAGCAACGCGTCGATAATACAGGGGGGACAACAAGCAGCAACCAACGCGTCGATAATAAGAAGGGGGGACAGCAAGCAGCAGCAAGCAGCAACGCGTCGATAATACAAACGCGTTGATAATACATGAGAATATTGTTAAAGAACTATCGCCGTCTTTCCTCGTCGTTCCCCTCTTCAGCAATCGTATCGGTCGTTCCCCTCTTCAACAATAGTATCGGTCGTTCCCCTCTTGAGCGATCGTATCGGTCGTTCCCCTCTTCAGCAATCGTATCGGTCGTTCCCCTCTTCAACAATCGTATCGGTCGTTCCCCCTTTGCAACAACCGAAAATAGATCGATCCGTCGCTCCGTTTTACAACAACCGAAAATCGTAGCGGTATTGCGATCGATCAGTCGCTCTTTTCTGCAACAACCAACAACGAAAAAACAAGAAAAAACAACAACAAACTCCTGTTAGAAGCGATTGTACCGCCGTCGGCCCTATCTGGAGCGATCGTACGTACCCTCGTCGTCCCTGTCAGAAGCGATCGTAGCGATCGTACCCTCGTCGTCCCTGTCAGAAGCGATCGTAGCGATCGTACCCTCGTCGTCCCCGTCCGAAGCGAAGACGAAATAAAATAAAAAACAACGACAAACTGTTAGTACCCTCGTCATCCCCGTTGAAGCGATCGTACCCCCCTCGCCCCTCTCTGGAGCGATTGTACCCCCGTCGGCCCTCTCTGGAGCGATCGTACCTTCGTCGTCCTCGTCGTCACTCTCCGCACCGATCGGTTGTGATTTTCGTCTTCGTTGTTTTCAATATCAGTACGTCGTATATCTGGGTAAGCCAGGTAGTTCCAGGACTTCAACACACCCGACCTCCGTGATATGAATCAGACAACAGAGCAGAAAGCAAGAGCGGCCGTTCTCAAGCTCCCCACAGCATGTGTGTCTTTTTCAAAAGAGATGGTCCCGGTGCCTGATGGCTAGGTTAAACTGGACCGGCCAGAATATTCCGATGCATGAAATGAAACGAAAATGAAAATGAAAATTATGACACATCCTCCACGAGGGAGATGTGGGGCGGAACAAAATTCACTGCGATGATGCACATAATGTACGTAGGAAACAGTACTGTTTGTACAGGCTGACTGGAAAAAATGACAGCAATGTACGTAGATTACAGTACTAAGTCTACAGTCTTAGTAAAAGAAAAAATGACATGTCTGCATACATACCTAGTAGTACGTATGTATGTATAGGCAGGGGATGTGTAGGTTTCCAGTACTGTGTATACTGTACGTAGGGTACTGGTAGAAATCTTTTGGCGGGAAGTGGTGGAGGTAGAGGTACGGTAACTTACTGTTGGTACATATTATACAGGATGAGCCTTCCCCGAAATGGTAGTAGCATTATAAGATAGAGAGAACATCATTAAAGCAGTAGTAGACAGTAATAGTGGTACCACTGGATGTAACTAATGTGGTGTCGTTGGTTCGAGTACCATGGTGGAAATGTATTTTGCTACATCACGATGCGATAGCAATATTTTTGCTGCGAAGCACATGTCAGAATAAGTGAGCTATTCAGTTATTCAATGGTGACATCCATACTATTGGTGATTTTTGAATACTTCTTTTTGAATTCTCTTGCTCATGCATAGGATGAGGAATATTCACACCGGAATCATACAACTATTGGACAGATTCATTCAGATATTTGATTTGGTACTTTTTTCTAGTGAATTCCGCAGTAGTGGAACAAATATTAATTATTCAGTGGTGACACCCATACCATTGGTGATTTTTGAATACTTCTTTTTGCATACTCTTGCCCATGCACAGGATGAGGAATATTCACACTGGAATCACACAAAGATTGACCAGATTCATTCAGATATGTGATTTGCTACTTTTTTCTAGTAAATTTTCCAGTAGTTAACCAAATACTAATTATTCAGTGGTGACACCCAAATTATTGGTGATTTTTGAATACTTCTTTTTGCATACTCTTGCCCATGCACAGTATGAGGAATATTCACACTGGAATCACACAAAGATTGACCAGATTCATTCAGATATGTGATTTGCTACTTTTTTCTAGTAAATTTTCCAGTAGTTAACCAAATAGTAATTATTCAGTGGTGACACCCAAATTATTGGTGATTTTTGAATACTTCTTTTTGCATACTCTTGCCCATGCACAGTATGAGGAATATTCACACTGGAATCATACAACTATTGGACAGATTCATTCAGATATTTGATTTGGTACTTTTTTCTAGTGAATTCCGCAGTAGTTAAGCAAATACTAATTATTCAGTGGTGACACCCAAATTATTGGTGATTTTTGAATACTTCTTTTTGCATACTCTTGCCCATGCACAGTATGAGAAATATTCACACTGGAATCACACAAAGATTGACCAGATTCATTCAGATATGTGATTTGCTACTTTTTTCTAGTAAATTTTCCAGTAGTTAACCAAATACTAATTATTCAGTGGTGACACCCAAATTATTGGTGATTTTTGAATACTTCTTTTTGCATACTCTTGCCCATGCACAGTATGAGGAATATTCACACTGGAATCACACAAAGATTGACCAGATTCATTCAGATATGTGATTTGCTACTTTTTTCTAGTAAATTTTCCAGTAGTTAACCAAATAGTAATTATTCAGTGGTGACACCCAAATTATTGGTGATTTTTGAATACTTCTTTTTGCATACTCTTGCCCATGCACAGTATGAGGAATATTCACACTGGAATCATACAACTATTGGACAGATTCATTCAGATATTTGATTTGGTACTTTTTTCTAGTGAATTCCGCAGTAGTTAAGCAAATACTAATTATTCAGTGGTGACACCCAAATTATTGGTGATTTTTGAATACTTCTTTTTGCATACTCTTGCCCATGCACAGTATGAGAAATATTCACACTGGAATCACACAAAGATTGACCAGATTCATTCAGATATGTGATTTGCTACTTTTTTCTAGTAAATTTTCCAGTAGTTAAACAAATATTAATTATTCAGTGGTGACACCCAAATTATTGGTGATTTTTGAATACTTCTTTTTGCATACTCTTGCCCATGCACAGGATGAGGAATATTCACACTGGAATCACACAAAGATTGACCAGATTCATTCAGATATGTGATTTGCTACTTTTTTCTAGTAAATTTTCCAGTAGTTAAACAAATATTAATTATTCAGTGGTGACACCCAAATTATTGGTGATTTTTGAATACTTCTTTTTGCATACTCTTGCCCATGCACAGTATGAGAAATATTCACACTGGAATCACACAACTATTGACCAGATTCATTCAGATATGTGATTTTACAGTAGTTTCTAGTAAATTCCACAGTACTGGGCCAAATATTAATTATTCAATGGTGACATCCAAATTATTGGTGATTTTTGAATACTTCTTTTTGAATACTCTTGCCCATGCACAGGATGAGAAATATTCACACTGGAATCACACAAAGATTGGCCAGATTCATTCAGATATGTGATTTGGTACTTTTTTCTAGTAAATTCCACAGTACTGGGCCAAATAGTAATTATTCAGTGGTGACATCCAAATTATTGGTGATTTTTGAATACTTCTTTTTGAATACTCTTGCCCATGCATAGGATGAGGAATATTCACACTGGAATCACACAAAGATTGGCCAGATTCATTCAGATATTTGATTTGATGGTATATTCACTGAGGTAGTACTATTCTTGCTGCTTGTAGTAGTAGTACAGTTATACACTGCTGCTACATACTACTGCAGTGCGTAGGTAGTAGTACATAAGAGGTAGTCCAAAATTATGGCGCAGCGGGGCAGGCTCTCTGTGGTTTAGGTGGCGCACGATATCACCATCATCAGCTTTCTACTGGTTTCTACTATTACTTCAGTACGGTACATACTACTAGTAGTAACTCTACTGCTATCATGTAGAAGAAATCAATTCTCGGCAAACACATGCATGACAGAAAATGCATGTGTCGTAAATCTTACTTCACATAATTTTGGGTTGGAACGGAACAAGAAAGACGGCAACTGAAATATGATGAGATGGAAATGGTAAGTGAACCACATCAAGGTTGGAGGAGGTATTAATCATGGATTTGGATTCGTCTAACTGTGCATCATTGACTTGCCTGCTTGCTCCTGATAGGGAGGCGACCGCAACTGCTGATGAAATAGGATGCAACAGCAAATGAAATATAATGCAACGGTGAGTGAAGCACATCAAGATCTGGGGTATTGATGATGGATTTCAATTATTCTAATTCTGCATTGAGTTGCCTGCTTGGTACTGATAGGGAAGAATCAACTTTAATGCGACGGGGCAACTGAAAAATGATGCGACGGGGCAACTGACACATATCGCAACTCAAAAATGATGGGATCGCAACTGACAAAATGATGCGATTGCAACTGATGAAATATGATGCGATGTGATCGCAACTCAAATATGATGCGATCGCAACTCAAACAATATGATGCGATCCCAACTGAAATATGATGCGATCGCAACTGAGGAAATATGATGATGCGATCGCAACTGACATATAATGCAATCGCAACTCAAATATGATGCGATCGCAACTGAGGAAATATGATGATGCGATCGCAACTCAAATATGATGCGATCGCAACTGAGGAAATATGATGGGATTGGAACTGAAATATGATCCGATCGCAACTGAAATATGATGGGATCACAACTCAAATATGATATAGGAAGTAAATTTGTGTGGTGGTGGGAACAAGAAAAAATGAATTGAGAATAAAATTGTTACTATAAATTCTAAAATTTTTTTGAAAGATTGACTGGTTTTGCATCACAGTAATACAGAATTTCTTAGGTGAGGGTCGCAATTCGTGTGAGGAGAGGGGTCGCGATTTCTGGAGTAGTCCATAATTTTTGTGAAGAATTTTTTGAATGTATGCTGGAATTTCTTGAGGGGTGTGCCGGAAATAATTTGTGTTGTGTTCAAAAAAAAGAATTAATTTTTTTGAAAAAAGCACGAGAAAATTAGAATGGGGTTGATTAATTTGATTAAGTGACTGAAGAAAATATTTGAGTCTTAAAAAAAAATTGGGTCTTGTTTGAATTTTTTCTCTTTTTCTTGGAATTGAGGTAGTTATGCGGTCGCGATTGGGGTTGCGAATCGCGAGAGGGCTACAAATGGAGCTACGTCGAAATGAGCCAGGAATAAATCGCGACCCCCCCAAATAAATTCTTGGGAGGGGTCGCGAACCAGTTTTCGGACAAAGATCGTTCAGGAGGCGACTAAGGGTATGACGACGGAAGAAAAAGGATTGTTCCGACGCTCGGTGAATGCTGTGATGGGCAGGCAGCAGTGTGAGCGCTTCAAGAAGAAAGGGAAAGATCCGGTCTGTGAAGAAAAAAAAAATTGTTTCGAAATCGCCCACGAGACAGTCAACCATAAAAGAAGGGAGGATGAGAAGAAGAAATTAGCAAGCCTCGGTAATAGTGTTCAAAACATGGAACAGGAGACTGAACAAGACAGAGAGAAAAAGAAGAAAAGGAAAAAAAGGGAAGAGGATGCAAAACTAAACGTCCAACCTTCCACCTCATATGAAGAAGCATCCTCCACCAGGACCACCGAAGCCAGGGAAAAAGCCGCCAGCAGGGGCACAACAAAAGTAGGATTCCGCTTCCGCGAAATTTGGTACACCCAAGAAAAGTAAGACGCCGGGCGTGTAATGGAATATTATAAAACATAGTATAATGTGATTTGGTAATTTTATCTAGTAAATCCTGAATTATTGGTGATTTTTGAATACTTCTTTTTGAATGGTCTAAATAATGGTCAGTATATGCATCTGTTAGAATACTAAAAAGGAATAAACTTGCTACCAATTATATTCTGGATGTAAGTTCTGATTTCTCAGAAACATTCTCAGTACCCGAATTTTCACCACAGAATGTGCATATTCCCTGTGGATGGGTCAAATTGTCCTAGATTTTTTATTTTAGGCACTGAATAATGGTCAGTATATGCATCTATTAGAATACTAAAAAGGGAATAAACTTGCTACCAATTATATTCTGGATGTAAGTTCTGATTTCTCAGAAACATTCTCAGTACCTGAATTTTCACCACAGAATGTGCATATTTCCTGTGGATGGGTCAAATTGTCCTAGATTTTTTATTTTAGGCACTGAATAATGGTCAGTATATGCATCTATTAGAATACTAAAAAGGGAAAAAACTGACTACATGTTATATTTTGGATGTAAGTTCTGATTTCTCAGAAAAATTCTCTGTACCCGAATTTACACCACAGCAGAATGTGCATATTTCCTGTGGATGGGTCAGATTGTACTAGATTTTTTGTATTCCACACCGAATAATGGTCAGTATATCCATCTATTAGAATACTAAAAAAGGAATAAACTGGGCGCCACTTATATTTTGGATGTGACACTTGCTTTGTAAAAAAAATCCTCAGTTGACCAAAATCCACCCCAAAATATGCTTTTTTCCTGAACGGGGCTCATACTGACCAATATTTTCTTGTCTTAGAGTGTTAAAAATGCACGGATACACAATTGTTGGGGTTAATAAATTGGTTACTATTACTGCTTGGTGGTGATTGATGGTATATCCCCTGCTACTCTAACACTTTCTACTGCTGTGTACTACTAGAGGACACACTCGATCGCGAAGGCATTGTGCCCGATTCCTTTCCGGGTAAAGTGGAGATTGTGATGCGGGAGCGTACTAGTAGTAGTGGAACTAGTAGTAGAAAGAAGCTGGGACTTAACCCAGAGTACAGAAGGTATGACAACAACAGTGAAAATGAGGATTTTTATTACCAGAACACAAATGTTTCTGGACCACGACCTCCCCTTCCCATTCCGTACTTTCTATGAAATTCAGGGTTCTTGGTGGCAAAACTGCTTGGTGGTGATTAATGGTATATCCCCTGCTACTCTAACACTTTTTACTGCTGTGTAATCCTACTAGAGGACACACTCAATCGCGAAGGCATTGTGCCCGATTCGTTCCCGGGTAAAGTGGAGATTGTGATGCGGGAGGGTACTAGTAGTAGTGGAACTAGTAGTAGAAAGAAGCTGGGACTTAACCCAGAGTACAGAAGGTATGACAACAACAGTGAAAATGAGGATTTTTATTACTTTGTGACTCGGATTCTATCAAGCATCTCTCCAATAGAGAGGGACTACAAACACAAAAAGACGACATGTTTGATGAGTGAAATATTCACAGAAACCGATGAAGCATTTGCATTGATGATGATTCATAATGAGTATGATGTTTGGGTGAATCATGTTGAGCAAAAAAGGGAACGGCGGTGGCAGGATTGTGAGAAGGAGGAAGAAAAAGAAATTTTGTGACCAATACAGTGGAGAGCTGCAATCGTGGTCAAAGGAAGGTCTAGCACTGTTCAATAACTTGTGCAGGGAGATTGTGGTGCTGAGGAAAGATCCGAGAACAGGTAGAGAGTGTGAGGAAAGATTGAGAGAGAGGCTCCGTCGCGAGAGTGTAAACAATGACAACAACAACAGTGCGTTCGATGAGGACTGGGTGCAGGAGGAAGAAGTTACTGAATACATTAGTCCGGAGCTACAAGCTTTGCTAGATGTAAATGAAGATGAGGAGGACTTTACTGGCAGTAACGATATCGCGTTGGCCAGTCTTTAAAAATCGTTCGATCGAACCAAAATTTGTGTGTGAGTGTGTGAGGAAGACGATCAAAGCGAAGAGCAACGACGACTTCAAGGACGACGACGAAGACAATCGAAGCGAAGAGCAACGACGACTTCAAGGGCGACAACGAAGACAATCGAAGCAAGAAGCAACGACGAATTCAGGGAGGACGACGAGGGCGATCGGAACGAAGAGCAACGACGATCATTGTGTGTGAGTGTGTGAGAAAATTGAACAGAGAATTAACAATTATTAGAGTAGTATCAATATTTATCAAAAGAAAGACTTATATTTTGCATCGTAGTGTTTCGAAATTTTTTTTCATGGGGGTCGCGATTCCTGGGCTTCGGGTAATAATTGTGATTATTGTGATGAATTTCTTGAGGGGTGCGATGGGAAATACTTTGTGTCGGGATGAGAAATCAATTTTTGGGAGTGAATTTCTGCAACAGTCTCATAATATATAATGATGGTAGGGTCGGTAATAATGAGTCAGATTGAAAAAAAATTGGGGGAAGGGGGGGATTATTTTGAGACAACAAATATTTTTTTGAAAATGTTGAATAATTTGATTAAGTGACTGAAGAAAATATTTGAGTCTTAAAAAAAAATTGGGTCTTGTTTGAATTTTTTCTCTTTTTCTTGGAATTGAGGTAGTAACTGGGTCGCGATTGGGGTTGCGAATCGGGAGAGAGCTACGGTAGGAATCGAGCTACGTCAAAATGAGCCAGGAATAAATCGCGATGTTGGGATATGCCTTATTCCAAAGGATGAGGTCATACACGTACATGGTATGAGAGGGTGAAGAGCTGGGCGATGCATGACAGACCGATTCCCGACCACATAAATATTATGTGGTGGTAAAACTGATATCGGATAGCCAAGTTACCACTCACCAATCAATCAGCCAACATACCCATAGTTTAATTTCTTGTATCTAACCAACAGAGTTTATTTGATCTCTTTAAGGTTTTCGTAGAACCCCTACTGAATTCAACATACAAGAAATTTAACTACCGGTGTTCGGAAAACCGAAACGAAACCACCATAGTGTTTCCTCATCAGCACCTCGAGTAGATACACATCCTCCGAGCAAATAGAAAGGCGCTGTAGCAGTCGATTTCAATCCTCCAGCATGGACCAACTCAATACACCAAACACACCAAAGAGCCCCGACACAACGGGCACGCTCTCCACCAACAACCAATCAAGTGGCAGCAGGTCTCGGAATCGGAATCGGCCCGGCAACAGCAACAACACCACAGGAACCGGATCAACTGATCGTAAAGGAACTGATCGCAAGCCTGACCGCAAGTTCACAGGCCTTGACCAAGACGAGCTGAAAGGAACTGTGATCGATGGATCTAAATCAGGACAATACGATAAGTTATTTGAGGGACTGAAGATTGTGGCCGGAAAGAACAATCCAAAGGTTAAGACGACACTCATCAACATGAAGAAACTAACCGAGGAGGATTTCCAACCAGCCATGCCGAAGCCCGAACAATACAGCACCACAGGCACTGATGGAACAACCCTGGTCGATCAAGACAAGAAGCGGCTCCTAGAAGAGCTGTGGATAAAGAAAGGAGAACGATCAGCAAAGAAGTTCGAAGACTACTGTGAGGACCTATCAAGTTTGTTCTCGACCATCGAGGGACAGCTGAGCCCTGGGGTAAGACAACAACTCAAAACAAATGAGCAATGGGAAGACGCGGAACTCAACCAAGACACCCTGAAACTGCTTGTCATACTCAGAGAATACTGTTACCGGGACAGTGCAACCAAGGTGCACCCAATGGTCGACACCATAAACAAAATATACAAGTTTTTCTCCTGCCGACAGGATGGAACCAAAGATGCAGCAACATACGCTGAAGAAACCAAGGCACGCCTTGATGTACTCACCTCGGCCGGTATCTGCATCCAGTCAAAAGCCATGATCAAGCTAGCCCTAGAAAACTCGTTCCAAGGGAAGACTTATGAAGACTATACAACAATGAGTGCAGATGAACAATCCAACGTGCACCGAGTCATGGAAGAGATGCTGCTCTCAGTTGTTATTGTAAATGGAAGCAACAACAAGTTGCACCGGAACCTCTCTGGGGTACTCAAAGACAACTACAGTCTCGGAAATGACGTGTACCCAACATCACAGCCGAAGGCGTTGGAACTGTTAAATCAATACAAATCAACTCGACCATCTGGCGCCCAAGGTAACAGCGCCAATACTGGTCGAAATAACAAGAAGAACGATGAAACGTCGGATGGCGCAGCTCTCGTGACCAACGGAGTCGAAACCACCAGTACCACCGAAGCAGATTACAGCTCAGACGATGAGAATGAAGAGCCCGAGCCCAACAGGGAGTGTAACATCTCTGATGCAGCCCAAGTTCTCATGGCAGTCCTGGATGACGACTCGGATACCGAGGAGGAGCTCTGTTTCGTACAAACCTTTTCCGGCGTGGAGTCTGAAAACTCCAGGAGTGTGGCACGGATGGAAGAAACCACCGGAAACCCCAGGAGTGGAGACATCTCCACAAATTACAGGAGTGCAAATCCCAGGAGTGGAGAAAGCGGCGGGGACCACCTCCAAACAGAACACATGTTCTCCCAATATGCCTCCGGGCTTATTGACCCATACTGGCTCCTGCTGGACAGCCAAGCAACATGCAATTGTGTGAGCAACCCTAAACTCCTCAAGAACATCCAAGTGCACCCTGATGGCAAGAAGATACGGATACACTGCAACGCAGGCGTTGTACTCGTTGACAAAATTGGGGAGCTTCCTGGATTCGGAACAGTGTGGTACCAGGAAGGAGGAATGGCAAATATCTTATCCCTGAGCCTGGTATCCAACATGTATCGGATAACCCTGGACACAAGCATTACGCAGTCGTTTTTTCGTCCACAAGCATGACGGGAGCACCCACCAATTCCGCAGAGCCGACAGCGGATTGTACTACTGTGACCTAAGAACAACACACGGCACAGTGTTAGCAATCACCTCCGTGGAAGGGCAGAAGGAATTATACTCAGATCTGGATGTCCGACGCGCCACAAAGGCCCGGAAGCGCCAAGATACCCTTGGCTTTCCGAGCAAGAAAGAGTTCCTCAAACTCATCAATAACAACATCCTCCTGAACTGCCCGGTTACCCGACGCGACATCCTGATCGCAGACGACATATTCGGGTCAAACACCAACATCATAAAAGGCAAATCAGTACGGCGACAGCCGGCACATGTTCGTGAAGACATTGATCCAGTGCCATTTGCCATCCTTCACCGGTACCGCAACGTGACCATCAGCATCAATATCTTCACTGTAAATGGAATCAAGTTCTTCCAAAGTGTATCGCGACACCTATATTTCCGGACTGTTTCAGCAATCGAAGACGCATCCCAATCCACCATTGAGCGCACACTGAATGCAATAGTCGGACTGTACTCGGGGCGGGGATTCGTGGTTACATGTATCTCCGGGGACAACGAATTCAACTGTTTAGCCAAGGGGCTTTTAGCGAGGACCCCACACATTCGATTCGAAGGGGTAGCTAGGAACCAACATGAACCATACGTTGAGCGCGACAACTGAACCTGCAAAGAGCGGATCAGATGCCTATTCGCATTGGTGCCATTTCGGCGACTTCCTCGCCGAATGACCATTGATATGGTCGCTGCCGCAATATTCTGGTTAAATAACTGGTGCAATTCTGTTGGGGTGTCATCGACTATATCACCCAGACAGCTAATGACCGGCGTGCGCCTGGACGCCGGGAAGCACTGCAAATTTCAATTTGGCGACTATGTGCTGGGGCACGAGGACTCAAGCAACAACACCATGGAGCCACATGCTCGTGACGCCATATACCTCCGACCAACTGGTGACCGCGGTGGGGCTATGTACCTATTTGATCTCAAAACAGGGCGCCGAATCCGGCGGCAGACAGCGACAGCAGCACACATGACTGACATCATTGTGGCGAGGGTTGACCAAATTGCACGCGAGCAGAACGCACCAATAGGGGTGGTGTTCGGCAACAAGAACGGTGACACTACCATCCTAGACCTAGAAACGGAGTCAGTCGGGTCTGACGACGGCGCATCAGACCATTCCTTCCAGCCAGAGGACGATTCCACTGTGGACACCGACATTAGCGGATCCATCGATGACGCCGAACTTACCGACATACGCCTGGACATGGCCAACAACCATAGGGAGGACCCGCCTGGGAGCGACACCGAGAGCACATCAGACCACGATCGAGACGAGCAGCACCATGGTGATGTTAGTATCGCTAGTGTCCCCAACGAAGTGAGTGATGGGGAAAGTTATGCGGATAATGCGAGTTACGATCAAGGGGACGATGCGTCTAACCACGAAACTTCGTCCGTTGGAGCGGCAGACGCAACCGGCGGGCGCAGTCCCGTTCGCTCAGTATGCAACAATGACAGCGTGGCGAGTCCCAATGCATGTGACATGACTGACAACATGCCGACCGGCGACGACGAAACGGACGCGGTGGACGAGAACACACCAAGCGTGAACGGCGATACAGAATCACTTGAAGATACAAGCGGAGATACCGACCACCACAGTATCACAAGCAGCACGGAGGAGCGTTCGACAATGAGACTAAGACCAAGGGTGACTAGAGGACACAACAAGTTTGGGACAGCAGATGGATTCGAATCCAACGTACATCACAGAGCACACACAACGGTGCACTCCGATATTTTCTCGGGGGGATTCAAGCGAGCCATGAAACGCTTGGAAAGGGTTCACGCCCAGTATGTATTCATCTCGAACGCCATTGCATCTTATAACAACATCGACGCATCTCTGGTTACCAAGCAGTACGGCATCAAGGCCGGTTTGAAGCTATTCGGAACAGCAGGGGTCGAAGCAGTCCTCACCGAGCTGAAGCAGTTACACGAACGACAAGTGGTACATCCAGTGGATATCAAGGACCTCACTCGCGACGAGATCAAACGGGCGCTTCCTTACCTCATGTTCCTAAAGCGGAAGCGCTGTGGAAAAATCAAGGCAAGGGGCTGCGCTGATGGCCGCACACAACGCGATTTCATTTCCCGGGAGGATACCTACTCACCGACCATCTCCCTGCATGGGCTCATGCTCACCTGCCTCATCGACGCAATTGAAGGACGTGACGTTGCCACGGCTGATATACCCGGGGCCTTCCTGCAAACACCAATGCCAGAAGGGGAGATTGTCCACATTCGGTTTGATGGCCCAATGGCAGAGCTGCTCGCCAGGATCGATCCAACCACGTACCGGAAATACATGCTCGACCGAAAAGGGCACAAGGTCCTGTACACTCAGGCGGACAAAGCTATATATGGGACACTCAGAGCCGCGCTACTGTTTTGGGAGTGATTATCTGGACAACTCACTCAGTGGGGTTTTGAACTCAACCCATATGACTCGTGCACAGCAAACAAGATGATCGATGGACACCAGTGTACAATTGTCTGGCATGTCGATGATCTAAAGATCTCTCACAAGGACCCGAAAGTTGTCAGCAAGATACTGGACGATTTGAACAGCGTGTTCGGTATCGAGGCGCCTCTGACAGTGACGCGTGGCCGAATACACGACTATGTGGGGATGACGATTGACTATAGTGACCCGGAAAAGGTAAAGTTCAGCATGTTCGACTACCTAGAAGGAATCATCAGTGAGCTGCCGAAGGAGCTTAAAGAACAGAGAGTGATCCCAACGCCAGCCTCAGACCATCTATTCAAGGCCAATCCAGATGGAATAAAACTGCAATGACGAGACGCTGACACGTTCCATAAACATGTGGCACAACTGCTGTTTGCAAGCAAGCGAGCACGACCAGATATACAGACAGCTATTGCCTTCCTCTGCACTCGTGTGCCGACCCAGACGAAGATGACTGGAAGAAACTCAAGCGTGTTCTGGGTTATGTGAAGGAAACCATCTTCCTGCCCCTGGTCCTGGGGTGGGACAACACCGGCAACGCGTACTGGTATGTGGATGCATCATTTGCAGTACACACAGACATGAAGAGCCATACTGGTGGTGTCCTGACGTTCGGACAAGGGGCAGTGCTGGCAGTATCAACAAAGCAGAAACTGAACACGAAGAGCTCGACAGAGGCCGAGCTGGTGGGGGTGGATGACACGCTGCCCTACAACTTGTGGTGTCACTACTATTTAGAATGGCAGGGGTACGCCGCACAAGTCGATCGTGGAGACGACAAGACTGTCACCAACTACCTTGGTAAAGACAACATCCTAAATCAAGACAACACAAGCGCAATGAAATTGGAGATGAATGGCAAGTCATCCAGCACCAAGCGCATTAGACACATTAACATTCGGTACTTCCTCATCACAGACCGAGTGAAGAATGGAGAGATATCCATACAGTATTGCCCGACTGGGGACATGCTGGCAGACTATTTCACGAAGCCCCTCCAAGGATCTCTTTTCCGCAAATTCCGGAACACCATTATGGGTGTTAGCGAGAATGAATTCGTAGCCTATAAGAGACAATATGAGGAAAGAAAGGCATAACAAATATTATCTATTCGGGGATGTGTTTAGAAAACACACCAACGAGTAGCAGGAGTGTGTTGGGATATGCCTTATTCCAAAGGATGAGGTCATACACATACATGGTATGAGAGGGTGAAGAGCTGGGCGATGCATGACAGACCGATTCCCGACCACATAAATATTATGTGGTGGTAAAACTGATATCGGATAGCCAAGTTACCACTCACCAATCAATCAGCCAACATACCCATAGTTTAATTTCTTGTATCTAACCAACAGAGTTTATTTGATCTCTTTAAGGTTTTCGTAGAACCCCTACTGAATTCAACACGCGAGCCCCCCAAATAAATTCTTGGGAGGGGTCGCGAACCAGTTTTCGGACGTAGTAGGCATGGCCTCCTTTGCCTCCTCTTTCTTCTTGACCTTGCAGATCTACTAGGTAGTCTTGGTGATTTTCACAAGGATTCCTGTCTGGTGCCATACTGTTTCTCTGATACTGGTGGGAACTTCTCCCACTATCTCATGAAAAACATTGATTCATCCCCGTGTAAAGAATTTAGCCATGGCGCAGTGAATCGGAGAGTAACAGGGACCTACTCCATCAAGAAGTTGGCATTTGCTCGGAGTATGGTCTTGCCCTTGCCCTTGCCGAAAGAGGCTTCTAGATAGTTACGTGGATAGTATATGTTTGGACTGGCCCGATGTTAGTGCTGGGAGCAGACTTTTGTCACAATATTCTCTGCTTAATTGCACCAGGAGAACAAGGATCATGGCAGCAGCGCTTCGACTGATCAGTGGTTTTCTTGTGCTTATTATTTATCTTTGTTATATGTTATTATCAATATTTCTTTGATTGAATTGGGATGATTCATTCGTTTCACCGAAGGATCGATCGATCGATCGATCGATCGATCGAACCAAGCTACATCTGTTGCTGCTGCTTTGGCTCGCCGCCTCCGACAACGACGGATTCGGTTTTGGTATCGTCCGGCAGCAGCCCGCAGTCCACGACGCGCAGCACAACGTTGGTCGGAACCCCGTGCGAGGTGATGAGGGAGGATTCCCATTTCTGGACCGTTTCCAGACTCGAGGACTCGTTGTCGTCCACCAGTCGTCCCACCGCGAGGCTCACCCCGTCCAAATGGGGCGCGTTGTGGCTCAGAACCAGAAACCGCGAGTCAATCTCCCCGATCCGGGGTTGGAGCATTGTCACCACTCCGGGGAGGTGGTGGAGGACCAACTTTTCGGACGACACGTCCATGGCGGTCGGACTGGTTTTCATGCGGTGCGAGGGGTGGCAGCGTCCCATCTTGCGCTTGGTGGTGGGAGCCCCGACCTGGTGGGGGTTGTGGTTGGGATTGGAAGCGACAAGGCCTCCCAGGATGCCGACTCCCTTTTCGATCCGGTGGAGGGTTGAGGAACGATATCCCTCGCCGTCGTTGTCGTTGTCGTTATTGTGGCTATTGATCAGCTTCAACACGTTGTCCGTGGCCTTTGGCAGGACCTCCGTGGCGAGTTCCAGCGTCAAGCGGTGGACCGAGTTGTTGTTGTTGTTGTTGTTGTTGTTGTTGTTGTTGTTGTTGTCATCATTGTCATCCGCCAGGGCCTCGACCCTGATGTCCAGGTAGGCCAGCTGCCGCCCCATCCCAAAGACGGCATCGTTCCACTCCGCCATGCTCTCGAGGTCGAGGTGGCTGTAGGTTCCCTGTAGGTGACGGCCTCCCTTTCCGGCACGGTAGTTCACCCACCAACCGTGTCCGCGGGCACCACGGGATCCTCCACCGCTGCCCATGAATCGGCGTTGACAGCAAAAAGGAATGCTTGTGGATGCGGGAGATCCTTTGGCGAGAGTGGTGGGAGTGTGGCTGCTGCTGCTGCTGCTGCTGTCATTGCTGCTAGTGTTCGCGGAGGACAACGAGAAAGAAGACGATGTCATTTCTCTGGTCGACGCGACTCGAGAGGAAACAATCGTCGACAGACGACAGAGTCTTCGGGCCGCGGACGTGGATGCGGCGACTACCGACGACGAATTCATTACGTGATTGCCTTTCTGTGTATCCGTTTGAGTCTCTGTGTTGTGTGTGCGTGTATTGTATCGTCCTCCTCAATTCAATTTCATTCCATTCGATCCGCGCTTGTCTGTCTCCTTGTCACCACTCGTGTCGCTGTTTGGGAGGCCTTCGAGCTGAAGCAAGCCGTGATTGTTGATGATCTCGATCTGCAGAAGCGAGAGCCGAGAGCCGAGAGCCGAGAGCCGAGAGCCGAGAGCCTATCTGAGACGACGACAACGATGTTCACATGCGGGAACAAAATCAAAAACACCAACAAATACAGTACAGAAAGGCTTAGTGCGTAAGATTACGGTAGGTAACCTTACCGTACAGTACAGTAATCTTACGATGTAACCTTAAAATTGTTTCGTTGTAGCACGAGACACGAGACCGGACTGCATCTTTTGATCGGCTGATGGACGGACGGACGCACGAGCTCTGAGAGGACACGGAACTTTGAATGGCACTTGAAGGGTGATTGGGCCTTAAAGGGGGCTAAGGTTACCGGTAAGGTTACTACGGAATTCCTATCAGCTGATCCCCCCCCATTTTTAATCTCCTTTACTCACGAGTTTAGGGCATTTTGACCTTCACCTAGTAGTACATTTTTCTACTGGAGTCTACTGCACGACTTGGTCATTTCCCAGAAAGAACTTCTGGTACTAATTTTCTACACAAATTCATGTACAAATTAGGCTACAACTCCTCCTGACCATGGTGATTGAATTGGAAGCAGTTGCAATAGACTTGAAGCCATACCACCTATGTCCATCCAACCCTTGTGCCTAGAGTTGGTTTATCTGGTGTTATCAAGTCAAGATTGGTTGAGTAGGAGCCAAAATGTAATTTTGAACAATATCATGTAGAATTAGTAATGGAGAGATTTCTCAAGGAGTTGCCTAGGAGCTGCTCTGTAGAGCCGTGTAGAAAAATCTACTACCAGACGAAGGTCAAAATGCCCTAAACTCGGGAGTAAAGGAGATTAAAAATGGGGGGGGATCAGCTGATAGGAATTCCGTAGTAGTGGAGTTTTAGCTTTGTCTGTAATACAGGTCAGAAGCTTACTACAACGAACATAGCAGCGCACGAGTAGAAACTAGTAGAAGTAGTATTGTATTGTTCATCGTATGTTAAATACTTTATTGTCGTATGCACAAAGTTGAAAAAAAGTGAGAGGGAATCAAATAATAGTAACCTTAATGTAACACTATATTATTATTATGGTGCATTTTACGTACCCCAGCTCTGCGTTGATATTGCTCGTCAGCAAATAGGGGAAAGCCCTAAGAATAATAGCACGTATGGTCCTGGCAAATAGTGAGTCTACAGATGACACTGTTCAATCTCTATTGCATACACTTAGTTACTACAAGGTACTTCCCTAGAGGTACATTGGAATCAATCGTAAGGGGAGGGCATGATAGGTGTTCATTTAGAGTGGAAAAGAAAGAGTGAATAGTGGGGGGAGCTGAGCCAAAGCGCTCAGCTCCTGTAATTGTAGCGTGGCAGCGCTTTGCTATTTTGTACAGTGTACAGCACGTAGGCTCAGTACTGTATTCTACGGAGTAGCGTTAGCGCTTAATCAATAGATCCAATCATGTGCTAGCGCTAGCTCGCTTGCTTGCTGGCTTGCTCATGTGCTAACTTGAAAACTGTCTGGGTCAGGTATCCAGTCATAGTACTCATAGTACACCAATGACCTCACCCTGGCGGCAGCATAGTATGGTAGTATGGTAGCATGGTAGCATGGTAGCATGGTAGGTTAGCATATCCAGTATCTCGTAGCATTAGCAACCCTAACCCTGTAGCATCCAGCTACACTGTGCTAGTGCGAGTGCTATACCCGGGGTATGTACAACTGGTACAAATCCCACGCCAGGACCCTGGTATCTATGGAGTTAGCACCCCATACCATATAGAATAAGCCTGTTGCTAAGCCTGTTGCTAAGCCTGTTGCTAAGCCTGTTGCTAAGCCTGTTGCTAAGCCTGTTGCTAAGCCTGTTGCTAAGCCTGTTGCTAAGCCTGTTGCTAAGCCTGTTGCTAAGCCTGTTGCTAACTATTAGCACACAGATCTAGCACTCAGCTCAGCTCCTGTTAGATAGCTACGGGATGCTATTGCATGTAGCCCCAGTACTAGGAAAGGGTGGTAAAATCTTATTCGTAGATTATTTTTTTTCCAAGTTTGGACAATTATTTTTGTGCGACCGAACATAAGGAAACTCTCACTAGATCTATGCGCATGACATGCGTGCGATCTATGTGCATTACTTTGTGCGTGCACAAATTGTTCCATTTGCTTCCAATTGCTTCAAATCCATGTGGATTCTAGTTTCTATGTCATTCATTTTGCTTCCTTCACATTGAAATTCTGTTACCAAAAATAGAAGGTTTCTATCTACTAACAAGCTTACTAAAACCAAAAATAATGATTGCCAAAAAAAACAAAATGCCTATAAACATGAACGTTCCAGGGGTAACTTCTAGTGCACAAAATCCTACCAGGTCTACATGAAAAGAAATTGTCACTTTTTAACCTTACCCTCTCTCTCACACTCCTCTCTCTTCTAGCGAAGTAAGAGCTCCATTGTGACGGTAGTGTAAATACTGACAACTCCACTAATTGAAGCCCTACTGTACCAGAACCGGTGCTGGCACCAGTACATAAGGTCACAGTACATAGACTGTAATTACCGGTACGTACCCTGATTTGATTTGGTAGCATAGTAAACTTAACCTTACTGTATCCTTTTAGCTTTGTGGCTACAGCATCCTTAACCTTGTAGCACCATGCTACAGTAAGCTTATGCTTGGGTTGCTACCATTTGGTATCAGGACATGGTACAAATCCTACGTAAGGACCCAGCACCCTAGTAGCTGATAGCATCCCCATAGCAGCCTGTTACAGTAGCTTACTAAGGCTGTTGCTAAGCCTGCTGCTTAGTATCATGCTGTTTAGCATCCTGTAGACAGTTACTGGAGGCTAAGGGGGTAGTATGATGTAGCTCTGGTACAGATCCCTACACAGGGACCCAGCATCATACTTTGTAGTAAGAACATCCTCCACCATGTTGATTGTCTTCACAGCAACAAGACACAATCAAATAAATCACAAGCTGCAGCATTTACAATACAACTTTCAATACCCCTGAATAAGGCAGACAACATCATATCCAACACCAATTCAACTGAACCTTTACACCTTGAGGGACTAGTACTACTAGTACTAGTAGCATGATCCTAACAGTGGTAAGGCTTCTAGCCTCACTATTTGTCAGCACTCTGTGTGTTGCTAATGTTTTTGCTATTCACTTTAGCATGATGTTTAAATTTCTTAACACTGAGATTATATTAGTACAAATGCTGGGCAAGAATAATATCTGATGTGTGGGGAGGATATCTGCAAGGAGAGGTGGAGAGTGGGGAGGATGTCTGCAAGGAGAGGTGGAGGAGACAACAACAAGCAAAAATTGTTACCTGGAAGAGCACCCCAGCAGAAGGCTTTGTGAAGATATCCAAGATGCTATGCTAAGACTCCTGCTGCTGTGTAGGGAACTGCTGTAATGGGGCTACACCAGGTATTGTTACTACTACTAGTACTAGCCTCCAGCAGTAACTGACTACAAGGTGCTAGGCTGTGTGCTACTAAGCAGCACGCTTAACAACAGGCTTAGCAGCAAACTTAGCAACAGGCTTATTCCAAGGTGCTATGGGGTGCTATGGGGTGCTAACACCAAGTGACCAGGGTTCTCGTGTATGATTTTACCAGTTACAGAAACCCGGGTATGGCACCTGCCTCTACGTAAGTTACCGTATTCTACCGTACTTTTTGTAACTTGTGAACACTTTCTTTCAGAGTTTCGTACAAAGCTTACCGGTAACCTTTTAAGACTTACCGTATGGTCGGTACATCTTTTTAGCACTACAGAAGTACTGTACGAACGGTACTACTCGTATGTATTGCGTACTCCAATGTCATACATACTAGTAGTACCATACCTAAGTACGAAGTACAGTAGTACCGGTATTATTGTTATTTTTTTTTCTTTTTTGCGTGCGTTACAGTACAAGACTTCTTCGCACAAGTGCGTTTTGAGTCGTCATTGCGAACAGCAGAACTCAGGAAGGAATTCGCACAAGCGCTACCATACACGCATGACTCATTCACTCAATCAGTCAACAGAGAACCGGAGTCACAGAACAAGACAGGACAAGACCCGAGCTGACCGACGTTCGAAGAACGGCTCGGCGCCCGCGGGTTTCAGTTCATAGTGGTACAATATCTACTGAGTTCAAGTTCGCACGAACGAACCAAACAAATCCCGCTATTGGTTTCGAAGACATTCTTTTTTCTCTCCCAACTGCTCCTGAGGAGCAGCAATAGTGACATCCCGGTTTGTGTGCCGATGACACCGTGCCGGTACATGGTACGACTTGATTGAACGCGGAGTGAACGGACAGAGACAACAAGACTGCTTTGTTCTTGGTTTTTTCAGAACTGAAGTTCCCTCGTTCGGCTTTGCGCTTCGTTCTCTTTCCCTCGAAGTTGTCATAAAACGTATTTCTCAGGAATTCAAACGACAACAAATACAACTCTATCGTTTCCGTCACGACGGAATATAAAACCCATCTTACTTACAAACAAGCCACGACATTTTTAGAACTGAAAGAAAAATGCAGGTACGTGCTGCGCTCGCTTGGTGTTCTTTGATCGAAGTCAGGTATCCGTAACGACGACCGGCAACTGTATGCAGTTTTTGTTCAACATCTTCTTGCGGTGCGCGAAGACATGAAAGGTTGCTCTGAGTTCTTTGATGTCGTAATTCCAATCCTCTCTCTCACACACACATACACCGTACGTTGTGTCTCTGGTGCTTTCTGCTCGCCTTCAGATTTTCGTAAAGACCCTCACCGGAAAGACAATCACCCTCGACGTCGAACCTTCGGATACTATCGACAACGTCAAGACCAAGATCCAGGACAAGGAGGGAATTCCACCTGATCAGCAGAGATTGATTTTCGCTGGAAAGCAACTGGAGGACGGCCGAACTCTCAGCGACTACAACATTCAAAAGGAATCTACTCTCCATTTGGTCCTCCGTCTGCGAGGAGGAATGCAAATTTTTGTAAAGACTCTTACCGGAAAGACTATCACGCTGGATGTTGAACCTTCCGACACCATTGACAACGTCAAGACCAAGATCCAGGATAAGGAGGGAATCCCACCTGATCAGCAGCGCCTTATCTTTGCTGGTAAGCAGCTCGAGGATGGTCGTACCCTGAGTGACTACAACATCCAGAAGGAATCGACCCTTCACTTGGTCCTACGTCTTCGTGGAGGAATGCAGATCTTTGTGAAGACGCTTACTGGAAAGACCATCACCCTCGATGTTGAACCTTCGGATACCATTGACAACGTCAAGACCAAGATCCAGGATAAGGAGGGAATTCCTCCTGATCAGCAGCGCCTTATCTTTGCTGGTAAGCAGCTCGAGGATGGTCGTACCCTGAGTGACTACAACATTCAGAAAGAATCGACCCTTCACTTGGTCCTCCGTCTTCGTGGAGGATTCTAAGGAACTAGCTTCGTCTTTCGTGGATTTTCTTTCGATAATTTGTAGTGTAATACGGAATTAATCGATAATCGAAACATTATAGACACAACGACGACATGTATTGACCGTCCTGGTTGATTCGATCTTTCTAGTTAATTTTGGATTTGTAGCATCCCGTCTAGTCATGGAATGAATCACTCAATCTATTATTCCGTCGAAAGTTTTTTCCTTGAGTTGACATGGACACACACGCACGAGTAAATTGGACAGTTTCAAACCGGACACGTACTGAAGAGCAGTTTGAACCAGCGCATGGTCGCGGACTTCGATTATTCCCTAAGCTTACTCGTAGTATTTCCAGAAACTGCGCCGATATGGAACTAGCATTCGCAACTACGAGTAGATCTTATTATTAGAAGAAACAAAAGCCAATTTTGTTGCACTGAATATACGTTCCTTCTATCAAACATTATTTTAGAATACTTCGTTTATTCATTATTTGGAGGATACGGTATGATACTATTAATATCATTTTATACCACACAACTGTGTTCTATTTCCTGGCTCAGCGAACCCCAGAGCCACGAGGTCTCTATGCCTTACCAGTGCAATGCGATGCATTGCATTGAATTTTGTTCCGTTCCGTTTCCTCCCCAACAACGTGCGCGCGGATTGCATTGCATTGCATTGCATTCCATTGCGTGAGCATTGCATCCAACCATATCTAACAACGCCTCGCCTCGCCTCGCCACGCGGGACCCTTTTCTTCTCACTCCTCCTCGGCGTCATTGGCGGCTGCTTTTTCTGCCGCAGCGCTTGTGGTTTCGCCCACGCCCACGCCCACGCCCAGTATTTGCTCTTCCCGGACCACCAGCCCGCTCTGCTGGTTCGTTTGGATGCCCACGTGCTCGTGCTTGAACGACTTGCGGCAGCCCGCAACGCCACAGTCGTAGTGGTCCTCTTCTTCGGCTGCTTCGTGTTGTCGTAGTGGTTGTTCTCTTCCTCCGCCCATCTTGGACCGCATGAATTCCATGTGGACCTCCTCCTCGGGACGGATCAGGCAAACCTCTTCGACGGGGGGATCCGTCCGCAGCACCCCCGCCACGTCCAGCCACTGGCGGACGGCAGACGGCTCGATCTCGCTGCTTTTGTCGCTGGCCCCGTCGTTTCTGCCGCAACACAGCCCCGAAAGCCTCGGGAGGGCGCCGACGACGGCCCCGTCGCGAATCGCCACCAGCGCCGGAAGGTCGGTCTCGGGATTCACCACGGAGGACGGCAGCGTCTTGCGGGCCAGCGCTTCGTCCATCAGCAGGACCGACCGGCCCCCGCTCCTTAGAAACATGGTCCCGGCGGACCTCGGAGCGAGTTCGGTCTCGAGGTAATAGTCGAGGGAGGCGCTCGAGAGCGAGTCGGGATCGACCAGGTGCAGGACCACCGCCTGTGGGGGCGGGGCGGCGTGCTTGGACTTGGACTCGGAGGGGTTCCGTCCCAAACCGGCGAGTTTCAGGACGCGGTTCGGGTGCAGCTGGCGGTGGACGCCGTATCCGTGGTATCCGGCGAATTGGCGCATCAGCATGGTGTATTCCAGCTCGACCCGCCGCTGTTCCTCGAGCTGCCGGACGGTTTCGTCCTTGGTGACTCCGAACTCGTCGTCGAGCTCGTCGAGGAGATAGTCAAACTCGTCGTCACTGTCGTCACTGTCGTCGTCACTGTCGTTGTCGCTGTTCCCTTGTTTTCGCTCGTACGCCGCCTCTTCCCGGGCCAATTGCTCCCGTCGTTCGTTTTCCCGTTCGAGGACCTCGATTTCCTTGCGTTTGCGTTCCTTGAGCTCGATTAGGGCCCGGTACTCTCCCCCGTCGCTGTTGGGATCGCAGGAACAACGGCAGGCTTCGTCGTAGCCGTGGCCGTTTCCGTTCGATCGGGGCATTCTCACCAGGTGCCGACGACGCCGCTCCGCCAGAGCTGCCACGTCGTGTCGGCGGAGGGTGGTGGCGAGCGCATTGTGCTTCCGATTGCTCACTACCTGGGAACAAAAAGGAAAACGAAGAAACCAATGCGACGAAGTGCGAGTCGATTCAAAGCGTGGTGTTGGTGTTGGTGTTGGTGGAATGACAACAATAGTTTCGATTTGGTTTGGTTTCGTTTCGTTTGGTTCCAACGAAAGAGAAAAGTGGTCGGCTTCGCCATAGTTACACACAGAAAGATCCACAGTCGATGTCCGGACGCAAGTCGTGCCTTACCTCACGGCGACAACAGTCTTCGAGCGAGGGATCGATCCCACCCGTCGAATATCGTTCCAGGTTTACGGGTCCTCCGAGGCCTTCCATGGTTTGTTGGCTGGGCTTCGTTTGCTTGGTGCTCGGTGCTTGGTGCTTGGTTCTTGGTGCTTGGTTCTTGGTGCTTGGTTTAGGCCATTCCGGGAAATTAGAATTTTTTTAAAAAAATTCAGTAAGTTACTACCACAATAGTTTTTCTACCGTTATGGCAGAGGGTGGGTGATTACACAGGAAATAGTAAGGCTTACCCAGGTTACAGGAGATTTCACACCGCGCGCGAGTGTCGTATATCCCGAAACTACGACAACAAGAAACAATCTATTTATGTATTAAGAAACAAACCCTGTTTCTATTCAAGTCCTATGACCAAATGACCTATGACCGTGACTCAGGTTCTTATGACCTTTTCATATATATGACAATATATATATTGCAATATATATATTGCAAAAGCTTCTCTATGTCTGTTTGCTCTTTATCAAGATAAACAACACGACGTTGTACGAGAGAACATTCATTTTTATCTTAGTTTCCAAAATCATAATTCTTATCATAATTTCTTTTTACAAGATTATCAATCACTTTATTTTTATATTCGGTCGACCTCTGGTTTCCAGAGATATGACATTGTAATTACAGTCGATTACACGACCACCACCATTGTCAATTCTTTGAATTGATTATATTCCTTAACCCATCTTTAATCCGGATATTATTTCAGTGGTATCCTACCATCATACTACTCAAAGCCTTTCATCAGTACGGCTACAGTACTTCACTACGTACCATACCATACCATACCTTCCAAGGTTAAGGCTAACCCAACATCATACCTTCAACCGGTACGGTACTCAACACCTACCTACATACCTTCGGCCCTTCATACCTTCGGCCACTCATACCTTCGGACCTTCATACCTTTGGTCATACCTACCTACATACCTTCAACATTTATTTTCAAGTTTATTTTTTATACTTAAGCAAACTTAAGGTTCTCCGAAGATACTTGCCACCTATTTCCCTTAAGTGCAAGTTGTTTTAGGTATCCATCAATACCTCTTCCATATATACCTACCAAGTATCCAGCAATACCCAGCAAGTACCATGTCTTCTGTTACACCTCTTCCGTTTAAGTTCGACTTCGAATTAGATGAACTTGAAAAGGCTGAGTATAAACGTGTGATTACCAATGAGAATGAAACTGAAACAACTAAGGTGAAAGTCACCTATATTACTTCAACTTCAACCCTCTTACAGACACTTCACTCTATCCATGAATTCTCTGAAGCACGTTCTTCCCTCAGTTGGACTACAGGTCCCAGGTTGTACTCCAAGTTCCCAGATATTTTAAGGGACTATTCTGATAAGACCTGGTGGAATACCAACATCCTTGGACATACCCATACTGTTCCTCACTTTGAACAAGACCTTCGCGCCTTCATTCGGTTCAAGTTCTCCAACAACGATGACGTATACCGTAACCACAAACGATTCCTGTTTCAGATTAAGAAGACAACTTCCATGAGCGTCTCCAGCTTTGTTTCAATGGTTTCATATCACAACAATGTTATCCTTCCTTTGTTGCCTGGCGCTCCAGTTGCTGCTGCTGATGCAATCATCCCTCCAGAAGATTTCAAAGATCTTATCTACGACTCTATGCCTTCTGATTGGAGAGACTCATATGAAGACATCCATTCTCCACACGATGACACCCTTACTGAGATTATTACCAGAATGGAACGTTACTGTACCAAAGCCAATCGTAAAAACAACAACAAAAACACCAACAACAACAGTAACAATTCCAATTCCAACAAGTCCTCCAACAGACAGACTGGTAAAAATCGGAACAACAACAACCGTCGTTCTGGCAACAACAACAATAACAACAACAATGCTCGACGTTCCAACAACAACAATTCCTCACAGAATTCTGCCGCCAACTCTAACAACAGAATCAAGGATACAGACCCATGTCCTATTCATCCTGGTAGCAACCATACTTGGGGTCAATGTTTCAAAAATATTGACAATCCTAATGGCAAGCGTCGTGGTCCTTCCAACAACAACAACAACAATCGGTCTTCAGCTGATGCAAACGCAGCAACAGGCTCTTCAAACAACTCTCGCCCTTCTTCAGTGACTGTTCCAAATACTCCACCTCCTGGTGATGGACATGTTTGCACCTTTATTTCTCCACCTGAAGACATTTGGGTTGACCTCTTTCATGTCAACGCTGAAATTGATGAAGCCTATTATCATCAGGACCTCCAACGCTTTCCAATTACACCATCCACTGCTGATGATTTACCTCTTGCTGAAGTGTTCAACGTCTCAGCTGATCCTTATGATCCTTCCATTGTTTTATCTCCGGCTCCACCACCAAATCCAAATCCTGAACCATTTGAACCACTGATTTCCAAACCTTGCACTGATTTGGCTCCCACTACATTGACTACATGCAAATCCATCAACGATATCTCCGGCAAATTTTATTTCAAGACCCTCTTTGATAGTGGCTCCACATTTGAATTAATCTCCAAAAAGCAGATCCCCTCAAACATTCCCATCCATGTTCTTGAATCTCCAATTGGATTGGATACTCCCAATGGCAAGTTTAAATGCGCTGAATATGTTTATCTTACTGACATTATGTTTCCAGAACTCTCTTATTCCAGGCGCGTCAAACATTTGACTTGCTTTGTGGTTAACAACATGTATTATGATTTGATCATCGGACGTGCCACTATGAAGAAGCTTGCCATCAAAATGGATTTTGAAGCCTCCCTTGTTTCTTGGTTTGATAAGGATATGCCCTTCCACCCAAGATCCTACTTCACCAATCAAACCTTGGTTCAGAAGATTATCAGCAATGAACCCTACTCCATTGCTGAAGCCTACATCGCGCAAACCTCTCAATCCTACGTTGATAGTGCAACCAAATATGAGAAAACTGATTTGCAAGAACTGGTTTCCAACCAAACCCATCTTTCCGCTGACCAACAATCCCAGTTGCTTCAGATTCTCTCCAAACACCATCCTCTGTTTGAAGGTCTCTCTCATAAAGAACTTGGAATTTTCCCCCACAAGGAATTCCACATTGAACTCCAACCGGGTGCAAAACCATATCATATCAAGCAGCCCTACAGCATTCCTATCCACCAACAGGACGCTGTTAAAACTGAACTCCTTCGACAGGTAAAACTTGGCATTCTTGAAAGATGCTATGCAACTGAATGGGGTATGCCCACATTTGTTGTCCCCAAACCGGATGGTTCCTGCAGAATCATTTCTGATTTTCGAGAGCTTAACAAAGTCACCAAAAAGCTCCACTATCCTTTGCCCAAGATCCAAGATATCTTCCATCGCCGGCGTGGGTTCAAATATGTGACCCTTATTGACGTCAGCATGCAATTCCATACCTTCAAGTTGGATGAGCCCTCTACTTGGCTCTGTGTGCTTGTTACTCCCTTTGGTAAATTTAGATTGCTCAGACTTCCAATGGGATTCCTCAACTCTCCAAGTTGGGCACAAGGCTGTATGGAATCCCTGTTTGTCAATCTCAATGATGTCGAAGTCTATATTGATGACATTGGAATTTTCTCACCTGACTTCAACTCTCATTGCAAAACTGTCTCCACTGTTTTGTCCATCCTACAAGCCAACAACTTTTCTGTTAAACCTGCAAAATGCCATTGGTTCCAACAACGAGCACCATGGCTTGGTCACATCATCACCACCACTGGCATCCTTCCAAACCCTAATAAGATTGAACCAATCCTGAAGCTTGCTTTCCCTGCAACTATCACTGACCTTCGATCCTTTATTGGCATGATTAATTTCTATCGGGCTCATTGGCGCAAGCGCGCTGAAATTTTGGCTCCTCTCACTGCCTTATCTGGCAAGGCTCGTGGTAAACTTCAACAAACTCCAGAACTTTTGGCTGCCTTCAAAGCTGCCAAAACCATGATTGCTGAGGAAATTCTTCTCACCTATCCTGATCCCAATCTCCCTTATGATGTCTACACTGATGCCTCCGATTATCAGCTTGGTGCTGTCATTATTCAAAATGGCAAAATTGTTGCTTGCTTCTCGCGCAAGCTCACTTCCACCCAACTCAAATATCCCACCATTGACAAGGAAATGCTCTGTATTGTGGAAGTCTTCAAAGAATATCGGCCAATTCTTTGGGGTGCAGTCATCATTGTGTACACTGATCATGAAAATCTCACACGCCAAAACCTCCAATCCTCCCGGATTATGACCTGGCGCATGCTCCTTGAAGATTTCAGTCCTGTTTTCAAATACATCCAAGGCAAAGACAACATCCTGGCTGATGCCCTCTCGCGCCTTCCCTTGGAGGAGGAGCAGGGTTTGCCTTCTGTTTCTCCTTCCCAAGATTCCAAAGATTCCAAAGATCCAAACATTCAGCCAATCTCCAAGGTTGACACTTCTGATCTTTCCATTGCTGATCTTTTTATCAATTACCCTGCAGATCTTCCTGCAT
This sequence comes from Pseudo-nitzschia pungens, assembly GCA_037355855.1. Classification (NCBI taxonomy): domain Eukaryota; phylum Bacillariophyta; class Bacillariophyceae; order Bacillariales; family Bacillariaceae; genus Pseudo-nitzschia; species Pseudo-nitzschia pungens. The sequence continues at coordinate 2,111,946 of CM074764.1, read as the reverse complement.
ATCCCCTTCGTTTTGAGGATCTTGCTAAAGCCCAAGCAGCAGATCCAACCATTCAAAACACCAAGCATTATTCCACCAAAGATTTCGCTGGCACTGAACTCAAGGTCTACACCAAAAACAACCAAACCAAGATTGTTCTTCCCGAATCCCTTGTTCAAAACACCATCAATTGGTATCACCATGTTCTTGGTCATGCAGGCACAGAACGTTTGACCAGAACCATCTCCATGCTTATTTATTCTCCGGGTCTTAAGGATGCTGTTGCAGCATACTGTAAAACCTGTGATTCCTGTCAACGCCACAAGAACACTCACATTTCTTATGGCCATCTTGCAACTCGCGAAGAACTCTCCATCCCTTGGGAAACCATTGCCATTGACACCATTGGTCCCTGGAATGTCAATATCCCAAATATTGGTAATGTTGAATTTAATGGTTTCACCATCATGGATATGTGCACCAATCTTCTTGAAATCAAACGTGCTCCTCAAACCAATCCCTCTGGTAAAATGTCCATCTATGCATTAAACGATGCATGGCTTTCTCGCTATCCAAAACCCAGCAGATGCATCTTTGATCAAGGTTCTGAATACCTCAATGTTGATTTTCAATCTCACCTCATTAATCTTGACATCAAACCTGTTCCCACCACAGTCAAGAATCCTCAAGCCAATGCTGTTTTGGAACGTGTGCATGATACTATGAAATCTGCCATGCGCACTGAACTTCATGCTAATCCTCCTCAGGATTTGCAACAAGCTATTGACCTCATTGACAATGTTTTTGCCTCTGCTCAATTTGCTGTCAGATGCACTGTGCATAAAACATTTGGTGTTTCACCTGGAGCTATTGCCTTCCATCGTGATATGTTCCTTCCAATTCCTATCATCACTGATATCAAACTCCTCAGATCCAAACGCCAATCTGTTATTGATCAGAATGCTCTCAGAGAAAACAAGCGTCGTAAACACCATGACTACAACATTGGTGATCAGATCATGATCTTCAACTACAAGACTGATGCGCTTGGTTCCAGAGCAATTGGCCCATTTACCATCACTCAAATCCACACCAATGGTACTGTATCTTTCCTTCGCAATGAGCATATCATTGAACGGATTAATCTCAGACGTATCAAGCCTTATTATTCCCCATGAGATTCTTTCCAAGTTCAACAAGATCTTTTCCAACCTCAACCAGATCTATCTCGAGAAGAAAGATAATGTCGTATATCCCGAAACTACGACAACAAGAAACAATCTATTTATGTATTAAGAAACAAACCCTGTTTCTATTCAAGTCCTATGACCAAATGACCTATGACCGTGACTCAGGTTCTTATGACCTTTTCATATATATGACAATATATATATTGCAATATATATATTGCAAAAGCTTCTCTATGTCTGTTTGCTCTTTATCAAGATAAACAACACGACGTTGTACGAGAGAACATTCATTTTTATCTTAGTTTCCAAAATCATAATTCTTATCATAATTTCTTTTTACAAGATTATCAATCACTTTATTTTTATATTCGGTCGACCTCTGGTTTCCAGAGATATGACAGCGAGCAACTCGACAGTTACTTTTTAATTAACAAAATTAGTAACTTAGTCGGGGACGTAAGGATTTACCGTAGAACCGGGGGACAGCTGATGAGAATTTTGTAGTACCAACTTACTACTTCGATCACCCATGGATCAGGGATCACGGATGGGATGGACGATGTGAAAGAGCCTACAAACAACCTTACTACGAGTATTACGGTACTCTTGTTATTTACTTCTAGTACGGTAGTAAGGTTACGACGTAAGACCTTACTCGTAACGTACCGTACTTCGAATGCTTCGAATTACGAAGTGCTGAGACGATGCAAGACGAGCGATAGCAGAAAAAGCATAGAAGTAAAATCTTAAAATCGTTGCAAGTAAGTTAATTAAGGCTTACGATTTTACTTCGTAAGTTCCTTCGTAAGGTAAGGTTAACTTACTCGTTAAGAAGTACAGTAAGATTACACATACCGGTAAATGGTACTCGTACGTACTCGTACGATTACTGTAGGTAGTACGAAGTAGTAGTACTACGGTATTATTTTTGGAAGGTCAGACAGGTCCGGGGTGATTCTTGTGCTACCATTAGGAATGACTCACCCGTAGAAACTTGTAGAGTTTCTAAGCGTCTTCTTCGACATGCCTCGGAATCAATCATTACTGTGTTGACCATCTTACTCGTCAAGGGAAGAAAAAAGAGAACAAGAATGTCATTGTGAAACTGAACAATGGCATACGATAGTACTGTACTTCGTACAATAGAACAAGGAGGTTGTTGCGATTGCGCAACAACTTTCCCGCCGACAGGTTCTACCGGTAAGGTAGGTTAACCTTACTTAAAATTCGACGGGCGCCTGGAAAATTCTCATCAAAAAACCAAATTGAAATAATAGGTAGACATGCGGAGTGGGGGAAGGAGAAATAATCTTCCCCCAGAAAACCTCCCGCAGGAAAAAGGGCTCAGGCAAAATTTTCCTTGGGAATATTCCACGTACTACTGATAGGCCTATCACAAAGATGACGAAAATGTATTAGCCTTCGGAGGCAATATTATGATCGACTAGGTAATATATAGCCCGCATCAAAGGAATGATATCCCGATCCAAAAAGGAAAATTTTGTCAACAATTGGATTGGAAATGTTCCAGTACTAGCTAGATATTGCCTCTCGTCTCAATCAACGGGGCAATCAAAAAATATGTATCGCACGAAACCACTGAACCATCGAATCTCTGCACATCCTGTTGGCGGGGGTCAATTGAAAATGTCCAAAAAAAAGGCGAGCTATACGGAATGAAAATAATAATGATAATGCAAAAACGTCATTCAATTGTCTAAAATTCCTCTCCCTCGGGGAAGCTTCCCGCAAGAAAAAAATTCCCCCAGAAATAACTTCCACCTGTCCTCTTTCTCGTGGAATAATCTTTGAGATGCGGGCATCACAAAATCCCCGGTGCACCCCAACAACCTCCAAATTCCCGTAACATCAAAAGGAAAAAGTATCATTGGGGCGCCTAAATCAACGAATGCCGACATATGCCACTCGTGTAAAATGATGACCAATCTTTGTGTCCCGCTTGCGGTTTTGACAATTTTTCTAAGTAGCTTGCGGAGACGTGGGGAAAAATATCTTTCCAATTGCATTTTCTGGCGCGTGATAAAATGAAGCGTCATATGAGACGCGAACGAAATCAGAACTTTCTTCCAGACGTGGAATAGGAACGAATATGCTCACTAAAGTATGACATCAATCAATCAACACAGTAACAAACGAGTAGGACATACCAGTGTGTGTAACTGTAAAAGAAGTATCAACAAATCTGAATCGAAATTCGATTGCTTACGATACTCGTTATTGAAATGACTGCATTGAAGTAGTGAGAACTTTCTGTCCACATGCACGTGCCCTTTTTCCTTCTTCGCAGAATTCCACTCAGAAAGGTTGTAATTTTTCATCGGTTATATGTTGTACTAATTTTTACGTGGATTTGGGAATGCTGCTTGGAATTCCCTGTTAGTACGCGATACCGAAGAAGATCCTCTTGCGAGATCATGCAAAAGTTCTCATAAAATCTGAACTCGTTCTTGAGATTGATTTTTCCTCAGAATAGACAAAACAATCATCAATCGACTTCATAATTTACCAACGATCTTCGTACGGTGCGGTGTCACAACACAAGTATTGGAGCGCAACGATCATCATCAAAATGATCGATTTTATCTTCATGCCTATCTCAGCAGTGCTGGCGATAGCTGCTCTTGCTACTCTCCCAGCTTTTGTTAGTCCCAGCATACCCAGTGTCAAAATTGTGGGTGGTGATGAATCCCTTCCTGGCGAATTCCCCTACTTCGTCAGATTTGAGTGTTGCGGTGGTGTTCTAATTGCCCCAGACATTGTTCTTTCAACAGCACACTGCATCTTAACGGAGGTGGAAGCGTGCGATGTCAACAACGAAACCGACTTCTACATTGGTGCCGTCAGAAGAAACTCCACAGAGGGTGGTGCCCAGATTCGAAGGAGACAAGAATGTTTATCACATGAAAACTACCTTCAATGGACTGACCAATATAATCTAGCCCTTTGCAAACTAGTCGAACCGGTCTATATTGATAAGTCCTTTGTCACCCTTGAACTCAACCAAAATGATTCGTTTCCAACCGACAAGAGCGAAACAATCGTGATGGGAATGGGGGGTACCCTGAAGGAACCCGGCAACTACTTGGAATTTCCACAAAATTATTCTGATGTGCTCCGCCATACCACCGTTGAGGTAGACCCCCCCATATGCCAAGACAATTATTTTTTTTTCACCTCGGATCTCTTGTGCACACTAGGAGAACTTTTTAACTCAACAGAAGGACAAACAAGAAGAGATACTTGCAAGGGAGACGCGGGCGGTCCCGTTGTGGTTCGGACCCCTCAGGGCAATGGTGCATTCAAGGACATCCACGTGGGTACGGTATCTAACGGATATGGATGTGGCCTGGAACTTGGTCTACCCACCTTGAGTGTCCGAACAAGCTCCTACTATGAATGGATCTTCAATACCTCTTGCTTTAATTTGTCGAGTGTTGCAGAATGGTGTCCTTCCGCGCAGCCATCCGCAATCCCTTCGGAGCCACCATCCCCGCAACCAACGATCTCGGTATATCCCTCGGAATCTCCATCGGAAACTCCATCGACTTCTCAAGCGCCATCCGATGTTCCTTCGGATCAACCAACCATCTCGGTAGAGCCCTCGGAATCTCCATCGGAAACTCCATCGACTTCTCAAGCGCCATCCGAAGTTCCTTCGGATCAACCAACCATCTCGGCAGAGCCCACGATATCTCCATCGGAAGTGCCCTCTAATCGTCCATCCGATTCATGGCCCCCATCGATCCAGCCATCCGAAGTTCCTTCGGATCAACCAACCATCTCGGTAGAGCCCTCGGAATCTCCATCGGAATCTCCATCGATTTCTCAAGCGCCATCCGATGTTCCTTCGGATCAACCAACCATCTCGGTAGAGCCCTCGGAATCTCCATCGGACTATCCCTCTAATCCTCCAACCTCTTCAGCGCCCCCATCGATCTCGGTAGAGCCTTCCGAATCCCCATCGGAAACTCCATCGACTTCTCAAGCGCCATCCGATGTTCCTTCGGAACAACCAACCATCTCGGTAGAGCCCTCTAATCCTCCAACCTCTTCAGCGCCCCCATCGATCTCGGTAGAGCCCTCGGAATCTCCATCGGAAACTCCATCGATTTCTCAACCGCCATCCGATGTTCCTTCGGATCAACCAACCATTTCACAGTTTCCAACGTTATATCCCTCTAATCCCCCAACAACGATGACGCCCACCATCTCACCCACTCGCAACCCAACCATATCGCCCACCCCGGGCTCGAAAGGCAAATCCAAATCCAAATCCAAATCCAATTCTTCCAGCAAGGGCTCGAAATCCAAAAACGGCAAATCCAAGTCGCCCACCAAGGGCTCGAAATCCACCAAGGACCCGACTCCGATCGATGTTCCCGGTCCGACCGAGTCTCCCCTGGGCACCAAGAGCCAGGGCAAGAGTATCAAGAGTATCAAGAAAAACAAGGCCAAGAAGAAGAAGAAGAAGAAGAACAACAACAACAACAAAAAAGGCATTGAAGATGAAACAGACGATGGTGGAACAGATGAAGAAAGTGAAAATGAACAAGAAACAGACAGTGAAGAAGAAGAAGCTTCGTGGCTTATTCTCCGCAAATTAGAACGTGCATACAATGCTAGGAACTCTTTCTTCCGTGCATTGGATCGAAATGATTGATTGAATATTATTTTACTTGTAATTGTTCCATACAGTAAGGCTTAAATTTGTTTGGACGTGACCTCCAGTCGTGCTTGAAACAGTGACTTGCCCGATTCAAAGGATCAGAGAAAAGGGAAATTACCTCCTACCGGTCCGAACATTCCCAAGAACTAAAAATAAAAGGTTAAGTACCGAGTCTACAAGAGGTTAAGTGTAATTCCACAGGAGCCAGTACACAAATATGTGGGGGCTTGGAATGAATGGACCGGAACAAAGAAACCAATAAATAACACGAAAGACAAAAGAAAGAAATTTAGCAAAATTAGGAAATTAGAGTGGATTCATTTCTGCTCACAATTAAAGTAAGCAAAACATTAAAACAACAGAAAATCCCCAAACTTGTACAAAATCTACCGACTCTACGAGCCCTCCAAACATTCTTCGAAGAATTACGAAGCGCTCGTAAAGACGAATAGATCTAATACAGGGAATAAGGATAAGGCTTACATATCTACCTTCGACCGTATACGATAACGTCGAATCGATACGGAGGGGGTACGATTGCAGATCTATTCACCGTACGTCGACAACGGTGGATACGATATAATTGTCAGCAGATCGGTCCGGAGCATAGAACTTGGGCACGGATACGGTTTGGATCTGTCCAGCGGAAGCGGATAAGATTGCGGTGGACTAAGGGAGCAGACCAAGAGGTATAAAGCCAGTCCTGCAGACAGCACTGATCAGCTGTGGATCGACTCTGGAGAGCGGAACGCGCCGAGTACGATCGTTATCGACTTGCTGAGACGAGTACGATTGCGGAAGAAAGAAAGAAAATACTACGACGATTTATGGAAGATATACAACAACGAGCAGAACTAAGAGAAAGAGGCAGACGACAACTTGCGGATGCACAAAGAAGAAGAGAAGAGAGAAGCAGAGAGAGGACCCAGAGAGATTTAGAAGAAGAGGAGCTGAGTGTTGAAGATCCAAACGAGGAGGGTCTGGCGGCGGAGCTTGCGGCGGTGGATCAGCGAATTGGAGAAGCGGCAGATCAGATTGGAGCTACGGCGGTGGATCAGCGGAGTGGAGCAGGAGCTGACGACCCATCGAATAGCAGCGACGACGACGACGACAACGACGAAAGCAGCAGTGACGATTCCTCCGAGAGCGACTACGATTCAGAAGAGAGCGATTCCAGTGACTCCAGTGACTCCAGTGATTCCAACATGCCATATACCAAAGTTCCGAAGCTGTCCAATGCAGGGGACGTTGATTTTGAAGGATGGTTCCAACAGTTTCTGGCTCATGCGAGCAGAAGCAAGTACGAGGGATTTGTGACGTCAAAGCAGCATTCAGACCTACCAAGTGACGGCCACTCAGTGTCCCACGAATCCATGACCCCAGAGCAGAGAAAGGCGATGAGAAAGCATATCAAAGCCATAAACGATTTATGTACGGCATTCCAAAACAACAAGACGGGACTTGCCATCATTGAGAAATCCAAGCTCGACACTGGAGTGACCGAAGAGCAGAACATGATAAACAAGAAGAATTGGCCCCGAGGCAGAGTGCACAGGATCTTTGACGAGCTGTTCAAACTATACAGAAGGACCGACACGTCAGACAGGATTCAGCTGGACAAGGACCGAAGAGCAATCAAGATGGGGGCTTTGGACCATCCCAAAGAGATTTTTGAGCAGATTTATGGGCTAATACAGAAGTATCAGCACAAGACGATTCAACCTACGAATGAAGAGTTATTTGCCACATTGTTGCATGCGATCCCACCATACTTGGTGATTACAATCACCAACCAGCTGAATGAATTAAAGGAGAAGCCTGGAGTGAATGACTACGAAATTTGGGAACGCCTTGAGAGGACAGCGACCAACTTGTACAGTTCCGTGGTGATATTGAAGGGGAGAGGAGCAAGCAGCAACGCTAGGGACATGAGCCTGATTGGGGCCGACACATTCCGAGATCCCAGAGACCAGTGGACAAGCAAGATCATCTGTTATTATTGCCAAGGCGAGAACCACAAGGCCTTTCAGTGTCCAAGAAGACAGGCCGGATTACCCAGAATCCAACCAGGTGACAACAGCAACAACAATGGAGGCAACAATGGAGGAAATAATGGAGGCAACAGAAGAAGGAATGGCGGGACGATTTGCAGCATCTGTGGGAAGCAGCATCCAACTGAAAAGTGTTGGGAGGATGAAAGAAACAAGGACAAGCGCCCACGCAACTGGAAATCATCTATGAAGCCGGCACGAGACATGCAGGGAGCTGCCATGACGAGCATGAATTACAACAGTGTCCAATGTGATTTTATTTTGGCGTCCATCATGTTGCCCTCCTTGCAAACCCAAATAGCATTGCAACTATGGAATACTCAGCAGTCAGGTGAGGATGCGCCCAAAGGATTTGATCTACTTTATGATGACAATGTGTTTGTGTTTGACAGTGGAGCCACCAGCCACAGTTCCAACAGTTTGAGAGGCGCCATCAACCTCCATAACAATTCAATTATGTGTTATTTATTTTGACAATTAATTTGTTGGCTAGATGAACACTGATGCAGTCCCCAAATGCACACCGATATCAGATAGTTCGAACGTACGTACATTCTTATCATTACATTCGCTCTCTGTGGCGAAACAAAAAAAAGTGCTGTTTGTGTTAGTACAGTAACTTTACCAGGTTGGTAGTGGTGTCAGCCATCAACAAGCAGTAAGATACGGTACCAGTAGAAGCACCTTCCGGTATGACTACACGTACTAGTAGTTCACCTTCATTACTGCATGGTGGATTTTTTTGCAAATAGGATCCCACTGACCGTTCAGTGGTCTGCGAGATGCGATGACGCAATTTGGACTCGGTGGAACAATCCCCCCGTCAGAAAATCAACCCATCAATCAAAATATTGCTTCTGTTTGGTCCACCACTGGTTCTTCTTCGCAGTAGTACGGTACGGTAAGGTTTACACAGCATACTCAGAACGAGTAATCTTTCCGTAAGATTTACCAGGAAAGGTAATACGGTAAGTACATTGAACAAAGTTGATTTTTATTTTGTTGAGAAATTTCATACTTCCCGGTCCCCCCACCCATTTAAAAAATAAAAATTTAAAAAATTTCTTTACCGGAAAGGTTTACCATATCTCTAAAATGCAACCGTCGTTGCGCGCGCTCCGCGCTCGTTCAACTTGTACCAGATCAGTAGTCATAATACAGAGGGGTAAGGTTAACCTTGGGCCACTGCACGATGGAAAAAATAACATATACGTTGCACAACAAACAAAACCTGAACCTTAGAATTTTCTATATTTGTTTTTAACTAACAAACACTAGTTAAAATACCTTAACTTCAAGTGGTGGTGGAGTTGTGCCAGATTCATTTCTGGGTAAAGTGGAGATTATGTTGCAAGAAGAAGGTAGTACTAGTAGTAAAAAGCATCCAGGCGTGCATCCGCAGTACAGAATGTATGGCAATTGTAGTAGTGCTGATGGTGAAAATGAGGATTTTTATTACTTTGTGACTCGGATTTTATCAATCATCTGTCCAAAACAGAGGGACTACAAACACAGAAAAGAAAGGTGTTTGATAAGTGGTTTTTTCACACTTACTGATGAAGCATTTGCATTGATGATGATTCATTGCCATACCCCAGGTCTACTACTAGTGATTAGAATAGTAGTGATATGTAAATTGTGAGAGCTATAAGTTAGTCTATTGCTATTGCTTTCGATCAGCATCAGAATCGGCAATTCCATGCCTCGCTAATCAAATTTCAATCTTATTCTTATTCCAGTCCCGAGCGTACTTGTGACTGTATTCCGGTGCACGGCATTCTCCCCCATGGTACTGTAATGATCATTCCTCGTCCGAAAACTGTTTCGCGACCCCTCCCAAGAATTTATTTAGGGGGGTCGCGATTTATTCCTGGCTCATTTTGACGTAGCTCGATTCCTAGCTCTCTCGCGATTCGCAACCCCAATCGCGACCCAGTAACTACCTCAATTACGAAAATTACGAAAAAAAAAAAAATAAAATTCATACTCGACCCAAATTTTTTTTCAATCTGACTCATTATTACCGACCCTACCATCATTATATATTATGAGACTGTTGCAGAAATTCACTCCCAAAAATTGATTTCTCATCCCGACACAAAGTATTTCCCATCACACCCCTCAAGAAATTCATCACAAAAATCACAATTATTACCCGAAGCCCAGGAATCGCGACCCCCATGAAAAAAAATTTTGAAACACTATGATGCAAAATATAAGTCTTTCTTTTGATAAATATTGATATTACTCTAATAATTGTTTATTCTCTGTTCAATTTTCTCACACACGCACACACAAATTTTGGTTCGTTAAAAGAAGAAGTCGTCCTTGAAATTGTCGTCGCTCTTCATTTCGATCGTCCTTGTCTTCGTCGTCCTTGAAGTCGTCGTTGCTTCTCGCTTCGATCGTCTTCGTCCTCCCTGAAGTCGTCGTTGCTCTTCGCTCCAAATTGCCTTCCTCTTCGTCGTCCTCCCTGAAATCGTCGTCCTCTCTGAAATTGTCGTTGCTCTTTGCTTCGATTGGCTTCGTCGTCCTCTCTGAAATCGTCGTTGCTCTTCGCTTCGATCGTCTTCGTCGTCCTTGAAATCGTCGTTGCTCTTTGCTCCGATCGTCTTCGTCCTCATGCACACCACACAAATTTTGGTTCAAACGATTTTTAAATAATGGTCATCGTGATAATTTCATCCATACCGGTATCTGTACTGCCAGTAAAGGTCTCCTCACATCGCATCATATTTCATCAGTTGCAATCGCATCATTTTGTCAGTTGCGATCCCATCATATTTGTCTTGCGATCGCAATATGTGTCAGTTGCCCCGTCGCATCATTTTTCAGTTGCCCCGTCGCATTAAAGTTGATTCTTCCCTATCAGTAGCAAGCAGGCAACTCAATACAGAATGAGAACAATTGAAATCCATTATCAATACCCCAGATCTTGATGCGGTTTACTCACCGTCGCATTGTATTTCATTTGCCATTGCATCCTATTTCATCAGCAGTTGCAGTCGCCTCCCTATCAGGAGCAAGCAGGCAAGTCAATGATGCACAGTTAGACGAATCAAAATCCATTATTAATACCTCCTCCAACCTTGATGTGGTTCACTTACCATTTCCAGTTGCCGTCTTTCTTGTTCCATTCCGACCCAAAATTATGTGAAGTAAGATTTACGACCGACACATGCATTTTCTGTCATGCATTTATTTGCTGAGAATTGATTTCTTCTACATGATAGCAGTAGAGTTACTACTAGTAGTATGTACCGTACTGAAGTAATAGTAGAAACCAGTAGAAACCTGATGGTGGTATTGCGCGCCACCTAAACCAAAGAGAGCCTGCCCCGCTGCGCCATAATTTTTGACTACCTCTTATGTACTACTACCTACGCACTGCAGTAGTATGTAGCAGCAGTGTATAACTGTACTACTCTTACAAGCAGCAAGAATAGTACTACCTCAGTGAATATACCATCAAATCAAATATCTGAACAAATCTGGCCAATGTTTGTATGATTCTAGTGTGAATATTCCTCATCCTATGCATGGGCAAGAGTATGCAAAAAGAAGTATTCAAAAATCACCTATAATTTGGATGTCACCACTGAATAATTAATATTTGGTCCACTACTGCAGAATTCAATAGAAAAAGTACCAAATCAAATATCTGAGCAAATCTGTCCAATGTTTGTATGATTCCAGTGTGAATATTCCTCATCCTATGCATGGGCAAGAGTATGCAAAAAGAAGTATTCAAAAATCACCTATAATTTGGATGTCACCACTGAATAATTAATATTTGGTCCACTACTGCGGAATTCAATAGAAAAAGTACCAAATCAAATATCTGAGCAAATCTGGCCAATGTTTGTATGATTCCAGTGTGAATATTTCTCATCCTATCCATGGGCAAGAGTATGCAAAAAGAAGTATTCAAAAATCACCTATAATTTGGATGTCACCACAGAATAATTAATATTTGGTTAACTACTGGAGAATTTACTAGAAAATACTGTAAAATCACATATCTGAATGAATCTGGCCAATATTTGTGTGATTCCAGTGTGAATATTCCTCATCCTGTGCATGGGCAAGAGTATGCAAAAAGAAGTATTCAAAAATCACCAATGGTATGGGTGTCACCACTGAATAATTAATATTTGTTCCACTACTGCGGAATTCACTAGAAAAAAGTACCAAATCAAATATCTGAATGAATCTGTCCAATAGTTGTGTGATTCCGGTGTGAATATTCCTCATCCTATGCATAAGCAAGAGTATGCAAAAAGAAGTATTCAAAAATCACCAATAGTTTGGGTGTCACCACTGAATAATTAATATTTGGTCCACTACTGGAAAATTTAGTAGAAAATACTGTAAAATCAAATATCTGAATGAATCTGTCCAATATTTGTGTGATTCCAGTGTGAATATTTCTCATCCTATCCATGGGCAAGAGTATTCAAAAAGAAGTATTCAAAAATCACCAATAGTATGGATGTCACCATTGAATAACTGAATAGCTCACTTACTCTGACATGTGCTTCGCAGCAAAAATATTGTTATCGCATCGTGATGTAGCAAAATATATTTCCACCATGGCACTCGAACCAACAACACCACATCAGTTACATCCAGTGATACCACTATTACTGTCTACAACTGCTTTAAAGGCGTTCTCTCTATCTTATAATGCTACTACCAAAAGATTTCTACCAGTACCCTACGTACAGTATACACAGTACTGGAAACCTACACATCCCCTGCATACATACATACGTACTACTAGGTATGTATGCAGAAATGTCATTTTTTCTTTTACTAAGACTGTAGACTTAGTACTGTAATCTACCTACTACATTGATGTCATTTTTTCCAGTCAGCCTGTACAAACAGTACTGTTACCTACGTACATTACGTGCATCATCATCAGGTGAATTTTCCGCCCCACATCTCCCTCGTGAAGGATGTCATAATTTTCATTTTCGTTTCGGCGTTGGAATTTTCTGGCCGGTCCAGTTCAAAGTGAGCCGCGAGGCGCCTGGTACCATCTTGGAGAGACAAACGGCAAAGAAAGTATAGAACTGATCACTCTTGAAATCCTTGTTACCGTTTTCTTTTGCTATCAAGGTAGGGTGGGCTGCAGTCCTCGAATCACCTGGCTTACCCAGATATCTACGAGTACGACGCGCGAACGAACCTGCAGAGGACGACAAAGATGATCGGAACAACGAAGACCGAAGACACTAAAAGGTACGACGAAGGTACGATCGTAGCTGAGGGGGACGACGATGACGACGACGATGACGAGCGAGCTGACGACGATGACCGGGACGACGACGACGACTGGGACGACGACGATGACCGGGACGACGATGACGACTAACCGCCCGCTGTTTATTTTGTACAACCCCAACACACAGATCGTAGCAAAGAGCAACGACGGAGACGATCAGAAGAAAGAGGGACGACGATCGAAGCGAAGAGCAACGACAACTTCAAGGACGAAAAACACGATCAAAACGAAGAGCAACGACGATTTCAAGGACGACGACGACGACGATCGAAACGAAGAGCAATGACGATTTCAAGGACGACGACGACGAGGGGAACGACGACCGACCGATACGATTGTTGAAGAGGGGAACGACGAACGACCGATACGATTGTTGAAGAGGGGAACGACCGATACGATCGAAAGACGGCGATAGTTCTTTAAAAATATTCTCGTGTATTATCCCCCTTGTATTATCGATGCGTTGCTGCTTGCTGTCCCCCCATGTATTATCAACGCGTTTTGTATTATCGAGACGCGTTGCTGCTGCTTGCTGTCCCCCCCTGTATTATCGACGCAAGACTGCTGTTTGCTGTCCACCCCTGTATTATCAACGCGTTGCTGCTTGCTGCTGCTTGCTGTCCCCCCCTGTATTATCGACGCGTTTGTATTATCGAGACGCGTTGCTGCTGCTTGCTGTCCCCCCTGTATGATCGACGCGTTGCTGCTTGCTGCTGCTTGCTGTCCCCCCTGTATTATCGACGCGTTGCTGCTGCTTGCTGTCCCCTCTTGTATTATCGACGCGTTGCTGCTTGCTGTCTCCCTGTATTATTGACGCGTTTGTATTATCGACGCGTTGCTGCTTGCTGTCTCCCTGTATTATTGACGCGTTTGTATTATCGACGCGTTGCTGCTTGCTGTCCCCCCCTGTATTATCGTCGCGTTGCTGCTGCTTGCTGTCCCCCCTGTATTATCGACGCGTTGCTTTTTGCTGCTTGCTGCTTGCTGTCCCCCCCCGTATTATCGATGCGTTTGTATTATCAACGTGTTGCTGCTGCTTGCTGTCCGCCCCTGTATTATCGACGCGTTGCTGCTTGCTGTCCCCCCCCTGTATTATCGACGCGTTGTTGCTTGCTGTCCCCCCTTAATTATTGACGCGTTGCTGCTGTTTGCTGCTTGCTGTCCCCCCTGTATTAATTGTTTTCTACGTATATTCCTGTACAATTTGTACTGGAAAATCGATTTTTTTGATTGGCTCATTCACTCAGCACCTCTATCTGCTTGCTGTCCCCCCTGTATTACCGACACGTCGCTGCTTGCTGCTGCTTGCTGTCCCCCCTGGTGTATTATCGACGCGTTGCTGTTTGCTGTCCCCCCTGCTGTATTATCGACACGTTGCTGCTGCTTGCTGTCCCCCCTGGTGTATTATCGACGCGTTGCTCCTGCTTGCTGTCCCCCCCTGTATTATCGACGCGTTGCTGCTTGCTGCTGCTTGCTGTCCCCTCTGCTGTATTATCGACGCGTTGCTGCTTGCTGTCCCCCCTGCTGTATTATCGACGCGTTGCTGCTGCTTGCTGTCCCCCCTGTATTATCGACGCATTTGTATTATCAACGCGTTGCTGCTGCTTGCTTTCCCCCCTGTATTATGGACGCATTGGTTGCTGCTTGCTGTCACTTTTGTGTGATTGAAGTAAATCTGATTAAAAATTATTTGTTATGTTGAGTCAAATGTGTCAAATGTGTAAAATGGAATGAAAGGGTGACGAGGGACTGAATATCAGGGTCTAGATCAGAACATTTTCCTGAAAACGATGCGGGGATCGAGAAAAAGGAGAAATAAGGTTGAGAATAGTGGAAAAAAGGTTGTGAAATAAAAAATTGGGGTCGCATTTTTCTGAGACAAGTGGCGATTGGGTCGCGATCCGGTCGCGATTGGTCGCGATGGGTCGCGAAACAGTTTTCGGACGCTGTTCAGGGCTATTGCCGTGCACCGGAAGGCAGTCACGAGTCCACTCGGGACTGGATTAAGGATAAGGATAAAAACAATTAGCGAGTCGACGGAATCGCCGACTGCTCTGGAGAGCTCTTAGAACTGTAACAGATAGACTAACCGATAGAGCTCACAATTTGCATATCACTACTATTCTAATCACTAGTAGACCCGGGGTATGGCATGATTTTAGGTATGGCAGCTATTCCTGCAATAATAGGGATGGACTCTCCTGATGTTAACCCTGTCGGTTACAAAGGGTGCAGTTTCAATAGTTACAGTTCCATTATCATGGGCCTTCTTGGGCACCTTGTAAGGTCCTTGCCATGGGAAAGATAGTTTTGGAATAATGCCCTTCCTTTCCAGGCAGGGTGACATGATAGTCTCCTTCTTTATAGACATGGGGGACCCTCTGTTGCTCTTGTGAATGCTTCTTTGCTTTCTTGCTTGGATTGCTTCCCAATCCACTGGGAAATTCACTGGCATGAACATGTCCCTTCCAAACACCAGTTGTGCTGGGGAATACCCCAGGGTGGTGTGGATGGCGCTTCTGATAGCGTACGCTGCCTTGGTCGTGAATTCCTCAAAGGGGTCCTTCTCGTGGAGGTCCCGGTTCTCCAGGTCGAAGGACAACAGGCAGTCCTTTACTAGAACCTGATGGATCCTCTCCAATACTGCATTAGATTGTGGATTCCAAGCCCCACTGGGCTTCCTGTTCATCCCCATGTTTTCACAGAGCTCTTGGAACTCTGCTTTGAACTCGTCACTCCCGCCGTCAAAGCCAATTTCCTTTGGGTGCGGATACCTTGCTAGCCAGGTACTGTCCAACAATTGTTGAGTTTCTGCTGCATTTGGTGAGTCCTTCAGGTGAGCCAGTTCAAACCATGCGGTTACTGGGTCCACCATGGTGAGGATGTGGATGCGGTAGTCTTTACCATTCTTGTTGTGGACAGTTGCAGGTCCCCATAGGTCTATGTTGACCCTCTGCCATTTGGTGACCTCCACTGCTTTTTCCGGTAGTAGTCCATACTTTTTCCGGCCACTTTTCTTAACTATCTGGCATGTGTGACAGTGCTTGCAGAGGTCCTGGACGTCCTTCCTCAGACCTTTCCAGGTGAACACTGAGCGTATGCTCTGTTCCATTCTCTTTTCTCCGGGGTGAACCAGCATCGTGTGGTACCACTCCATGACTCTTTCCTTGAGTTTGTCGGGGATCAGGATCTTTCCTTCCCTGTGGATAAGGTTGTAACCTTCCACATTTTTGGTGGTTAGTCGATTGTCTTTTTCCAGAGCACTCATGATTTCCGTGTCCTTTTGCTGATAGAACTGGATCATGTCCGGGGCAAGTGGGAATGCACTATTGCCCTGGAATTCTTCTGGTTCTTCTCCAAGTGGGAATAAAAGCTGCTGGAGGTGCTCTTCCTCATCCGCATAGGTGAGGGGCTTATTTGGTGGTAGCCATTCCACTGTGTCTGCTGGATCATCAGTGATGTCCAGTCGGGACAGTGCATCTGCTGCGTCATTTTCTTTGCCAGCAACATGCTTGACTACCAGGTGGAACTCCTCCATGAGGAGTCATCATTGGACCATTCGTTGGGTGGGCATCCGTGTGAATGGTCACATCTTGTCCTCGTAGGATTCCCTTGAACGCCTTCAACCCTTCCACTATAACAAGGAGCTCTTTTTCTCCAACAGTGTAGTTGAGCTTCGCTGAGTTCAGTTTTCTTGTGTTGAAACCAAGGGGTTTGCCATCTTGGCATACTGTTGCTCCCAGCTGTTGGTCACTGGCGTCTGAGTAGAGATGAAATGGTTTCGTAAAATCTGGGAATGTGAGTTTTGCTTCGTCTACGAGCATCCTCTTTGCCTCCATGAAAGCTTTCTGCTCTGCGGGGCCCCACCAGTACCAGTTCATTTTCCCTTTTTGCCCGCAAGCTTGTTAAGGGAGGCAAGGATGTGGGAGCAGCGCTTCCACATATCCCTGTAAAAATTTACCATCCCAAGGAACATCTTAAGTTGTTTTGTGTTCTTGGGGGCTTCCAGACGCTTCATCGCCTCCAGCTTCTTTGGCTGGGGTTAAATGCCCTCTGTAGTTAATAGAAAACCCAGGTACTCCACTTCTTTCTGCATGAAGAAGGATTTTTGCGTTGATATTTGCCCGTCGGCAACTCGATTCGTAATTTGATCCATAATCTGATTCGTAGTTCAATCCATACTCCGACTCATAGAATAAACTGACTCATAGAATGAACTATACTGAAACAGCAGCAACAACAAGGGCACGTTGTGTGCTGGCAAATCATGGGTCTACAGAAGATACTTATTGAACGCTATTACATACACTCAAATACTACAGGATACTCCCCTAGAGGTACGTCAGGAATCGATTGTAAAGTGGAGGGCATGATGGTGTTTATTTTACATAAAAAGAAAGAGGAGTGAGCAAAGCGCTGAGCTGAAGCGCTGAGCTCTGTATCGCATCTAAAAGAGAACTCGTTGTCACGTATCCACTCAGTACAGTAATCCTGTAGAATCGTACGGAGTGGCGTAGCGTAGTGGATTAGCGTAGTATACGGAGTATTAGCATAGCGGAGTATTGTAGCATACAGAGTAGCGTACGGAGTAGCATAGCGTACGCCTCTTTCTTACAACTGCAGCAGGGGCTGGGTATCCAGTTATAGTACATATCGTACAGTACCAACCATACCCCGACGGTAGCGTAATAGGGTAGCATGGTATGGTAGCATACCAAATATTCTGTATCTTGTAATTAGTTAGCATTAGCAACCCTAACCTTGTAGCACTATGCTACAGCGTGTGCTAGCGGTGCTTCGCCCGGGTTTCTGTAACTGGTACAAATCCTACACGATGACCCGGGTCACTTGGTTGTTGCGGAGGTGTCAATTGGGGCAAGGGATGGAGGGATTTGTGGTCCATTTTGTGCCATTGTCAGTCCATACTGTGATGGTGTGTGTCGAACCAAAGGAAGGGTGACTTCTTCTTTCATGGATGAAATGAAATCCATAAGATTGTTCTCAAGATAATAGGTCTGGCACTCACTATTAAAATAAAGATGCTTTGAGAGCCCTGTAGATACATATCGGTAGGTGAAATTGTAGCTCAATTCTTGTTTGTATCCCTTGAAGGATTTTGATTTTCTTCTTCGTCTGGTGGCAATGCAGTTGCGACAATAGAATGTCTTCTTGGGTATTCTGGGAGCATTGGCAAAGTGCCTTGCTGGGTTTGAGGAAGCTTTTGGCATGGTGTTGTGCGTGACATAAAAAAATGTGTTTGTTGATGACTTTTTTTATGATGTGAAAGAGAGAGGCAGTACAGAGACACTGCTGCAAAAAGAGATGTGACTTTGAACAAAGGGTATGTGACGTGACACCACTTTAAAACGGAAGGTGCCAGTTCTAGCCAAAGTAAGTGATTTTACTACCGTACAAAGTAATAAAAAGTGGAATTTTGGTGTGACTGAAGTGAGTCTGATTAAAAATTATTTGGTTTATTGAGTCAAAGGTGTCAAATGGAGTGAAATTGTGATGAGTGAGTGAATATCAGAGTCGGTATCGTATCATTTATGTCAAAACGTGGGGGGGGTTGAGAAATGCGAGCTAAAATGGTTGAGAATAATGGAAAAAAGGTTGGGAAATAAAAAATTTGGGTCGCGTTTCTGAGGAAATGGTCGCATTTGGGTTGTGATGGGGTTGCAATGGTCGCGAAACAGTTTTTGGACGTTGTGCAGTGGTGGGAGTTGTTTCTCTCTTTAGCTCCCAGGAATCCTGTGGTTCCCTGGAGTTGTTTCTGTTTTTATTTTGTGGGAGTCGATTCCTGTGGTTCTCTGGCGTTGCTCCTCTATTAAGCACTCACCGGGCCGGTCCCACTTCCCATTTCCCGTGGGATTGGTGGTGTTTGAGTATTCATTATATACCTTTCCAGATATCCGCATATTTTGGTTTTGGTTGGCATCCCTTCTCTGGTCTGTCCATCGACTCAGTGTTGGTCCAATTAGTCCACTCACTGGATTTTTGTGTCACTTTTTCGACACTTATTTTTTTTGTTTGATTGTTTCTGCTGTTGACCATGGTCCTGTTTAGGTCCTTAGGTGTCTCTGTTGTTGCTGTTGCCCCATCTAATGGCGCTAACTGCTACTGGGATTGGTGCTCCTTAGTGCTGCAGACACTGCTGGTGCTTCTTCCTCCCTGCTTTGCTTCTCTGCGCCTCCATTTTTTGGCAGTTCTTGCCTCGCCGGTTTCTTCGGTCGGTCAAGGTTGATTTTGCTCATGGTCTTCAGCGCTCAGCTTGATTTTAAAATCATGCCATACCCTGGGTCTACTAGTGATTAGAATAGTAGTGATATGCAAATTGTGAGAGCTATCAGTTAGTCTATTGCTATTGCTTTGGATTGGCATCGGAATCGGCGATTCCATGCCTCGCTAATCGTATTTCAATCTTATTCTTATTCTAGTCTCAAGCGTACTCGTGACTGCATTCCGGTGCACGGCATTCATAATGAGTATCATGTTTGGGTGTATGCAATAACACTTAAACAGTATCCTCTGTAGTCTCAGTAGTATTTGTCAGCACCACTCCTCCGTGATGTCCTGTTGTTACTACGACGAAGAATTGATTATTCAAATTAATGATGAAATTCCGCGCTTAACAAAATCACCATTAAAATCACAACATGTTTCTTACTTTTAGGTAGCATACTCAATCGGCTCAGATCCATCATACTTATGCTCTCCTGGTACTAAGGTTACCGTGGTACATTTGCCGACGGACAAATAACATTACAGTCAGCCTAAACCTTAATAGGAAATGAAAGATTAAGTTGAACCATAACCACAAAATTTTTGTACCGTACCTAAAAATTAAAGAAGATTTGAGTTAGTAGAAAAGAATGCGTGGGTTGGAATTTTTTTTAAAAAAATATCCGAGGATTTTAAAAAAATAAACTAAAGAAAAAAATGGAGGGGTAACCTTGGGGGTACCGTAAATAGGTCCGAAAATGACCAAAATACCTCAAAAAATAGTTAACAGACGTAGACTCCACTGTGATTTTTGCTATTTCTATTTTCCAGGATTGTCGTACCGTATTGGTGAAATGTGGTCAGTGGAAGTAGGGATGGTTGCTGAACCTTCAACTTCGCCCCATGTACTTCTTATTCACTCCGCAGTAGTTCATAAAGAATGAAACGCTGCTGCAAAACATGATTGTCGAAACTCTGTGCAAACTCAACTCTACTTGTAGTAGTAGCAGGTTCATATGCAGGGCCTTATTTTTGCAGTATTCATCCTACACACCCTACGAGTGGTGGGGAAGCTAGCAAAGGACTTGTCTCACCCCTGCAGAGTTGAACAAATTGCAATTCTTTCCTATTTCTGAAAAACAATATACTAGTACTAACACTATTCAGCAGATAGAATGCACTTTTGTTCCGATCAGAAACGAGCATAAAGTGAAACGAAACCAAGTCGCACCAAGTGCAGAACAGAACAAAACACATCAGAACAGAACAGAACAGAACAGAACAGAACAGAAAACAAAACAGAACAGAACAGAACAGAACAGAACCGAACAGAAGAGGACATCGAAAAAACAAAAATGCTCTCGACGAATGCAACGAACGCTATAGCGATGGCCACCGGGGCTCGTACGGACGTAAGTTGTTTCCTGTTTAGTCGTTCGTGTTTTTTTTTGGTGGTGAGGGGCTCGGCAATGATATACACAATCTATGATTTCTGAAATGGAAAAGCGCAACCCTGACAATCCCGCCAATCCACTCCACTCCACTCCACCGACCAACGCGATCCGCTGGGATCCGAGAGAATTTCTTTCTTTCTTTCTTTCTTTTTTTATCCCTTGGCGATCTTGGGTCCGTCGTCGTTGCCGTTGCCGCCCCCGCCGTTGGGAGGAGTGTTTGGGTTCTGCTGGCTGCCCCAACCCCCTCCCTCGGAGGACTCCCGTCCCTGGTACTTTTGTTCCTCCTCTCCCTCAAAGGCACCGAGGGCCGCAAACTCCTTCGAGGCGGCCCGCCGTGCGGGGGCCGGCAGCAAGACCTCGTCGATCAGCCCGTACCGGACGGCCTCGTCGGCGCTCAGGTAAAAGTCGCGCTTGAGATCGTTCTGGATGCGGTCCAGGGGCTGTCCGGTGAGCTTGGAAAGCTCCTCCTCGCAGCGGTCGTTCCACAGCTTGATGTTCTTGACCTCCAGAACAATGTCGGTGGCCTGTCCCCGGACCGGCTTGTCCAGTCCCATGCGCTGGAGGAGGAACCGGGAATTGGGCATGGCGCGGCGCATGCCCTTGGTTCCGGCAGCGCACAAAAAGGATCCCATGCCGGTGCACAATCCGAGGTTGCAGGTCTCGATCTCGACGCCCTGTTCCTTGGTCTGTTGGATGAGATCGTATATGGCGAGTGCCGGGCGGAGCAGTCCCCCGGGAACGTTGAAGTAGAGGGAGATGCTGGGAATGTCGGTTTCGCTCCTCATCCAGAGGAGGATCGCGATGATTTCGTTGGCGGCCTCCTCGTCAATGAAGCGGGAGATCATCAGGGTTCCGTCCCGGTACATGGCCGAGTTGATGTCGACCATTTGCGCGCGATCGGAGTTCTTTGGCTGGCGTTCGCATTCGTATTTTTAAATTTTTTTTCGATGGCGTATTCGCATTCGCATTCGTTTCATTTGCGTTTGCGTGGTCGACGATGTTGGACATTGTGTACCGAAAACGAAAAAATCGTTGTCAATATCGTAGCCGCCGCCGTGGTTGATATCGTCATTGACGGTTGAAGAGTTGCCGTGGATGTTGCGAACGAAACGTTTCGATGCGCACGTTCCCGATACGAATGTCGGGGTGGCAGTTTTGATTGCACCACCACATCAAAGCAAGAAAACCGCAGTGTTTTTTCGATCGACCCGTCATCGGCAACCCGCAACCCGCAAGGACCATAACCAGTTGAGCGAGAGAGAATCCGCCCAATTTTCGGATTCGCATTCGCATTCGCATTCGCATTCGATCCGAAGACGAGATTTTCAAACACAATTTCAGTGGGTGAAAGGTGTTTCGCGGAGGAACGGCACAAAGAGAGAGAGAGAGAGAGAGAGAGAAACAAACAATCAAACAATCGAACAATAGTAGAGTGTCTTGTGAGTGAAAATCTTCCACCGATCCCAATATCGATATTGAGTGCTTCGTCCTCGCGTCGGAAGATCTTGAATCGCGCTGTCGCAGTATACCATCGAAACAGCGATCCAAGCTGTTCGAAACAAAGCAACGTATTGTATCGTATCGTAATGTATCGTATCGTATTGTATCGCATCGTATCTCATTGCATCGTATCGTATCGCATCGTATTGCATCGCATCGGATCGCATTGTATCGCGTCGTATCTTGTCATGCACGTACCTTCCAAGGCACCATCGGGGTGGTGCTCGGCATCCGAATGG
Organism: Pseudo-nitzschia pungens; assembly: GCA_037355855.1. Taxonomy (NCBI): domain Eukaryota; phylum Bacillariophyta; class Bacillariophyceae; order Bacillariales; family Bacillariaceae; genus Pseudo-nitzschia; species Pseudo-nitzschia pungens. The sequence continues at coordinate 2,089,334 of CM074764.1, read as the reverse complement.
GTTCCCGCTTGGTGGTGGCGTAGTAGGAATTGGAACTGGTTGCCGCCATGAATGGATTGTTGTTGTTGTTGTTGTTGTTGTTGTTGGCCTTCTGGAATGCCGCCTTTTGGCTGAGGGTCGACGAGGCGGTGCTCACGTCGAGATCCAGACCGGTTCCGGGAATGGAAACCTTTCCGTTCTTCGTGGAAAAGGCGGAAGCGAGCCCCAAAAAGGCCACCAGGGCCGCGACGTCGAATTGCAGTCTCATTGACGTGGAATCAATTTGCGTTGCGTTGCGTTTTGTGTTGCGTTGGATTGTGGTGCAGAAAGCTCTCCGAGGTGGATACAGGAGGTACGCAGGAGGGTACGGATTATGGGGAGTCGATGCCGTCTTCGACAGATATAACCGGGTAGTAAGACACGCAATACACTCTATAGAGTACTCGTGTGGACTTGGTGTGAAACGGGTCTGCAAAACAAGCCACTGCGATTGCGATTGCGATTGCGATTGCGATTGCGATTGCGATTGCGGTGCGATTGACTCAATTAATTAGTACTCCTACGGTAAATCTTACCGCATCGGGTTTTTCCTCGCAAAACTCATTGCTCATCATCTCTCCGTCCAAAAAAAATTGCTTCGTGACAGATGGAAGCAAGAGGGAACACGAAACCGAACCATCGCCATTGCGCCGTCGTCGTCGTCGTCGTCGTCGTCGTACAAATACCATCACGGTATCATGATACTGTTGGTATGTATGTTATATACTATAATTGAATACCCGACCCTTCTGAGTTACTTCGTACGAAGTAGTAAATACCTCTCTCACCGATAGAGATAAGGTTAAAACATTATTATTTACTAGTACTGTACATCTCTACCAATTATTTTGAGATTCAAAAGCACGAGTAAAAAATAATAATAATCTTACGAGTACGAGTAAGGTTACTCGTAACCTTACTCGGGAACCGTACGGAGTGCATACGTAATTACTCGCAATCGCATCGATCGTGCGTGTGTCAGTTACCAGTATTACCGTACCGTACATACCAGGTAATTACGGTACGCACGGTACGTAACCTTATCTGGTGCCGATCGCGCTAAAAAAAAAAAGTCAACCACAGAAGAATTGTTGCAATCGGAACAACAGCTGACTCCGTTTCGGTGTTTTCTGTTTTCGTTTTCCGTGATTCGATTCCTGTCATTCAGATTCGCTCTTCACCATCACCTGCACCTCACTACAGTACACTTCACTTCATTCGCTTCGGAATTCACTGCCGCTTCGCTTCGCGGGCCATCGGAGCGAGTCGTCGTCGTCGTAACTTACTTCGTCCAACAGTACAATTGCGAGTACAGTAAGTTACGAAGGCCGTAATGTACCGTATGTATTCGCATGCATCGCATAAATTACGAAAGAATTGTTCAATCGGGTCACACACGCAGCTGACAACAACCCAAATTCTGATCCGGGGCAAGAAGAAAGTCGGCCTAGAAGAACGCGACCGGTGGCATTGTTTGAAGTTGAGGCGAACTCTTCGAAGATACCGGGAGTCGGAGCAATAATTAATTAAATTCACAAAAAAGACAACCGCAACTTCCGGGTAATGCAACCGCAACCGTCACTGGCCATTCTATTGTTGCATCGGTACAAGCACAGGTAACTTACCCACGGTACGATACGAGCACGGTACGCGTCCGGAGCAAAGTATTTCTACAGAAGCAATCGCAAATCGCAAATCGGGAAGCAAGCAAGCAAGCAGGCCACAAAAGACGGTGGATTTCGATTTCCCCTTCCGTTTCTTCCATCCACCGATATTTACCATCTGCTCGTTTTCATCGGCTTTCGCCATTTCGGAATCCGACAACACAGAAACAACAACATCCACGGCGATCTCCGTCCAAAAGAAAGGCAAACCAAGCGCACACAACTACAAGGACAAGGACAACGAACAACTTCCCCCCTGCCAAGAATTCTCGATCAACACCGCGGTGGTTCCCACAAAAAAACCGTGTCCGACTTCAAATCGCATCGGAGCGAATCGGATCGAATTCAATTCAATTCAATTCAATTCAATTCAATTCATTTGATTCAATTCAATTCAAGCGAATCGAATCAAATCGAATCGAATCTCACCTCATCTCATCTCGATAGTGTTTCTCGATTGGCATCGGAAGGAAGGTGTCGTCATTGGTGTGGGAGACAAGCGATACACATTGATCCGTTGCGTTGCATCCACCGAATGAATCGCCGTTTTTGATTCATCAATCTCAGAGAAAATACAATCCAATTTAATCCAATTTAATCCGATCCGATCGAACCAATGACCGCATTGGATCCAATCCGAGGGTTGGCGGGTATGCATCCGCGCTCCTCGCCCGACGCGTCGTTCCGCAACGGGTGCCCGGACCCGGCCGGAGCCAAGCGCAAAGCCAAGCGCAATCTGGCGCTGCTGCTCTGCGGCATTGCCCTGCGGCATTGCTGCTCGCCGGTGCCATCCTGCGAGGCCTTGCTTCCGGCGAGATCGGGTGGGGTCGTCCGATCGACGACGACGACGATGATGATTCCGATTCACATTCGCATTCCGACCGTCCGAACCACGCGAACGCGCAGGGGAACCCCGACCGCGATTCCTCCGGATCGCACGATTGCCCGTAGTACCATTGCTACTGCTGCTTCGACTAAGGTTGCTGCCACCACCACCACCACCACCACCGCTCTCCCCATGGTCTACGAGCACGATCTCCGGGATCCCGACCTCATCGAGCTGGTCACGGGGGGAATCCGCTACGAAAACGTCCCCCTGCCGGACTCGATGCTCGACACGACAATCTTTGTGGGGAATCTCTGCGAATTCGCCCGAGACGAGGACCTCTCGGAACAATTCCGGTCCGTCACCAAGCTGCGGTCCCTTCCGGCTTGCGTGGCCCGGAGACCGAACAACCAGTCGCTCCGGTACGGATTCGTGGCCTTTCCGACCGTGGAAGAAAAGGAGGTGAGTGAGTCCGGTGATACGGTATGGCATGGTGTAGCAATATACCGTGTGTCGCTGTATCGTACGGTAGTATAGATAGATCGCACTGTTCTAGTGTTGGTACAGCGGAAGGGAAGAATTGGCAGCGGAGCGTGGATACGTTACGGAACGGGTGTTGCGTGGCACGGCCGCGAGAGGAGGTGCATTCACTCGCTGTGCTGCATTGTTTGGACGTTTCGCTGTGTCGTCTCACACAATTTGCTTCGCACCTTTCATCGCATCGCAACGAATCATTGAATGAATCAATGAATGGATGAATGAATGAATGAATGGTTCGATCATTACTGTACCGCAATCGCAACGAAACACAATACAACGCAACGAAGGCCGCCATTCTTCGCTTCCACGGCGTGGAGTTCATGGGACGGAGGCTCAAGGTGGAAGAAATCCTGGACCATCCCAGCAAGGGACGGGTCCACGTTCCCGAAAAACTGGTAACGTACGTTCTGGGAGCGGCCAAGAAAACACCGAGGAGAAAGACCAACGATCGGAGCCTCCGCAAGATTTCGAATCCCTCCAAGGCCAAGAACGGCAAGAGGCGGTACAACAACAACCACGGCGGAAATAACAACAGCAGCAGCGGCAGCGGCAGCGGCAGCCACGGTGGCAATGGAAAAACCCAGGGAGGCCGGAAAGGGGACAGGAAACAAAAACGCGCCAACGTCAAGAAGCGGCGGAGGAGAGAACGCGAGCGGGATTTCTTCTTTTGAGAGTCCGAGAGAGGCGCGATTCGTTCCTTCCTTCCTTCCTTCCCCGAAAATGTAGCGCTCCGCGATCCTTTTCTCCCGTCCTTTTGTTTCCCTTCCGCTCACCCGCGGATCGCAACGGGCCAACTCCGCGCGCGCACCCCCCTTGTTTTTGGGAACCGGAACGGAACGCACCAAACCAAACGAAACCAAATCCAATCAAACCATAGAGCATTAGCATACCTCTATACTATACTGTAAAACTATTCTTACAAAAAAACTGATGATTCGTTGATTTTGGAAACGAACAAAGAACGAACTTCCAACCCCAGGAAGGTAGGTTCGTAGCGCGTCCTCACTAGCAGCCTTCCACGGGTTTTCATTATTTTTCATTCCATTTCGAACGGAACACTCGTCCACGGTACAAGCGAGTAGACCGACTCAATCACTCAATACTCAATACTCACCCACCCACTCACCCACTCAATCCTTTGGTCGATTCTCTTCGGTTTCGGCCCCAAACGGAAGACGCCGAGCAGTTGCCGGATCACTCGCACCGAATGAATCAGTGGTTGCGACTTTCGTGACTGACAGACGGACAACGATGAGCGTTGGATGATGCTTCGAAGATCCATGGACGTGCGGCCCACAGAAATGGTGGGAAACAAGTAGTACAGTACTTCTTGTTGTACTAGTAGTAGTACTACCTTTGGTCCAAAATACCGGGCCGATGACTCTTCTGTATGCATGCGCTCCTAACTACTTCGTACTAACTACTACTGCACCATCATCTAGCATGGAAATACGCACTCGTGCAAAGATATTGCTCGTCGGCAAAAGAGAGCAACAACAACAATACTAACAGTACAGCACGGCACAGCACAGCACGGAGTGCTGGCAAATAGGAAGGCAACAAAGCAAGCACGGATGCTATTGCATACGCTAGGGAATGGGGATATCACGGTGGGTCTGCCAGTATTTTTAAGAAGAGGAGGACCAGAAACGGCAACATGCAAAGCTTGCTTGCGGATCAAACCTTGAGCACTTGCAACCATTGAGGGAAAATGCCCGGGGCTCAAACACAAGTCGGGGATAGTGATAGGGAGAAGCGCTGCTATGGACAGAGAGAAATGCCTTGGCCGTGCTGTCAACCGGATGATTGCGAGGGGCCCACCAGTCCAGAAAGACTCCAGCTTGGTGTCCCCGAACCCACCGAAAGTGCACAGAGATTGGCAGGGCAGAACTCATGGTTCGGATGACATCATAGACATAATCAAAGGAGCCGACTTCTGGGAAATCACCATTTAGCCCCGAGCCTGTTGGAGAGCTGTGTCACCATCAAGGGCAATGAATGGTGATAGAGCCAGGGGCAATATCAAAAAGACTCACCAGAGCAGTGCAACAGGAGGTGAGAACCCCAATGATGCCTGCCAGTTCACTCCTGTAGGAAGACCGATCCTCAGGGGATCCACTCACAAAATTACAGCCAGTGAGGAACAATGAGGTAGTCTTGGTGGAGGTATTGGGTGACAGCAGGAGGAAGGCAGAAGTTCCTCGGAGAAGATCCGGATCATACGAACCATCACAGACAGCACTGGCTGTGCCACTCTGAATGGCATCAACAAGGGCCTGACAGCCAACCTGTGGTAGTGAGTACTTGTCGAGAAGGACTCTTGGAGACTCACAGAGGGCATCAAAGGCATCCGCAGGAGAAGCTGGAAGAGACTCAAATGGATTGTACTCCAGAGGATCCATGTCAGGAGGTTCAGAAACAAAGGCAGAGGAGCCAACCACTCGAACAACTTGGCCTCGAGTCACAAGGGAGACAAGCACATCTGCACAGGCTGGTTTAACAGAAAGTACTTCAGAAGTGAACCTGTATCTGCCCCTGCCTTGGGAGGTGCCCACCCTCCAACCAGTAGCAGATTTGGAGAAAATGCTGTTGGTAGAGGGAGACAAGAACCAAGGCCAAAGAGAAGCTGTCTGGAGAGAGAGCCAATGCCCAAGGTGAAAAGAACGAGCCAAGGCTTGGGCTGCAGGGGGTGGACAGGGGGGAAGAAAGCATGTCTGAAGAGCCGTAGTCCACAAGCGCTGTGCTGCTGGAGGCCACGGTGGAGGACATTCAGGCCAGTCAAGATGATCTCTCAAGTGGTTGGAAGATGTCAACTGGAAAGCCAGAGGAGAGAGCCTTGTCCCATCAGGGGTACAGATACCAGCAAGGGAAACAGCCTTGAGGGACATCCGAATGAGATTCAAGAGGGACAAGTCAGCACCGCTGAAGCCAGCATTGACAAAGGCTTGCATGAGGTAGCAGTCATTGGAACGAAGCAGGGGAAGGTCTGGGAAGTCTTCAACCAAGCTCACAGGGTGAACAGAAAAGAACTTCCACACATGCTCATACCAGCAGGGAGTGATGTATGAAGCATAGGGATGATAGGATGTGACACCAAGATGAAGAGGGATACCCAAGTTCAAGCCTGAGAGCTTCAGCAGTGAGCATGAGAATCCTGCCAGTTTGGGAGGACCTAACAGATTCCTGAAAGAGAGTGGCAATATGGCTGAACTCTTGGAGAAGGATATGGATGAATGAATCCAAAGCCTTGATACAGGGAGGGACCAAAGAATACATGTCTGGGAAATGTCCAGGGACATCCCTGCTTTATTCAGCACATGGAACAAGAGCTGGGTGAAGAATCTTCTTAGTCCAGGTAGCTTCATCAAGTTGAGTGACAGGCATGGGGTATTCAACAGACTTCATGAAAGAATACTTGAAGGTGTAGAGGGAAGCCCTCTTCTCACAGTTGGAAGCCTTGAGTTGAGACCCAGAAGACTTAGTAGACTGAGACTGCATGTGAGTACCGGGCCGACCGGGTTGTATGACCGGGGTCTACCGGTCTGTACTACCCGTTTGTACCCAGGTCGACCCCGTACAGAAGATTTTGAATCTACAGTGTTAAATTTTTAAAACTATTTAACCCCGGAAGAACAACCCGGTCAGCTCGTGTTAAATTTTCAAAGTATTCTCCGTGTTAAATTGAATCTCCATGTTAAATGTTCTAATGTGTATCAAAAATTTAATACGGTGATTGATATTTACTGGTAACCAGTTGGAAATGGTTACTTATTGAACGTTTACAACAATGATTGATATTTACGTGCATATTATTGTGCATGTTACCGTGCATGTTATTGTGCATGTTATCTGTGCATATTATCGTGCATGTTACCTTGCTATTGCCCTACTGTAAAATACTGTCAAGCACATACTACAAAATATCATCTGTTTTCATTACCAGATTTGCATACTGGATTCATCCCTGTTTTTGGTTTTTTACCCTATTAGCGTACCAACAAAAGAATTTCGACTCAAAATACCCTATCTGTGTTCCCTTCCACTTTGATTGTTGTATCTGCGTTCCAGGCTCCCGTAACCTTACTGTGTTGTTACTCATGCCATCTAATAGTCCTACCATACCGGTACTAAATACCAACCACACACATACCCGGTACATATCAAAACCACTACCGGTAGAGGTACGAAATTAGAAAATTGTATTAAAAACCAGCATTACAACTCCGACGAAAATATATTATGCCAATTTGTCATTAGAAACAAGTAATACTACAACTCCGACAAAAGTATAATATGCCAATTGATTCAAAAACCAATCAATTAATTATAGCTATTTCTCATCAAAAACAGTAAAAATATCTATTTTCATAACAAAGAATGACTTTATGTTTAAGGGTTGAAATCCTACCAGCTCTACGCATTAAAAACAGTAAATCTCTGTTTTTACCAAAAGCCGGTTTCTCACACTCTTCCGCTTCTTAACGAAGTTAAAGTTCCGTTGTAAACATCATTAAAGTTAAGGATAATCACTTACAACTCCACTAATTAACGCATGTATTACAATAAGAGTGAGGAGGTTATTCTAGTTGCTAGGGACTCATCCTCACACCGATACAGAGAACATTGTTTGCATCGCTGTATCCATATGTCGGCAAAGGGTCAGGGTACGTACCGGTAAATCCAGTACTTAATTCAACGTTCTGACCATACCTGTTACTGGCAGCTTGTAGCACCAGCAGTACCTTACTGTGTAGCATACGCGCTGAATGCTGTAACTCAGTCCTTGATCGATGCGCTTGCTAAACTTGCTCACGCGCTAACTACAGGGCTGGGTAACCTTACACTGTTCTACGGTAGTAAAATTTGTATGTGTTGACCATAACCTTACCCTACGGTAAGGCTTAGTTGCATAATATATCGAGGTGAAATATCTTCATACTCGTAGAATTTGCACACGAAGACAACAATTTTTCAAACTCTTTCTCAAAATTAGAAAAGTTCAGTTTGACCCACTAACAAGTTAAAAAATCAATATGTACAACTGACCAGTACAAGAACGACCAACCAACGGGTACATCCATACTCAACTTCACAACTAGGCATCACTGTTTTCATCTCTGTTTTCACCGTTTTCCGTTGACGAGAATAATGAATGAACGGAGGGAACAGAGGGAGGTGCAATGGCATTTGTTGAGTCTACCGGAAATATGAATGAAGGCATATAATATACTACTAGTAGTAGGAGGATATGATAGCACGCATATTAGATTCGGGAATCACTCAATGCTGACAAAAACTATTACTAAATTTCAGTAAATAACAACTCCATCAACAATTGTAACAAAATAAGATGTGAATGTTGTTGCTGGCACAATTTTTCACAAGGATTCTGAATATGTCACTCATTTTTAGTCTAGATGGATGGAAGTTAAAGTAATTTATTTGGATGGATGGTCCAAATTTTGGTTCAATTGAAAAAAATAAATTGGATGAGGGATGGTCAATCCAATTTTGTATGGTAGTACTATGTTCCAGGTGGAAGGCTCAGATCACTGGTAGTAGTTTGAATTACCAATATCAGACAACAGAGGAGGGACATAAACTGAAAGAGATACTTTCTACTTGACTCTTAACTAGTATATATGTGAACTGCATATCCATTTTGAAAGTTGGAGAGTTATTGGAAGTGTACCTTCTTGGGTAGTAGTTGTTTGAATTACCAATATCAGACAACAGAGGAGGGACTGTGACGGGCTGGCGTAGGCATCCCTACGAGAGACTCTAAATGATTATTGAATCCCGCATGTACTCCAATATATATGGTATTCATGTATATATAGTTGGTATATACACACATACAACAGATATTGACAAATATCAAGATAAATATCAGGAGTCCCATGACTTGACGATTATTGATATTATGCCCGCCGAATAATATATCATTATTCGATCATTCATTCCATACTCAAAGAATCATTCCCATCTCGTAAAGTATTCAACCATTCTCTCTTATCACAATTTATTAACCTTTCATCTTTAAAATACCTCTATCCCGTATTACGCCATCTAATTCTACCTTAGACCGTAACACAGTAATTACTGTTTGTGCTTTATAGTAGAAACAGGAATTCAGTACTGAACTCAAAACATCCTTTATCCTAAACAACAGGGATACAACGATACCCTGACAAGCAGAATCCTACAATCTGATCGAAATCTACGAATCGATCGAACGGAACAACCGCAATATCCGATACAAATCGATCGCACAACGAATCAATCGAACGCTACGAATCAATATGGCAGGACTATACAGAGATCCACCAATCAATTATACTCCTTCCTTCAACAGGAGCAAGCCCAAAAGGACCAAGCTCTCCATTACAGATGCCAATGGACACCAAGACAGCATGAAGATCCCTCTATTCACCGACAAAGGAGGTCTAGAAGAATTGCTCTTTGTTGAGGAAGCCTTTCGAAACGCAGCAAAGAATTTATCTCTTCCAGCAAGCAATTATTTAGGACACTTCACCAGATGCCTAAATACAGACGCCCAGAGCAAATGGATACACATGCTACAAGATCCATTAGAAGCCGACGAATACCAATATGAAGACAGCGTCGAAGGATATAACGCAGCAATCAATGACTTTATTAAGGAACACTATTGCAATGCAACAGACGCCAAAGATATCATGCATACATACCTTCGAACGCTGAAGAAACCAAGCAACGTCTCTTGTAAAGACCATGCAGACCGAATGCAAATTCTCTTTAAATATACTAAGAGACTCCAAGGACATGGAACTGACCTATCACCGACAGAAGCTAAGACCATTCTGCTGCACACCTTTCCAAGCAAATGGATCAACAGCTATGGTCTAATCCACCAAGGAATCCAAGAGGATACCACTGTACAGTTTATAGTGGACCACATGAGCTGCTTAGAACGTCAAGCAAAAAGAAAAGCGTCGGACGCTCAAAATGAAGATTCCGACGCCGAAAGCACTGACAGCAATAACAACAGCTCTGATTCGGACGCTGACAGCAACAGCTCGAATTCTGACAATGACAGCGACGCTGAATCAGAAGAAGAAGAAGACAATGGAAATCAAGCAGAGATCACCGCCAACAAAAGGAAATACAACAATCCCTGCAGGATCCCAGGTCATGACCACGATTGGTCCGAATGTCCAAAAAATAGATATTCCAAAAGAAATAAAAGCAATAGCAGCAGCAACAGCACTGCTACGGCCCCTAGCAATGAAAATGGAAGCAACGCAACTGGAAGCACTGCTTCCACCAACGAATCCTTCCAAGCCCACATCAGGCGAACAATAGAATCCTATTGCATGGAACATGGAGGACGCGTCGAGAGAGACTTCGACGGCAACCTCACTTGGCAACCATAGCCACCATAAACAACAATGAACAAAAGGATCACAGTATCCAGCACCGTGCCTTCAGCTCCCCTGGAACTGAATGCCAGATCAGCCCTGCTGACTGGGAAGACGCATGGAGGAGAACTCCCAAAGAAAAGAAGGGAAGGAACCTACAGAGATGAGCCCTGTTGCAACAAATAAAATGTTCGAACTAACTCAAAGCGCTCAGTCCGATCCAACGTGACGGCAACAACAATCAACCAAATCAAAACAACAAACAGATTCAATGGCAAATAAATAATCGCAAAAGGTTCGGACGCGAACCAATTGCACGGGTACAGACGCTAAAGCCATGAATCAGTCAATCGAATCGAATAAATATCGACATCGATAAAGGGTACAGAAGCAATAACAAAGCCAATCTTGTTCCGGACAAACAAATAGTCCACAGGGAGCTCAAAAAATAATGGAGCAATCCCACAAAATCCGAATTCGAAACCCACAGAGGTGCTCTGGAGTTACAAAATTCAAAACTCCAGTAGACTGCTGCAAAGAACACCCAAAACAAAAGACCGGACAAAGTATACGGCAAATCGCGAGCGCATTGAAATGTAATTCAATACAACACTAACAATGCGTCCCCTCTCTGCGTCACTATACAATCGCAGACACAGCAACGCTCCGGCTTTGAACAACGATAACAACAATTCAACGCTCAGGCTTTTCACCTACCTCACTCCTATTACAGGAGGTGTTTTTATGCCTACCAAGAGCAATACAGAGCAATCGATTTCAAATCACTCGAACTCAAAATCAGCTCCACTACCCCGAGAGGTACATCACAGTTGGGGGAGGAAAAGAATTTTCTTCGACTCTTTCTTCTCTTTTTTACAATATGTCGTTATGAAACTCCAACCATTTCAAAGAACAAGAAACAAATCAGAGAACAAGAAACAAAAAATCTTCGATTTTCAGTATCACGAAGAACCTTCTTCAATCCCACTTCGATCTACAATCACCATATATCTTTCGAAATATTTCAAATGGCATATATCATCTTCAACCGGTTCTCCGAACAAGCATATCTCTTTTCCATCGATACTACTCAACTCCGAACCTATTGTATTGAACCACATGCAAACTTCACCTAATCATTGGGGAACTATGTGACGGGCTGGCGTAGGCATCCCTACGAGAGACTCTAAATGATTATTGAATCCCGCATGTACTCCAATATATATGGTATTCATGTATATATAGTTGGTATATACACACATACAACAGATATTGACAAATATCAAGATAAATATCAGGAGTCCCATGACTCGACGATTATTGATATTATGCCCGCCGAATAATATATCATTATTCGATCATTCATTCCATACTCAAAGAATCATTCCCATCTCGTAAAGTATTCAACCATTCTCTCTTATCACAATTTATTAACCTTTCATCTTTAAAATACCTCTATCCCGTATTACGCCATCTAATTCTACCTTAGACCGTAACAGGGACATAAACTGAAAGAGGTACTTTCTAGTACTTGACTCTTGACTATATATGGGAACTGCATATCCATTTTGAAAGTTGGAGAGAGTTATTGGAAGTGTACCTGGTAGGTCAGTTTTATCAGGTACACTTTTAATAGTGAAATGCAGTAAATTCGGAGGGAAAAAAAATGTCTGAGGGACTTTTTTTTATTTTGACCTCACATGGAATATCGCTTATTTTTAGTGATCGTGGCACACCCCTTCTTATTAAGGACCCTATGAAACCTTGTTACGTTACTATAACGTGCACTGGTACGTACCTATCTTTTTCACATGTCACGCTTCACCAAGCTCATCTTTCAACGAAAGAACTCGACCAACCTTTTACAATTTTGACGGCGACGTGTTCGCCTAAATTCTGTGTTTTCATTGGTCCACGTCAAAAAATGCGAAGGACCCAAAAAGGATTCTGGTTGTGTGTTGGACGGAGTTGTGTCTGTAACTTACAGTACCGGTACGTACTTCGTATTTTTTGTCGTGTCTTTTTGGAGATAACTGTGGGTAAGTTACCAGTAATTCAGTGACGGTCCTTCGTTGACAACGAATTCATGAATCATTGACTCAATCCCGATGATCGAATCAAAACTCGTCCCGCGACCGCAATGGCACTCCTCCATCATTAAAAAAAAAAACCTTGCTTCGTAATTTTTCTTCTCTCTTCGCGTCGAAGTGTAAGCAAGATTTCTACCCGCCGCAAATCCGTAATCCCTATCGTGCAAGATTCGATCCTGAATGGCATTTCGACTCTCCAGTAGCAGCAGTACCTGGTCCTCCCTCTTTGGATATAAGAATCCAGGTGAGGTACGTAATTTAGAAATTGCAGTGGATGATCTTGCTTCCTGTTCGACGATGGAAATTATGGTAGCGAAAAGATTTTTCGTTGCTGGTTTTGCGTTATTTTCCTTGGATTAGAGAGACGAGCGACAGTGGGCTAGTGTCGCTGAGAGTACCTCGGTGAGACGCCGGTTATCGTATGGAGATCCCCGTGCCATCTTGGAAATTCCTGCGATGCCTGACAATCTTTTTTTGTATTCATTGCATGTATTATTCATTTCTTCTGTCACTCGTTCCCTCGCAACAGTGTCCTGTACGCCAAATTTGTTTGTTATAGCTAGGTGTCTCGTTGAGGGGCACATTGTGCATAGAATTGTCTCGCCGGACCCGGGTTCGGAAACGCAGTCGATTCATTGTGTTCGCGTACCTGTTCGGTTGTGATTTGCTCGCGACGAGTGAGTGACCCATATCGGCACGACGGGCATTCATTTGATTGATTGATCGATTGATTGATTGATTAGCCCTCGACGAAACGAAGGAACGATGGACGAGAGGAAAATCCCATCGCTAACGATCTCTCCCCCGAGCGCCGCCGAGAGCCTCTTTCTGGGCCTCGCGGCAACTCCCAGCCAAGAGGCGCTCGACGGTGGTTCCGCCTCGTTCTTCCAGAAAGTCCAGGGCGTACTGCGGGCGGGGAGCGTGAGCTCTGGCCTCTCGAAGGCCAACACCGACGACTTTGTGTCCTGCGCCGAAAATGTTAGCGATCTCGACAGCATCGATTCGGAGACGATCACGAACACCGATCTGAACAGATTCAGTGACTGCAACGAGGTGCTGGAACCCAGCCAATACCACCGTGCCTCACCCACTAACGACGCTATCGCTCCCACTGCTCCATCCTCATCTCGCTTTTCTATGGAAACGATAGACGACGACAAAAGCATCGAAAGCGCTAGCACCACTAGCAGCAACTCAAAAAAAAAGTCCAAAATGCCCGCAGGCAAACTAAACAAGAAGAAGGCTGCCGCCGTGGCCAAGACCAAGCCCAAACCCGCTCCCCCCGTTGTCGAAACCGAGGTCGAGAAACCCCAGGTTGCAGTGGAACCCCAGGTTGCACACGCCGACCCCGTACCCGAGGTAGAAGACGAAAAAGAGAAACCCATGAAGGTCGATGCCGCCGAGATCGTCTACGGAAAGGCCAAAGAAATCCTTTTGTGGGGAAAGAGCGTTCCGGTTGTTTCCTTTCTCGTCGGGACCTCCGAACACGTCGCCGGAAAGGCCCTGGGTGTCGTCGGGACCGACTTGGCAGAGGTCGACGGCAAGATCGAGACCGAGCTGACCAAGTTTGACACGGGAGTGCTGAATCCTGCCATTGAGGCCGTCGCCAAGATCCTGATTGGTGTGGCCGGAAAATCGGAAGAAGCCCTAAAGCCCATTATCGAGATGTTGATGGTTCCCATCGGCAAGCTGATCAAGTCTAAGGCCGACGAAGCCACCCCGGAGGCGCACACGGAAAACCCAGAGGTCACGAAGTAAAGAGACGAACGAACGAACGAACGTTTGGACTATCCCCGGTGCGTTTGTGAATAGAAGCAGTAGTGTGCAGTACGAAACGTCAGAAAAGAATGTGGTTCCTTCGCAGCTCTTTCTCGAAGCAACTGTGTAAAACGATAACAACCATAATAACTATGTGAGAATTAACGAATGAATGAATCCGAGAAGCACGCTCCAACAGCGAGTATCACAACGTGCTGACAGCTAATCGAACCACGGAAGTCGTGGAACCGGAAACAAGTGTTGACGCGAAACCAACATAGCGTCGGCGTAAGTATTGCTCTCCAACACCATCGGCATTGTTACCTTTTCGGTTTCCGGAAACGAGTGTTGTGGTGCCATCATGCGCAATGCCCTCGCAATGATGTTTTCGATCCAAGATCGAGTGCGTATCTTTGTTGTTCGAAGATTTATTCTCTCGAATCAATCCATCCATCCATCCATCCCAACCAGGTTCGATCCCGCCGGTTCGAATTCCATTCGGCTGGTCTTGCCTGCTCCGTCTCTTCTTGTCCGGTTCTGTCCTGTGTTTGCAGAGAGCACGTCGGTGGTGCGTCTACCATGCCAATTTCTGTGTTTCTTATGCATCCAGCTTATTACTACTACTCGTAGATGAAATTGTTCCAAAACAAAAATTGCTGAAGATTTGCATCAGGACATTACCAGGTCGTCATACTAACAAACAAACAATCAAACAAGTTTGGTCTGTTGCTTCCAACAGTAGTAGTAGCAGCTATATGAGCCCAAATTGATCGAGGAGAACCCCAACCAGATGAGTTTCTCCTGCACTCAGATAGAACAGCTTTTTGCAGCAGTAGTACTCCAGATCAGGAAAGCTTGTGGAGTGTGATTAGTAATAGTACTATACAGCATCATGGAGGATAGGACAACACACCAATAAAACTCCAGAAACCTTCACATGAGGATTTTTTGGATCTATCTCCCCTACAAGCAAGAACTGGATCTCCAAGAATTGATTCCATAATAGTGAAATAACTTGTGTTTCCATAAATTCTTCTGGTTGCTCCCAGGCAATACCACCTCCTTAGTGTCCAGGTTACCACCATATACTGGATATGCTAGTAGTACTGATCCAACTACTGTAGGGTACAGTTCATACATACAATATGTACTTGAACCATACACCTGGCCCTGCAGTTACTAGCAATTGAGCAGTTAGCAAGCTACTTTGTACAAAAAACATATTCTATGAAATATTGAAACAAAGCAAAAAAACATAGTCTATGAAATATTGAAACAAAGTGTTGTATCCCTGCTGGCACTCATGAAAGCCCGGGATCATCTTTGTGTGATGGTTTCTCTGCATTCAAAAAAGACCAGGATCATCGTGTAATTGTTTCTCTGCATTTAAAAAAAGACCAGGATCATCATGTATTTGTGTATCGTGTAATTGTTTCTCTGCATTTACAAAAAGACCAGGATCATCATGTATTTGTGTACTCCTGGCATTCACAAAAGACTGGGATCATTATGTTCTTGGTAGCTGGCACACACAAAAGACAAAGGATTATATGAATTATTGAGTCAATTGTGTCAAATGGGATGACAATATGACCATTGCGTGAACATTAGTGTTGGGATGGTAACATTTTTCACAGCAGTGGGGGTTGCAAGAAAGGAGCCAAAAATAAATATTCTCATGCTAAATTGCTTAAGAATATTGGCAAAAAAGATGAGAAATTGAAAAGTTGGTTGCAATTCTTAAGAAGTGGTTGCATTAGGGATGAGATGGGTTGAGAAGCAGTTTTCAGATGTAGCATCCTGTCTAGTATTCTGTCTAGAATCCTGTCTTGAATCCTGTTTTGTGTCC
This sequence comes from Pseudo-nitzschia pungens, assembly GCA_037355855.1. Taxonomy (NCBI): domain Eukaryota; phylum Bacillariophyta; class Bacillariophyceae; order Bacillariales; family Bacillariaceae; genus Pseudo-nitzschia; species Pseudo-nitzschia pungens. The sequence continues at coordinate 2,073,189 of CM074764.1, read as the reverse complement.
CCCTGGTGGAAATGTCCCTTTTATTTCCTAGTAAAGTGTGGCAGTATGTATTAAATACATGTGGTAACCAAAGTATCAGGTCCTTTTGACTCAGACTTTTTTCACAGTCCCCATCATACATATGGGGGTGATATAATTGGCGGCAGTGGAATGTTACAAATGTCCCATATATTGCCTCAGATAAGTCATTATTATTTGATGATTAATTGTTTCACTTACTACTACTATTATTTTATTCGTGTTGTCTGCTACTTTTCAACCCGGTGCCTGTCTTTTTTCCACTGCTTGTCCTTTCTCCATTGCTTGCTTTCAAAGGTACTTGTACCATAGTTTGGTAGCCGTACATAAATGTAGTAAAAAAATGGCGCCACAAGGGGGGCTCCAAATGGTTGAGGGCAGGCTTGTAGTAATGTAACTGTAGACAGAAAAAAAATAGCAAAATTCATTATAGTACTGCAAAATTCATAATTCCTCATTGTACCATTAGGATGGCAAATGCTGCCAACACACAGCATAGTACTATTGATCAGCATGGATCTCAATTCTTCTAGCTGTGCATTGCTGAATTGCATGCTTGCTCCTGATAGGGAAGAATACACCAAACTGCGATACAGCAAACTGAAATATGATACAAGGGCAACTGAAATACAATGCAACAATGAGTGAATCACATTAAGATTGGGGGTATTGATCATGGATTTCAAATCTTCTAACTGTGCATTGAGTTGCTTGCTTGATCCTGATAGGGAAGGATACACTGAACTGCAATGCAAACTGAAATACAATGGCAACCGAAATCAGATGCAAAACGGCAATTCAAATGCAATGTGATGGCACCTGAATTACAATATGACAGCAACTGAATTTGGTAGCTGTCAGAATGGTAGTACATCCAATAACAATATCTGTACCCCACAAATCATATTTAAAATAGGGGTTGAATCAATTTTTGGCCCTCATGATTGAAACTTTGCCAACTCAACATGAATTTTCTGACCGTCATATTAATTTGAAGGCCCTTATGATTTTGAAACTTTGCCAATTTAGCATGAATTTTCTCAAGCATGATGCTGCTCATTTCAATTTTCAACCCGTCTGAAAATAAATTGGAACTGATTAACTAATAATAGCAACTACCACGATTCAAAGACCTTCCAAATTATTTTCTCTCTATTTTAAAATTTACAATGCATCATTTCCATCTGTGTCACTGCATCATATTACTTCAGTTGCCATTTCATCTTATTTCAGCTAGCTGCCTTTGATTTGTTTTTTGGTTGCCATCACATCAGATTTCAGTTGCTGTCACATTGTATTTCAGTTGCCATTGCATTGTATTTAAGTTGCTGTCCCATTGGATTTATTGCATTGTGTTTCAGTTGCTGTCCTATTGGATTTCAATTGACCTTGCATTTTATTTCAGTTGCTGTCCCACCATTGGATTTCAGTTGCCATTTCAGTTGACGTTGCATCAGATTTTGGTTGACTTTGTATCAGATTTCAGTTGCCATGTTCAATTTATTTCAGTTGCCATTGTGTCATATTTCAGTTGCTGTTGCATTGTATTTCAGTGTACTCTTCCCTATCAGGAGTAAGCAGGCAACTCAACAATGCAGAGTTAGAAGAATTGAAATCCATTATCAGTACCTCCAATCTTGATGTAGTTCACTTAGCTTTCAGTTGCCATGCTGGTATCATATTTCAGTTGCCATGGCATCATATTTCAGTTGCTGTTGCATAGAATTGAAATCCAAGATCACCAGCAGCAGTACCTCCAATCCAGATGTGCTGTGTGTTGGCATTTCCTATGTAGTGTTAGAAACCTGCCCTCACCCACTTAGAGTTCTCCCTGCTGCACCATAATTTTTGACTACCTTTATGTACTGCTACTACCTACCTGCTTTCATACTAGTAAGTACCCGCAGTGTTATCACTATACCACAAAAAACATGAAGCATCCAGCAAGGCCCAGCATCCTATGTAGCATCCTGTTTACAGTCGTCCATCTGTTAGCACCATGTATATCTTGCAATATAGGACTGTTACTAAGATCTGGGGTATGTAGATCTGGTGCATATCCTGCTATTTGAAAGGCCCAGCATCCTGTTTGGTATCCCCCTAACCCCAGTACGGTTCTGTGTATCTGTTAGCACCCTGTCTTGCTAATTAATTTACTTGCTAATATACTTGTTGCTAATATGCTTGTTGCTAATATGCTTGTTGCTAATATGCTTGTTGCTACTAATATGCTTGTTGCTAATATGCTTGTTGCTAATATGCTTGTTGCTAATATGCTTGTTGCTAATATGCTTGTTGCTAATTTGCTAATTTGCTAATGTGCTAATTTGCTAATGTGCTAATTTGCTAATGTGCTAATTTGCTTGTTTGCTTGCTTGCTTGCTTATTCGTTGCTTGTAGTAGCTCTTGACCTCAATAATAGTATAATATGATGTGATTCTTAGACTGGTAGGAGATTATGACAATGGAGACTGATAAATTGAGGATGGAGGCTGAGATAGTATGAGGATGCAAGCATTTGAGGACAGAGCACCATGAGCAATTAGAACCAGTATGAGGATGAAGCATGAGAAATTCTGAGGGTGGAACATGAGAAATTATGACAACGGAGTCTGAAACGTTGTTATAAGGACTGAGTCTGAGAAATGATGACCATGGAGACTGAAATGGAGACTGAAAGAGCATAGGGACTGAAAAAATAAGACTGGGCTAAAATTTTCATGAAGGAGGTACCTACAAAAAATTTAAAGGATTGGGGTTTGAAGAATATGGGTCGTGTTTTAGACCTACAGAAACAGTTATTGGACCTATCTCTATGGGATTGTTAGTATCTTGTAGTATCATTTGAGTGTATGCAATGGGGCTTGAATAGTATCCTCTGTAGACTCGCTGTTTGCTGCCACCAGTACTCTATGTAACATGCTAGTAGCGTTACAATCCTATCATTCCCATCTCGTAAAGTATTCAACCATTCACAATTTATTAATCATTCATATTTAAAACACCTCTACCCCCCCGTATCACTCCAACCATGCTACTGCTGTTGTTATTGCTGTTGCTCTTTCCATTGCTGACAGGCAAATATTAAAAGAGAGCTAGTACTGGCGCATAGGTACCTTCTTAGCTCATCCTACTAGGAGTATGATATGCTAAGCAGGATCATGCTAAGCAGGATCATGCTAGGAAGCAACATGAGGCTTTCTTGCAGGATACTACTAGTAGCAGCAGCAAGAGTGTGAGACAACAGGCAGGCTGCTATGGGGTTGCTACTACTGTCTGCTACTACTACTGCTGCTACTACTACTACTACTCAGTAACTGCTGCTGGGTCCTAGTAACCTTGGATTTGTACTAGTACCTACTTCTATCTGTAGTAGTACTAGCAACCCCCAAGCTGCCAGTGCTACGTTGAAATTCCCTCTTTCAAAGAGTGGCGGCATCTTTTCAGGTTACTGAGCTGATAGAACAAGAAGCTATTACTAACCCGTAACTTACTCGTCACTTACTCGGTAAGCTTACTCGTGGTTGTAGAAACAGGATGAAAGTTCAACCGTCAACAAAAGATTCACAAGACCTTCTTACTTTCCTAACGATTCTGAGAAACAAGAAAAAGGTTTCCTGGCAGGCCAAGAGGCGCGCAAAAATTCCGGCTTTCCATGCCCCGTACGGTACGAACAAAATTTTATTTCTTATCCCACTCCGACCCGGCCACTCCGACCCGGCCACTCCGACTTAAAATCATTATTACGCTATTTTATATTTTCCTACCGGTAAGTTACTCCGACATGCAGTTCTTAATTCTTGCTTTTTGGAACCGCAAGGGTGACGTATCTTCCTCGAACATCGCTGGTTCGCCATCTATTGTTCTTTACTTCCGTTGAAATTGTTTCCACCAATTAAATGTCATCACTAACAGAGAATGGCACCAGTAACCTTACGCTGTTGCAAAGAAAGACATTTAAGATGTCCCCGATTGTTGTCCGTATTATTGAAAACAGAAACCTTCATGCAAGATGCCAACAGCTGATGTCCAAACCAAGAGGTTTTAGATTTCTTGGAGTTTGACCGCCATAGCTCGATGGCACGAGTTCTCCTCTGTCATCCAAGAAATCAACAATGAGACAACGGCATACGGTACGGTAGGTTACCGTTAAAAGGCAAGACTAGTCGTACTAAGGTTATCTTACCGTACGGTATTCAACGACGGCATCAAAGGAAACATACGCACAGTGCGAAGGAATACGTACAAAAATGGGTTCGCTGTTTGCTCTGAAGTTTTCACGGAAACAACAGTAACCGCGGTCACTTCCATGCTTGCACGAAAAACCCTGTGAAGATTAGGCGACTGCTCCCGCAAACGCCTTGCGAAGTCTTGGGCTCCACCACTCGTACCGTACACCGCTCATTATCGTTCGTTGCATCCCAAGAGTTCAGATCAATCACGAAATGGATCACTTTCCCCGTCTCCAGTGATTGTAAAAGAAACCCACAATGGTCGTCCCAGTTGCTACTTCCGCTTCTATCAGCAGGGTGGTTTCGCGCTCGTCTAGCGGGGCGTCCATCGCCGACGATCTGGAGAACGTGATTCTGAACGAAAGCTCTCGCTGCATCGATTCGGAACAAGGCTACAAAGGTACGGATTTCGATTCGATCTCTCTCTCTCTCTCTCTCTAGTCACCGGATGTTGAAAGATGATTCCATTGATTGATTTGATTCCAATCTTTTTTGCAACACCGAAAATGGAAGAATCGATGATAACAAACAAATAATCATCTCGATGATCTCTCTCTTATCGTCTCTTTTCGTCCTACAATCACCAGACGAACTGGCATTCTGCAATCGCCTGGCCTGTATCTTGACCAAAGAGAGAGAATTGCCCAAGCTCTGCCAGGGGTTCCCCACGGTTGTTCAGTCGGTGAGGAAGCACGCCGAGCAACAGGAGCGGCAAGAGAGCTTTCACCATGCCCTGCAACGGAATCTTCAGAGACACAACTCGGGAACTTTTGCCATGCCTCCGATCTCCGATCGCTGAATGACACTGCGATGTGCACACGCTTCCACACAAACCCGCACCAGCACACACAGACACACACACGAACACACAAATGCGATTGCACACCAACGCGTCCGAACGAAAATACTAAGTCTCCATGTCACTTGAACCACCAGCACCAGCACCACCACCACCAGCCATTGCACTATCCTTGCTCCAGCATCTCATGTCAACGTTGCGAGAGGGACAAGCAGATGCTTTCTTGTAGATTGCGCGACGAAAAATACATAATAATAATAACTCTATTATTACCCAGTCTCGTCCATGCTGGTAGTTCTATCAGGTTTACCGAGCACTTTATTGTGTGGAAATGCGGAACTCACACGCACTACGGTCGCACCATGGGTGCTATGCTATTGCTGCTGCCATTCTCCAACACGTTGAAACGAATGTGGTCGACATCAAACGAATGTGGTCGACATCACCGCAAACAAAGGAGTGACTCCTTGGGATTCGCTTGTGCCTGTCGCGAACAATACTTGAAACGCGACGACCCATCAAGACTCGATTGTCGAGCATATTCTCTTCTAGCTAGTGAGTGCGAGTGGTGCTTGTTGCGACCGGAACTTGGTGACCAATCCAATGCATCAAATGCGGCATAAATGAAACCTTCCACTTCGATCGGTTGCACCGAGTGCCAACGCATACGATACAGTACATGTAGGATCTAGTCGTGCTTTTGTAGTCGTTTGTGTCCATCATGTCTCGGGGGGATGCCAACCGATTGGAAGCACTTTCTCTAAATTTCCTTAACAAGAGCATTTCTACCAAAGTACATCCACGCGAGAGCGTACTTTTTACAACATTGTAACTACGTGCAAATATTAGATCACCGAACATTGAAGCATAGTTGTTTCAACGCGTTGGGACAGCAATGGCTAGCATCCCGGAGATTGTTACGTCGTATCCGTAACGTGGGGCTGCCGTTGCAACGGTCGAAAGAGAAAGTCGTGCCCGTCACCGTCGCAATCCGGATCCCGATCAACGTTGCACGCGGCTTCGTCGCAACTGCTGCCGTCCTCGATACCGTGTTCGTCCTCCATCGGGGGATCGGCCTGGACGTGGCATGGATGGATCAGTTCCCCGGTTGCGCTATCGATGTACATGTCCCGTTCGAGAACCACATTGTGCCAGTCCCAGCCCTCGGCCGAAAACTCTTCGGCGTTCCGCTCGGCCATCTCGGCCAGTTCCTGGCTGTTGGACCACAGGCATTTCTTGATGCGATTCGAATACTGGTACCTCGACGGGATGGACAAGACGGTGGCTTGTTCCTTGAAATGCACTGCAGGAGATCGGAACGCAGCGGCAGTCGCTGCGGCATTCCGCACATTCCGAGGAGGATCCTCGAGTCGTCTGCAGTTTCGCCCGTGTGTCGTGTTCTTGTTGATGATGTTGTTGGTGGCGACGTTGCTTTCGATTCTGTCGCAACGGATGACGTTCCTGCCCGGGGTAGAAAGATCCGCCGTGCAGCTTGTCGGAGACGTCGACTCGATGGAAAGCGCATCGTCATCATGATCACCGTTGTAGTGATTGCTGTCCCGCTCGTCATTGAGGTTTACCATCACGGGGGTGGCATCCCCCAAGATGGAACAATCGTGCGCGGTTTCTGGGACCAACCGGCCAACACTGTCGGCAAACTTTGTCGTTCGCCGGAATGATGAGTGATCGGCAGTCGTTCTGGTGGTGGTGGAGCGTTTGAAATAGCCCAACCGATTCAACAACCGAGTCCTCGTTTGCTCGTCGGCACCGGAATGTCGCTGAGCATTGGTCATCATGATGATTGCCATTGAAGCAATCGAGATTGGGAAAGCTCTTTTGAAAGTTCCTGCAGATACTATTTGTCCGCAAATATGAACCCGGAGTTCTCTAACAGTGGGATGTATCAAACGTTATCGGGTTTTCATCGACTATTTCAATGGAAACGTAACCTTACCGTATTCGTATCGCCGGTGGATCAAATTGAATACAAAAGAAATTCGATCGCAAATGATTATGATGGTACAGGTAAAGTTTTCTCGCAGTTACTAACAACGGAACTTTGATGTCAACATCGGAAGAAAAGAAGAACTCTTATGCCCTGCGAACAATTGGCGCCACCTGCGTATCTTATCGGTAGTTGTTGGGGACTCCAATCACGGTGATGTAATTTTGCGTGGTTCTTTGGTCTACCCTACAGATTTTTCCAGCGTCATGAGAAGTTCCGTCAGAAACGGTTTGTCGTGAAATTCGTCAAATTTTCGTAGAACGATTCTTTACGATTGTTCATACATAAAGGGTCGTTGCCTCCACTATCAACATCATCATCTGATTCGTTGATTTCGATTTGTGACATTAAAAGCAGAGAATGGATTCTTTTTTGCTCTCGTCCTTTTTTTTGAGATGATGATTCATTCATTCATTCGTCCATCATGATCAATAATATTCGCTCGTTAAATAGGAAAAAATATTATCCAGTAGAAGTTCTCTCACTCGTACGCAGAAGAATTTCGTACGTACGATCGAAAGACAGATGGTGCGTTACCGGTATGGCTTCCGAGGCAAGGCACAAGTTTGCAGTGTGGATAGCACGGAACCCAGACGACGGAGGAAGTGCAGACCGGCATATCCCACAGAGATGCGCAGCGGTTGTCATTATTTTTTCGGACGGACTCGTAACCTTACCGGTACGTTACGTGAAGTAAGTTCGCATTTGTACTTATTACTAAGGTTACCGGAATTACCCGTAAGATTACGTACGTACAAGTACTAAATTTTGTTTTATTGTTTTGATTGATTGAAAAAGCGTTTCTGTTCTTTCAAGTTTCACAGATGCGACAACTATTGGTGCATATCGGTACGTCAGTAAGGGTAAGGTTACTCGTAACCTTACGGGCACTCGTGCCGTAGCCTTCCAACATCATGTCCTTTGTACTGAAAACATTTACAGAATACGAAGTAAGGTTTACTGTACGGTAATCATCAGAACCATCATCATTAGCTGCTCAGTTGCATGTTTCTCGGTGAAAGAGTACCGTATTGCAAAAACCGGGGATGCGCCACAGAATAACAATGATTCGAGCCCTAGCTCGAAAGGCAATCGCCGCCGCATTCCTTGTTGCCGGTTGTTCGATCCACTGTAACATGATCCATTTCCGACCTGTTGATGCCTTCACATCCTCCACCGGAGGTGCCATCAGAGGCGGCGACGAGGACGAGCCACGCAACGGGGTGGATCCAGCAATCGAAGAAGCTATTCGAATGTGCCGCGCCAAGATCGCGGAAAGCGACGCCGATCATCCATCCCTGTATCCCAAAACGAGGATGCGACTGGCGGTAATGCTGCATAGCGTGTCGAAGAAGGAAGGGAAGAACCACGACGAGGAAATCCTGTTTTTGTTCGAGACGGCCGCTACCAATGAAACGCTCAGTTCTAGCGAACAAATCAGCGCGTGGACGAACGCTGCTCGTTTCACTCCCGACCCGGAAGCGAAGCGAAAAGTCTTGTCGCGGGCCCTGGCAGTTTCGTCGGGGGACGACGATGCCGATGAGGACAGCAACGATCGAGCGGCACAGCACACTCAGACCTTTGGGATGTACGTGCGCAGCCTGTTGCAAGACTGTGACAAACTCACCCCGCAGATCCGCGGGAATTCCGAATCGGCTCGGTCCGCCCGAACGCAATTGCTCGGCCTGTTGCGAGAAGGACTCGATCTCTGTGACTACGTCGAGGAACGACTGATCCCACGGGAACCTACCGTCGACGTTTATCGTGGAGTCTTTCTGCGAAAAACTTACAAGAGTGTCTCGCCCACTACCTCGACGGCTACGTCCGTGATGATTCTGGACGCCGAGGGTTCTATGTCAAAAGGAGCTCCGAGAGACAACGATGGCACGGGTCCGCTGCAAGTCTATGCCGCCTATGCCGCTGCCGCTTCTAAAAGTCATTCCAACACGCTTCGAATGGTGTACGGTGTTGAATTGCCATACGGAAGCTTGCCACCTACGTCCGGTCTGGCTGCACTTGCGGAAGCAAATGCTGCCTCGATCGAGGACTCGTGCACCGAGTTATTGCACCATGTCATTCTGGCCGCATCGGCAGCGAGGGAGGCTCGCTCGACCACCGCAGAAGACGAGCAGTTACGGTTTGGAACCGCGCTTATTGAGAGCGAGCTTGGTGATCACATCCGCAAGGAAACGAAGGTTGAGTTCTGGAACGCGATCGGGGTTTCCTTCAAGGCTCGGGGCGACTCCAAGACCGCGGCCCGCATGTTTCGCAGGACGCTGGACGTCGATCCAGAAGATGGCCACGCCAGGGTCCAGCTGGCCAGCCTGGGAGACAAAGCCGCCACTTCTTCCACGTCGCTGTCAGCGGACTACGTGTCCGGTTTGTTCGACGGGTACTCGGAACGGTTCGATCACGAGCTCGTCAATATCCTGAAGTACAACGGTCATGTCATGGTGGCAGACGCGGTTAAGAGACATGTCCCCTCCTCGTTTGCAGGTTCACCATGGACCATGATAGACCTAGGGTGTGGGACGGGCCTGCTCGGGAGCCTCTTTCGGGAGTTCTCGCCTCCCGATGCCACCGTGTGGGGCGCGGATCTTTCGCACCGAATGGTCCTGCAAGCTCAGGGTCGGACAATTCCAAACAACAGCAACGCGCAACCGGTGTACGACGCCGTATCGGAGATGGAGGTGGTGAAATTTGTGGCGCAGCTGGAGACCAACAGCGCGCATGTGGTGGGGGCCTCGGACGTCCTGATTTATGTGGGAGACCTGAACGAATTGTTTCGAGAGTGCCACCGCGTCCTCCTCCAGGATGGCCTGCTGGCGTTCACGGTGGAATTCCCTTCGCCCGACGAAACCCATGCGAGCCGCCATGTTGCAAAGCACGGGGTTGGCCTGTTGAAAAGTGGCAGGTTTGGCCACAGTCGAAAGTATATCGAGGGACTCGCCAGGGAGTATGGGTACGATGTATTGGAATGGGAAAGAGGAGTGTTGCGAAAACAGGCAAACGAAGATGTGCAAGGAGCGGTTGCAGTCCTACGGAAACATCTGTGAATTCTTCGGGGTTGCGAGAGAACGAGCTGCCGTTCCGTCACTCGTAACGTTTCAAATAATGATGGAAAGCTTCGATCATTCAATGCTTGTCTGCTCCTCTTTAGTGGTAGGGGACAGAGTGCTTGAAAACTTGTGCTGTTTGTGGCAACATAATATAGTTGTCAGGGGTTCAATGATTCCAACTCTCAAGATGGACGTTTCTTTTACAAGTGAATCGAGCAAGTCGGGGCTTGACAAAGTCCTCGTCACAGAGTAACGATAACCAGCAATTGTGTATTCGGTTAGGGCCTATTCTTCTCGGCTTTATACCGATCACTTACGCATACTGAGAATCAATGCAGATTGATCTGTTGTTCTCTACAAGAGATAACCACATTTTGTGTTGGCGTATTTGCAGCCAAGCCAAAACGAAGCACTCGTACTTCGTAATCATCAACCACGCCAAATCCATCGAAGATATTTTGGATTTGGTTGTAATTGCCTTGGAATAAATTGCCATGTTCCTGGTCATAACATTGATGCTATTGATTGATTCAGTCGACAAAGAATGATAAACAAAAGTGTGATGAAATACGCGATTTTTTTGTGGAAAAGTGAAATCAGCGTTGCGTTCCATGAAAAGTTTTCAGTATGATCGATGTAGCGACTGCATGTTGTTACAACTCGTAAGAATAGTAAGTCGGTACGAAGAGAACAAGCACGGCACTCCACCAGGATGACCATAATCGTCAAGAGGTGCGAGACGATGCAGAAAGACACGAGATCACGGACATCGAGGGGATTGCAGCTACGAACAAAACGACTAGGGATATAATGCAAAAACAAAATGAGACGCGAAACTACAAATGGAATAAACCGAACCGGGCTGGGTAGGTGTAATCGATTCTTGCAGTAGATCGACTAACATTTGTTTGTGTCCATTTGATATCAGCAGCAGCAGCAGCAGCAGCAGCGATCGATTGCAGCAGCACCAGCACCAGCATTATCATGTGTTCTTGAAGACTGGGATCATCATGTATTTGGTTGTCTGCAGTCGCTCACGAAAGACCATGATCATCGTGCAAAGACCAGGATTGTCGTATGTTTGATTCTTTGCATTCAAGAAAGACCGGGATCATCATGTATCTGATTCTATGCAAAGTATATTTGTTTCCCTGCATTCCTTATTTGTTTCTCTGCGTTCCCGAAGGACCAGGATCACAGTTCGCTAGTTTTCCTGCATTGCATTCCCGAAAGACCGGGATCGTAGTCTATTTGTTCCCCCCCAACCACGAAAGCCCAGGATCACCACGTATTTATTACCCTGCACGAACGAAAGGTAGAAAGACCAGGATCATCGTGTAGATGATTCGCCGCACCACGTATTTGTGTCCCTGCACGCACGGAAGACAGGGATCATTGTGTAATTGTTTCCCTTGACTCACGAAAGACCGGGATCATCATGCATCATCTACACTCCCAAAAGACTGGTATCATCGTGTGATTGTTTCCCTGCATTCCTGAAAGACTGGGATCGTCGTGTATTTCATATTGTCTTCACTCCCAACAGACCGGTTCCCTTCGGTCGCTCACTAATTCCTCTGGCAAAAATAAGAAAAATCTTTTGTACTCGTATTGTACGTAAGGTCTTACGGTACAACTAATTCGGTGAAGTTACTGACCCTCGATTGGAAGTGTGATAACATAATGGAGATTAATTGAGATGATTCGTCTCCTTTTAAACATTCAACGATGTACGATTACATTTTTGAAGGATAATAAATTACTGCTAGAATTTTAATAAAGCCTTCTGTGTTTCGAGAATTGACTTTGACGACAGGATCGGTAGGGGAACAATTCTCATTTGAATTTGCGATCATGGGCTATTCTTTTATATCCCCTGAATGACCTATTGGTTCCTTTATCTTCAAGTAATTAATGTTACTAGGAGATTTCGTCCAAACCTTAATTGTTGGATTGTCAATCCCACCTTGATCACTAAAAACCTTTTTGTTGTCGTCGTACCGGTAGGAAAGCCCGGTGATAAGTGCACGAAATACATCACGTCTAGGCTAAGCTTACCACTCTAGTAGAAAATAACCGACTTTCATGGAGGCTACTACAACATTTGAAAAGAGAAATAAGGGAGCGTCACTTGGACATCAAACATCATCCGATTGTTCTTATCTCAAAACGATTCCGTCCTACATACACATTGATCAATTGCTGTCTTCATCTGACAGGGGTAGCAAGAGAAAAAAGCGGCGCACACGCAATAATCATCAACAGATCTATGAGATATCTATAAACAACAATAGGAGATAGTTCTGACAAAGTAGTGTACGATGACTCAATCGAAGTGGAGAAACATGCCAAAGATTTTCATCGTTTTGTTGCTGCAATACATCTATTTTCCAGATTTCGGGTATGCATTTCCATCGAACACAACAAGCTTTGGTAGACTATCATACGATGACTACGGTTTGGATCGAAGAGAGCTTGCGAGTTTATCACAGAAATGGAACGTGACAGAGAAGGAAGTAATTTTCGATGCTCTGGAGTTCCAATTGAACTACATTGTCAGCGACTTCATTTTAAATTCAATGATACAGGCGGTAGCATATACAAGAGAATGCAAAGATGAAGGTGCTGAAGTCCCATATTCTCATCTGGCTTACGATGTTGTCTTTGATGATACTCCTCCGGGAGATGGAGACAATGAGAGAAATATTGCGATTGATGTTAAGGTCCAAGATCAAGTGGACTCGATGGTTTACAAGGACATTTATGATCCAGTGACTGGAGCAAAATCGGCAGAGGTCTTTTTTTGTATGCGATTCAGTCTAATGACAGATACAGCCACACCAATTGAAGCTAACTATTTGGAGACAATTATCGGCTTTACAGCGAATTTGACTGCGGGATTTCAAGTTGACACCGTTTTCGTGGAGCCGAAGGACAAAGTCGTTGCAACTGCCGTGAAGGCATACGAGGTGGATGCTTATCTATGTGACGAGAGCAATCAACCTGTGACTGGGGAAGCGTTGACTACAGCAAGAACCCAAGGAGAAGTCGTGCGGGTATGTGTAACACCAAATCAGGACGCTCGAGATGACGACATCTTCATGAGAGAAATCAAAGAATTTACCTGGTTCAGAGATTATGGAGGAGCACTGGGAATGGTCTCACAAGTTGCCGTACAAGATTCGAAAGAAGCTCCAAATTTCTTGACCTTATTGTACTGTATAAGAGGAAACATTGTTTGCGCCTTTGAATCAATACTCTTTGCATCTATGTTTCTTGTTCCAGGCGAAGTTTTTGGAACCGGTACCGCTCTCATGCAATTTGGCAACAGAACTGGTAGAAGGCAACTGGGCGATTCAGAAAGGTCATCCCTGTCAAGATTATTGCAGGGGGGCAATGAGGACATTCCCCCTTCAGAGTTTGACCTCTCGTATGAGCTCCGCATGGGGGAGAAATTCACTGGAATATTGAAAACATCATCATCATCAAAACTTAGCTCGATCTACTCAATGATAGTCACGGGGGTGACTATATCTTTGACGCTGATGATGATAACGTGATAACGCCTTCAATCCAATTTTACTTTCAAAAGTAGTTATACATTCTCGTAAAATATAGAATACAACAGACTTAGATAATACCAAAATTGAATGACTTCCAGGGAACGGTCGCTGTAATGCTAAATCTATGTCGAACAGCACCTCACTCTTCCACTCTCGACGAGTTGTGGGATGAAGAGTGTATTGAATCATTTCACAGGCTATTCGATTCTGTCAATTGTATAGTTATGTTGTAGAAAATGTCCCCAATTCCCCCCTTTGCAGATCTCTTACGCTAATACTCTTCTGTGTAACTTGGGGAAGTATCCATAATGGCAGCGCTAACGAAACGATCGATGGAGTGTTGTATATCATCAACAGCGTTGGTTTCGTAGTACCAAGTCGACGTTGTTTCAGGTCTGAGAGCACACATGTCAAGCATCAAGGCAATCATCCAGCTTTCTGGGGTAAGATTCGGTTTCGGAAGCCGAACGAAAGTCCCTCTATCGTTCGTCTGTCGTGGAAGTAACCAAGCATAGCTTCCTCTATGGAATTGGTCCTTCGGAATTGGAACAAACACTGCGATCTTACTTAGCACATAACACGCTTGATTGTATGAAAACCACAAATCGTCGTCCCATCCCAGCCATTTTTCCACGGCAAGTTGTTGCCATTCTTCTAGCTTCGCATAATCGAACTCTCTATCTGTTTCTGGTATCCTCATGTTCCTTTCCGCGGCCATCTTTCTTCTTTCTAGCCGTCCCTCTTCGACCTGATACCAAGATGAATTCCAATCGTACTGTGTCCATTCGAGGAACTCCGTGACATCGTTCTTATCGTGGGGCTTGTAGGATACATCTCCTGCATACGACCTTGGGACAGGAATATATGTCACTCCCAGATCAACGTCTTCAATAATTCCTATAGAGGAAATCACCGCCATCATTGGTTCAAATACCTTGATGTTTTGGGGTATTGCTATTTGAAATTCGTGAGGTAAAGTTATGTTGTGATAATGTAATTCGCAATCGAGCATCCTAGAGTATACCAGAAGCATGTGGACGTGAAGCCATTCTGCAGGAGATAAAAGATATTTCAACCGCGGTCGGACTGTCAAAAGTTTGCGATACGTCTTCATAACTAGAGACTTGTATCCTTCATTCCTGATAGTTGCGTGGATTTCTTTCATCTTCGTTACCAGCCCACAATCGACGTCCTTCAGGAACGAAACGCTCTTGCCGTAGTAGAGGGTATCTGGTAAACGATCCTTCGACCCCGAAGAAGGCGCTTTGCCGGCTTTCACCTCAGTTCTTTTGTGATAGCGATATAAGCGTGGTGCTTTGGGAATTTTTTTGTCCTTCGTTGTTTCTTTCATTGGTATTTTTTCTCTTCTTGTTCTTTCAGGCTTCCTCGTTCTGCTCAGAGGTTTTTGACGGGAGTGGGCTCTTACTCCTTCACTTTCTGTCGTTTTTGGATAAGCTGGGTTACTACTCGACGGAACTAATTTTAGTGGATATTTTGATTGACGAGTATGTTGTTTGCGAGGATCGAAACTGGAACCAGACTTTCGTGGATGTCGATTAGGTTTTGACTTGGTCTTGCTAAAGGAACGTAGTGGTTTCGGTGGTCTTGGTGGCTTTGAAGAATACCGCTTTTTGGAAGCAGTGTCTCCTCTCGATTGAAACGATGTATATTTATTCGATTTCTCATCGTGAAATTCGTTCGCATTTATAGGGTAATCCGAAGGGAGCGCAGGAGGCTTGCTCATACTGCTCACTGAACTGTTGCTGCTTGAGTAATACCCATCGGACCACGACGATCCCCTAGTGGGCTTGCGGCGTCTGCTTGTTGGTTTTGGCTTTGGCCTGTTGGTGCTGCGTCGTACAGGAGCACCGGGCCTAGATTGTGCAGATTTTCTGTCGGAATAGATCCGTCGGTCCTCTTCATCTCTCGACTGATCCGAAGAACTCGTCTTTTGCCTGTGTTTTGAAGGACTTGCGGATCTTGATTTGGAATATAGAGATTGGTTTTCTTTTCCCCGTGATTGATCCCTAGAAGCTGGCTTTGGTCTGCTTGTACCGCACGTCACAGTGCTACTCGTCATTCTTGGAGAAGATTTTGCGTCCGACTGTACGGACTGGTCTTCGTTTACCCCTGCTCGATGTCCGAGAGTTGGCCGTGGTCTGCTGGATCTCTCTTTCAAATCACTGCTAGTCGTTGTATGGGAAGACTTCGAGTCAGACCGTAGTGGCCGATCTTCGTGCCCCTTTGATGGATCCGTGGAAGTCGACTTTGACCTGCTTTTAATGTGTTTTCGAGAAAAACTACTACGTGTTGTTTGAGGCGATTGTGTATTGGAATGCTTCGATTGATCATCTCTCTCGGACGATCCAGAAGTGAATGATCCAAAATCCTCGCGCGGTATCTGGTCTCTGCTCCCAACATAGTGAATGATGGTTTCCAGTATTTTCTCGAAGGATCCAATAGTCACGGGAGTCTCTTTGACACCCAGTGCATCACTTGTTTGTGATTGCTGCTGCTGCTGCTGCTGCTTCTGTTGTTGTTGTTGTTGTTGTTGTTGTTGTTGATGATGTTGTTGTTGTTGTTGTTGTTGTTGTGACAATGGAGAACTGGAGCTCCCATTGGCTTTCTCCCCGCTAGTATCCCGGTCTTCCAACCCATCGCTACTTCGTCCTTCGGCAGTAGAGCATTCTTCGATGTCCTCCAGCATTTTAAGATACCGCTTGAATGGGGAGGACGTTTCCACCGTCGTCGAGATGCTCTCATCGGGTGTCCTTTGCATTCGATCCGACGAATTCATCGACGATGATAGGGATGCCATTGCGTTTCTGCTGTCGTGTGCCTCAACACTCGAGATGAGTGTCGAATCCAGCATGGAGGAAAAAGAAGGAGTTGCACTTGCACCCCCGGGTGGATTCGGCGAAGTACGAGAGGAAGAATGCTCGTCGCTGGGTACGACTGGCTTAGACGAAGCCGAGGACGACGAGGTTGTCGGCTTGCGCTCCCAACTGGATGAGTCTTGGATCGTGGAAATGTCTTGGATTGTGGATTTGCTGCTCTCCAGAGCCGTGGTCGATATTCCAAAGGACGCAGGCGACGAGGACGATAACGAAGACAGGACTCGTGCTCCGGAATAGTTGGGAACGCGCATCGATCGACTGATGTCTGCAACAGCACCCGAGGTGTGTTGCGAGGACGAAACCGACGACGAAATAATTCTCTTTGCTTCCGACCCGGCACCATCGCGCGAAACCCCTGTTGCACCTCCTCGATGATCCGTCGACGACGAAATCGCGTCGGACCTGCTGTCCAGAGCTATTGCCGACAGTGGATCCGATAGCGACGACGATGCGTTCGATCTCCTTCCCAGCTTCGACACGGATTGACTGCTATCGAGGATGGATGCCATCGATGCTGACGCGGACTGACTACTGTTCTTGGTCGCGCTGCTCGGTAACCGATCCGATGACAAAATTGTCGAGGACGAAACGGATGTCGTGGGTGCTTGCCGCTCCGATCCCGACGGAATGTCGTTGGAAGTCGATTTGCTCTCCTCGGCCTCGTCGACGGGAGGAGTTTCTTCCAGAGACAGAACGGTGGAGGCCAGTGTCGTCGCGGCGTTTTCCTCGCGCGACTCGGCCAGTGACAAGAGCGTATCGTCCACATACCTGGATTGCTCCAGAGACATGCGTCCCGACGAGACCATAGTAGGATCAAACGACGTCTCCATCACCTTCGGAGGTGGGTCGGGCTTGGGTTTGGCTCGTTTTGGTGACTCGAAGGTCTTGAGGGCCTCGAAAAAGGGAATAAATGACTTCGTGGAGTCTTTTAGGTTGTCGTCCTCGTCGTCTTCCACCACTTCCTCCTCGCCGACGCGAAAATCGAGATCCGAGAACACACTGGCTCTACTTTCGTTCCGTATATCTCCAGGATCTTCCTCGGAAATGGTTCCGGATATGGGACGCCGCCCGGAATATCGAGAAGTCTCAGGGTCTCGTTGCGGAGCGTCCAAGAAAGGAAGCTGCTTCGACGAATAATACAAAAAGCTATCCTCGCTGGTGTCACTCGCCCGGCTGCTGCCTCCAGCGTCGTAGGGAGAGACTCTATGGGCTTCCAGCGACGACAGCTCAATGCTGTCGTCGTCGTCGTCGTCGTTTTCTTTTTCTTCTGCTTCTTCCGAAGACCACGTCGCTGCCGGGGAGGATCCTCGCTGGAAGCCAAACGAGTCGTAGTAGTCCCTGTAGTAGTCGTGATCTTTAAGTTCATCGTCAGGTTCGTTCTCAATTCCCTGATCCAGCGAACCACCGATCGAAAACAACCCCGAAGACCCCACGTCGTCGTCTTGTGAAATCCACTCGGATCCGTCCTCGTCGTCGTCGTAGGAAGCTACACCATCCCCCTCGGTTCCGTCCGCCATGCCCAGATTGTAGCTGTACTGTCCACACTCGAAGCTGCTGGGATTCGACGCGTTGGACTGGGAATCCGAGTACTGCTGGTGTTCTCCGATGGTGGGAAGGTAGGATTCCGACATCACCCCTGAGAATCCGGTGAAGTTCGGGGTATCATCGCGCTCGGGGTCGCCGGTGGATTCACGAACGAACGGTGGGAGGTATGCGTCTGGAAGGCTCTCGTCGGCACTATCCGCGTTCCTTTCGTTTTCGTTTTCGACGGAGACCTCTTGCCCGAGCGAAGACGGAACCACCGTGGGTTCCAGTCCCACGTTGGCGCGTCCGAAGCCTCGCTCCCTAATCTCGGAACGAGTGGCGTCCGGGTCTTCCTCTTTGCCCATCGTTGAAAGATGGGCTTCTGGAAGACTTTCTCTGTCACCGGTCTCTCTATCGTAGGTCTCTTCCTCGTAGGTCTCTTCCTCGTAGGTCTCTTCTTCGTAGGTCTCTTCTTCGTAGGTCTCTTCCTCGAATGAACGCGAACGGTCCTCTTCTTCCTCTTCCCCGTAGTCATCCCCGTCGGACGAGTGGTGGTTGTCGGTGCCCGAGTTGTAAGTTTCCTCCTCGTACGTGTATTCCTCATCGTCGTCGTAATCGTCTCGATCGTTGTGGTCCCACTCGTTGGACGACGACCCTCGCAATCTCTTTTCATCGTTTCGGGACGAGGCAAAGGAGGCAAAGGACGAACTGCCCACTCCCGTTGACCATCCCTTGTCGTCCGTCGATGGGGAGGGAGCCGGAGCCGAAGACTTGGTTAGGAGGAGCAGCTGCTCGTAGTCGTATTCCTCGTCGTATTCCTCGTCCAGAGCATCGAACGGGTTGTCGGTAGGCGTGCCAAAGGGTTCGTTGGGAGGACTCACGGGCCCACGGTGGGTGAAGGGAGCGGCAGAAAACCCCGCAGCCGAGGTGGCATCGAAATCGCCGAGGTCTGTCTCGGCAAAAGGTCGTTCCCCGTGTTGTGAATCTTCTGGTGATGGTGGTGAGTCTCGAAAGGAGTGGTCCCAATCGCGACCACTGTTCGACACGTCGCCGTCATAGTGATTGGTATTAGAATCGCTGCTCGTGTTCATGCTGCGGATGGATCCACAACAATCACAACCATCCGTATCAAAGTTGTTTTTCTAATGTGTTGGTAGGTCGTGTAGGGTTGGAATAGAGATTGTTTTCGCCATGGTCGGAAGTACGGTATTCGTGGTCGGTTCTTTGTAGTGAGAGGGTGTCATCGCCATTGGTAATGAAGTACAGTGGAAACGAACGTCTAGAACGAACCAGGAAGCAAGGAGAGTTGCAAGTCGTACCATCTAACATCCACCACGAAGGATGTGAAGGAACGACCAGAATTTCGGGTATCATTCGGATGGAATTTTTTTGTGTCAAAAGATGATAATAATTTTGGTGAGGCGCGGAGTTGTTTTCGTCCATCGAGTTTTGTGCTGAGAGAGGGCATGAGAAAATTTGTTCAAAATACGAATTTCTGGTGCAAATATGAAAGTACCTGGTATTGTATGAAAACAACCGTTCGATCGAAATGCGTTACAAGGAATATTTCCCCGTGGGTCCCATGAAGAAAAGGTCATCGATACGTGTCCGTAGGTTCGTAACTCACTCGTACCGGTACAGTCTTAGTGATGAAAAATCTACATTACCAGGAACATGGTTGATTTTTAGTTTTTTGAAGGAATTATGAAATTCCCGGTCCTCCCCCCTCGCTAAAAATATGAGAATCACGCGCCGTGCGCGATTTGAGAAATTATTTTAAAAAAATAATTTCCCGCAGTACCCAAACTGGTGTCTACTGGTGTCTACTGGTGTCGACTGGTGTCTACTGGTGTCTACTGGTGTCGACTGGTGTCGACTGGTGTCGACTGGTGTCGACTGGTGTCAACTGGTGTCGACTGGTGTCGTCTGGTGTCGTCTGGTGTCGACTGGTGTCATGACGAACATACGAATGTACAAGCAGTATGTTCGTATGTTCGTATGTTCGTCTGTACGATTGTACAGAAGAACAGACGAACATAAGACGAACAGACGAACATACAATGATACGAATAAACGATTGTACCAACGTATGAATTGACGAACGTATGAACATCATACGAATAAACTATTGTACCAACGTATGAACAGACGCACAGACGAACAAACGAACAGAAGAACATACGAACATACAAGTATACGAACAGACGAACGTACCAACGTATGAACAGATGAACAGACGAACAGACGAACAAACGAACATACAATCATACGAACAGACGAACATACCAACGTATGAACATACGAACATACGAACATACGAACACCGGTGTCGACTGGTGTCTACTGGTGTCTACTGGTGTCGACTGGTGTCGACTGGTGTCGACTGGTGTCGCAGGGGGTTTCGAGAATTTAATTTTTATTTTCAAATTTTCGTCGCGCGCGGAGAGATTGGATCGTGCCGATTTTTGGGATGATCGAAGAATTTAATATCTACGAAGTAATTTTTTTCCAAAAAATCAACCATGTTCCAGGAACATGGTTGATTTTTAGTTTTTGAAGGAATTTTGAAATTCCCGGTCCTCCCCCCCTCGCTAAAAATATGAGAATCGCGCGCCGTGCGCGATTTAAGAAATTATTTTTAAAAAAATAATTTCCCGGAGTACCCAAACTGGTGTCTACTGGTGTCTACTGGTGTCTACTGGTGTCTACTGGTGTCGACTGGTGTCGACTGGTGTCGACTGGTGTCATGACGAACATACGAATGTACAAGCAGTATGTTTGTCTATTCATATGTTGGTACAATCGTTTATTCGTATGATGTTCATAAGTTCGTCTATTCATACGTTGGTACAATCGTTTATTTGTATGATTGTGTGTTCGTCTGTTCGTCTTATGTTCGTCTGTTCTTCTGTACGATCATATGAACAGACGAACGAACAAATGAACAGACGAACAAGACAAGAAGACGAGCAGACGAACAGACGAACAGACAAGCAGACGAACAGACGAGCAGACGAGTAGACGAGCAGACAAGCATACGAGCATACGAACAGACGAGCAGACGAGAAGACGAACATAAAATCGTACGAACAGACGAACGTACCAACGTAGGAACAAATGAACGTATGAAGTATGAAGACCGGTGTTAACAGACGAACAGACGAACATACAATCATACGAACAGACCAACATACCAGTGTATGAACAGACGAACGTATGAACAGACAAACAGACAAACAAACAAACATATAATGATATGAACAGACGAACATACCAACGTATGAACAAATGAACATACGAACACTGGTGTCGACTGGTGTCTACTAGTGTCTACTAGTGTCTACTGGTGTCTACTGGTGTCTACTGGTGTCGACTGGTGTCGACTGGTGTCAACTGGTGTCAACTGGTGTCGCAGGGGGTTTCGAGAATTTAATTTTTATTTTCAAATTTTCGTCGCGCGCGGAGACATTGGATCGTGCGCGATTTTTGGGATGATCGAAGAATTTAATTTCTACAATTTGCGCATCGCGCATTTTGTCCGACGTTCCGATGTTCCAGTACTAAAAATACGTAGATTTCTACACAACTTTACCATGCGATATCTCGCTCCCTTTTACACCACCAATCACAACCCCAGGACCTACATGTATTAACCAAGACCTGCGCTCTTTGTTTCTGCTATTGGTTCAGTTGCTGGCTGCTTCTTTTGGTTGATTTGGTTGCCAATTCACCACTCGGCCGATCGATCCGCAGCAACAACCAAAACAAAACCGACACCTAATTTTCTACAGCACCTTCAGTACCGATTCTACAGCGATTCGAAAATACTTCTACTACGTAATACTGTTGCCGTCTTACTGTTGCCGTCTGTACTGCTTCGATCTGTTTCCAAGCTCCACCCTCAAGGCCCTTAAGTATATATTATACTTAATGTTCTACATTGTTTCCAAGCTTCCTAAGTGATTTCCACTTAACGTTCTACATTCTTCAAGGTTCCTTGCTAAGTCCCCTAAGTCTTTTCAAGGTGTAGTTCACGAACAGCCCCTTCCACTGTAGGTATATTTCTACAAGAAATTCCAGCTGTCATCTGTTTTCAAGTCCATTGCCCTGCTGGACCATATGTGTTTTCGCTTATGGTCCTACTGTTTCTTGACCCAAGCCCCAAAGCCGCTAAGTACAGTTTGCTTAAGGCTCCACCACCTACATAACCCTCTCAGGTGTACTGTATAAATGTCATCTGTTTCCAAGTCTACTGCCCTGATGGACCCTAAGTGTTTTCGCTTATGGTCCTACTGTTTCCTGACCCAAGCCCTAAAGCCACTAAGTACAGTTTGCTTAAGGCTCCCCTACCTACATATACCTCTCAGATGCATTCTTCAACTGTCATCTGTTTTCAAGTCTACTGCCCTGATGGACCATAAGTGTTTTCGCTTATGGTCCTACTGTTTCCTTACCCAAGCCCCAAAGCCGCTAAGTACAGCTTGCTTAAGGCTCTCCTACCTACATATACCTCTCAGATGCACACTTCAACTGTCATCTGTTTTCAAGTCTACTGCCCTGCTGGACCATAAGTGTTCTCACTTAAGGTCCTACTATTTCCTGACCCAAGCCCCAAAGCCGCTAAGTACAGCTTGCTTAAGGCTCTCCTACCTACATAACCCTCTCAGATGCACACTTCAACTGTCATCTGTTTTCAAGTCTACTGCCCTGATAGTCCATAATTGTTTTTGATTATGGACCTACTGTTTTTATGACCCAAGCCCCAAAGCTGCTAAGTACATGTTACTTAACGCACCACCACCTACATATACCCCTCCAGTTCACAGTACAGCAGAGACCTGTTTTCAAGCCTACAGCCCTGATGGTCCATAAGTGTTTTCACTTAAAGGCCCTGTTTCCAAGCTACTACAGGAGAGCAAGTTCAAGTTCGAACAGAAGGCCAGCTGTTACGAATTTGAATTTGGTAGTAGGCTCCACCGCCTCTACGTGTCTCCTACTACGAAGTTCGAACAGAAGGACAGCTGTTACGAATTTGGTAGTAGGCTCCGTACTATATGTACCATACAGTGGTAAGGAATGTGTTTGGGGCACTCGCATTACTGATGCTGCAATACAGCATGCAGAGACCAGTTTTGCTTGCGTCAGCTGACCACTTGCATTACAGATACTATGTATCTAGGCAAGGGTTTTGCTTGTGTCAGCTGACCACTCCAAGCATCACTGATGCTGTACAGTGGCATTCAAGGGACAGTTTTGCTTGTGTTTTCCCTTTCACGTTCTTGTTACCCCGTCTCCTGTACGCTTTGCAACAGCTGTGTCTGTTGTGCTCTGGACTGGTTCGTTTTTTTCCTGTTTCTTACCAAGGTTCGTTTGCAAAATAGCCGTCTTTACAACCTGGGGCCTATTCCCCATGGTTGAGGCGGCGCGTCGTTCTACAACTTGGGGCCTAACCTCTCTTCGATTGAGGCGACGATAAAGTCTGGTTACAGACTGAGTAGCTTTTAACCACCTTTGGTGGATTTTCCTACTTAAATAAGTATATTATTATCACGTTCTTGTTACCCCGTCTCCTGTACGCTTTGCAACAGCTGTGTCTGTTGTGCTCTGGACTGGTTCGTTTTTTTCCTGTTTCTTACCAAGGTTCGTTTGCAAAATAGCCGTCTTTACAACCTGGGGCCTATTCCCCATGGTTGAGGCGGCGCGTCGTTCTACAACTTGGGGCCTAACCTCTCTTCGATTGAGGCGACGATAAAGTCTGGTTACAGACTGAGTAGCTTTTAACCACCTTCGGTGGATTTTCCTACTTAAATAAATATATTATTATTATCGAAGAATTTAATTTCTACGAAGTATTTTTTTTCCAAAAAATCAACCATGTTCCAGCAGGGACATGGGACGAATTCACACTTTTCAAAAGTGCGAAAATACACTTTTTTAACTTTGTTACTACATTACTTACACTACATACGGAACCTACTATAAAAAAAAAAAAACATCCACCTCATCCGATTCTTCTTATGCTGAAGAAGAATACCACTCCCACCTTCCTTATCTAATCTTGTTTTTTGTCATTTTTTCATTCAATGTACAACATCACGTACTCATCCTACCAAAGCCGAATGACCATTCTCAT
Source organism: Pseudo-nitzschia pungens (assembly GCA_037355855.1). Classification (NCBI taxonomy): domain Eukaryota; phylum Bacillariophyta; class Bacillariophyceae; order Bacillariales; family Bacillariaceae; genus Pseudo-nitzschia; species Pseudo-nitzschia pungens. The sequence continues at coordinate 2,048,959 of CM074764.1, read as the reverse complement.
AATTCTTCATTTTTCCATCGCACCTTGTTGTTTCCTGCAATTTTTATGACCGCAACTGTCACAAGGAACCCCATCGTTCTGATTGATGATTTTAGTCAAGTGATGCATCACTGCCGTCTCCTGTAATGATCCTTGGTTGTTGCCAGCGATCAACACACCATACAATCCACAGATAGTCAAACCAGCACCAATCTGCAACATCGCTTCTTGAATGTTTCTACCAACCGAGCAATCATCAGACATCGTCCCATTTGTCTCAACTTTATCCAGTTCCAACCGTTGCATGCACTCGGAAAGGGCATTGATACATTTCACTATTCCTTCCTTCATACTTTCTAGCTTTTCTTTCCTTGTTCCTTGGAAACCACTGTTTAGTAGACCGTAAGATGTTTTCAGTTCAATGTGAGTCCAATTGGTCAGTGCCATGATGTCATTTACTTCTTCCGTCCGTGCTTCTCCTGCTGTCAAAACCGAAGGAAAATTGTGACACGCCGCATGAGGATCTATGACATACAACCCTCCCTCCCTTGTACCTTCATCATCGGTTGAGTTGTCATCGTCTTCGGTTCCAGTTGCAGTCATGGCAATGGTGGCATCACTGTCGTATTCTTGGCCATGATCGGTTGCGTTTCCTTCATCCTGTTGTTCGTTTTGGAGGTCTTTGTTCTCATATCTTGATTCACTGCTCTCTACCGAGTCAAACTCAACCTTTCTACGACAAGTCGTGTTGTAGTGTTTCATTCCATAATCTATACCAAGAATATGACTAACCGGAGTATTGTTCGTATCCATCCACGATCTGGCGCTTTTGTATATTCCAGGCGAGTAGTTAACCGGAGTTCTCACCTCCCGGGATGATCTCCGCAGAACGGGGGAATGCTCTAAACTTCCATCGATCTGTTCAAAATAATGACAAACAATTGGTGCAAACATCGTTAGGATTCTGTTTTACTTTCCATCTTTACTCCTAGAAGTCCACCTCAATATAAATCATTCAATCGGTTCATAGTCACTTACACTAGACATTCTGTTCAAACAAATATCGTTCACAAAAAATGACAGAATCCAACTTTATCAAATATCTTATTTGGAGTTACCGTGGACGTGTGGATGATGCTCTATCCATGATAGATACCATTAATTCCCAGATCAGTGCATCTTCTATCTATTCAGGTGTAAGCCCTTCCGACAAGAAATACGGAATTTTCAACCTCAACATTTTCACCGCCAAATGTTGTCCGCAATCAGCCAGTTTTGATATTTCATTCATTTATTAACAATTGTCATTGAGTATGCTAGCGAACCATAACAATATTTTCAACGGATCCCGTCTACTCTGGTTGCTACAATATTAGCTCAGCTAATATGGCGCCACTGCTACAATATTAGCTCAGCTAAAAAGGCGCCAACAATTACATTCATAGCTCACCCGTGACAAGATTACGCGCCAATAATTTGATTCATTGCTCACCAGTAACAAGATTAAATCAACATCAATGGCGGTGCCAATCTGATTCAACGCCCGCACGTCAAAATATTGGGACATATCAACTATTTTGTCTTCAGTTCCACGCGGACCTGTGTCCGAATGGATGGCAACACGATTCACATTGATCAGCCTATATCCGTTAGATTTGCAATCATTCAGCAACCAGTCATCCTGTTGGGACTGGTTTCTTATCACAAATTAATAGTCAGCTTTGATAAAACCATCTTTTCCCAAAAACAGTCTTACCTCAACATGTCACCGGTCACACCGAAGCGTTCCTCTAAGGGTACAACAACGACAAAGCAAATTCACCGCTCATTGTCTAGCAACCAATCACCCCCTGCCAACTCCATCGGGTGGAATGCGGCCAGATCACTGTTTGTGGAAACCGGTGACTTGTCGCCCCAAACGGCTGGCATGTTTCTCTCCCTAGCTGTCGATTCGGAGAAAACCAATAGTCGACAAGACAATCACAACAAATCGCCAGGCCAGTTGCTGCTTGAAGAACGTTTCAGAGTTGTTGACAAACTTTCGGTCGACCAACAGGAGAAACAGAATTTGAAGAACAAGCTTTCTGCATCCTACATCAAGTCAAAGAATAAATCTAATCACATTCCACACATGTTGCCATCAAGTCATGGTTTATTGTTGCCTCGAAAAAGGTCATCCTTGTTCCAGTCAATCACCTCACCACAGACAACTTACCAAATCAATGAAGTTCAACATTCCGGGAGTACATCTATCAACTCCGAAGCCAGAAAGAAACCTCCGCCAATGGCTACTAGAACGAACGAAACGACAACTGTACCAATGGAACCGAGCAATCAGTGTAAAGAATCAAACAACTCCACTACTACTGACAGCAACCCGTCCAAACAAACATCATTTATCAGTATTTCCGCAACGTGTCCAACCACAGGATCATCTGCAACCGGAAGGGACACGTTGAAACAGAAGATAGTACCTAAATCCGCCAAAAGAAAGAATTTCAACTGGAAAACAGCGAATGCCATGAGATTCGACTCCAAGGTACAGGCTGTCGCTTACATGAACACAAAGTATCCAACCCTATGTCAACGGTCCTCTAAGAAGAACAGAAAGTACTTACCACCTGGGACTACTTATGAGTACCAATGTTACATTACCTCTAAGACCAGAGGCAAATGTCGTGCTCATGTGGAGGACAGACGTGGTGAAAGGTTTGCGCTGAAGGTTAACGTCGACAGAACATGCGAATGTAGTGCTTACACTAGAAAAGACCGTGGTCTGTCGGCATCGGACAAGATAGTTCTGAACAACATCATGACCGACAAACCCAAGCTACAACCGTCCGTTCTTGCTGGTGAAACATTGAAGAAACTAGTAGCGGAAGAAAGTCATTCAGTTTCATCACCCGAGCTCCGACTCCGAACAAGAGAAAAATTGATCGGAAGCATTAAACGGCAACACTGCAAGGAAAGAACAGAAGGTACAAAAACAATTCATATAACAGACCTGTCAGATGTTGTGGAAACAAAAAGAAAGTACAAATTCAGTATACCACCAAATGCAAACGCGAACGTTAACTCGTACAAGGAGTTGAAAAAATGGGGCTCGGTTCTATTTGAAAAAGGGTACCTGCAAGTTATACCAACTGAGGGTGTGACATCAGCCCATTCCGAAGCATATAATATGATGACTATACTGGATGACGGCAGTCCACCTTACCTAGAACAAGCTAGCAATTCCGAGAAAAACCTATTGAAACATATTGAGAAACTCCAGGGTCAGAAACTGAAAGGAGACAATCAAGTCTGGGACAAAATCATTTGTTTCTCCTCACTTACCTTGCTTGGTAACATCCTGGCTTGCAAGAACCTAGGATACAGGGTGACAGCGTCTGTTGATGGATTTCACGGATCAATTTCAAACGACTGGTGTGTCCTTACTTTTGGTGTATTTTCGGTTGACGATAAAGGAGCAAGGTCTTACCGCCCACTGATTTTCATTCTGTGCCCATCGGAGAAAGAAATCTACTTTTCGGCGGGTCTGTACATGCTTCTACGATACCTCAATTCACTGTTCAAGGTGAAAGATATAGATTTCAAAGGAATGATTGTCTCTGATCGGACAGAGGTCTTCGTAACACCATGTCTGATCGCTTTTCCATTCACCATCGCAGCGCAGTGCTTTCCACATATAGAGCGAAAATTCTTGATTGGGAAAGGTAACGGAGACTACAGCAAGCATTGTAAGGATAGAAAATGGTTTGAACGTGTAGCAGCAACCGATGTTCGAAATCTCTATCGATGCTTGTCCCAAGCGATGTTCTTGTCTTACGCTGAACTTGTGAAACAAGCGTGGTTAGAGGCAGGAGAAACGGAATTGGTTAGGGTATTTTTCAAATCTTATGTGGACCATCCAAACTTCAACATTTGGTACGTTGGAGCATCAGGAATACCCGGGTGCGTACCTCAAAATCAAGCCAATGAGAGAGCAACACTTGAACTGAAAGGATCATCAAAGTTCGATGGTCTCTGCGTCGTTGGAAAAAACATGGGTACCATGTTATGTGATGAGTTACCTAAAGCAATATATATGATGTCACTTACACGCAGTGTTGTCTCAAGACAGTACGCTTTGGACAACAAAGATAGGGTATTCAACAAGAAGTCCAAAAGCTACAAGAGATTTGCGGAGTTCTGTAGAAAGGTGGATCCAGTAATTGATGTTCGGTATTCAGAAAAACAATCAGCTTGGTTTGTAAATACAGAAGACTATTTGGGTCAATGCGTGTCTGTAGAAAGGATTCGGCAGTATCAGTGTACACTAAATGGCAAGGACAACTTGCCAAACGATTGCACAAAAAGGTATCAGTACATTGAACTAGTACACAGTCTGTGCAAGGTTAAACGTAGGGAAGGAGACAAGAATAGCACTGTATACGAAGGATCATGCGTCACTTACCTCGAGAAACTATATTGTGCCCATGCTGCATATATCCAATATAGAAATAGCGATGAAATGAAGTTCATGAAGACTGTTGTCCCCAATAATAGGCCGAGGCGCTCAAAAATCTCTCGTTCGACAAATCACAGTGACGAAGCCATTGAGATTCTGTTGTTGGTGTCGAAGAACATCCACAATGCCAGCTCGAAGCTCATCCGGTCGGAAGGAAGTGCTGATTTAGTCAGGATGCTGTCCCAAGCGGAATCAATTACCGACATTGTATATGATTTCAAGCAACACAGGAAGACACGTCACGTTGTAGAGAGAGACATGCCAGTGATGAAGATGGCTTTAACACATTCAACGGACATATTAAATACTGCTGAAAGGGTGAGTTCGGACAGTACCTTGCTACAGAACCAAAAGTTTATCAGGCAGGGAAAAGAAAGTATCCGTCAATATTCGTTCTGTGTACAATCATTGTGCAAAAAGTAATACGTAAACAATAGTCAGAAATAATGCACCCAACAATCAGTAATGTTTAACATACATAAGCGCATAAACAATTTCACTAAGTACTTACTCTAACACGCTATAATAATTAAGTTTCATATATTCTAAATAGATTGATCCATGACAGGATTCATGTTGATCGAGAAATTGGAATACAGTCTGTACAATAAAAGAATAGGGTTAGATGAATTGTCTATATAAGTCTGTACATTAGTATTGACAAACAAACGATTACTTACTCTCGAATTTCTTTGCATTTCCCTTCCTCAAGAATTCGAAACACCTGTGGAACAGGCGTTGTCAATTCCCACCGCTGCTTCGTATATTTCTTGTGAATTGGACTCCCCAACTGTAGGTTCACATCAAATAATGTTCCACCCTTCAAGAAAACATCATTTTTGCCAAGCTCGCGATGACCCATAGACTCACATCCAAGAACCTCCATAACATTCCGGAAATATATGGGGAAACCAAGCTCCTGTGACGTAATTTTCATCACAGGATCAAGTCTGGATTCAGGTATAGGCACTGCTGTTTTCTTGCTACCCATATCACCCAGTATTGGATTCAGGAAGTGCTCGTAAGATGCTGTCCCCTTGGCAGGCGGGATAAGCTGAAGCAAATGTAATCCGGAATCGGCTAATCCCAAGGCAATGATGAGGGAAAGCCACTGTGACAGATAGAACCGGCCAAAATCAAAAGATTCATCAGCAGCCACATCTTGAATATCCTGGACCACACTTCCCATCTTGGTTGTGACAAGATGGAACGGGATGTCCTCGGCATACACCAAATCTGATTGCTTCAACGCATTCATCCAGCATATAAGGTCGTAGCCAATGTACAATACCTTACACAATTTCCGGTTGATGGAATCCTTATCAGAGTTGGCAGAGCAAAATACCTCCCACTTGGTGTTGGAGCTGCATTGGAACCTGGGCTCAATCCCTCCCTGCCAGCAACCCTTCCCCAACACATTAACAATACCTGCCTCAAACGGGTACCATGGATGACATTCCCCACTTGAAAAATCGTTGCCAGAATCTCTGATACTGGACATGATTGCATGCACAATTGATCCGTTGTTGTAGAAAGAACAGAAGAAAGTCAGTTCCAAAATTTGATCAAAAGACAGCTGATCCCTGACAAGGAAGATAGAATCAATCATCATTGACATTGACAGAATGCGGGAAGGACCAACAGGGAATGTCAGCACATCACCAAAGAAGCCAGAACCCTTCACTAGTTCTCGACGTTCCCAAGGAAGTGATGGATGCAAGAAAAAGTCATCGGAAACCAATGGGTTACTGAGAAAACTCATCGGACGAACTGCAGACCCATTGTAGTGTTGGAAAACTTCTTTGTATCTTTCCTTCAGCGTTACCTTGTACTTCTTGATGTGTTCAATGATTCGACGAACTTGAGCCATGTATGGGAAGGCAGAGGAAGCTGCCCCTCTGAAATTACACAGAATTTGAAACAGGTAGATGTATCCTTCACCATCGGTGAAGTACCAGTTGCCACAAACAGTCTGGGAATATGGATAGACTTTGTCATTCTGTATATCCTTGTGCTTTTTGCCCTGACAGGGAAAGGGATAGACACACTGAACCACCAGGGTGAGGCAATGAAACAGTGACGACTCTGCTCCCATTGCATCTCGAAAAGGACGTCCGAACATCCTGTCTCTCTGCCGATTACCTCCCATAGCTGGTCGCTTAGCAACCCGCTGGATTTCCTGACCAATATTCCACAAAAAATCCATAAGAGAAGCCACAGTCTGCTTGATAATTGCTGCATCGTCTCCTGCTTTCTGGAATGAATCAATATTGTACAGTTGACCAGTCTGACAGTGAATTCCAATTTCCAACACTCGATTGTCAATTGAGCGTCGGATATCATCTCCTTGCCTTGGCTTGCCACCATAGTAGAGTATGAACTTGAAGAGCTTGACAATATCGCCCCTGTACAAGGATTTAAATCGATGGAAAATACTGGATCCCCTTCGGATGACATCCACCACGTTGGTCTCATCAATAGATTGGACGTCCTCAGAGAAAACTCTAATGTGCGCCCGGCTTGACTTGATGGTAGACAAATTGCTGCAGGTGATCGTTCTCCAATGATCATAGTCAACCAAGCGACACGCTGAGTAAAAATCTGGATTGGAATATTCCACCTGGTAAATTTTATCCTTGGCAGAGATAAAAAGGGAGGACTGTACTTGCTTGAGCTTCAAGTATGATGGGGCTGCCAGACACAGGCCTTCCCAGCGTGAATTGTTGACAGGAGAGAGAAGATCATCAAACGAAAAGTCCATAGCCTCATTCGAGTCTGGAGGCACAAATACATTTGGCTCCGGTGGAAGAGGGACCTCAGATATAACATCGGATGGTGATGGAATCTCGGGCAATTCAATACTTGGATGAACGGAAGTACTTTGTTCATCATCAGATGCCACCGGTGAGGAACCACTTGTTAGATCAGTAGATTGCGCTTTTCGCTTCTTGCCAGAGAGCAAAGTAGCCGTCAGTTTATCAACCTTTGACTTCAAAGAGGCTTGGGAGGTGAACTCCAACCAGAACTTGAATACCTTGTACCGAACAGTCTGGAAGCGAAATAAAGTGTTGGGGCGAGTGCTGTTGTAGATGACTGTCCTCTTTCTAGAAACATCGTCTTCCAAACCTTTGAAAGACCGAGAGATAATATGTGCCTTGGTATCTTCATCGAACGCAGACGATCGAATCTTCATAGCCAGGGGGAGAGTCGTCGGAGAATCACCCAAGCACTCTTTCCGAATGAAGTCGGGGCGTAAACCCTCAATGTCATCGAGGGTTTGGAAAACAAAACAGATATCAGCCAATAGGGAAATGTACATGGATCGGTTGGTCAACTCAGTGCAACTGTCCATGAGAAACTGCATCGAAACCTTTTCCTTATCCATCTTTTTGTAGTCAGGAACCTGGGGAAGATCTGTCTTGAATATAATGTCGAACAAGGTGTATCCCAACTGTATGTGCTGAATGGATAACCACATCCTTTTTCGTAGACTGGGCATAAGATGATAACCAACTAGTGCTCCACCTCGCATGGTAAAGTGACCCGTGTTGGAAGCGACCTGTTTGAAATCTTCACTGCCATCAACACCATCGATTACAAATTCTCTTGGGGTTGAGACGGAGCGACGACCAAATGCAGATAGAGTACCAGCTTCTGACTTTTCCAGATAGTGGTAAAGCATAACCACCGAGCCCTCTAGGGATCCCACCAACGAATGGCCATCAATCATATCTTCTCTGTCTGGTGAAACATACTGGATGTTGAATTCACCTTTGCCGGTTGCTCCACGCACCTTCCAGGTGCGAACACGATGAAGAAACTCAATCAGAGACGCACAACCCGATCCCTTTTGCAATACTATTGCACAGTTGAGAGCGTCTTGGAAGAAGTGGACCTTTCGTTTAGAAGGGGCGGCCCAACTTTGAACCATACCGAAGAATCCAAGAGAAGGAAAAATGGAGAGCATCATTTGTTGCGCTTTCAATAATGCGATTTGCATTGAATCTTCATCGAGTGTCTCGGGGTAGCACATGATCTTCATCATAGCTTGGTACTCCTCCGAGGTCGGCGACACCTGAGGAAAGTACTTGGAGAGGGTAAGTCGCAGATCACAATCACGAAAAATTGTTGGTTGGGTGTTCGTGTTCGGAGTGGAGGGGGCAAGACGTTCCTGAATAGTATCGAGGACTATCGATGGGTGAACCAGTTTAGCACGGCCGACCGGTGAGTATTTCGTGGCTGAAGACATGATAGGCGATGTTGCTTGAGAAGGCAAGGGAGGTGGGAAGAAAATTGATTGAAGGACGCAATGGAGTTGCGAAGAAAATTTATGGGTGGACACAATGGAGGTGCGAGATAGTTTGAGGGAAGAATATTCATGGGAGGACGCAATAGAGGTGCGGGGAATGGTCGTCGGAGGTGCGAAGAATATTCGTCGGAGGACGCGATGGAGGTCCGGGATAGAGGTGCGAAGAATGTTCGTCGGAGGTGCGAAGAATATTCGTCGGAGGACGCGATGGAGGTGCGGATAGAGGTGCGAAGAATATTCGTCGGAGGACGCGATGGAGGTGCGGGATAGAGGTGCGAATAATGTTCGTCGGAGGTGCGAAGAATATTCATGGGAGGACGCGATAGAGGTGCCGGGAATGGTCGTCGGAGGTGCGAAGAATATTCGTCGGAGGACGCGATGGAGGTGCGGATAGAGGTGCGAAGAATATTCGTCGGAGGACGCGATGGAGGTGCGGGATAGAGGTGCGAAAAATATTCATCGGAGGACGCGATGGAGGTGCGGGATAGAGGTGCGGGATAGGGGAGGTGCGGGAATGGTCGTCGGAGGTGCCAAGAATATTCGTCGGTGGATGCGATGGAGGTGCGGGATAGAGGTGCGGGGAATGGTCGTCGGAGGTGCAAATGTAATTAGGAGAATTAAAAAGAAATGTATCAGTGGATGATTATTATTAGGAAACGGCAAGAACATTCCATTATTATTAAGAGAGGGCAAGAACATTCATTTCTGTTAAATAACACTTACAGTGTGGTGGATGTTGATATTGGATCAGTTGAACCGGTCTTAAGAAAAGAGGTGCTGGTTGAAATATCGCGTCGCTTGTCAGTTAAAAAATGGTCGTCGGAGGTGCAAAGGTAATTAGGAGAATTAAAAAGAAATGTATCAGTGGATGATTATTATTAGGAAACGGCAAGAACATTCCATTATTATTAAGAGAGGGCAAGAACATTCATTTCTGTTAAATAACACTTACAGTGTGGTGGATGTTGATATTGGATCAGTTGAACCGGTCTTAAGAAAAGAGGTGCTGGTTGAAATATCGCGTCGCTTGTCAGTAAAAAAATGGTCGTCGGAGGTGCAAAGGTAATTAGGAGAATTAAAAAGAAATGTATCAGTGGATGATTATTATTAGGAAACGGCAAGAACATTCCATTATTATTAAGAGAGGGCAAGAACATTCATTTCTGTTAAATAACACTTACAGTGTGGTGGATGTTGATATTGGATCAGTTGAACCGGTCTTAAGAAAAGAGGTGCTGGTTGAACTATCGTGTCGCCTGTCAGTTAAAAACAAGGGCTTTAGTAGAGGAACTTAGGGACAGGGGGATATCAATGACAGGGCACACTTAAAAGGCTCAGGAGGGAACTTGAAGTTCAAACTCGCGAGTACTTATAAGTGGGAACAGTATCCAGGGGCAATTAGCTTGAAAAGAGGAATCTTGAATGATGCGCTTAAAGACCAGGGAAGGTGCTTGCTGGAAAACAGGTACTTAGGGGGCAGGGAACTCGCGAACACTTAGGGACCTGGGAAGTTGCTTGCTTGAAAACAGAGGCTTTAGTAGAAACACCTGAGGACCAGGGGAAGGCTTGTGTCTTGGAAATAGTGTCGAAGTTGAAGTTCAACTTGAGATTGCTTAATAGCGAGAACACTTAGGGATCAGGGAACTTTCAAACACTTAGGGACCAGGGAAGCTGCTTGCTGGAAAACAGGTACTTAGGGTGCAGGGAACTCTCGAACACATAGGGACCAGGGGTGTTGCTTGCTTGAAAACAGGGGCTTTAGTAGAAACACGTGAGGACCAGAGGGAGGCTAGTGTCTTGGAAATAGTGTCGAAGTTGAAGTTCAACTTGAGATTGCTTAATAGCGAGAACACTTAGGGATCAGGGAACTTTCAAACACTTAGGGACCAGGGAAGCTGCTTGCTGGAAAACAGGTACTTAGGGAGCAGGGAACTCGCGAACACTTAGGGACCAGGGGTGTTGCTTGCTTGAAAACAGGGGCTGTAGTAGAAACTCTTGGGATCCTGTTGCTTGAAAATAGTGTCGAACTTGAAGTTCAACTTGGGGGTAATATGTAGCAGATACACTTAGGGATCAGAAAACTCATTAACACTTAGGGACCAGGGAAGCTGCTTGGTGGAAAACAGGTACTTAGGGAGCAGGGAACTCGCGAACACTTAGGGACCAGGGGTGTTGTTTGCTTGAAAACAGGGGCTATAGTAGAAAGTACTGGGGACTGAGGGATCCCGTTGGTTGAAAACAGTGTCGAACTTGAAGTTCAACCTGGGGGTGCTATGTAGCAAATACACTTAGGGATCAGGAAGCTGTCGAACACTTAGGGAACAGGGAAGCTGCTTGCTGGAAAACAGGTACTTAGGGAGCAGGGAACTCACGAACACTTAAGGACCGGTGAAGCTGCTTGCTGGATTTAACAGGTACTTAGGGAGCAGGGAACTCGCGAACACTTAAGGACCGGGGAAGCTGCTTGGTTGAAAACAGGGGCTGTAATTTATGTAGAAACAAAAAATAGAAAGAGAGGTGAGGTGCGTGTCGATTTTCGATAGAGGTGCTGGTCGGTTGACGATAGAGGTGAAGATTTTCGATAGAGGTGCTGGTCGGTTGACGATAGAGGTGCAGATCGTTCCTTTGTGGCGCAAGAGAGGTACACTATCTAATAGGAGGAGGGAGTCTTACAGTCTGTTGCGGCAGTGTTAAGAGAGCCGGAACGTTCCTTTCCTGAGGCGATAGAGGTGCCGGTCGGTTTGCGATAGAGGTGCTGATCGTTGCTGAGGGTGGAGATAGAGGTGGAAATGTCTCCTGTAGAACTGTGTAAAGAATAACAGTACTATTATGACAATCTGCGGGTGAATGGAACTGTCTACTATAATTCTTTACATACGATTTACGTAGAAAAGGGGGAACAGACAGACAGTGATTTGAGCCAATGAAAAAATTCTATTTTTTTTTGTGTACAATTTGTACTGGGATATATGTAGAAAAAGAAATCGATCGATCGACTCGAGGGTTGCTGCGATCGATCTCGATCGGTCGACGATAGAGGTGCTCGATCGGTCGACGATAGAGGTGCATTGACACGATGGAGGTGCAGAACGTTCCTATGTTGACGCGACAGAGGTGCTATGATTAATAAAAAGAGACTTACAGCAGTGTTAAGAGGGGAGCACTGTTTCGCAGCAGTGTTAAGCGGTGGAGGTGCAAGTGTTAAGAGTGGTGCGGCGGAGGTGCGAGTGTTGTGTTAAGAGTGGTGCGATTGAGGTGCAGAGATGCGATAGAGGTGCACCAGAGGTGCTGCTGGAGGTGCAACTGAAAAGAAGAACGATCCGGTCGGAAAAAGAAGAACGTTATGTTGGTATGTAGTATGGGTATTGTATATAGTTAAAAAGTGTGGGTATAAAGTGTGAATTAGACCTAAAAAAAGTGTGTTAACGAACGGGTACCTTCGAGGAGACATATGTTCGGTAAGTATAGTATACAGTATACATACTTTACGTACTTGACGTGAACCTTACTCTACTATCAATCTCAAAATCAAAATCGAAATCGAAACCCGTATCTTTTGGTTTGGGATTTTCAGCAACAAAAAAATGTGAGCATCGATTGGCCCGCCTTGCTCTATTCAATCATCAAGATTGCAACGACAAGAATTTTAAATTACTTTTTCTCGGTTTCGGTTCTGCAGGTGTACTAAGAGTACACTACCAGGTATCTTGGTTTGTACGTGTAGTGTTGACTTCTACCCATCAGTGCTTACCAACCGATCACCGGTATCACAAACACAATCACTGGTGTTGCATCCTCCAAGAACGGATGCAGAGTATCGACCCCGTGTAGAAAATAAATTTATCCTCACCGTCAGCAGTTGCCGGCGTTAGAAATTAAATATTACAAAGTAGCAGACAGCGTTCTTGTCACTACAAACAGACGCCGGAGTGAGAAGCCGTGCCCTCGAGCCTGGACATCGAACATCGAAGATTGACCGTACCGTATTCAAAACAACGAAACAAGATCCAACGACACCGAGATAATCTACTACGCAAGAGATTATAACCAAAGAAACGCAATTTGCTTGCCGCGCCCAATCCATCATGACTGACGTTGAACTTGCCGAGCTGGGAGCTCTGGGAGAGTGGTTGTCGAGCTTCCCGCAGCTCGAAGCATTCGTTGACGACAAGGAAAATCACCTGTCGCTCCTCGAAGACGATCGTGTAATGGCTTCCAACCCGGCCATGAAGAGGTAAGAAAATGATATCGTGACGCGATGGATGGTTTGAGCGATTGCCTTCCACGATCGCGTCGTCTGACACGCGTTTCCCGGTACCACCAACCGCGATCAGTGCGATTATGCAGGCCGTGCTGGAGGTATGCAACGTTACGGATCCCACAGCGACGAATCCGGCGAACGACGCCGATATTTGGCTGCAAATCGTGTCCCTGACCCGAAAGACCCCGTCCAACCGCCGAAAGAGCATCGATCCGCCCTCCAGCAACTGGAAGGATTGTAACAAACACACTGCGCTCGGCAACCTACTGACGATTGCTGTTTCTCACAAAGACCTGCAGCTTCGAAAGGCCTACATCGAGCGAATCATGAAGCTGTCACCGATGACCCAGCGCCTGCTTATGACCATGATCGAGAAACGAAAAAAAATGGGCAGCCGCAAGAAGAAGAAGACCCCGTCCCCCAGGTCACGAAAGCCGTCTGGAATACCATCGCGTGGCACCCCGTCACCTTCGACGATCGAGAGGAGCGCGGCAAAGCCACTATCGGCCGACCGGATGAAGGAGAATTCGAAGTCGAATGTGCAATCGCATTCGGCTCAAAGAAATCTCCGGGGCGAAAGATACCCATCGGCATCGAAACAACCAGCAAAAGCGACAAATCTCACAATGAAAGTAAAACAACCGACCAATTCACACCACCACAATCAACAACAGCACCAACAACAAACTCAGGAGAGTGGAGGGGGCATCAGTCCCTCGTCACCACCCAACTTTTTGAGACGACCTTCGACCGACAAATCCCCAACTGAATCCGAGGACATGAATCGGAGGAGTTTTCGCGATGCCTTTGGGAGTCCACTGCAACAGCCTTCGGCAAAGAGGATACCGCCCCCTTCGTCCGAGCGAAGGAAAAGTTCGGGATATGCTCCGAGAAACATGTTCTCGCCTGGACTCGGTGACACCAAAGAGTATGAGGCACAGGTTCAAGACCTGAGAGACGAGAACGAAGAACTCTCCTACGAACTAAAGCGGAGTCGCCAAAAAGAAGAAGAATTTTCCAAGAAGTTGGAAGACGTGGAGGAGCACTATCGAAAAGAAATGCTCAAGGTCGAACGGCTGGCACGAGAGCGCGACGACACGTTAAGCCGGGAACACCGCCAACAGATAAGCGAACTCGAAACGAAACTGAAAGACCTGACGGCAGAATTGGAAACGGCACGCCAGGAACACGACAATCTCACGAAGATCAAGGACGAGATGGAGGTCATGTCTCGCAACAAGGTTTTGCTGGAGGAGACAACCGAGCGCCTGAGAACCTATAAGGAAAAGGTTCAACAAATGACGGACGTCAAAGATGCCTTACAACGAGAGGAAGAGGCTCACAGCCGATCCGTCGAAGAAAACCTGCGACTGCAAAATGAGTTGAAGAATCTTCAGCCCCTGAAAAAGCAACTTGAGGAATATAAGGCAAGGGCAGTGGATGCCGAAGTACGATTCACGGATTGCCAGGACGAGTTGAACAAGCTGAAGGAGGAGACAACTGCATCGGCGGAAGTGACAACGCAAATGGAGCAGTACGTTATCGCCCAAGAGGCCGAAATCAAAGAATTGCGTCGCAGAGTTCAACAAAATGATGAAGCCAAGAAGGACAGTCCGGGCGTTGGTGATGGAATCAGCGAACTCAATCCTGAACTGAAGAAGGAAATGTTGTCCCTCCGAAACGAAAACGAACAATTGCGTGCCTTTGCCGAAAAGCGCCAGGAAGACGCAGTAACGAAACTGGAACAGAACGCAGAAGACCAAAATATGCTTGCGGAACGCTACAAGGTCCATTTCTTGACCACCAAAGGCAGGCTGGAGTCCACGGAAACCGCTCTTGCCGAGTCGCAGACTAGTGAAGCAAACCTCCAACAAGAACTCAACGAAACGACCCAGATGCGAGAACAATACAAATCTCACCTCGAGGCTACCAAGAAAAAATTAGAATCGACTGAGACTGGACTCAGTGAGTCCCAGAACAGAGAAGCAAAACTCCGAAAAGAACTAAGCGAAACGACCCAGATGCGAGAACAATACAAATCTCAACTTGAGGCTACCAAGAAAGAATTGGAATCGACTGAGACTGGACTCAGAGAGTCTCGGAACAGAGAAGCAAAAATCCAAAAAGAACTAAGCGAAACGATCCAGACAAGAGATCAGTTTCAAATCCCAAGTTTTGGCCACCAATAGTCAGCTGGAGTCGACAGAAATTTCGCTCGAAGACTCGCGGAGTAGAGAAGCAAAATTACAAGAGGAAGTGAGTGAAAAGACTCAGATTGGTGAACGTTACAAGTCCCAATTTTTCGCCACGAAGAGTCAGCTGGAGTCCACCCAGAGATCCCTCCAGGATTCGAAATCAAGAGAATCGTCTCTGCGTCAAGAAGTCGCTGATTTGCTGTCCAAAATGAAAAACACTCAGCAGGAAGTAGAAGACGTGTCGAACGAACTCTCGAAGTGCACTGAAAATCTGAAGATAAGCATTGACCGCGAGTCACAGCTCGAAGAAGAACTAGCAACCTGGACCGGTGAAGCCAAAAATTTACAGCAAAAGTCCAATGAGCTATCTTTGGAGTTGACCAAGAGAACAAACGAGCTGGAATACAGTCAGAAGAAAGAGAGTGGGTTGACCGTAGAAGTAACAGACTTGAAAAACGACTTGCGCATATTGCGGAAGCGATGTACAGGTCTCGGGGACGAGGTAAACCATTTCACTCTCGAGTTGGAACAATCCAAGTGCCGTGAGAGGAAACTTGAAATTAGTGTCAAAGAATGGATGGAGCGAGTCCAAGAAACAAAGGCACAAGTAGAGAATGTTTCTTTCGAGCACATGCAGTGTAGCAAAGATCTCAATGAATCAAGGCAAAATACGACAAGACTCGAGGAAACGCTGTCCGAAACTATCGCTGCGAAAGAAGAAGCAGACAGAGAAATCGAACGGATATCCAACAAACTCAGCGAGACATCGGAATCGTTGGAAAAATCGTGCAAATCACTCGATCAAAGCATGCAAAGATACCTTGATCTACAGAATAGTTTGTCCGACATGACAGCGAGAGCAGAAGAAGCAGAACAAAGCGCAACGCAGAGACTACAACTACTAGAATGCGTTCGTGAGGAACTAGGGGCTGCCGCCCAAACCATAGAAACCTTGGGCAAAGACAAGGAAGAACTCACCTCCTCTGTGAAAGAGTGGACTTCTCAAACAAACGAAGCTAACAGTTTGTGTAAGAAGCTACAGAGTCAATTGGAGACGACAAAAAATTCCTTGGCCAGTTCTGAAGAGGCTCTGTCTGAAGCCCAAGAGACGATCGAAAATTTGAATACAGATAAAGAAGAGTTAATTACTTCCGTTGCAACATGGACATCGGAAACTGACGACGCAAAGTCTCTTGTACAAAGCCTCCGGCAGGAACTGGATGACACGGTCAGCACTTTAAACGATACAACTGACAAATTATCACAAGCGCAAAGTATCAACAACCTTCGAACAGACGAGATCGAAGTTCTGACTGCAGAGATCGAGAACCTAAAGAATAAGATAAATCACGATGAACATTCGATCGATGTGCTCCGTAACGAATTACACGAAACGAAACACAGACTTCAGTTGTCCCAAGAAACTGTGCAGGAGCAGGAATCTAGAGAATCTGTATCGATCGAGCGTCTTTCGGTTGCCGAAGATTCCCTTGCGCGCCTACAAAATGAACTGTTTCAAACGAAACAAGATCTAAAAACGTCTCGGGAAAACATGAAAAGAGCCGAAGAACGAGAAATTGCACTGAACGAGCAACTAACGGATGCGGAAGATTCTATTCAAAGTCTTACAACCAAATTGCTTGAAACGAAAGTATGTCTCAAATCTTTGCAAGAAAGCATGAAAAACGCCGAAGAGAAAGAAAGTCAATTGAACGAGGAGCTCAACCTCGCGGATGACTCGATCGCAAGCCTCAACGAGTTACTTCTGGAAGCGAAAGAAACCCTTACATCGACACAAGAACAGACAGCAAAACTAGAAAAGAAACTAGCATCTACCGATGTGCAATTGCAAGAAGCAAAGAACAGCGTATCTGATTTGGAACATGCGGTCGAGAAAGAACTTGAGGCGAGTGAGCAAATGGCAGCTTCCCTCGAAGAATCGAAAGCTCAATATGCGAAACTAAAGGAACAGTTGGAGTCTAGAGAAGAATCATTGTCCGAAGCACTCAAGTCTGAAAAAGAAAACGGAAACAAATTGAAGCAAGAGATCACCGAAGTACGAAACGAATTGGATCAACTGCAGGTTTCGCTCAGCTCCTCCCAGCACCGAGAGAAAATGTTGAAGCACGAAGTCACAAAGCTTGAAGACAAGAAACGTGTGTGCGAGGAGGAACTCTCAAACCTCAAATCAAATTTGGACGATACTGTCCAACAATCATCCAAATCGTTAGAGTCGGTACGCGAAAAAATGAGTGCCAAAGCACAGAAAGACCTGGAAGAACTTCGAAAAAGTATGAATCAACTCGTCGAAGACGAGCGAAAAGAAAGGTGCCGCCAAGATGTTGTGTACAAGGAACAGATCAATAAGCTCAACAAGCAGTACAATCGTGAACTTTTAAGATTGAAGGAGGGTAACAGCAGCGAGCTCGAGAAATGCACCGCGGAAAAGGACGAGGAAATCGAGCGATTGAGAAAAGAAAGTGAAGAGGAAATCCGAAAAGTGGAGAAATTAGCCGCTGAGGAGAGAGACAATCTAATGGAGAAAGGAAAAAAGATGATGAAAGATATCAAAGAAAAGAAGGATAAGGAAATCAAAGACCTTACTGATGACATCCAATTTTTGGAGAAAAAAATCTTCGGAGAGGAGGAAGAAAAGCAACACCTCGGGCAACAATTTCAAAACAAGATTATTGAGTACAAAAAGAAACTGCAAGTTGCATCGGGGAGAATCAATACATTATCTACCGATTGTGATGAATTTGAAGACAGGATCAAACTATTGGAGAGGGAAAAATTCAAGCTCAGAGAAGAGAATGATAGGTATCGCCGACGGCTAGGGGGTCGCTCCGGATCTGATACCGCTTTACAAAGCCAACTAGAAACTCTTCAGAACGAATTTAAGAATGCGATTGATGAGAATCGGGAATTGAAAAGAAAACTGCAAGGTCACGACATGCAGTCCCTGCATTCTGTGGGAGAAGACAGTATTTCGACACCATACTCAAGAACTCGGGGTAACCAATCCACTCTACTTCAGCTTCGAGCTGAATACGAAGAAACCATTGAATCTCTGACCGACGAAAAGCGCGAGTTGATCATGAAGAACTCTGCGGCAATAACAGATGTTCAAAAAGCAGAGAAACGAGCTTGGATGACGGAACAAGACAACGCTATTTTGAAGCAAGACGTTACGTCATTGAAGCTTGCAAATCAACGACTGGAGAACATGCTGGCAGACTTTCAGCAAGACCATAGTATATCTGCCCAAACTTCATTGACTCAAAACAATATGACATTTTCTGAGGATAATAGTGTGATCTCCAAACCTCCCACTCCCGAAGTGGGAATCCAATCCAGGGACAGTGGAGTTCTTGGAAGTACTACGAAAGGTCACAATGGGAACACGAGCTATGATTTGACCTCACCAGATTATGATAAAAGGCGGAGTGTGGACCCCACAACATACTACTCTCCGTATAGAATGTGGAAATAGCTTTGCATAATATTAACAAGACCAATTCTCTCAGTCTAAATCATTATTTTCCGTCGCACCGGATCTACTCTACCATAAGTTCAATTCCCACTTCGTTTGAGTTTGCAAATTCTGGTCTCCAATCATAAACAACCATCCCGAGTCCATCTTCTATGTAGCAAGCTTTGACATCGTTTTGCCAGAAGAAAAATTTAGGTTTTCCGTTTTCATCCAATTTTGGCTTCCAGCCCTCCTTCATGACTTGCTCATACAGCTTTTTGCGAATGTCCGAGATTTCTTCGTCCTGGACATTTCCTCCGTATTTGACGGTGGCAACCTGACGCATCGGTTGCCAGGCATAGCTGCACTCGGGAAAGGATCCCTCCTCCGCTTCCGGATCGTCCTCCGCAGGCAGGAGAAGGTCCTCGTTGAGGGCCTGGAATTGGGTCGAGAGCGGAATGGACCACGACAGGAGCAAGCGATCGTCGAGTTCGCTGCTTTCGGATTTCTCCTTCCGGTTGTTCCGCCCGATCCGTACCTCGACGGGCGTGGTGGGCACGTACACGTCCCGGTCCTTTGCGGGACCCATGGTCTTGATGACGCAGGTAAAGGAATGGTTGGGGACCATCTGCGCGTTGCGGTTCTCCCGCGTCCCCGTTTCGATGATGGTGGGTGCCGTCACCAGCTGAGGGGGAATCTTGTAGACGGTGACTCCTCCCTTCTTGGCGACGGTCTGGCGTGGAACCTGCTCCGCCGAGGGCGTCATGCCGATGTGGTACCAATCCCAGAACCTCGGGGTGATTTGTCCGCCCAGCAGCGAGATCAGCGCGGCGTTGTTGTCGGCACCAAAGACGCGATCGGTCTGCTTCGTGACGACGATAGTTTCCTCGGACGACGAAGCCGAGACGCTCAGGGTCGACGTTCCGGAGAGCGCGACCCGCGGCGACCAGAACGTGGGCCACACCAGCGACAGCTCCCAGGTCAGCTCGAAAACGCCCTCCGACACGGGTTTGCCGGCGACAATGGCCAGATCTACGCTCCGATAAAATTCCGTGGCTGCCTTCAATTCGTCGATCGGATTGGACGACGATTTCGTCATTGGAGTCTCCCAGAACACGGACGGTCCAAAGACAACGTCGTCGACGGCAGAATCGTCGCCATCGTTTTCCTCCTCGTTGCGTTCCAAAACCCGCTTCAGTTTCGCGTTGTCACCGTACAGCACCCGATTGATCTGGCGTTGGAGGGATCTGGCCAGCGACGCCACCCCGGTCGTCTCAAAGGGACCGTCTTTGGACGGCGTGAATCGGTCAAAGGACGTGGCCTGGGTGGAGATGTCCTTTCCGGCCTCCCGTTCCGCCACCGGATCGTACAGCTCCTCTTTTTGCTTGTTTCCTCCAAAGAATTCGGCTCCGCCGATTCCAGCCGGGGCCTCTTCGTCATCGCCTTCCTGGACCGCCGAGGTTTGTGGCTTGTCCTTGACCGACGAGTACAAGGGAATGGTAGTGGTTTTTGTGCCGGCAGCGGCACTCGCCACCCGCTGTGAAATCGAAGGCGACGCAAATCCGTTCGCGGTATTTGGCAACAAAATTCCCGCGCAAAGACACGCCGAGAGAAAAAGAAACGTCGATCGTTGAGCCTCCAACATGATGGATTGATGCATTGATTGATGGGAGGAAATCTGATTTCGTTGCCCGTGTTTCTGGTGTTCTTTGGTTGCTGCTTCTGCTGCCTTTCGCACCGATATTCTCAATCAAAATAGGAAAGTGTTGTCTCTGAAATTGGAAAGTGCAAACGACTCAAGTGGGGATCCTTCGGGGTTGATGCGATTCAATCGGAGATGTCGTTCGGTTGCGATTGAAACGCGATGATTCATTCGAAGCAATCTACGAAGTGACTTGCTTCGTACGTAGTATCTATCTACTTGTAATTCGGACTTCGTTCGGTGTCGAAAAGTGCAACATCACATCATCATCATCATCATAGTGAATGCTGGTGCCGAAGAAAAAGCTGCGCTATCACGGGAAGCGCGTTGTCCGTACCAGGTACATTACCGCACGGTAATCTTACGATGAGTTAGGGTGGTAACCTTTGGGTTAATTACCGTAGCTAGTAAGGTTCATTACCGGAGCTAGATTGTGATACCGACAACATCAACGTACTGGAATTGCGACTGTGTCAGTCTTCAAGAAAGTTTTCCACGTGGAAGTCGACAGCTTCCGTTGATTCGAGTGAATCGAAGAAAATAAATACGTAGTACGAAGCAAGGTTTACTTCGTAATTTTTTGTGGAATCAAATCTATCAATAAACCTTAAGATTTACCATATCATCTCTCATTATTTTTTTCATCAAAAACCCGATCTCACTTACTACAGAATTCCTATCAGCTGTCCCCGGGTTTCAGTAGAAATTAGTAGTCGGGGACGTAGAACGGGGGGACAGCTGATAAGAATTTTGTAGTACAATCTCTCTCATCATCTCAACAGGTGAGATTAAGATTTACCGGTAACCTTACCGGTTCAAAACGAAAGCCAAGGAGGCTCAACGAGAGGTCGACTCCTCGGACTCTTATGACCTGTCTGCGGACTATTGGCACGAGGATTTGGGCGTAGTAGTAGTGGAGTGCTGGTGAGTGGTGAGTCGGGGATGCTGGCAAGTTCCAACAAAAGTGTTTTCCTATCTCCGATGAGAATATAACAAGCCAGTACCAGATCTATCTCCTCCACCTTCCCAATTGTTCTATATGGATGGATTAGTCATCATCCATGCAATTTGCATGTGTTTTTTTTGAAATAACCCGATTTATAACCCGATTTACTGCTACGCATAGTCCCCATAGTAGTTCAACAATAACAATAATGATAAGAATGTGACATTCACAGAGCCCAGAGATCATTGCTGGGAGACTTTCCGGTGCTCTCGTGGTGCTTTCCTTCGTTCGTCCGAGCGTGCTTTTGATTCCCGTTTCAATCGTTCGTGCTCCCCCACGGACTACCGTAGAACTGTATCCTCTCTTCCCGCAATTCAAAATGGAAAGATTTCGGTTCTCGACGAAGATCCACCCATCCCATCCCATCCCATCCCAATCCAATCCAATCCAATGTAATCCCACCCATCCCCGGTCGGACGTGTCAGTCTCTTGCCAGCGACCGCAGGATTCGAACGTCTCGCTTGGTGTTTCGCTCGATGTGCTCGTATTTTCCGAGGCGGATTGCTGGCTTCTTGCGTCGTGCGGTGGTGGTCTTCTTGGGGGATTCCGTGTCGGTTTCGGTCTCGGTTTCCGTCTCGGTTTCGGTGTCCGTATCGTCCAGGTAGTGCGCGCGGAAGCACCGCCTGCAGAGCGTCTGGCGCAGCAGGATGACCCGCCGTTTTTGGTACGAGGGATCCACGAGGCCCCGGCACACCGGACAATGCTCCGCATCGTCGGAGAGGTGTTCTTCGGTGTCGTCGTCACGAGAGGACGAGGACGAGGACGAGGACCCATTGTCATCGTCATTGTCGCTGTCATCCTCGTCGTCATCGATGTCGTCATTGTGGCCGACATTATGGTTGTCGCTCCCGCGCTCTGTTTCGCTCGTTGTGGAAGGATGCGTTTCTTTGTCTCCTTTGTCGTCGTCACTATCGCTGTCGCTGTCGCTTTCGTTGTCTTGATCGCCACCGTCGGCAGAACGAGTGGTGTGCTCGTGTTCGCTCGTCGTGGGACATTGCTCTTGATCCTGGTCAATTTTTGTCTCGGGCGTTTCTTCTTTTTCGTTTCCTTTCTCGTCGTCGGATTCCTCGTCGTCCGATGCGGTGTACATGTCGAGAAGCCGGCTGCTCGACGACCACATGGCTTGTGGCTGATCCTGTTCTTGTTGTTGCTGTTGCTGTGGTTCGCTTTGTGTCTTGACCATGCGCTTGAGCTTTTCCATCGCGAGCACCGCCAGTGCCCCCTGCCGGAACTTTCGTCGAATGGCGTCAATGTCGTCCATATAGGCATCGGGTGTCTTGGTTTGGGTTCCCTCGCCAGCGATTGCGTCGTCGTTGCCATCGAGGTCGCTCGTTGTCAGTGAGTTCGTCTCGTCGTCGTCGTCGTCGTCGTCGTCAAACACGGAAGAATACGGCACCGATGGCAGGACTGGGGCTTCCCACAGGAATTCTGGTTCCGGCACGGAATACGAATCGTCATCAATCTCGGGAATTCCTGTGGATTCGTCATCTTCCTCATCATACTCTTCCTCGTCGGTATCGTCGGTATCGTCGTCGTCGTCGTCCGACGATGACGATGAGGAAGAAGATGAGTCGTCGTCGTCGGTATCGTCGTCCGACGAGGAGGAGGAGGACGAGTCATCGTCGTCATCGCTGTCCGATTCCGATTCTGGTTCTGTTGTCGCCATCCAGGGAGCCTTTGGGGTGATTTTTTGTTTCACGGGGCAGTTGCAGGTACCCAGCAGTTCGCAGATCCGGTGATCGGCCACGCGCTGTGCCTTTCGCTCGGGTGGGTTCGAGATGTTGTTGTTGTTGTTGTTGTTGTTGTTGGAATCCTTCGGGGCCGTGTTCGAGTTTGTTTTCCCCTTCGCCTTGGCGTTTGATTTCGCCCCGGCCTGCAAAAAATCGGCAATGTCCGCCGGTTCCAGTTTCATAATTTTCTCCACGCGTTCTTCCACCACGTCGGGATCGTCGAAATCCTTTTGGATCTTGGCCCTCACCAGATTCTTGACGCCCTCCAGCATGGCCTCGTTCTGGTAGTCCTGGCGGAATTGCTTCAGCTGCGGTTTGCTCCACCAGTACGAGTATTTTTCGGTCAACTCAACCTTGTCCACCTCCCATACCACATTTCGGCCGAGATCGATGGTCACGGATTTTGTGGTGGTTGTTGTGGTTTTGGTGGTGACTTCTGCCATCGTGGCGGTCAATGATTGTTAATATTTCGTGCTTGCGATGGATTGTCTGTCTGGTTGTCTGTTTGTTGGTTTGTTTCTATGCCTGTTTGCTTGCTTGTTGTTTTGCGTTTGACGAACGGCTAGATTTCTTTTTTTTTGTTGTTGGAATGCACTACTATTGGACAGCTTGAGTCAATTGGGGCTCTCCCTACCACAATCTGCCGTGATTACTTGTTCAGCAAAAGTGAAGTGTCAGATGCGATAGTGCTTGTAGCGTCACTTTTTCTGATACTTCTTCGGCAAGCAGCAAGATTGAATTCTTTGGCCGCTCCGTTTCGTTCCGATTGGCGATCGACTGATTTCGGTTCTGATGAGATGTGATGTTATGTTATGTGCGCTGATCGAGTGAGTCGAACACAGTAGAACGAATGGAATGCGATTCCGATCGGAACACGAAGCAAAATCACTATCGGGCTGACACGCGATATTATTGTACTCGTTACTCATATCATCCATCTTGGTGACATTATGCCGCGACAAAAAAAATAACTAGTGTTCTTTGTTCTTTGGTCAACAAAAATGCCGATGACATCTCAAAAAATAGGTACGGTAGGCAATGTTGTTCTACAACGGGAGTAAATAATAATTATGACCCCCAATAATGTACCGGTATAAGTCAGTAGTCCTGTGGTTTTTTCCCCGTTTTTCATTATCTGTATCTCCTAACCTCAAAACCGCGTGCTGTACTTTGAGTACTACCTCACGTAAGTACGTACTTTTCTTACGCAATATTCTAAATCAACACAGTGGTTTCCACGTTACCGTAAGGTTACGGTACGGTACCGTACCAATGGATTTTCTCTTCCAAAGCTATCGTGTGATAAAAACGCCGAGAACTCTCATGATTTTTCTGTCCTACCACGTATATTACGGTACAAATAATACCGGTACAGAATTAGTTATGCCCATTTTTGTACGATAACGCGATAGTATGTTTGACATATTCTTGCTTGTACTACGTATTATGCATAACTGTACTGGCGCTTCAAATCATGATGAGAATGACACTCTCTCTACAATCATGATAAAGCTATCATAATAATATGATGTGAAAACCGGTAAATAGGATAGAGAAGAATACAAACGACCCTCAATTCAGCAGAACGGGATCGTTGCTAACAAATCAAATGAACCGCAGTAGTTTGGATGGGAGTGAACGCAGAAGAATTCAAGAATTATTCCCGGCGGACAACCATGGCACTGTGAACGTCGCTGCGTTCGGCACCCGTGTATTGGATACCTCCAACGATGTTGGGAGCCGGAGCCGTGTCGATAATGTTCGTGGTACGAATGACGTCGACAAGCTTGCCTCGTTTTCCGCCTTTCGACAGCTTGATAATGCCCACTCCGGGACAGCTTCCTTGAGCAGAATGAGCAACCGACACGGGCACGGGACCCCGCAAGGCAATCATCAAATACTTTCCGTCGGGGGTGATTGATACCAAATCCGGGGAAGGATCGTTCGGAACCAAGTTCTTGTCATCAACGACCGACTTTGCAAAACAAGCACCGAAGTCCGCAGGATCATCTGGCCTTCCGGACTGGCCATCCTTGGAAGTCAAATCGTACGTGTAGCGTTTGTGTGTTTTGACGTTGAAGACCTCGGCCACATTCTGAACTCTATCAAAAACATGCAAGTACTTGTCGTTCTCCGTGTCGATCGTTCCATGCGAATCACGGCGTGTCGTTATGCCAGGAATCTGTCCCGTTGGGTTTAGTTCGTTCGTACCATCAACATTGCCGATGGTATTTGTGTTCGTTGGATCTTTAAAGACGACCGTTGGAGGTGGAGAGTTCATAGGTTTTGGCCCATCTGCATATTCCTCGTCATTGAAGGAATACAATGAGAATGTGGATTGGTCATGACCACTAGCACCAGCGGAAACACCAGCATTAAGAAAAACCTGTTTGCCGATTTGGGTTCCACCGCAACCCGCACCATTGAATGTCTTGCTATCGTATTCACCGACAATGGATAATGGTGTAGTGCTGTCATCCAGGACGAACATGCCACCTCCAGCAAAGTTCGCGTATATAAGACCGCGGGTGGAAGTGATTGGACAGATTGGCATATTGTTCCCTCGTCCTGTACTAGGGAGGGTACTTGATCCGCAACCGTCTTCCTTACAGTATCCGTTGGGGGTGAGATCCCCGAGATCGGCATCGCTATAATCTCCAATGATGCTGCCCTTCAGTGGTCGACCAAACGCATTGTTGCCGGCAAAAAACGTCGCTTCTTCAATAATATTGTTATCTTTGCCCAACCCAATGGAGGCAGTTCTATCGAATTCTACCGCTATAATCGCGCCATACGAATCTCTCACAACGTTGATTCGTTCGATTGCTTTGCCATGTAGATTTGCGCAGATGATTGCCAATCCGTCGTGCGTCCAGAAACTCATGTGTAAGGATCTCCCGTGTGAGTTGTTGGTGTATTCTGTCAGGCGGAACAATGAGATGGCTTCCTTGGTTACGACATCAATGATGGCAGCGAACGCACCTCCAGGAGTGAAAAAGTTTGCATTCACGTATTTGTTTTGAGGATCCACAATCACGCCATGTAGACGACCAAAGCCATCCAAATCACTCAGTTTCTCCCCGGTGGGAATGCCGTCAGCTTTGATCTGATCGAGGTCGGGAGGAAACATGTCGAGCGCATCGCATGGTCCTTGAGACTTGTCGGGAGAGCAGGGTAATGGGACAGCATCGCCTCGACCATCGATTTGGTTCTCGACTCCATCAGAATCAAAGATCCACAAGAAAGATCCTTTCACTCCCACAGCTGTCTGACCAGCCACCGAGTTCGATTGATCAGACGCCCAAACCTCATATTTCAACTTCGAGGTCTTCTTCGAGGTCTTCTTCGAGGTCTTCTTCGAGTCTTTCACTGGCGGCGTTGTAGTCTTCTTTTCTTCTTTTTTCGGTTTCAGTTGCCGACGGAGCTGTCGAGGATTGACCATGCAGTGGGAAAGAAATGAATCAAATGTCGTTTGGAGAAATCATAGAGAAAGGAACATACAGAAACACTTACTTGGTGCTGTTTCAGACTGCTTTGATCGGGGGACGAGTCGATGACGAGATGATCACCATTTTCCGCATAGCGCAATTCCGAAGATAAACTGCCTTGAAATTCACATGCCATTGGCTGGGCAAGTAGTAGCAAAAGGAAAGGGAGAAGACAACGACGCATTTTAGTGATTGCCTGTGGTTGTGATTGAATGATTTTATTGATTAATCGCTTGCGTCTACTTAAAAAATAAGTAATCCTATTTCGGGAATCACTCAATATCGTATCGTAAGGTTTACTACTACCTACTACGGAATTCCTTTCAGCTGTCACCCGGCTTCTTCCATAGTACCGTAGTACTTCGTAATAAGAACTAGTTAGGGATGTAGAACCGGGGGGCAGCTGATAGGAATTTTGTAGTATTGGTACAAATAATAGTAGGCAGTCACGATCAACGAGCACCAGACACCCGCCGTTCTGTTTTCCATAAATCTTTCAAGTTTTTTAACAACGCAGAAATATTTTTCATTGAAAATGTCACGATAACAATACTATGCAGTTTTCCTGCTGGAAACTAAGGGGGGAAAAACGAGATAGAATTAAGGTTACTTCGTTTGATAAAAGATTAAAATTAAGAGATAAATCTTACCTTCTTATGATGAGCGGATTGAATACCGTATTTGAATATTTATTGATTTCAATTTTTGACGGAGATGATTCATGGCACTGGGCGCAACGGAACAAGTAAAGGACATATAAATATTGTGTGCTCAGGAGAAGAGACAAACAGACAGAAGATCTACATGGAGCTATGTACGACCTTTGAGTACAGTACTGGCATGAATCACGGGGACTATGAAGATATTTCACCTCGATATTATGCTACTTATGCCACTTACCGTCGGGGTACCGTAAGACTAATGGTCATTGTGTATTTGACTAGTGTAATTGGACTGAGAAAAAAATATGGGGAAATCAACTGGAACATGGTTGATTAAATTTTTTTCTAAGAATTTAAATTTTTCCAGCCCCCTGCGCACCACTTAGCGCTTGGTGTCACTTTGACACCCGGGGTCACTTTGACACCCAAAAGCATCAGCGAGTGTCAAGTGTCACTTTGACACCGGGTGTCACTTTGATACCGGGTGTCACTTTGACACTCTACGTATTTTTCTACTTCTCTTGTGAGTGTCAAAGTGACACCCAGTGTCAAAATGACACCCGGTGTAACTTTGACCCCAAAAAGTATCAGCGAGTGTCAAGTGTCAAAGTGACACTGAGGGTCACTTTGACCCCGGGTGTCACTTTGACACAGATTCAGTGTGGGGAGGACAGGGAATTTTTGAAATTTGTAAAAAAACAAAAATCAATCATGTTCCTGTGGCACAGTAGATTTATCCGCCGCCACTAAACGATAATACGGTAAGGTCTTACGTGTAGTCAAAATGCTTCTGCTCATGGGATTCTTGTGCGTTTGTCTTTGTCTTTGTCTTTGTGTGTCCGCGTTTCGGAGTGTCGTTCACTCGTCGCGGTTGCATTGCATTGCATCGCGTTGCGATGTCTGTGCTGCGTTGAATCGGATTCCTTTGTCGCAACGTGGTTTTGATCGATGCGATTCTTCCTTCCCATTCGGATGATTCGGATTGATGGATTGATTGATTCATTCATTCATTCGAAGACGGCATTTTGATTGGTGGGTTTCCGAACCAACCGACCGCACTACTACCCGTCCGCCCCGCCCCGCCCCACCTACCTATCTAATCGCGTTTCTTGTCGCCGGCTGCTGCTGCTGCTGCTGCTGCCGCCGCCGCCAATGAAGAATCCGCGATCGTGCCACCGCTCCGGCGCTCGCCCCGGCTGCCGGGCTTTCTCCGCTCGCACCCGGACTCCGATTCCGATTCGGACGCCGGCGTCCAAAACGCATCCACCATCCGCACCGCGATTCCCACCCCGGAAATGTACACCAGAAGAATGGCCATGGCCATGGCATCTCCCGTGTCGATGGTCGGAACGGTGAGGTTGACGAGTCCCGTGGCAACGTTGGCGACCAAAAAGGCGACCATTCCGTGGCGGTTGACGGCCCTCCAGGTCGGCGGAACCCAGTCCGCAACAACGGCAGTTCCAGTCGCAGTTCCACTTCCACTTCCACTTCGAACGGCAGGCGACAGCCACGCCTCGAGTTTCCAAAGGGCCCAGAGCAGCGTGACGTTGTGCGCCAGCGCCCAGACGCAAAACGGCAGGTTGGTGGACCTCCGGGAGACGTTCACGGGCGGGATCGCGGGGGTCGCACCGCTGGTGATGCTGCCGCCGCCGAGGATGCCGCTGGTCTCGGTGCCGCGGAACGGGATAACGACCGCGAGCGCGCACCACAGCACCCACAGGCCGATCGCCAGGCTTCCCAGCGATGACGACGACGACGACAACGAGAGCGGTGCTCGTTGCGCATTCCGACCGGGTGGCGGCGGCGGCGGTCCATCCTTTTCGCTGCCTCCGTGATGGTCGCTCCCGCTGCTGCTGCTGCTTCTGCCCCCGGCAAAGACAAATCGTCTCCCGATCCACTCCCCGACCGTGTGCAAAAAGACGTACCCGATGCATCCCAGGATTCCCTCCCGGTTGGCCAGAAAGAATCCCATCCACCGCGTTTGCAGCGCGCGAATCCAACCATCGAGAACGGCACCCTCGCTCCCGAGGTGGACGGTGCCGCCGCTAGCGTTGGTCGTTCCCCGTTTCGGCCTCCGGGGGGCTCGCTCGACAAAGTCCTGCAGCCCGCCGCGGGTCAGCTCGTGCTGGTAGAGCAGCATGATTGCGACCGGTGCCCAGGCGATCGACCACCGGATCAACCGTGGCAGCGCGCGGCGAGTGCGACGAGCGGGAGCAGTGCCTGCATCCGTTTCCGTTTCCGTTTCCCCGTCCCCTTCCGTCGCCAGCAGCAATTGCCGGCGCAGCGTCGGCACGATCGCCAGGACCCCCAGGGTGAAGAAAAAGTTCCAGTGCACCCCGTATTCCGTGACGTGTTCCTGGTAGTCCAGTTCCTTGTTGGTGACGGTCCGGACGATGCCAACGAGGATCAGGGGGGCCGCCTTGGCCAGGGGCCTTAGCCAGGGCCTCCGGTCACTGCGACTGCCACTGCCACTGCGACCGCCACCGCGACCGCCGCAATACGCCTTGCCCCCGGCAATGCCCCCCGAGATGCAAAAGGAGGCGGCCCCGACGTCCATCAAGCCGTATCCGGCCGTCTCGGTCTTGCAAAAGCGGCGGGGAAAGAGTTCAAAGTCCACCGCCAAAATGGCCACAAAGGTCAGGTAGTAAATGGAGGACCGATACAGCGTCAGGTACTCGTATTCGTTCCCGTACTGGTTTTCGTGTTGTTGTTGTTGTTGTTGTTGTTGTTGTTGGTGGTGGTGGCGTTGGTTTTGATCGGTCGGTAGTGTTGTTGTGGACGTGTTTGTTGTGCGTGCGTTGTCGTCGTCGTCGTCGTCTGGATTCCCTTTGTTTTCGTTTTCGTTTTCAGTTGTGGTTGCGGTTGTGGATGCGACAGCGCTCGACGACGCTTGCTCCGTTTGCTCTTGTTGCTGTTGCCGTTGCTGTCGCTCTCGCTGTTGTCGTTGCTGCTGCCGCCTTGCTACCGACAAAAGCGAGGCGGCCAGTATTTCTGCCACCATCCAGAGACTCCCGTAGGGATACAGATACTTGGTTTGGGTCAGAACGATCGGCACCCACACCACGACGGCTTCGGTGAGAAAGGCGGCGGGGGTGGTGGTTCCGGGTCGATGTCTGTGTCTTTGTCTTTGTCGTTTCTGTTGTTGCTTGTTGTTATGTGGTTGTTGTTGTTGCTTGTTGTTATGTTGCTTGCGTGCCAGCTCGGCGTAGAGCCAGCAACCCCACACTACGGAGGAACAGACCCAGAGGATTTCCCAGGGATGATCGGATCCCTCGTGGCCCGTCACAAAGGCTTCCTTGCGGGCCTTCATGCTGCCGCTGCCGCTGCCGCTCTTCCACGGATGTTCGGCCATGGTTGTGCCGTGCCGTGTTGTGCCGTGTTGTGCGGTCCGTTGCTGCAATGATGGTATGTTGTGTTTGTGTTTGTGTTTGTGTTTGTGTTTGTGTTGCGGTGCGGTGCGGTGCAATTTGCAGCGGTGTTGTGGCTATAACATACGAGTAAGGTTAACCTTCTTTTTTAAGCCTTACCGGTATCCCCGAGCCCGGATCGTTGACAATCCAAATCGTCCGTCTCCAAATCAATCTCAAACAATGAAAAAACAACAATTTTTGAGGTTAAGGTTAATAATTAGTGGAGTTTAGTCCTTGTTCCATTTTTGTATCGAATTGTTGATGAGTAAGTTAACCTTACCTGTAATGAAAATCTCGAAGGAATGCATCAATCCATCAATCCATCAATCCATCATTTTATTCCACGTGGAGTGAGTCGGACTGCGCAGCGACGCGCGGTCGAGTCGGGATGGGCGGGATGGCAACGACCAGTGACTTGCGCAACTTAAAACCTCATTTGTACCGTAAAATCTTATGTAACCTTGCTCGTAATTGTAACTTACTTGTACTACCGTAGTAAGTACGGTATTACGGTATGTGAGCAAGATACGAGCCCTTCGCAAACAATACCTTAGGGTAAGATTTAAACCTTATACCGTACGGAGCGTGGAGTGGGTCCGGTCCGGTCCGGTCCGGTCCGGTCCGGTCGAGTGTAGTGAAGTCGAGTGGAGTCAGTCGAGTGAGTCAGTCCATTCCAGAGTCCGATACGCAAAAGATTAAAAGGTTTACCGCCTACCGTAGCGTAAGGATTACAGTATTAAAATTAACTTACCGGAGCAATTTCGGAAGTGATCCAATGAATTTTGGAAACCCTAGTAGTAGTAATTCGAACGAAACAATTGTTTTGAAATTTATTTGAAATCCCACGCTCGGACGCGACGAATATTATATCCATCCCCGATCAGTGATCTTGCGACACGAAAACAAGTTACGAGTATCGTACCGGTGCTTGTATTGGTATTGGTAATTGCGATTGCTTTGTATTGCTATTATTATTACTACTACTACCTATTCTTTGATTATTCGACTCACTCGGTTGACCCGACGAAGCGGGAGCGACCGAAACAATCGCCGGAGCGATCGCCGGAGCGATCCTTCGTAGAACGCGCAAAGCAACAACGCGACAATTCTCAATCGCAAATCGCGAATCGCGAATCGCAAAATGGCGACGCTCCGATTCCATCGCGGACCCACCAACCGCCGCGAGTCCCCGTCGCGGTCAATGTCCCAACAATCCCGGTCCCCCTGGAAGTCCCCGCATCGGACGCCGACGACCGCTCGGTTGGGGGCCGCGAGCGACGACTCGTCCCCGGCGCACGCGCGCGCAGCGACAGCAGCGACAACAACCAAAACAACCACAACAGCTACGACGATCGCGACTACCACGAGTACCACTCCGAGAGCAACCGCAACCGCAACCACCAAAATGGCAACGACAACGACAACGACAACGACAACTCCCACCAAGCAAGACCTCCCCTCCTGGAGAGCCAAGCGGGATCGATGGTTCTCTTCGCCGCGTCCCAAGCTCAAACCCCTCCCGGGAAGCGCCGCGGCGAGGGATGCCGCCGCTTCCGCTGCTGCCAAAACGAATTCCTCGTCGGCATTGCCGTCGTCGTCGTCGTCGTCGTTTTCCAACACTAACAGCAACGCCAACACCAACGCCAACACCAACAGCGACAACGGTCGTTTGGTGGCTGCCGGTTCGGTGGGTATTGGTTCGACGGCGTTTTCTTCGTTTTCCGCTCCAAAGCTTTCGTCCTTATCGTCGTTATCGTTATCGTCGTCGCATCCACCCGCGTCCGGTGCGGCTCCCACCAATCCCTTTGGAGGATTCTCCTCCTCGATGACGAGGACGACAGGGACAGCGACGGGGACAAAGACAGCAAGCTCGGAATCATCGACAACAACAGCAACAACAGCAACAACAACACCATCATCCATGGCAGCTCTAGCACCGGCATTGGCACCAACGCAAAAGATCGACGCACCATCGTTCTCCCCACCAAAATCGGCGGCGCGGCGCATTGTCCGGGTCGCAAAAACCGGTGCGAGTGCCACTGCCACCGCCACTGCTTCCGCTCTGCATTCCGGCAGGACAACGTCGTCGTCGTCGTCGTCGTCATCCTCGGGAGGAGCCGCCGCCGCCACCAAGAATCCCTTTGGAAGCATCCGACTGACACCCTCCACCGCCGCCGCCACCACCACCGGTTTGCGTTCGTCTTTGTTTGCGGCGCAAACGACAACGGCAACGGCAACGTCGAATTCCTCCTCCTTCTCTTCTCTCGCGGCACCAACCTCCGCCGCCACGACAACAGCACCGTCATCGACATTGGAATTTTCCTCGCTGTCGATATCCTCCGACGCCATCACCAATACCGGATCGACCAACGTAACCGCGACGGCGTCGTCGCATCCACCCCTATCGAGCACGAGCACCGCTCCCACCAATCCCTTTGGGACACCCTCGGGTTCGAACGCAAACCAAAAAACGGCAGCCGCGGACGGGGACCGAGACGCGAGCGCGAATGCGAAGGGCAACGCCAACGCCGGCGCTGGATCGGCAGCCGGTGTCCTTGCTGCTGCTGGGGCTGCTGCTGCTGCTGCTGCAAAGAATCCCTTTGGAAGCATCAAGCTGACACCCTCCTCCACCGCGACGGGCTTGTTTTCATCGTCGACGTCGTCGTCGACGTCGACAGCCGCAACCTCCTCCTTCTCGGCGTTGGCACCAGCATCCGCTGCCGCTGCCGTTTCCGCAACCACTTCCACTCCTGCCACCTTCTCCTCCCCGCCGATATCCTCCTCCGCCGCAAAGGAATCCTCCCCGCCACCTGCTCCCGCACCCGCACTTGCTTCGGCATCTTCATCGCCACCGCCACCCCTGTTCGGAAAGAATCCTTCGTTCGGGGCACCGACGCTGGCATTCGGCGCGAAATCGGCCGAAACCACCAAACCCAGCAGCAGCGACGGCAAGAGCAGCGACGGCAAGAGCGGGAGTGAGTCATCCTTCTCGGAAGCAACAGCAGCGGCGCGACCGCCACCGGCACGGGGAGAACAAGAACAAAAATCGGCGCGACGCATCGTCAGGGCTGCGGGCTCGAGCTCGAGCTCGAGCTCGGCCGCGAATGGCGCTTCCGCGGCGTTTGGGAAACCGGCAACCGCCTCCGCGAAGAATCCCTTCGGAAGCATCAAGCTGACGCCCTCCGCCGTTGCCGTTTCGTCGTCCACCGCAACCGCCACCACTCCGCTCTCCGCGACCAACTTTTCTTCCCTTTCGATGTCTTCCGCAAGCAGCGAACCCGATCCATCGGCCTCGGCGTTTGCTTCCGCCTTTGCTTCCGCATCGCACCCGCCCGCGTCCGGAAAGGCTCCCAAGAATCCATTCGGGGCACCCGCTCGGAACGCCACCGAATGCGAAGGAAAAGCAATGACAGAAGCAAACGCAAACGCAAAGACAAACGCAAAAACCACCGAACCATCCGAACCAGAGCAACCGCAGCCGCAGCGACGCATCGTTAAGACCGCAAACAGTGCCAGTGCCGGTGCCGCTGCTTTCCGGGTCGACAACAAAAAGCCGGCACCGAATCCGTTCGGGAGCATCAAGCTGACACCCTCTGCGGGATCGGTTCCGACAACCGCGGCGTCCTCTTCTTCCTCGCCGTCGTCTTATCCGCCCGCGTCCGGTGCGGCTCCCACGAATCCATTCGGGGCTCCTTCCTCTGCCACTGCTTCGACAATGAAACCAAAACCGAAATCGTCGTTGTCGCTGTCGTCGTCTTATCCGCCCATGTCCAGTTCGGCTCCCAAGAATCCATTCGGGGCTCCTTCCTCTGCCACTGCTTCGACAACCAAAGCTGTGAGCGAACCGAAACCGAAATCGTCGTACCCACCCATGCCCAGCACGGCTCCCAAGAATCCATTTGGTGCCCCTTCTTCTACCACTGCTACGACAACAGAAGCTGCAAGCGATTTGAAATCATCGTCGTCGTCGTCGTCGTCGTCTTATCCACCCATGCCCAGTGCGGCTCCCAAGAATCCATTCGGGGCTCCTTCCTCTACCACTGCTTCGAGAACAAAAGCTGCTAGCGAACCAAAACCGAAATCGTCGTACCCACCCATGCCCAGCATGGCTCCCAAGAATCCATTTGGTGCCCCTTCTTCTACCACTGCTACGACAACAAAAGCTGCGAGCGATTTGAAATCATCGTCGTCATCGTTGTCGTCGTCGTCTTCTTATCCACCAATGTCCAGTGCGGCTCCCAAGAATCCATTTGGTGCCCCTTCTTCTACCACTGCTACGACAACTAAAGCTGCGACCAATTTGAAATCATTGTCGTCATCATCGTCGTCGTCTTATCCACCAATGTCCAGTTTGGCTCCCAAGAATCCATTTGGGGCTCCTTCCTCTACCACTGCTTCGACAACGAAAGCTGCAAGCGAACCAAAACCGAAATCGTCGTACCCACCCATGCCCAGCACGGCTCCCAAGAATCCATTTGGTGCCCTTTCTTCCACCACTGCAAAATCTGAAACGCCAAACATCTTTGGGGGAGCATCGTCACTTTTTTCTTCCTCATCGGCTACGGGTGCTTCTCCGTTTTCAGTGACTGCTGCTCCCACCGGCACAAAATCAAGCATTTTTGGATCGAAATCGGTTTTCGGTGCTTCCCCCTTCGCGAATGCACCAGACACTTCACAAACCAAGACCTCCACCGATTCTGTGTTTTCTTCCAAAACTTCCGATACGAAGGATCCGGCAGGTTCCGCAACGCCGAACGATGCTGCTCGCACAGCGGCGGTCCAGACCAACAAAGAGGACTACCGCACGAGACTAACGAAATTCTACGAAAAACACAACCCCTCCAAGGTAGGGAGCGTTGATGCAAATCTTGAAAAATACAAGGGCCGAGAGGAAGAAATGTTTCGCAAACTCGAGGCAAAGTACGCTGCGCCAAAGCCTCTGCAGCCACAATATCCATCGCCGGCCGGGGAGGGCCCAAAATGTTACCTTGAATTCGCGATAGATGGGGATTCCAATGAAGATTCTCGCCGACGCGTGGTGGTCCAGCTCTATGCGGACAAGGCACCGCTGGCGGCCGACAATTTCAAGTGCTTGTGCACGGGCGAGATCACCACACACAAAGCTGCCGGGAAACCACTGCGCTATCTGGGATCCAAGGTCCATCGAATTGTTCCCAACTTTTGCCTCCAGGCGGGAGATTTCACCACCGGTGACGGACGAGGGGGGCAATCGATCTATCGACCGAACAGCGAGCACGGAGACGCCTGGGGGAAGTTCAAGGACGAGCCCGATGGCTTTATGGACCACTCCCGCAAGGGTTTGCTGAGCATGGCCAACAGCGGCAAGAACACCAACTCATCGCAGTTCTTTTTCACCCTCAAGGCCGTACCCTACCTGAACGGAAAGCACGTGGTCTTTGGAGAGGTTTTGGAAGGAATGGAAGTTCTGGAACAACTGAGCAAGGTCGAGATCAACCCCAAAACGTCTCGGCCTGTAAAATCCGTTACCATTTCCGCCTGCGGCGCTATTGACGGAGACGGCAAGGATTTACCGTCGGCTGGGAGCAGTGGTGAAGACCAAGCCGCACCTGCTCAGTCATCTCTCTTTGGGACTGCTGCCGGAAGCAGCTTCACCGCCTTTGGCACAACAGGATTCGGATCATCGTCCGCTACAGTAGCTGGAGACAACAGCCAAAAGAAGAAAAGCATGTTTGGCTCGGGGCTATCGACCACGCCGAGTCCGTTTTCCTCGACCCCTTCCTTGTTTGGTGCTTCCAATACGGGGTTCGGAAGCAAGGGATTTGGTGCATTTGGGGGATCATCGAGCACGACACCCACCTTTGGAAGCACCTCAGGTCTAGGAGCCGAAAGCAGCAGGAGTGGAACGCAGATCACGGCTGCTGCTTCCCCAACCAAGGCCCCAGTTTTTGGAAGCCCCTCGGCTCTCGGCGGTGGAGGCAGCAGCAGTGGTTTTGGAAACAATGGATTTGGTTCACTCGCGGCTTCTTCCTCGAGCACGCCTGCTTTTGGAAGCCCATCGGCAATCGGCGTCGGCGGCAGTAGTGGGAGCAACGATAGTTCTACAGCCACTGGATTTGCCGCAATCGCTGCTTCCCCGGCCAAGACGTCCGCCTTTGGAAGCACCTCGGGATTCGGAAGTGGTAGCAGCACCGGTTTTGGAAGCACGGGGTTTGGTGCGCTTGCTGCATCCTCCTCCAACAAGTCCGCATTCGGTGATTCCGGCAGTACGGGATTTGCGGCTCTCGCTGCTTCCCCGGCCGACACGTCCGCCTTCGGAAGCCCCTCGGGATTTGGTAGCAGCAGCAACAGCGTTTCTGCCTTTAATACGTCTTCGAACAAGGGATTTTCTCCGTTCGGTTTCAAAAAGCACGACGAGTAGAACCGCCTCGAACGATTTAGATAAAAAGGCTAATTTTCATAATAATAATGATCATGATAACAATAATGGTATCCCATTTTGACTGTTTCACATGGGAAGGAATGGATGGACAGACAATGCTGATGAAGGTACACGAAGCAAAGACCGCAACGACAGTGCAGTGCTGGAAGGTGGATACATGTCTGGAGCTCGGAATCACGGAATCTAGTACCTACCCGTTCGTTGGAGCTCCGACGGGCAGAAACTTTCTATGCGGAACCACGGTCCCGGACGGAGAAGCGTTCGCCACAAGGAGGAGTTGTCGTCGAATAAGAACAATACCAGACAAAGCGAGAGAAGAGATCGCTGCAAGGCTCGTTGTGCTTTGCGGTTTCGATTCTTTTTCTACGAGTGCGCACCCACCATGTTGTATAAGTAACAACAATCAAAAGATTCGGAGCGAAGTTGATCCTACCGTACCGAAGCGTTGAAAGTTCCAACCGATGCGGAATTCTGCGAGATAAAAACAATGAGCATCTCGCGATGGAATACTATCACCGAATGTAGTTCAAAAAGTCGTATCGGACCAAGATGAAAATCTCACATGTTCCTTGTATACTACGGATGCTAAGAAGATAGTCGATACCTACTACTAGTTCTTTGGATCAGCAAATTCACTTGGATCTCGGAGAGTACTTGAATCGAATGGATGACCTTGTGCATGCCAAGCACACGCGGTACGTACCAACTGCGCCTCACCCCCAAAGGTACCGTGCCGTACCGCGCATCCGGTCCCTTCACGTTGCGAATACTATGAAAGACTTGCTTCGCTCGTTCTTGCGGCAGCAACATCGACCGAATTCCGTGCGTCCCGTATCTGTCACAATATCTCGTTTCGTTGCAACGAAATCCGGCTCTCCAAACGAAACCCGAATGCAGGAATGCATGCCTTTCATTCCATTCCATTCCGCTCCACTCGCGGTGCGATTCCTGCTGCTGCATGTCGGTCGGATGCAGTTCTTGTTGTTCTTGTTGATCATCATCACCTGGATGTACGCACGTCATTCCTCCGTGCGCATTCGAAACCCCGACAACTCCGCGGAACACCCGCGGGCAGCTGCGCTGCTGCGTGAAGCGAACAATAATCGACAAAAAAAAACGAAAAACGCGGATCGCAAAACGTGGGAATGAGACTGCGAGAATAGAATAGATGCCGCTCGAACGAATCCGAACGATGCGAAGAACGAACCGTTGAATACGACCGTGGATCCGACGGAAACGCAACAGCAATATTTTATAAAAATAAAATACTTCAGACAGCTCCAATAGATGTTTATAAAACGAGTGTCGTCCTGTCCCCGGTTGTTTCGGATGGTTCCGCAATTTCTTCGTCCCTCCTCGGCGCTGGCGGTGAAAGGGACTTACTCGTCGTGTCGATGGAACGAACGAATCGAACGAATCGAACGAATCCCCCATTGGGAGGGAGCGGTTGGTTGGTGACCGTTCCGGCTTCGCGCTATTCCCGCGAAATCTTGCTGCCACGGAGCGGAGGAAAGGCATCGGATGCCGCGCTTGATCACCAAGCGAGAGCTCCTCCCATGGGCTCGCGTCCCGTGGACTCGAGGCGGTCAATGAGACGAGAACGACATTGACAATACCGCGATGCGAATGAATCAATCAATCGCGTCGAGTTGTCGTGCTGGCGCTTCGGTTTGTGCGCATCGTGCGTTCGATCGCGACGTTGACCCAAGGGTAGAAACCACTTCGCGTTGTATTCCAACAACGGGTTTGCTTGGATGTGACCATGAAAGCAGATACACTTTTGCGAAGTAATTACATAATAGACATACTTGCGAAGTCTTTTTTTTTTTTTTAACATCAGAATTTTATTATTCAGATTACAGTGACACTGGTGTCAACTGTCGACTGGTATCATTACGAGTACGAGTATACGAGTAAGGTACGAGTAAGATTAAGTTACGAGAAGTCCAAAAAAATCAATGGACGACAAGGAACAAATTCATTTACCGTTAATTTACGGTTTTTCACGTATTCCGAGGAATTTAATCGCCTTTGACCGTCGAAGGGTACGTAAGTCACGAATTAGTCAATCAAAAGTGAGAAACGATGCCAACTTGAAACTCGGCCAATGCCATCACAACATCACAACATCACAACATCACAACATCAAACACACTCTAACACAAAATGACATCACTCCCATCAAAATTCCGGTTTTTTTCTGTCCTGGTATGGAACACTTGTCTTCCTACTTTTTTGCTGCGTGCGGAACGCGTAGCGGTAAGGTTAATTAGTACTAGTAGTACTAATTGGGTGTCAGAATTCTTCCGCAACTCACTTTCCAAACAAATTCCTTCGTCCACGCAACCACCGCACCGATTTCGACAAACCGGTTCGGTCGGTCACCGACTTCCGAGCATCCTTTTCACCGACTCTGACTTGATTGATTGATACCCAGCACCAAGAAGTGCCGCTCGGGTCCGACCTACAGGTAGTAGTACTAGCTCTCGCCGCCCATCACGGGTTTCTTCTCGCGAAACGACGAAGACGTCGACGACGGCGAAATCATCCATCCGTCCATTCTACAACGGCATCGAAGGGTCGGTTGATACCCATCCGTCGGTCGACCGACTCTCTTCCTTTCTTTTGAGATTATCGCGTCAAATCCAATCGACAGTATTTGCTACGATTGATTCCCCACGCACTAGTAGTACTAGCCCCCCCCTTCGGCACCACCGCCATCATTGAAACCCGGTCGGCATCAACCAACCAATCAAGGGTGACACATTCATTCCGTGACACCAATCCGTTGCGGAATCCACGGGAAGACGGGCTACCTATCTCTCATCTCAAACAGA
Source organism: Pseudo-nitzschia pungens (assembly GCA_037355855.1). Lineage (NCBI taxonomy): Eukaryota > Bacillariophyta > Bacillariophyceae > Bacillariales > Bacillariaceae > Pseudo-nitzschia > Pseudo-nitzschia pungens. The sequence goes on along the minus strand of CM074764.1, from coordinate 2,008,977 downwards.
GTATCTCATCTCATCTCATCTCATCTCATCTCATCCAGGTCCACAATCACATCGATCGGAATGCGAGTCGAAGAAACCCCGTTGCAATGATGAGTGACGACGACGACGACGACGACACCGACATTGTCAGCATCGGCATTCAGCATCGTGACAGAGAACGGCCTTGCGTTGCAGCTCTTGTCGGACGAAAGCAAGAACAACGAGCGCGTGGTTCTAGCCGCCGTCGCACAAAATGGTTCGGCGTTGCGGTACGCATCGAACGAACTGAGGAACAACCGGAGGGTGGTGCTGGCCGCGGTGAACGAGAACGGCCACGCCCTGAAACACGCGACCGACCCACAGAGGAACGACCGGCAAATCGTTCTCGCGGCGGTGACGAGGAGCGGCTGGGCCCTGGAACACGCGTCCGACGATCTGAGGAACGACGCGGAGATCGTGACCGCGGCGGTCCGGCGGGACGGAACGGCTCTGGTCTACGCGTCCGAGGAACTCCGAAACAGCGAGGAGGTGGTGGTTGCCGCGGTGTCGCGATACGGATGGGCCCTGGAATACGCGTCGGATCGATTGAAGACCAACGAAAGAGTGGTGCTCGCGGCGGCTTCGAAGAACGCCTTTATGCTGCGAAAGGCATCCCTCGAGCTGAGGGCGAACAAACGCTTCGTGACGGAGGTGCTGTCGCGGAACGGCAACGCCCTGGAATACGCCCCCCCGGAACTCCGGAACGAACCGCAGACCGTTCGCGCGGCGGTGACGCAGAACGGTTTCGCCCTGGAGTACGCGTCCGAGGATCTGAGGAACCGGAGGGACATCGTCCTCGCCGCGGTGACGCAGAATGGCAACGCCCTGAACACGCTTCCGATGCCCTGAAAAACACCGAGGACTGTCGTGGTTGCCGCCGTTGCGCGGAACGGCAACGCCCTGAAACACGCGTCGGATGCCATGAAGGACAACCGGAGGGTAGTGGTTGCCGCCGTTGCGGACGACGCGTTTGCCCTGCAATACGCGTCCGGCAGGCAGAAGAGGAGCTTCGATGTTGTTTGCACGGCCCTGAAACGAAACCCCCTGGCCGCCAAATACGTTACTCGGGATTTCATCATTGGTTCCCTAGTACTAGCTGTCATCGAATGAAGTGGTAAAGTTGTGTGTCATGATGTCATTGCTAGTACTACTTAGGCAAAATACTATTTGCATGATACCACAACAAGTAATTTATTTTCTGACCTGCTGCAACGATCTGCTACTAGTAGTAAAAAAGGAAATCAGAAGAAAGGATAATAAGGAATCACAATCCTCATTCCTCAGAGGAGGCTTTCTAGTATTAGCGTTGTAAGCAAAGGTACTACTAGTAGTACTAGCCAGCAGCAGTAGCAGATGGAAATTGAGTTTTGGGTGGGCAGGCAAGAGAAGAAAGAACCAGTGAAACAATCGTAGTACTGTTACAAATAAGAATTGCTACTAACTTTGCAAGCACTACTAGTAGTAGTACTAGTAGTAATAAATGACAACAACAATGTGATTGTTGTATTGTATTTACTAACAATCTCATGAGCAAGGTTCTTGGACAAAGTAGTGACATAAGGGTTCAGGTTTTACATTGTAGAAATACAACCTCAGGTTTTCTACTACCAAAAGGTTGTAGGTTTAAGCAGCAGTATTACTATTTGCAACCTTTGGTTCCTCTGCTGAATGCTATGTTGACAAAAATTTCTCCTTTCTTTAACACATATTGATGGGTAATTAGTAGACTTACCTACGTTCGTAGAGTAGAGCACGGTCGATGCAATAATTACTCGTACCTCCTAAAGCAAGCTCAGAATCGTACCAACACCGTATCATTGTTGGACGTGCCATTCCAACGTCTGGCACTCATCCGTACCGGTGAGCAGTCATTAGCAAAATTAAAATTGATTTGAGATGATCGATTGAGATTGAGATTGCGAGTTGCGAGTGTGATTAACTTACTCATAACCTTACTCGTATCCATTTCACTCTTTCACAGCGTGTCCGTTCCGTACAATGCACAGACTGTAGCTTCGTGCGGCACTGTATTATCCTATTTCGATTCAATGCCAGGACCGGTCGACTGACGAACGAGGCGTTCGTTTACTAGTACGGTTTTGGTATGAGGGGTATTAGGCACGGTAGCTATCCACAAGAAACCAGACCGCACGATCTACGTAAGGCTACTCTTACGATGATGTGCAGTAGGGGAAATATTATTGTTACCCGTACCGTATTTCACATGTTGCAGTGGGAAACGAGAACGAGGAAACAAAATCAGTAAGCCATCCTTATCGGAGCAACGACTCGGGTTTCACTTTCTAACCCACGTTACAACAACGCTCCCATTAGGTACCGATAGTGGGAAGTTGCCAGGGTGATAACGAGAACAACCAACAAGAACTCAGTGAATCCCCGAAGCCCGCTTCCTCTGTTCACGATTTTCCTTCATTCCATTGATATCCATCATCTGCTGTTCCTGTTCACGGAAATCGGCATTCGGTACGAGCACACGAAGATCCCATACCACTGAATCCGACACCACTTGGAAACGAAACTTGACACGCAACAAATATCTTTCGAATCGCTTCTGAGTCGCTGATTATAGAACGAAATAAACCCAAAATATCCATCGAACCAGTGAATACATACCGTGCACACTCCAAAACAATACAGCATATATACGGTACAACAACCAATCCACGACGCAACCAACCGCAATGCCTTCCAAAAACGACGACGACTTCAAGCAGGAGGGCAACCAAAAGCTGCAGGCGGTGGTTCTGGCTGACGCCTTTTTCGGAGCCAAGGTCACGGCCCGCGAGGACTACCAGTCCTTCGGACTCAAGCCGTGGTCCTCCGAGCCGTCGACCAGCGCCAAGCTCCTGTGCAAGCTCAACAACCTTCCACTGGTGGACTACGTGGTGGACTTTTTGGCCTCCAACGGCGTCGAGCAGATCATTTTTGTGCTGGGTGCCTGCTGCGCTGCGGCTTCTGCTTCGTCAGGCACCAGCACCACCATCACGGCGCTGGAGGAGCACCTCCTCCGCAGCGGCGGATCTGCGTCGTCGTCGTCTTCTCCGTCGTCTTCCCTCGAGATGCTCTTTCTCAAGGACACCTCGCTGACCAACGCGGGGGATGCACTCCGGGAGCTCTACAAGCGGAACTGGATCCGGGCTTCCAAGCAGGCCAAGCCCTTCTTGCTGGTCAGCGGCGACGTGGTGGCCGATCTGGACCTCACCGCGGCCATGGACGCCCACAAGGCGAGGAACCAGCACGATTCGGCGGCCGTCATGACGGTCGTGCTCAAGCCTGCAAACACAAAGACAAACGCGACGCGCAGCAGTGGAAGCAGGCGCGCAGCGAGCGGCACCGCCACTGCCACTGGCATTGCCACCACCATCAACCACTCGATCGTCCCGCGGGCCTCCGAGCTGGTGGTCGGACTGGTGTCGGCAACCGTCAAGACGGCGGCCACGGTCGATGCGCAGGGAGGAGGAGGATCGAACGGCAGCAGCAGCAGCAACAACAACAACGACGAAAAGGGCAAGAGAGGTGGCACCACCGGCACGGCACCAGCCGGCAGGCAGCGACTACCGAATTCTCTATTACGACAACGGCAGCAGCAACAAGGTCGGAACGACGGTTCCCTGCACCTTTTTGACGCAGTCCCAGAGCGCCTGCTCGACAACAATGTCGCAAAACCCTGGAGGGGGATTGGTTCTCCGGCACGACCTGGTTGACACGGGCATTGCTATTTGTTCGCCGGACGTGCTGGGACGCCTCGAGGACGAGTTCGATTACCTCGATTTAGCACACGACTTTGTCACCAACAGCGTCGCGGAGGAAGAGGACGGATTGCAGACCCGCATCTACGCCCATGTCCTGGATGTTCCCTGTAGTGGCACCAGCACTAGTACGAGCACCGTGGCCCGGAACTACGCGGCGCGGGCCGTTGATTTCCAGACGTACCACGCCATTTCCAGGGATTTGCTGCTGCGATGGGCCTACCCGACCGTGGCGGACCGCGTGCTCTCCAAGTCATCGTCGTCGGCAACGTCGTCATCCAACAGAAACAAGGAACAAGACCAACGCCGCTACAAACTGTGCAAGGTTGCCGATGCCGGACTGTCGTCGAACGCGGTGGGACGCACCAAGCGCGCGACGGCGGCGGCAAAGACATCAGCGTCCGCGTCTAGTGCTTCGTCCACCATCAGCCACCACGGCAACCACTACCAATACAAAGAAATACTCCACCCGACCAAAATCGGGAGAACCTCGGTGGTCCACGGCCCAGGAATGATGGGAAGCCACGGTACAGTCGGAGAAGGATGCCTGCTGGAGCGCTGTGTTTTGGGAGAGCGAGTGGTCGTCGAAACGGGAGCCCAGCTCATCGACTGCCACCTGATGGACGGGGTGGTGATCGGTGCCGGTGCGCAGCTCCGCAGCTGCGTCGTGGCACAAAATGCCACCGTCCGGAAAAATGCGGTGGTTGAGCCCGGATGCTTCGTCGGGGAGGACTGCGTGATCGGGGAGGGAGTTGTCTTGCCGGCCTTTTCCCGGATCACGCTGGCCACCGAAGACGACGACGACGACTGGGGTGACGACGACGATGGATACAGCAGCGAGGAGAGCAGCAGCAGCGACGACGACGAAACGGAAGGAAAAACCGCGTCCGCCGTTAGCGGGGATGGTGCGAAGGACACGGATTACGCGGTAGTCGGTCCGGACGGAAAGGGAAAGCTCTGGAAACCCACCTTGGACATCGACGTCGATGACTATGATTCTAGTAGCCTCGACGGCAACGGCGATGGAGATGCTCTCCAGGCCCTGCTGCAGCTTCAGAGCATTGGGGGGGATCCCACGGCCTACTACCGAAAGCGCGAAGCCATGCTCGCGCGACTTGAGGCCGACGAATTCGGAGACGACGGCTTTTCCGATATCGACGAGGACGAGGACGACGATGCCATGAGAACCGCCGAGAACATGGCCTTTTCGGAATTCACGGGAGGCACCGTCACCTTTGGAGACGACGACGACGACGAAGCTGGATTCGGCCGCTACAACAACACCCACGCGTCCCAGATTTCCGCAGCGACGGACGAACCTCTCGTCATTGGTCGCCAAAAGGGAATCGACGTCGTCAAGGAAATGACGGAAATCTGCATGGAATTCGATGACGAGTGCCACCCCATCGAAAACCTCTCGATCGAGCTCAATTCCTTCAAGTTCTCACAGAACGCCACCTACAGTGATTGCGCAAGCGCCTGCCTCCTGGCGCTCCTGCGCAAGATGGAGGTTTCCCCGGCGATGAGCGACGGAAAGCTCGTCACGCTCCTCAAGGCCAAGCTCGACAAGTTCTGGACCGGAATGCTGCAAAAGCTCTGCCGGGGCGTCGAGGAAGAACTGGCGGTGGTAAAGGCCCTCGAGCACTCTGCTCTGGTCGACCAACAGCAAACGCAGCAGCAACAGCCGCCTCCGTCTCCCGGGAGCGATCCGGAAGCCTTCGATGCTTGGCAGGCCTCGACGGAGATTGCCCAGAAGCTCCGGTCGGGAATGGCCTTTCGGTTTGTCCTCCAGACCCTGCACGACCAGGAGGTCCTCAGCGAGGACGCCATCCTGGCCTGGGCCGCCGAGCGCCGGAATGAAAGCAGCGCAGGAGAGGACGATCCAAAACAGGCCCTCTTTCGGATGCCGTCCGTTCAGGCCTTTTTGGAATGGCTCGAAGAGGACGACGACGACAGCAGCGGCAGTGACGACGACAGCGGCAGTGATGACAGTGACTGACGCAAGGAACGAGTCGATTTGGATTGATTTGAGTCGAGTCCAACAAATTACGCTATGCTTTGCGGGTTGATGACAGAAGCAAAACCTCCTCCCATCCCAGAGAAAAGTAGTCATTCCATTAGCAATAAAAGATAACAAAGCATACTAGAGTGACATATTCTCCTTGGTTTGTTTTCGATGCGCTGTCCTATTCGTGCTAACTCGCGGAGCGTTGAACAAAGGACACCACACTAGACTAAACAAATAATACGATGGACTGCTCCAGCAATCGAAGCAGGAAAAAAATAATTTTCAATCGAGAGGTTACTTCCAAGGAAACCATGTTAAGTCAACACTTACATCAAGGTACCGATGCATCAAGGCAGTTATCACGATGTCGTCTTATCACAAATGAAAGTCAGAACCTTCGTCACCTTTGGAAATCTCAATTCTATGGTGTGTCGAAGTCGGCGTGATCAGGGTATCTCAATCGATTGCTTCCTCGTATTGAATCATCACAAATTCAAGTCAGAATGTCACCTGTGGAAATCACAATTCTACAGTACGTCGGTGTGATCTCTCACTCAATCGATTGCTTCCAGGCATTGGATTGGTTGCGGTGACCGGACTGCGCCCCCGGGAAGAACTTCCTTTGCGCGTTCGGTCAGTCGTCAGCTTGCGTCAAACAATCAATGATAAAGCATCGAGAAGTGTATTTGACTGCTTGAAGGTTTTGTTTCAGGGCCATACGAACGACACCGAGCTCTCTCTTCGGCCCTTCGCCTGCGAACTGCAACGCTAGGCCGTTTTGAGCAACCGCATCAAGAACTACCTGGTCGTTGTTCTTGATTGCATCCGATGCGTACTGCAAAGAAAGGCCGTCTCGCGCAACGGCGACACGAACAATCTCATCGTTGTCTTGCAGTGCCCGCGAAGCGAATTGCAGGGCATCGGCGTTCCCTTCCACTGCTGCAAGGACCACTTGCGCCGTGTTCTTCATTTCCTCGGACGCAAATTGCAAAGCGAATGCATTCTGCGTCACGGCATCCACAACGATCTGTGCATTGTTTTTCGGTCCATTCGAGGCATGTTTCAGGGCTTGACCGTTCTGGGCAACGGCTGCGCGAACAATCTGATTGTTGTCTTGGAGTGTGCGCGAAGCAAATTGAAGGGCGCGACCATTCTGTTTCACCGCTGCAAGGACCACTTGCGCTGTGCGCCGGACTACCCGCGATGCGTATTGCAAAGCAAATCCATTCTGCGTCACCGCAACTGTGACGATCCGTAGGTCGTTCTTCAATCCGGCATATTTCAAGGCGCCACCATTCTGAGTAACAGCAGCACGAACAATCTTAGGGTTATATTTCAAGAAAGATGCAGCGAACCTCAAAACAGTACCGTCCTTTGTCACTGCAGCAAGAACGACCTCCTCGTTCGCTCTCATCCCCACGGATGCTTGCGGGAGAGCCATAGCATATTGTGTGACAGCAGCAACAACCACCCGCTCGCTGTTCTTCATTTCATCCGATGCGAATTTCAACGCACGTCCATTCTGTCTCACTGCTTCGAGAACAACTTTCTCATTGTTCTTGAGCTGGTCGGATACGCAATGGAGCAAAGTACCGTTCTGTACAACGGCAGCCAGGACCACCTGCTCGTAGTTCCTAATTTCTCCGGATGCACCGGGAAGCACACTGGCATCTTTTTGGACAGCGGCAAGAACCACTCGTTTGTTGTTTCTCATTTCATTGGATGCGCAGTACAAAGCCCGGGGAAACTGTGCAACGGCAGCAAAGACCACCCGCTCATTGTTCCTTATTTCCTTGGATGCATATTTCAACAACATGGGAGATCGTTTCACAGCGGCATGAACTACCCGTTCGTTGTTTTTCATTTCATTGGATGCATGGATGAAGGCCCAAGGATTCTCTGTGATAGCAGCAACCATCGCCTCTTCATTGTCCATCCCGTCCTTGGTTGCTAGGTGCAGAGCATTTTCCATTTTCTTGGTCAGATGCCCAACTGCGTTCTTTGTTTCTTTGGCAAGAATCACTTCCTTGTCTTCCTTCATTTGCTTGGATGCAAAATGGAAGGCCAGAGCATCTTTTCGAACAGCAGCTAGAACCACCTTTTTGTTGTTCCTGATTTCCTCCGATGCAATCTTGAAGGCACGGACAGCATCCGTTTCCATGGCAGCGAGAACCATTTTTTCGTTGTTCTTCATTGGATTGGATGCAAATTGGAGGGCTCGGCCGTTCGTTGTCACCGCGGCAAGAACTACCTTCTCGTTGTTCTTCATGGCCTCGGATGCATAAAAGAGGGCGTCTCCATTCTGCGCAACCGCGGCAAGCACTACCTTCTCGTTGTTCTTCATTTCCTCCGACATCATTTTCAACAAAAGTCCGTTCGTTCCAACGGCAGCGAGAACCACTCGCTCGTTTCTCAGCACTTCCTTCGATACGAGTTGCAACAAACCGACGTGATGATCAAGAGCCGCAAGGGCAACCGTCTCGTTGTTCCGCATGTTCTCGGAAGCGAATCGCAGTGCGCTTCCCTTCTGTCGAACGGCCGCCAGAACCACCTGCTCGTCGTTCCGTAGTTCATCCGAGGCGTATTCCAGGGAAGCGCCATTGTTACGAACGGAAGCAAGGACCACCTTGTGGTTTCGCCTCATTTCCTCCGATGCGAGTTTCAGGGCAAGGCCATCTTTTGCCACAGCGGCCAGAACCACCGTCTCGTTGTTCTTGAGTTCCCTCGAGGCACCCAGAAAGGCCCAGACGTTCTGTGCAATGGCGGCCAGGACCACCGTGTCGTTGTTTGCCATAGCTCTGGATGCGTGGAACAGGGCGGTGCCGTCGCTTTTCACGGCGGCGAGGACCACCCTCTCGTTGTTGGATCTCAGTCCTTCGGAAGCAAATTTCAGCGCGAGGCCATTTTGTGCCACGGCAGCCAGAACAACTATCTCGTTGTTCTTCAGCTCGTCCGATGCGTGTTCCAGTGCGAGGCCATTCTTGGCAACCGCAGCCAGAACCACCTTCTCGTCGTTCTTTTCGAAATCTTGGAATGCTGCTGCCAACCGGGTAGGTTTGTCTCTCTCTTCGTTATTGTTATCGTTGTTAATGTTCATTGTTGCGGTTTGATCTACTGGTTGGAACGATCGGGATATGGCGGATGCTAATGGATTGGGTTTGGTAAGGGGAAAAAACAAATTCCAATGATGAACTTTCACTCTGGAAGCATCCTCCTTTGACCTCGGGGATCGATGCGATTGCAATATGGTGCCGCAATCGGTAGCCAAGCAAACAATCGAACGGTGTTGGGGCTACCGTGGGTCAAGTCCTGCGCACGTTGCTGTTCTTTGGATCGTCTGCCGGTAGTCGTTCGCGATCCAAATTCCTCGGAAGGAAGGTTTGGGACGCCAATCAAAACAGCAGCAATCGATCGGGTGAGGATCGCCTATTACAACCGCGCCTTGATTAGTTCGTGGCGTTTCGCAGTCTTGATATATCGACGATTCCACGGATCTTCAAGAATGGTTGTCCTTCTATCGTCGTTCTACGGATTTCAATCCATTGGATAGCACGATCGGTAATAGAGGTTTGAGAAAGTGATGGCCAGATCTTGCTGCAACTTCCTCATAGTTTTAATTCTACCGTACGGTAAGATTTACCGTATTGCGGTTAAGTAAATTACCGTACGAGGAGATGTATCACAGAATTCGTTACTGTGATGGTACAGATCTTGCGCTAGTACTTTTACCGGTACCGGCACGAGTAGGTCGTGTCGAATGGTTTCTCCGTCTTCTCGCGAAATTGGATGCAAATGCAGACTAAGTGAAGTAAGGTTTACTACAAAATTCCTATCAGCTGTCCCCCGGTTCTACATCCCCAGCTTCTTACTCGTTTCCACGGAAGCCGGGACAGCTGATAAGAATTCCGTAGTAAAATAATGACAACTCGGGATCTGTGCGAAATGTCCGTGTGCTCCTGTTGCTGGTACGGTACTAAAAAAACCTACTAGTACTACTACTTCTATTATTTACCTTAGCTTAATCACAACTTCATAAAATAATAATATGAGCAATGTATCCAACACAATTTTTACAAGACTACTACTATCATCATGGTGCTACTAGTAGTAGTTGGTGCTATGATACTATGCTATTGTGGGAGAGGGTGCGGGGTCCTGATGTTGCTGGGGGGCTCTGCAACAGAACAACTTCATACTAGCCTAGTCGTACTAGCTCAATAGTAGCAGTCTACAGAACAGCACACTTCACAGCATCCAAGCACTGAAAACACTGCAAAGAGCGAGTGAGTCGTCGGATAACTGGAAATGTTTACATTACTACTACACTATGGGTCGATTAGAGAGGTATTATGGTGCGGTGCGGCATGGTCGTGCGCATCGTGTCGTCCACGTGCAATGCAACAGGACACCGTTCACGAGAGGAACGCGATTTTGGAGATGGGAGTCTCAATCAAGAGATTTGGCGTACTTTTCACTGACGCTATCACTCTTGGTCGACTTTTCGCTGCCGCTTCCACTCTTGTCGGCCTTTCCGCTGCTGCTTCCACTCTTGGCGGACTTGTCACCACTCTTGGAAAGCTTGTCGCTGCTGCTCTTGCTGGCCTTGGTGCTGCTGTTCTCACTGGCGTAGTCGTCGCTGCTTCCACCCTTGTAAGAATTCTTGCCACTTTTAGCGGACTTGTCGCTTCCACTCTTATCGGCCTTTCCGCTGCTGCTTTCACTCTTGGAAAGCTTGTCGCTGCTGCTCTTGCTGGCCTTGGTGCTGCTGCTCTCACAGGGGGACTCCTCGCTGCTTCCACCCTTGTAAGAATTCTTGCCACTTTTATCGGACTTGTCGCTGCCGCTTCCACTCTTATCGGCCTTTCCGCTGCTGCTTCCACTCTTGTCGGACTTGTCGCCACTCTTGGAAAGCTTGTCGCTGCTGCTCTTGCCGGCCTTTCCGCTGCTGCTTCCACTCTTGTCGGACTTGTCGCCACTCTTGGAAAGCTTGTCGCTGCTGCTCTTGCTGGCCTTGGTGCTGCTGCTTCCAGTCCTGTCGGAAAGGTCGCCACCCTTGACAGATTTGTCGCCACTGTTGCTGGACTTGTTGCTGCTGCTGCTGCTGCTCAGGGACAAGCGGCGGGATGATTTGTCTGCCTTCGACGCGCTGCTGCTTTCAGCACTGATGCTTCCGGAACTTTTGAAGCTTCCGCTCTTCGCACTCTTGCTGCCATCATAGCTGCTCTTCGCAGACTTGTCGGTCAAGCGGCGGGAATAGCGCTGGTCCTCAACGGCGATGTATCCACGAAAGCCCTTGGCGTCCATCGAAGCAATCGAAATGGCAAGGAGGACAAGGAGGAGAGACTTCTTGATGGCAGAGTTGTAGAACATCATTGTGGTGAATGAACGAAGAAATGAATGAACGGGTCAATCGATCAAGAATGCTGTGGGAGTGCTTTTTCTTGCGTATTGCAAATTGCGATTTATGACAACTTTACCGAATGCTGGGACGGAATGAATAACAATAGCAATCCATCAATCCGCGCCACTCTAACGTCGATCGGTGCACACAAACTGCGTGACATAACGGGCAACGGCGTCGTTTTTTGCGAATTGTCCCCATTCCTCGCCAGAAACTTTGGCAAAGCGTTGGCGAGAGATATTCTTGGTTCGGAACCGTAATGTTACACATGCCGGTGTCAAATCGGATTTTGAGGGGAACACCGAATCCCACGTGTTTCCGTTGCAGGTCGCGGCGTGCCGTCAGGGTTGGTCGCAAGTAGGAGATTGAGGTTGTTGATATCGGCACGGGGGAAGCTGAAATGAGACATCCTGCCAATCGCGCATCCGTTGTGGGGTCAATTCGTGAAGCCAGGATTGCGTTGGTTATTGTAATTATCGACATTCGGAATGAATGAATCAATCATCCAAACCAAGGAGTAGTAAATGTTCACGCGAACTCGGCAAAAATTATCGGACGTACACACCCAACTTGCGCAGACACCGAAAGTAATTGTGGGATGGTACGGTAGAATAATACGCATCACAAAATTCTTCTGTAACATCCAACGCATGTGATACGATAGAATCGTTTTATCCAGACACGCTCCTCGTCTTCCTCGTCTTGTTGTTGTCTCTACTGGTATTACCGACGGTGAATCCGTAGAATACATGTCAATGAGTATTCATCCATTACCAATTCGATTTATGGGTTCCAGTAGGCTTGATGGAGCGCGTCGAATGCATGCGAGTACAGTACAGCAGACAAATCCATCGTCTCGAAATGCGCGGAACATTCGGCCGCTCGAGCCACCGCTTTCGTTCCGCGATGGAACACAACGGATCGTCGCTAGCTGGCATGAGGCATGCACCGTTGGAACGCCGACCCCGACTGTTGCAGTCCACGATGGAATGCAATGCGTTGCAACGGATCGTCGTCGCTGATTTGAGGCCATGCGTGGTTGGAACGCTGTTCTGTTGCTTTCCGCGATGAAATTCAACGGATCGTCGCTGATTGATTCATTCATCCAAGGCATGGTTTCGCATTTGGCATGTCCGGAGTGGGATCGATCGATGCGTTGACCACAGGTGACGAGGAGAAAGGTCCCGTACCACCCTCCAGGTCTAGGGTTCAAACAGTGATGGAACGCAAGCCACCGGGAGGGGATTGATTGATTCATTCATTCTCCCCGCAACGGTCCAAATCCGGTAGAGGCCCCCTTCTTCTTTCTGCTCTCTTGTTGTGAGTTTCAAAGATTGTAAGGCCGTCCCCCCCCCAATTCCAACGAGAACAATCCTACGAATGATGATTCCTGATGATTCCTTCGTAGGTGATGGTGCGCAATCCGCCGACCGACCAACCCCCGAGAGCTCCTTGGCAAGTGAATCGAATGAATCGAATGAATCAATCATCCTCGATCGTTGTCCGATGCGAGGTCCGGGGAAGGGGCACCGCTCGTGCTCCCTTCGCTCGTCGGTTCCGTGTTTTTTCTTCTGTCTCGCAATAAGGTTACTGTACATTTGTCTCGCGACAGCGCTGCCACGAGGAAATCCCGAGAAACGTACTTTCTCGCCTCGGGGGTTTGTGCGATGGCCGCGCGGACGATCTCTGGTTCGTGCACCAGCGCGTGCTCCAGAGCGAGACCGTTCGAGGCGACGGCGGCGAGCACCAACTCCACGGTCCTTTCGGAGGGTTTCGGACGCAAATTCCAGGGCGGTGGCGTCACTGGCGATGGCGGCGATCACGATGTGCCTGTGGCTCTTGCAGGCTGCGGACGCAAATTTCAGGGCGCGGCCGTTCCGAGTCACGGCCGATCGAACCAACCCCGTGTACGTCCCGGAGTCGATCGGACGCGAATCGCAGGGCCATGCCGTTGTTGGACACGGCCGCGAGCGCAATCCCATCGTTGTTTCGTAGTCCCAGAGAGGCGTGCCTTAGAGCGAGGCCGCATTGGTTCACGGCCTGCATAACTATGATCTTGTTTTGCCTCGTGGCATCGGAGGAATATCTGAGGGAATCGGGTTTGTTTTCAACGGCAGCAAACACCACGCTCTCGTTGTTTCGGAGTTGCGCGGATGCATACCGCAGGGCGGAGCCGCAGTTGGACACTGCGGTTCGAACGATTTCCTCGTCGTTTCTCAGTGCCGTCGAAGCCCACGACAGGGACTCACCGTCCACGGTCACCGCTGCGAGAACGATCGATCGCGTGCGCTTCGCCTGGTAGGGCAGCGCCTGGATGGAGCCAGGAATCCGGGTCACTGCCTCGCACAGAAACTTCTTTTTGCTGAGCAGAGAGCCCGACACGAACCTCAGGGCATTGAAGTCGTCGGCGGTTGCAAGCCAGATCAGTTCAAGGTTGGCCCTCCACCGATCGGAGGCGTATCGGATTGCCATGCCGTTTTTGGTCACGGCAGCGAGGACCACCTCCTCGTCGTCTTTCAGTCGCGTGGAAGCGTTGAGCAGAGCCCAACCGTTTCGTCGGACCGCTGCGAGGACCACGTCTCGGTCGTCTCGGAGCGCAACGGATGCGTGTTGCAGCGCAGGACCAGTATCGGCTGTGATTGCGGCTAGGACCACGCGCTTGTTGCCTTTGGCCCAATCGGAGGCTTGCTGCAGGACGTAGCCACCGTTGTTGCTCGGATCGGTCACCAGAGCGATCAGAAACGACTCGTTGGTTTGGACGGATTCACCCGCGAATGGCAGCGCGTGCAGTATTTCGTGCAACCGCGGCGAGGACGACCGATTCAGTCGTTTCTCAACGAAACGGAGGCGTACTGCAGCGCGAATCCGTGACTGGTGACGGCTTCCAATACAATCTCCCTGTCGTTGTAGAACTCCTCGGACGCGTACTCCAGGGCCGTGCCGTTTTGTCGCACCGCGGCCAAAACCACCTCTCTATCGTTCCGCAGCGCCAGCGGGGCGTATTGAAGGGCAAGGCCGCTCTGCGACACGGCGGCTACGGTGAGTGCCCTGGCCGCTTGCGTGCTGCAATTGCCATTTACAGTGCCATTCACAGTGACATTAACAGTGCCATTAACAGTGCCATTGCTCTCCCGAAGCAGGAGCTCGTCCGAGGCGTATCTCAGTGCCGTACCGTTTTGCGCCACCGCAACACCCACCACCGCCTCGTCGTTGCGCAACGCAGCGGAGGCGTATTGCAGCGCCAGGCCGTCTCTGGCTACCGCCACGAGCACGATGTCTCTGTCGTCCCTGAGTCGCTCGGACGCGTGTTGCAGTTCCGATCCACGGCGCGCCACGGCCACCGCCACCACCTCCCGGTGGTCCCGGACTCGTTCGGAAGCGTGCACCAGGACGCACTGACGACCCGCGACGGCGACACCCACGATGCCCGGATCGTCCCGGAGCCGGACCGAGGCGTGCATCAACGCCCCTCCGTGGGACGCCACCGCGGCGCGCACGATTGTCGGGTGGTCCCTGAGTTCCTCGGACGCGAATTGCAGGCTGGCGCCGCAACCGGTCACGGCGGCGGCGACGACCCGCTCGTTGCGCTTCATGGCATCGGAGGCGTATTGCAGCGCCGGGCCGCTCTTGGTCACGGCGGCGAGGACGATCTCCTCGTGGTTTCGGAGGCGTTCCGAAGCGTGCCTCAGGGCGATTCCGCTGCCCCGGACCGCCGCGAGGACCACCCGTTCGTTGTCCTTCACGGCATCGTCCATCTCCGCCAGGTAGCGGTAGCTTCGCGCGGCCAACCGAGCGAGATGGTCCAGATGCTCGTCGTCCAAGATGTCGTTGTTGTTCTCGTTCTCGTTCATGCTGGTTGTCGAATCTATCTTGGCACCGGAACGGACGGCACTGTGGTCTCTGCTGCGATCGGCTTGCCGGTGGGACGGATCTGATTGCTGAACGATATCTGCGGACAATTGGATGGGATTGATTGTCTGGTTTGTTGGTTTTCGTTTGGATTCGATATAGATACATGGATTGGTAGATGGATTGATTTTCATTCGTTGCAAGGATCTTTTTTGAGTAAGGTTCTACCACAAGATTTACTCGTACGAGTAAGGTTAACCCTCCCGTATGATAGAATTTTTCTTTGTCGTTGATGAAAGAAAACGAATTTCCGGTTTCGTACGCGTAACTAACTGTATCATACGTAAGTTAAGTTACCGTAAGGTACGTAGGTTGTGATGGTGGAAATTTGGAGTCAACGCAAGTTCGTAGAAGTAAGAGGAAGGCTTTGGGCTTTGTTCCCTGAAAACCCAACCATTGGCGTGGTTCGCGCCAAATTAGATCGCGCGCCTCACGTCGATTTTTTTACTAAAAATGGAAGCGAAGAAGAAGTTTAAGGTATTACCGGTAAGAATCTTTTAATCTTTTACTGTAAAAGGTTTACTCGTAAGTTACGGTACTCATCCCTTTCAACGAATAAAATACGAAGTAAACCTTACTTACGTGGGGTAAGTTAGAACTACAGTACTTCGTAATAGATAGAGCAAGTTACCAAGAAGACGGAACCAAAACGGGGCAGTTACCAAGCGACTAATCGACGCAAAAGCGGACCGACCGATCGACAATTCACTCGTTCCACGGTAATTACTCACCCACTCACGGGTTAGCGCTTCACGGTTCGCGAAGATCATCGAGATGCATCGTCGGAACGAGCGAACCCGAACGGTCCGTCCGTTCGGTATCACACTTCAATGGAACACAGCGCATGGCACCCATCTCAAGAACCATTGCGGAATGTGTCACGCTGTGTTGCGTTGCGTTCCGTTGCGTTGGGTTGTGGATCCATACGGTCCCGGTACGAGCGCTGTCCTTCGATGGATTGATCCGAACCGAATACCGGGACACCATTCGACTCACAGTAGTACTACTCGGAGCTAGCGAGCAAGCAAGGACTTTCGACGAGATTATTGAACCTTCTCGTCGTAAGGTTAATACCGCACCATTAGTATTTTTTTTGCTTCTCCTTCTGGCTACCGTACGCTGCAAATCACACAGCGGAGCTCCCGGGGAACAGACGGTCACAGAATAAGATTGGCAACACCTTGTTCCCGACCGGCCCATTCTCTCACTTACTCGGTTGTCCATTCACTTTTTGGGACCGGATCCAATCCACTCCAATTTCAATCCAATCCAATACATTCCATTCCATTCCAATACATTCCAATTTAGAATACAACAAAAGGTGACTATTTCTTTCCCGTGAAGGATTGCCCTGTTCTGTTCTGTTCTGTTCTGTTCTGTTCTGCGTCGTTGCGTTTTGTTGCGTTGCATTGCGTTTTGTTGCCATTCGTTTTTTTTCTTCGCTTGATGAAAAAGACGCAACCCAACAGCGAAACAATTCCATGGCAAATCTTTGTGTCGTAACGTACAATCCGACACGTAGTCCGAACAGAACCCAACCCAACCCAACCCAACTAAACCCACACAATGACGATTTCGTTGCTTCCTCTCCCGTCTTGCGTCGTTTTGATTACCCGAACCGCGGCTCTCCAAAGCTCCCCGTCGCGTCGGTGCTTCTCCCCAACCGCCACTACCATCCATCGCCATTTCCATCGATATTGTCTTGCGGAATCCAAATCTTCAACCCCCCGAGCACCAACAGCATCATCAACAATTCCCCATTGCCCTTTTTCCGAGATTGCCGCACCTATCACCGCCATGGCCCAAACACAAAGCGCAGACACCGGCATCAACGCCAATGCCAATGCCAATTCCAATTCCAACGGCAAAACCCATACAACCGCCACCACCAAGCCCTCCGTTTGCATCGTCGGCGGCGGCAACGCGGCCCACGCCCTCGCGGCCCTGCTGCCCTCGAGGGGCTACACCCGGACAACGCTCTTTTGCCCCTTTGAGGACGAGGCCGCCCGCATCCGCGCCGGGATGAGAGAACAGAACGGCGTCCTGATTGCCGACTTTGCGAACCACAACACCCCCCGCGGAACCGTCGTCGGCAGGCCGTCTCGCGTCTCGGAGGACGCCTCGGTCGCGGTGGCCGGAGCCGACGTGCTCCTGCTGCCGCTGCCGAGTTTTGTCTATCCGTCCGTCCTGACCGATCTCAAGCCCCACCTGAGGGAGGGACAGGTCGTGTGCGTGACGCCGGGACAGGGGGGCCTGGACTGGTTCGCCCGGGAGATCTGGGGGGAGAAACTCCTGTCCGAAATGAAAATCACGCTGGTCGGATTGATGCCCATGCCCTTCAACTGCCGGATCACCGAGTACGGGAAAAAGGTGCACGTGCAGGAATTCAAGACCCGCTACTCGATCGGGGTCTGGCCCCGGACCGATTTTGGTCGCTGCAAGACACTCCTGGAGGATCTGCTGGCGGGGGGCAACGAACCGCACCAGGTTGCCAGGGTGGAACCCGCCGGACACGGGAGCTTTCTGGAGTGCTCCCTCTTTCCGATCAACGCCGTCATCCATCCGGCCCGGCTGTACACGCTGCTGACCAACGAGACCGATTGCAACGGCGGCGACGAGCGGGATCGTGGCCTGCCCGAAAACCCGCTCTTTTACGAGGACGCGACGCCTTCCGCCGCGCGCTGCATGGACGCCATCAACCGGGAGCTCATGGCGATCGGGGACGCCCTGACGAGGGAGGAGATTCCCGTGTCGATTCCCCACTGCTACGATTGGCTGGCCTGCTACGTCTACGGCGAGGAACCCGTGGTCGACGACGGGGAAAAAATAGAGGGATTGCTGAGGTTTTTCCGGACCAACCCCGCCTACAAGGGCTTTCGGTGCCCGCTCCGGCGCGTCCCGAGCCGCGAAAACGGAAACGACGAGCGCTGGGTTCCCGATTTTCGGAACCGATACTTTACGGAGGATTTGCCCCTCGGGCTGTGCGTGGCCAGGGGCCTGGCCGAAATTGCGGGGGTCCCAACGCCGACGATCGACGCCATCTTGGTGTATTTCCAGGAGCGCATGGGCAAGGAATACCTGGTGGTCGCCAACAACAACAACGACAACAACGACAACACTACTACTACTTCCAACGAGAACCAAATCGGCGCTACTACTAGTAGTAGTACTAGCAACGAACCAAAGAAGCTGGCGGGAGCGGACATTGGTGAAACGAGCTGCCCGCAGCGCTTTGGGATCCACACCCTCGACGATCTGCGGGACCTGTACAAGTAACTCGTAATCGAATCGGAATGAAATGAAATGAAATGAACCGAACTGCCGAAAGCGGCAATGCACCAATGGTTGAAACGACCAACTCCTTTTTCCGAGTCGGTCGTGTGCGCTGTGGAATCCATCGAATCGGTGCGCAGTAGTGACTAGGAGAATTTGTTTGCGATGCGATGCGATGCGATTCGATGCGATTCATTCGACACGATACAACGACGACACAACACACCCGCTGTTCACCGATTGCAACAGGGAGTACTAGTAGACTGCCCTTTCTTTGTTGCAGCCTTGGTGCAGTCGATGCAATACTGGCGGTGGACGGTATGGTACGGAGTACTACGTACTTGGTAACAATGAATAATGCAGCAATTATGCGTACATGGGCGGCAAACCAAAGAGCAATAGCTGTCGCCATGCAGTAATCATTATTGTTATTATTACTGTACTGCGTGATACTGTATTTCGAAGAAGAGTATTCGTGGTGGTAATATCTATTCACGCTTCGGATTGGATGTATGTCCGTACAAGGGGTTCGGTAAAGAGTAAAGTTTACCGCACTACAGTACAGGTGTTGGAACTCTTATGTTGCAACAGGACTATGTAACTTACAGTAACCTTACTGCAGTAGAACCGTACACAATGAACCGTTCACAGAGGCATAGTAGTAATCTCGAACGTTTCACGGGAATCAAATCATTTTTTGTATTGCCTGATTTCGTCTCGCTGCCGGTCAATCAATAGCCTCGCATGTCCCAGCGTGTCAGATTCTGGTCGTGGTTTCTCGGACCGGTTGGAATTGGAGATTGTCATTCCTTCGTACGAAGTATTTTTTTTTTGGATCCTTCTTTGTTCTCGAAAAGAAAATACAGTACGTAACGGTAGTAGTAGTAGTAGTAGTAGTAAGTTACTCGTACTTGCATTCCCATTCGGTTGATTCAACCAATGATTATTATTTATTCATCAATAATTCCCTTAGCGAAAAGCCTCGTGGATACCGTATAATGCGTGACTTTAAGCACCGTTTCCGAGTACGTGCGTGGACGTGTACGGTATGGTGCGTTACGCATGCTCGATTCGACAATGAGGAGTCACCATCGTACGGTGGAGGTTATGATGTTGCTGACGTTCGGGTAGCAGACAGTGTTCTACGAGTGGTGTGGGAATAGCTGCAACAGAGTAAGGTTATTGTATACTGACATCTAATTATGACTGTTGCAGTTCTATTAGAAGAGAAACAACATGATAGCAATGACAAATGACAACGGGATTGAAAGATAGACACGCCGGGAATCCGATTCGCTTAATTTCGTTCGGATTGACCGTTCGAGTTCACTCCGAGTCTACACCATCGGAACGCTTAATTAAGAGGCGGCCAAGCAAATGAATCGTCTGTCTCGATCTCGAGCGAGGTCCTCTTCGGGGAATCAGGGGTGGAACTCTGACGAAATCGCAACACGACTTGTCCGTTGGTACTGTGACTCGTTTCCACCGAAGAGGGAAAAAAAATCCAGATCATCGTGAAGAACCTTTGTCGTGTTCTCGTTGGAAATCCCCGCCGGCGTTACTCTCATTAGACATCCCCGCGGGAAATTTGAGCAGATACTCTTCTCATCCACGGCAAAGAATGGATCCCGAAACGACCGAGAGGGGACCACAGACTGTTCCGATGAAATGATATGAGTTGATCAACCGTCCAGGAAACGAACCGAGGTCCACCGATCACCGAGCGCAGGAACGATTCGATTTGCTTCGTTCCTCCCCACTCCCACAATTTCCGACGGGTCCTCCGCAGCTTGGATTTGGTTCGACGATCCCTTCCCTTCCAAAACGTTTCACGCACGCACGTGAACATCCAGACTCTAAAAAATCACCATGGTCGTCGCTTTGCTTCGCGAGCAGCAGCTCAAGCCGAAAGAGCGATGCTGGAGAAGTTTCTTGTGGATATTGCTGTTCCTGATGACTGCAGTAGCCACCGCGGCACCGCGACCGGCGCTGACCGCGGAGGTGGTGGTGGCTGATCCCACGACAGAGATTACGGGCATTGTCTCGCCGAAATTCGATTCCGATTGGAATGAGGTAGGTTGTGGCTAGCGCCGACTCGTAGGACGAGGTTGTTTCTTGTTGGATTGTGGAGCCCAACACTCATGCTTGCTTGATTTCTCGACAACGAACTGCCGCCCACAAACGGAATGCACAACATCCCAAGTGGGTCGATCACGGTACCGGAACGGAGGAACGAAATCTCGGGGATTCAACCGAATCGTCGACTGTTGGTTCCAAGGGCAGCAAGGGTTCCAAGGGCGACATAGGCAGCAAGGGTTCCAAGGGTAGCAAAGGCACCAACGGAACCAAGGGTGGCAAAGGCACCAACGGAACCAAGGGTGGCAAAGGCACCAACGGAACCAAGGGTGGCAAAGGCACCAACGGAACCAAGGGCAGCAAGGGAACCACGCCCGAACCAGTCTCACCTCCGACATTACCACCACTTTCCTCGGCAACACCAACAATCTCACCGGAGCCGACAAGAGAGTGCGAATGCCAGAATTCAACCGATGTTTACTACAGAACCTTCAAGTGTGGTCAGGACCTTTATCTTTGTGTCGAACTACCCGTTCGCGGTCTCGCTGATCTCAATGTCACTTGCGTCTCGGGACAAGGAGTCCAAAATTACTACAAACTTAATGAAACGGAGTGCGATCTCTTTCAGGACAGAGAGGTCAATGACGAAGAAGACAAATGTCCCAACTCGAGTGCACTGAGCCACAGGGTGTACTATGTCAATGAGGTTGAGGGAAAGAAGGACGAAGGGGAACGCTGCGACTGTTGCACCGCGGACGTGGAAGTTGATTCGTTAGTGTTCTCTCCTAGTGGGAACCTCTCGCTACGAGACTAAGGAACCCCGTTGTGATACTGTGTGCCAACCAACAATCCCGATTTATTGTTTGATCGGTACGTACCATGACCATCCAATCGATGACGAGCCATCGCATTGAATTAGAGAGAACACCGTATTCCAACGCGTTTGATATTCTACCAAACGCAGCAAACGAGAGAAGAACACTCTGTATCGAATCCATTCATCCATCCATCCATCTATCCGTGCAATCTTTCCTCGTTTTTTTCGCTTGTACTTATTGATGTACAGTCGTCTCTATTCAATAGAAACAGTATGATATGATAATATAATACAACAAACGAATGGCACGCATGCTCTGTTTTTACAAAAAGGGCCATCTTCTATGCATTAGTCTTTACAGCACTAGAACATATTCTGATCATTGGTTGGTGCCGTTTGCATCGGTTTCCAGAGGCCGACGATTTCTCGTTCCTCGGGGTTCTCCGAACGACAGCCCACCGGTAGAGCCTCGACACAGTTTGTTTCTTCTCTCTATGCCGCCGCCGCCGCCGCCAACGGACACTCTGCTCCATTCCGAGGGACACTCCGGATCCGGATCCATTCCGTTCACGCTGTATCATCGGCTGCTGCCTTCGCGATGATTCCATCCATCAATCCATCCATCCATCGTGAGCGAGCGAGCGAGCGGACTACGCTCTCAAAGCGGTCTCCGTCGCGTCGCGTTGCGTCGCGTCGGGATTCATTCAGGTCGAGTATCGAGTCCATTCGAGTCAATTACACTCAATGACTTTTTTCCCACCGGTACATAGTCGTTTCCATTCGATTCCATTCGATTCGATTCGATTCCATTCGATTCGATTCCATTCGATTCGATTCGATTCGTTGCGTTGCGTTTGGTTGATCGCTACGCCACCGCTCGGGATGATTCTCCCGTGAGGTATCCCAGTGCCCGCTGTCGCGCTTCGTGGACCGTTGTCTCCGTGGTTTCCATTTCGGTTTCCCCGACCAGGGAGGCAAAGTACGACCGGCTGTGGAGCTGATCGGGGTCCAGCAGGTCCATTCCCGATTGGAGGCAGTCCACCAGGAGCTCGACCTGTTCATCGTCGTCCGTGTTGCTGTTGCTGTTGCTGCTGTCGTTGTTGTTGTTGTTGTTGCCCCGCATGATTTGTTCGAGGACGTCACCAAAGGCGTCCGTCATGGTCTCGATGTACAACGCGCGGAATTCCTCGTCCGAGAGCTTGTCGCCGTCGTTTTCGTCCTGTTCGTTGTCGCCGTCGTTACTAGTAGTGGATCGGAGATTGCTCCAGGCACTCTCTAGATCCCCGCGAGCGACAACCAATTGTTCCTGGATGGCGTCGGGATTCGCCCACGGATTGTTGTTTGTGTCGTCGTCGCTGCTGCTGCTGCTGTCGGTCGCTCCCTTTTCCGATCGCGGCGGTTCCTCGCTGGCCAAGCGATTCACGAGTTCCACCGCCCGACGCGAGGCATCGTTCAGGCGGTCGAGGGCAGCGGCAGCGGAAGACGAGGAGGATGGTTCCATGACCGGATCGCTGAATGTCGAAAGTCGCGGAATGGCTGGCTGGTTTCTAGGAAATCGGGTAGGTTGCGATGGATCGATTCGACCGGACTATAAGTACCCGTAAGGTTATGTACTATAGTGCTACTAAGTACAGTATTCGACTCGACTCGATCGGACTGGACTGGACTCGATTGACGAATCGGATGAATGGGTTCAGTCGGCAGGGGGAGCGTTGCAAAAAGGAGGTTCTGGTCCCGGTAAAATACAAAGGGAACGATAAGTACTGTGGGACGGGATGGGATGGGATGGGATGGAATGCGATCCTCCTCGTTGTCGTCTTGTTGATTGATCTTGTGATGGGGAGATGAGGCAGGAAAATTACGAAGGAAAATACGGTAGCCTTACACGTACAAGCTCCTACTGGTAGCTCACCATCACGGTAGAATTATTATTATTTTTTCGATCCGGTAGGTTTTGCTTCGACAGAGTAACCTACCGGTACCGGTACGAGTAAGGTTTTGTACTCGTACTTGTAGTTTCGTTCCATGGTTGGCTGTCGTACAAAGAAAGGGCCGAACAGTCGGTCGAGTCAACTGAATTTTTATCCGGGGGCTTGAGGGGTTGGGGGGTGGATCTACAATTCGATTTTTAGTGGATTTATTTTTCTAATTGACTCTGACGTACCGTACATTACCATTTTAGTTCCTTTGAAATTTAAATAAATTCCCTTCACCCCCGACTTAAAATTCACGGCACCGAGCACTCTACCGGTACGGTAAGATTAAGGTTTACAAGGCATCCGACAACGATGGTGATCCGATCTGCAAACGGGACAAACAATGATTGATTTTTTGGAAGTCCGATCTCATTATTTGTGTAAGGTTACTGTACAATTTAGAGTGGGAATCAGGTAGAAAAAAATTGTTTTCTCCCTTTTTTCCCCAATTTTAAAAAAACTGAAAAAATAATTATGGTGTTACGAGGATTACAAGGAAATGCAGTAAACCTTTCAAATCAGAAAAAAAAAATTACCCATGCGTGCACAAATAACAAAAACTGTCCTCATTTTTCTTTCCTATATTTATTTTTAACTAACAAACACTAGTTAAAATACCTTAACTTCAGATAGTAATAACTCCATCAAAAATCAATCCTAATCTATATTTAAAATATCTGCATTATGGTTTAAACTCTTTTAAACAAGAATATTCAATAAAAATGAGGTTTTGAATGAGTCTAAAGTCATCTATTACTGATACAAGGTTGTAGGCCATTTTTTTCTTCAGACGTGCTACAAAGTGTCAGTCATGCACCCCACTTCTCCAGTCATGCACCGAAATTTGCCAGTCATGCACCAAAATTCGCCAGTCATGCACCCAAAAAGGCCGTAAAGTAATCATATGTTTCATACCTAAGACAGGTATCTTTCGCGAAAAAAGCCAAAAAAAGGCCTACAACCTTGTATCAGTAATAGATGACTTTAGACTCATTCAAAACCTCATTTTTAGGGTTACTACTAACAATTACAGTACGAAGTACCCGAAGTAGTAATTACGCATTACTACTAGTACAAGCTTGTGGTGACCCAAAGCTCTTTCACATTGCATGGTGTGCTGGTCCATCCCCTTCATTACTGTTTCTTCAGCTTCGACAATTCACAGTAAGGTTACTAGCACTAGATTTTGACTTTTATATTCTCCCAAAGTCCTACTGGTACTACTACTACTACTAGTGGTACTACTAGTAGTAGTAGTACTAGAATCTGATTTCTTGCTTCTTCTTATTGTTTTGTTTGAGGCCATTCCAACCATCTTGCCTCTGCTTTGGCCAGCATGACCTGTTTTTGTTGCTTTGTTGCTGTGACAATTTGGTACTACATGCAGTAGTAGTAGCAGCAGCAGCAGCAGCAGCACCAGTAGCAGCAGCAAAAAAGAATTGACTGCAACTTTTCACACTAAACCATGGCGTTGTTGCAGTAAGAAAAAATACTATTACTATTACTATCACTATTACTAGTAGCAGTAGTAGTACTAGTATGATTGGATTTATTTTACAGGTTATCATACTAGTAATTCTTCTTGTTCGAAGTAGAACTCCGGCCACATTTGTTGTTGTCCATCATTCACACATCCTCGGAGTGAATGACGGGATCGCCTTTCCTCACCTATCTTTTTCTGACCCTCCCTCATCCTTTCTTCAGCTGTCAGAATAGAATAAACGCAGTCGGGCGGTTCTTGCTTCTTACGTGCTGCTGGCTTGCTTCGTGCATCCGGCTGGCTTGGCTTGGCTTGGCTTGGCTTGGCTTCGAAGGCACGTACTAGTAGAGTACATAATATATATACAGTAGTGCTGTAGTCGATCGTCGTGGCTTCGATGGTGCGCTTGCTACGCCGCGCTGCTGTTGCGTTTTGCCGATTGAGAAACGGGTGCGATGAGTGATGAGTGATGAATGATGAGTGATGTTGGTGACGGTGATGATGATAATGACGATGCAGCGAATTCCCTCCCTCTCCCCATCCCTGCCCTCCTCCTTTTCGACCGGCAGGGATTCGCGCTGGGGATCGGGTTGGGTGGGGTTCGGTTGGCTTGGGTTGGGTTGGATCGGGTTGGGTTGGGTCCACCACGATGGCAACGGCTCATTCTTCTCCGTCATCAAAATGCTTGCTCTCTCTCTCGGGTTGGGTTCCCGCTCGCCATCGGGGTGACAACGAGTGCAGCGTTTGGGCGGGTACCGGGAACCACGTTCGGGCGGGTGCTACTGGAACCGGTAGGATCTCCGTCATCCTCCGGTGGGGTTGCGGTTGCGGTTGCGGTCTCGGTCTCGGTCGCGAACGACGAGGACAGCGAGGACGACGAAGAGGAAAAGGACGACGACGAAATATTGTTGTTGATGTTGTTGATGTTGTTGTTGATGTTGTTGATGTTGTTCCACGCCGCTAGGAGGGTCTTTCGCAGGTGCTTGACGGATTTTCGTCGCTTCTTGGGGTTTTTGAGGTAGAGATGTCGCTGGTTGGCCGACCACAGCACCCAGACCCCGGGTTTTTTGTTGCTGCTATCACACGCACCGTTGTCCTCGCAGTGGTGTTTCTGCCGGTGC
Organism: Pseudo-nitzschia pungens; assembly: GCA_037355855.1. NCBI lineage: Eukaryota > Bacillariophyta > Bacillariophyceae > Bacillariales > Bacillariaceae > Pseudo-nitzschia > Pseudo-nitzschia pungens. Next base: position 1,983,128 of record CM074764.1, on the reverse strand, counting down.
TGGTTCCCGTGCCGGTGCCGGATTTGGTGCTGGTGCTGGTGGAGGGACACGATGACGGAGGGAGCGCTTTCCCCGTTCCGAAAGGACTTCCTGGTCTTCCAGGGGGGTCCGGCGGTGGGTCCGTATGGAAGCGTCCGGAAAGACATCCCGGACCCCCGCCACGGCGGTGCTCATTTCTTGCATCCCGCCGTCGCAGAGGTGGCTCTGTTTTGTGTGTGTGTGTGTGTGTGTGTGTGTGTGTGTGTGTGTGTTTGGTGTTGGTGTTGTTGGTGTTGGTGGTGTGCGCAGTGGGGAAAGCGGTAGATTTGAACAGCGAAACAGAACAGAACAGAACAGAACAGAACAGAACAGAACAGAACAGAACAGAACAGAACAGAACAGAACCGAACGAGACCCAAACCGCAATCGAGGACAGAGCAGAGCAGAACACAGAAAGAACAAGCGTGTGTGAGACCGACCATTTGTATCGTGGATCGCTACGTGTAGTTGACACACAAAACACACGAGAAGGCAGAGACTCATTTCGCTCTTACATAGGTCACTGTAAAGTTCCATTGCTTGGGAGATGGTTGCTGTTGTTGTTGTTGTTGTTGTTGTTGTAACTTCTGCTGCTGCTGCTGCAGCAGCGGTCCGTTCTCGGACGCGAGCTGGTTGGCCCTTCCATTCAAATCCAAATCCAAATCCTCTGTTTTGGCCGAAAAAGGGTTGGTGTCGGGATCGTCTCGTTTGCGATTTGGACGATCGATGCTGGTTGTGGCTGGTTGGCTTCCCATGTTTGTTTGATGCATGTGCTGTCTGGTCTTGTCTTGTCTTGTGTTGTGCTTTCCTGTTTAGTCCGAACTATAGGAATTTGGGATAGGCAGCAAGGTATATTTTGTGTGGTAGTATTGTGGAATGTTTCGGAATGGTATCAATCAATGGTTCGGCAATGCAACGCGATGTGATTCGATCCGTGCAAATGCTGCTGTCTGAAAGCCGAGACGTCGTGCGATACTCGTGGATGTTTGTTGTGTGATGTGTCGCTTTGTGTCGCTTCTTTGTGTTGTGTCGGGATAGTATACTTGTATTCAATCAAAACAAATTATCCCTCTCGCCTTTTCGATCGAGATCTTCCGTGAAATTGTCCGATCGCGAGTGGCTTCGACCCCGAGTGGATTCTTCTAGGGCGTGCCGATGAAATAGTCCGCGAGCGCTGGTGGTATTACCATAATTAAATGTTCTCTTTTTCTCTCACTCGGACAAGAGTGGGAACGGCGCTGTGCTCGGTTGCGTTTTTCGCTCTCGTTCCGCGTTGAACTTCGCAGGTGAACGGTATTCAATCAATGTATTTCAGTTGTAGCGCACGGTTATACTGTATTTAGAGGGTTGTTATGGTCAATTTTCTCTCTCAACGTGGATCATGGAACCACAAAACGGCTCGAGCACTATTTGCGTGTGAATTTCTTTCGTCGATGCAAGTAAAGTAGGTTGATGTTTTTGTTGTTGAGAGTGTTTTGATTCGGCATGCATTCTTTTGTTCGATCTGATAAAGAACGCCGAGACACGCGTTTTTGGCTCTTGACACTTCTTGGATGCCATATGCGGCGAATTGATCGTAATATGAAACGTGCCCCAATATTCTCAAAAAATAATAATTATATTAATACTAGTAAACCACCAATGATCATCACATAGGGCTACCCGTTTCCTTCTCGAAGGTTCTCCAGGTTTCCAAACCCTAATTACTTATTATACTCGGTTGCGTGGGTTGTTTGAGAGTTTGTTAAACAAACTGAAATTGGTGGGTACGTGTACGTGTAGTAAGAACAAAAATATATAATCCCAAAAAAAGAGAAATAATACGAAGTACTTGTACGTGTATGAGTAGAGGTGATAATAGTTGTTGTAGGTCGTTACGATTATAGCTCTTCATTCGGTAAGTAACCTTACATAAGATTCTTTGGGGCATGTCTTTCCTAAGTTGAAAGGTACGGCAAAAAAAAAATAGACACATGCACAGGAAAATAGTAAAAAATAACACTAAGTAGACTTTTTGTCTTTTCTAACGATAATCCAAATTCCAAAACGGGCCCCATCCATTTTGATGATTGAAATAAAAAAAATACGAAGTACTACGGTTCACGTACCCGTGAAAAACTATAATGAATCACGTTTACCATAATGAATCATGTCGAGTGACAGCATCTTTGCTTTTTGGAATATCTCCTTGCATACACCACCTCTGTTCAAAGTAAAGACATCCTCTGTTAGCTAACACTCTACTCTACAATGCTCTATATTCACTTTTAAACAACCTTGCTTATTCTTCCCTTAGTAAGCTCTCGAATACAGAAATTGGGCCGAAAATTGTGTGTTTTCGAGTGACAGCATCGAGCCGGCATAGTTTTTCGGCTTGCGTGCATGGTTTCCCAGCTTGCGCGCAGTCGAAAGAACATGATAATATTATTATTATGATTTATACCGTATGGTACATACATACAAAGAACAACAATTTTCAGACGTCAAGATGCTGTCACTCGATTGTATGGTCGCGTGTAGAAAATGTACCAGTGTCTACATTAACCATGATGGATCAATTTTTGGCAATTTTTCGAAAAAACCACTAACTACAGGGGGCCAAAGCTATGGATGTAAGTCACTGATTTCAACAGGAGTTGTTGCAAACAGTCGGTTTATAGTGTTTACGAATAGGTTGTAACTTTCGTTGAGGAGGTTTCCGTTACTGGGAGGAGGTATTTGGTCAGATAGTGAGGCAACAATCTGTCACTCCGACGTGATTCATTTTAGTTTTTCACGGGTACTGTAAGGCTCAATTACGGAATCTTCCTTCGTAATATGCAACTCTGTTGGGTGCGCCAAAATATATTTCAAAAAATTACGAACACAAGGTACGTACGTACGCATCATACAAGTACGTACGAGTACATACCCGTTGACATGGAAGACACGTCGTTTCGTGGCACCGAATCCATCATCGGATCCCATCCCAAATCTGTCCCAAATCCCGTCCAAAATCCCATCGAAAATCGCACCGCGTCACCTCCCAATAGAACACGGAACCTCCTTTGCTTCCATCGCAATGTTCCGGAGCAGACGATGCCGGCGAACGAACAGGCGATGCAGCAGCGCAATGATTCGCACTTGCACATCGGTGGGAGGAGGCGTTCTTGTTGGTTGGGGTCCGTAGCAGTAGCAGGTGGGAGAAAGCGAATGAGAAGCGGCTTCTCGTGGTCCTTGACAACGACGTCAACAAACCTCTCCGGGGTTCTTTCCCGGGCGGTTACGGCCCTGCTGGTCGTGGCAACAACGACAACGACAACGACAAGATTGACAAAAACGACAGCGACAATGAGAACGACAGCGGGCTCCGGATACGGAGACGGATTTGGATTTGGATTTGGATTCGGATTCGGATGCGTAGCCTACGGTATGCCCGTCAAGAACGTGGTTTTTTCCGCCCCGTTCTCTACCAACTCCGACTCCTTTGTGGCCTTTGTGCACGGGCGCTTGGAGACGGATGTGAACGGAGGCCGCAATGGCAACGGCAATGGCAATGATCTTTCGATCCCCGAACCGGCCGAGCTGTATCTCGACTTTTGCCGAGATCTGGCGGCAGCAATGAATCGGGACGTGCTGCTGGTGGACTACCACACCGAGTACCGCCACTGGAGAAGGGAGCCCCGCGATCTCTTTGGACTCGGACCGGTGTCGTCGGCGGTCGGAATCGCCATCCGAGACCACGCAGGCGTCCACCTCGCGGCGGCACAAGATTGGAACCCGAACTCGAACTCGGATTCGAATTCGGTAGCAGCAGCAGCAGCATCCGGGAAGAAAAAGAAGGTCCGCGTAACGCTGGTTTCTTTTTCAATGGGGGCCGCAATCGTCCTCAAGCTATTGGGGAATTCTTGGTTCGTGGACACAACAACACCTGCAACAACACCTGCAACCACGCATTCTGCGAGCGACAAAAATCACGATCACGATCACGAATTGAACGACACCATTGAACTCGAAATGGAACTCGAGAACGTGGTCCTGGTGGAACCCGTCTGGCGGTGCTGGTTGCCCTTTGCCGTCTCCAGAGCCGCGGAAGCCCGATGCTACTCGACAACACCCAGCAGCAAGCGCGACGATGATTCCCTCTCAATCTGTGGCTTGCCCTGCCTGGCACTGGTGGGAAGCCGCGACACGGAGGTCCGGGACGACAGCGGTTGCATTGGCATTGCCAATAGCAATGGCAATGGCAATGGCAATGGCAATGGCAATGGCAATGGCAATGGCAATGGCAATGGCAATGGCAATGGCAATGGCAATGGCAATGGCAATGGCAATGGCAATGGCAATGGCAATGGCAATGGCGATGCAATGGCGCGCAGGGTGGAAACCACGCTGCGGCCCTTTCTGCCGAATCTTTCCGCGGTTGCCGTCGAGGGAGGAAACCACTTTGGCGGATTGTGCTCCGGTCCTAATCCCGCACTGATGGAATTTGTCCGGGACGGTCTGGCACCCGAACGGTCCCCGACAAACCTTCGGCGCGAGCTGATCGATCGGATTGTCGAATTTTGTGGCGATGGATACGGCGATGGAGACGGCAATGGAGACGGCGATTGATACGGCGATTGATACGGCGATTGATGGATGGATGGATGGATGTAACGATCAACGTAACATAACGAAACAAAACGAAACAAAACGAAACAAAACGAAACAAATAGTACAAAACAAACAGTACAAAACAAACAGTTCAAAACAAACAATACAATACAATGCAATACAATCAAATACAATACAATCAAATACAATACAAAACAATACAATACAATACAAAACTACCGGAGGATGGGAATGGATTGCATTGCAATTAATCCCTACATACGTAGCATCCTACTGGAGTGCACGTAGAACAATATTTCGCCAATGATCCCTGACACCAAAGAGTTCTCAATGGCGTAGAATGAATGAGTCTACAATCTTTTTATACTGCCATACCCCGGGTCTACTAGTGATTAGAATAGTAGTGATATGCAAATAGTGAGCTCTATCGATTAGTCTATTTGCTACAGTTCCAGCAGCAGCCTCTAAATCGGCGATCCATCGGCTCGCTGATCTTTTTATCCTTATCCTTAATTGGCGCCTCCGGTAAGCGTGTGGAGTTCTGAATGTCCGTAACGTCCTTTTCGGGGATTGATTGTAATACGAAGTAATTTACTAGTAGTACTATTTTTTATTAACGTATATACAGTCATGTAGTTTAGGATTAAGAAAATGTTGATCGTCTGGTATATCTGTGTGACATGACACATAATAATATGTGTGCCACGTCACGAATAATGTAATATTACATGTGCATATTAGTTTCGGGAATCGCTCATTAGGCCCCTCAAGTAGGATTAGTACCAGATCTACATACCCCAAGTCTTCACACACCCCTAGATTATTAGAGATACAGGGTGCTAAGATAAGAACGGAACTGAAGATCTGAAAAGGCGATACTAAACAGGATGCTAGATAGGATGCTAGGCCCTTCCAGTAGGATTTGTACCAGATCTACACACCCTAACCTTAACAGCCCTAAATTATAAGATATATTGGATGCTAAGATAAGAACGGAACTGAAGATCTGAAAAGGCGATACTAAACAGGATGCTAGACAGAATTAGAATGCTAAGCCCTTCCAGTAGGATTTGTACCAGATCTACACACCCCAAGTCTTCACACACCCCTAGATCATTAGAGATACAGGGTGCTAAGATAAGGTTGGAACTGAAGATCTGAAAAGGCGATACTAAACAGGATGCTAGACAGAATGCTAGGCCCTTCCAGTAGGATTTGTACCAGATCTACATACCCGTCCGAAAACTGTTTCGCGACCCATCGCGACCAATCGCGACCGGATCGCGACCCAATCGCCACTTGTCTCAGAAAAATGCGACCCCAATTTTTTATTTCACAACCTTTTTTCCACTATTCTCAACCTTATTTCTCCTTTTTCTCGATCCCCACATCGTTTTCAGGAAAATGTTCTGATCTAGACCCTGATATTCAGTCCCTCGTCACCCTTTCATTCCATTTTACACATTTGACACATTTGACTCAACATAACAAATAATTTTTAATCAGATTTACTTCAATCACACAAAAGTGACAGCAAGCAGCAACCAATGCGTCGATAATACAGGGGGGAAAGCAAGCAGCAGCAACGCGTCGATAATACAGGGGGGGGGACAGCAAGCAGCAGCAACGCGTCGATAATACAGGGGGGGGGGCAGCAAGCAGCAGCAACGCGTCGATAATACACCAGGGACAGCAATCAGCAACGCGTCGATAATACAGGGGGGACAGCAAGCAGCAAGCAGCAACGCGTCGATAATACAGCAGGGGGGACAGCAAGCAGCAACCAACGCGTCGACAATACAGGAGGGACAGCAAGCAGCAGCAACGCGTCGATAATACAGGGGGGGACAGCAAGCAGCAACGCGTCGATAATACAGGGGGGACAGCAAGCAGCAACGCGTCGATAATACAGGGGGGACAGCAAGCAGCAAGCAGCAACGCGTCGATAATACAGCAGGGGGGACAGCAAGCAGCAACCAACGCGTCGACAATACAGGAGGGACAGCAAGCAGCAGCAACGCGTCGATAATACAGGGGGGGACAGCAAGCAGCAACGCGTCAATAATACAGGGGGGACAGCAAGCAGCAACGCGTCGATAATACAGGGGGGACATCAAGCAGCAACGCGTCGATAATACAGGGGGGGGGACAGCAAGCAGCAACCAACGCGTTGATAATACAGGGGGGGACAGCAAGCAGCAGCAACGCGTCTCGATAATACAAACGCGTCGATAATACAGGGGGGACAGCAAGCAGCAAGCAGCAACGCGTCGATAATACAGCAGGGGGGACAGCAAGCAGCAACGCGTTGATAATACAGGGGGGGGACAGCAAGCAGCAGCAACGCGTCGATAATACAGGGGGGACATCAAGCAGCAACGCGTCGATAATAAGGGGGGGACAGCAAGCAGCAAGCAGCAACGCGTCGATAATACAAACGCGTCGATAATACAGGGGGGGGTGGACAGCAAGCAGCAGCAACGCGTCGATAATATAGGGGGGCACAGCAAGCAGCAAACAGCAGCAACGCGTCGATAATACAGGGGGGACAGCAAGCAGCAACGCGTCGATAATACAGGGGGGGGGCAGCAAGCAGCAGCAACGCGTCGATAATACAGGGGGGACATCAAGCAGCAACGCGTCGATAATAAGGGGGGGACAGCAAGCAGCAGCAAGCAGCAACGCATCGATAATACAGGGGGGGGGACAGCTAGCAGCAACGATCTGTTGCTCCTGCAAGCTGCAACGCGTCGATAATACAGGGGGGACAGCAAGCAGGAACCAACGCGTCGATAATACAGGGGCGGACAGCAAGCAGCAGCAAGCAGCAACGCATCGATAATACAAACGCGTCGATAATACAAACGCGTCGATAATACAAACGCGTCGATAATACAGGGGGGACAGCAAGCAGCAACAAGTAGCAACGCATCGATAATACGAACGCGTCGATAATACAAACGCGTCGATAATACAAACGCGTCGATAATACAGGGGGGACAGCAAGCAGCAACAAGTAGCAACGCATCGATAATACGAACGCGTCGATAATACAAACGCGTCGATAATACAAACGCGTCGATAATACAGGGGGGACAGCAAGCAGCAAGCAGCAACGCGTCGATAATACAGGGGGGGGATAGCAAGCAGCAGCAGCAAGCAGCAGCAACGCGTCGATAATACAGGGGGGACAGCAAGCAGCAACGCGTCGATAATACAGAGGGGGGACAGCAAGCAGCAGCAACGCGTCGATAATACAGAGGGGGGACAGCAAGCAGCAGCAACGCGTCGATAATACAGGGGGGGGACAGCAAGCAGCAAGCAGCAACGCGTCGATAATACAAACGCGTCGATAATACAGGGGGGGGTGGACAGCAAGCAGCAGCAACGCGTCGATAATATAGGGGGGCACAGCAAGCAGCAAACAGCAGCAACGCGTCGATAATACAGGGGGGACAGCAAGCAGCAACGCGTCGATAATACAGGGGGGATAATACACGAGAATATTTTTTAAAGAACTATCGCGTCGACAGCAAGCAGCAACGCGTCGATAATACAGGGAGGAACGCTCCTTTCTTCAAATAACGAAAACCGATCGATCCGATCCTTTCTGAAACAACAGAAAACCGATCGATCCGTTGCTCTCATTGTCAACAACTAAAAATCGTAGGAGTATTTCGTTCAATCCGTCGCTCCTGTTCTCAACAACCGAAAATTGTAGGGGTGTTTCGTTCGATCCGATCGTACCTTCGTCGTTGTCGACCCTCTCTGGAGCGACCGTACTTTCGACGCCGATCGTTGCCGTCATTCCCCTATGGAAAGACGAAAGTAAAAATAACAACAAACATCCTGTTAGAAGCGATCGTAGCGATCGTACCCCCGTCGGCCCTCTGTGGAGCGATCGTACCCGATCGTCCCGGTCCGAAGCGATCGTACCTTCCTCTTTGTCGTTGCCGTCGTTCCCCTATGGAAAGACGAAAGTAAAAACAACAACAAACACCCTGTTAGAAGCGATCGTAGCGACCGTACCACCGTCGTCCCCCTCTGGAGCGATCGTACCTTCGTCATCGTCGTCGTCCGTCTCCGCACCAATCGGTTGTGAGTTTCGTCTTCGTTGTTTTCAATATCAGTACGTCGTATATCTGGGTAAGCCAGGTAGTTCCAGGACTTCAACACACCCGACCTCCGTGATATGAATCAGACAACAGTGCAGAAAGCAAGAGCGGCCGTTCTCAAGCTCCCCACAGCATGTGTGTCTTCTTCAAAGGAGATGGTCCCGGTGCCTGATGGCTAGGTTAAACTGGACCGGCCAGAATATTCCGATGCAAGAATTGAAACGAAAATGAAAATTATGACACATCCTGTACGAGGGAGATGTGGGGCGGAAAATCGATCTGCCACCGTGACGTAGTGCTTTAGTGCTTTATTACAGTGCTTTATTACGTGTGCTTTACGGTACTGTGTGTACAGGCTGAGTGGAAAAAATGACAGCAATGTACGTACTTTACAGTACTAAGTGTACAGGCTGAGAAAAAAAATGACAGGTCTGTGCATACCCGTTCCTAGTAGGTACCGACAGTACGTACAGGCTGGGGATGTGTAGGTTTCCAGTACGGTGTAAACGGTACGTATAAACTGTACGTACGGTACTGGTACAAATCTTTTGGCGGTACGTATAAACTGTACGTACGGTACTGGTACAAATCTTTTGGCGCGAAGTGGTGGAGGTACGGTAACTTAGTGTTGGTACATATTATACAGGATGAGCCTTCCCCGAGATGGTGGTAGCATTAAAAGATGGAGAGAACACCTGTTTAGCAGTAGTAGACAGTAATAGTGGCACTACTGGATTGTATGCAGTTGGTATTGTTGGTTCGAGTCCCATCACGGGAATGTCTTTTGCTACATCACGGCTACATCACGATGCAATAGAAATATTTTTGCTGCGAAGCACATGTCACAATAAGTGAGCTATTCAGTTATTCAATGGTGACACCGAAATTATTGGTGCTTTTGGAATGCTTCTTTTTGAATACTCTTGCCCATGCATAGGATCAGGAATATTCACACTGGAATCACACAAAAATTGACCACATTCATTCAGATATTTGATTTTACAGTATTTTCTAGTAAATTTTCCAGTAGTGGACCAAATATTAATTATTCAGTGGTGACATCCAAATTTTCAATGATTTTTGAATACTTCTTTTTGAATACTCTTGCCCATGGATAGGATGAGAAATATTCACACTGGAATCACACAAAGATTGGCCAGATTCATTCAGATATGTGATTTTACAGTATTTTCTAGTAAATTCCACAGTACTGGGCCAAATATTAATTATTCGGTGGTGACATCCAAACTATTGGTGATTTTTGAATACTTCTTTTTGAATACTCTTGCCCATGCATAGGATGAGGAATATTCACACCGGAATCACACAAATATTGGACAGATTCATTCAGATATTTGATTTGGTACTTTTTTCTAGTGAATTCCGCAGGAGTGGACCAAATATTAATTATTCTGTGGTGACATCCAAATTATAGGTGATTTTTAAATACTTCTTTTTGCATACTCTTGCCCATGCATAGGATCAGGAATATTCACACTGGAATCACACAACTATTGGCCAGATTCATTCAGATATTTGATTTTAGAGTATTTTCTACTAAATGCTGAGGTACTGGGCCAAATATTGATTATTCAGTGGTGCCATCCAAATTATTGGTGATTTTTGAATACTTCTTTTTGCATACTCTTGCCCATGCACAGGATGAGAAATATTCACACTGGAATCACACAAACATTGGCCAGATTTGTTCAGATATTTGATTTGGTACTTTTTTCTAGTGAATTCCGCAGTAGTTAACCAAATATTAATTATTCAGTGGTGACACCCATACCATTGGTGATTTTTGAATACTTCTTTTTGCATACTCTTGCCCGTGCATAGGATGAGGAATATTCACACTGGAATCACACAAATATTTGCCAGATTCATTCAGATATTTGATTTGGTACTTTTTTCTAGTAAATTCCGCAGTAGTTAACCAAATATTAATTATTCAGTGGTGACACCCAAATTATTGGTGATTTTTGAATACTTCTTTTTGCATACTCTTGCCCATGCATAGGATGAGGAATATTCACACTGGAATCACACAACTATTGGCCAGATTCATTCAGATATGTGATTTTACAGTATTTTCTAGTAAATTCCACAGTACTGGGCCAAATATTAATTATTCAGTGGTGACATCCAAATTATTGGTGATTTTTGAATACTTCTTTTTGCATACTCTTGCCCATGTATAGGATGAGAAATATTCACACTGGAATCACACAAAGCTTGGCCAGACTCATTCCGATATTTGATTTGATGGTATATTTACTGAGGTAGTACTATTCTTGCTGCTTGTAATAGTAGTACAGTTATACACTGCTGCTACATACTACTGCAGTGCGTAGGTAGTAGTACATAAGAGATAGTCAAAAATTATGGCGCAGCAGGGCAGGCTCTCTGTGGTTTAGGTGGCGCACAATACCACCATCAGGTTTCTACTGGTTTCTACTATTACTTCGGTACGGTACATACTCCTACTAGTAGTAACTCTACTGCTATCATGTAGAAGAAATCAATTCTCAGCAAATAAATGCATGACAGAAAATGCATGTGTCGTAAATCTTACTTCACATAATTTTGGGTCGGAATGGAACAAGAAAGACGGCAACTGGAAATGGTAAGTGAACCACATCAAGGTTGGAGGAGGTATTAATAATGGATTTTGATTCGTCTAACTGTGCATCATTGACTTGCCTGCTTGCTCCTGATAGGGAGGCGACTGCAACTGCTGATGAAGTAGGATGCAATGGCAAATGAAATACAATGCGACGGTGAGTAAACCGCATCAAGATCTGGGGTATTGATAATGGATTTCAATTGTTCTAATTCTGCATTGAGTTGCCTGCTTGCTACTGATAGGGAAGAATCAACTTTAATGCGACGGGGCAACTGAAAAATGATGCGACGGGGCAACTGACACATATTGCGATCGCAAGACAAATATGATGGGATCGCAACTGACAAAATGATGCGATTGCAACTGATGAAATATGATGCGATGTGAGGAGACCTTTACTGGCAGTACAGATACCGGTATGGATGAAATTATCACGATGACCATTATTTAAAAATCGTTTGAACCAAAATTTGTGTGGTGTGCATGAGGACGAAGACGATCGGAGCAAAGAGCAACGACGATTTCAAGGATGACGAAGACGATCGAAGCGAAGAGCAACGACGCTTTCAGAGAGGACGACGAAGACAATCGAAGTGAAGAGCAACGACAATTTCAGAGAGGACGACGATTTCAGGGAGGACGACGAAGAGGAAGGCAATTTGGAGTGAAGAGCAACAACGACTTCAGGGAGGACGAAGACGATCGAAGCGAGAAGCAACAGACGATCGAAACGAAGAGCGACGACGATTTCAAGGACGACGACTTCTTTTAACGAACCAAAATTTGTGTGTGCGTGTGTGAGAAAATTGAACAGAGAATAAACAATTATTAGAGTAATATCAATATTTATCAAAAGAAAGACTCATATTTTGCATCATAGTGTTTCAAAATTTTTTTTCATGGGGGTCGCGATTCCTGGGCTTCGGGTAATAATTGTGATTTTTGTGATGAATTTCTTGAGGGGTGTGATGGGAAATACTTTGTGTCGGGATGAGAAATCAATTTTTGGGAGTGAATTTCTGCAACAGTCTCATAATATATAATGATGGTAGGGTCGGTAATAATGAGTCAGATTGAAAAAAAATTTGGGTCGAGTTTGAATTTTATTTTTTTTTTTCCGTAATTTTCGTAATTGAGGTAGTAACTGGGTCGCGATTGGGGTTGCGAATCGCGAGAGAGCTAGGAATCGAGCTACGTCAAAATGAGCCAGGAATAAATCGCGACCCCCCTAAATAAATTCTTGGGAGGGGTCGCGAAACAGTTTTCGGACGCCCCAAGTCTTAACAGCCCTAAATTATAAGATATATTGGATGCTAAGATAAGAACGGAACTGTAGATCTGATATACCTCACCTCTTAGCACCCCCTGTTTTATTGAAGATATAGGGTACTAAGGTAAAAATGGAACTGTATAGAAATAAAGGGGCATACTACTAAATAATAATACTATGCTTGACAGGATGCTAAGCCCAGTGCTATTCGTAGTTGATTTGTCTGGAGACTAGCCTATAATCAACTGAGGATGGATTTACTACTTCAACCACCAGTCACTACTACTACTACTAGAGTAGAGGGCGCTATTAGTAGATTCATCTGAGGACTAGCCTAGAATCAACTGAGGATAGATCAACTACTAAAATTACCAGTCACTACTACTAATAGTAGAGGGTGCTATTAGTAGTTGATTTGTCTGGAGAGTAGCCTAGAATCAAGAACTGAAGATAGATATACTATTAAAACCACCAGTCACTACGATTAGTACTAGTAGAGGGTGCTATTAGTAGTTCTTGATTTGTCTGAAGACTAGTCTAGAATCAACTGAGGATAGATCTAGTACTACCAAAACCACCAGTCACTACTATTAGTACTAGTAGAGGGTGCTATTAGTAGTTGATTTGGCTGGAGACTAGCCTAGAATCAACTGAGGATAGATCTACTACTTCAACCACCAGTTACTACTACTACTACTAGTATAGGGTGCTATTAGTAGATTCATCTGAGGACTAGCCTAGAATCAACTGAGGATAGATCTACCACAAAAAACACCAGTCACTACTATTAGTACTAGCAGAGGGTGCTATTAGTAGTTGATTTGTCTGAAGACTAGTCTAGAATCAACTGAGGATAGTAGATCGGTGCATTATAAGGTGCATTTAGAAGTGCATTTTACGGTGCATTATTGATACAGGCTTATGTATAAGATTTGAAATCAAAAGTGATTTCAAGTATGGTAAACCTTACTAATAAAGGGTGGTATTAGTTCTAGTTGATTTGTCTGAAGACTAGCCTAGAATCAATTGAGGATAGATCTACCACTATAACCACCAGTTACTACTACTAGAATATGTGATATGCAGAATCAGTTCATTGTACGGTTCATTATTTTATGGTGGATTGTACGGTGCATTATATGGTAACCTTACATTTAAATGTGCATTATTTTACGTTGAATTATATCATGCATTTTTGTTGTGCATTGTACGGTGCATGATCTACTACTTCTTCAACCACCAGTCACTACAACTACTAGTAGTACTAGTAGAGGGTGCTAGTATTAGTAGATTCATCTGAGGACTAGCCTAGAATCAACCACCAGTTACTACTACTACCAGTAGATGGTGTTATTACTAATAAAGGGTGGTATTAGTTCTAGTTGATTTGTCTGAAGACTAGCCTAGAATCAATTGAGGATAGATCTACTATGAAGATACCCAGGGTGCTATGATCTGTGCTAAGGCTCCTGTGTAGGAGAGTGTACTGGGGCTACAGGCAGCAGCCTCCAGTAGCTGACTAATAGGTGCTGAGCTGAGTGCTAATTGTTAGCAACAGGCTTAGCAACAGGCTTAGCAGCAGACCTATCCTGTTTAGTATGGATGCTAGCAGAGATTACTAGGGTCGTCGCGTACGATTTGTACCAATCGTACGTACCCCGAGTAAAGCACCTTTTATGGTGTAGCTAGATGCTACAGGGTTAGGGTTGCTAAGGCTACGAGATACTGAAAGATGCTAACCTACCACGATACCATGCTAAGATACTATGCTACCGCCGGGGTCGGGCCATTGGTGTGTAATATGTACCATGACCGGACACCTGGCCCAAACAGTTATTAAGCGAGCTAGCGCAAGCGAGTTAGCGCTAGCAAGCTAACGCTCGCTAAAACCACTCCGAACGCTACCTGTAAGAAACTACAGTACTGTATACTCCTGTACAGCGCTGCAAGACAGCGAGGCGCTGTCACGCTAAGCTGAGCGCTTTGCTCAGCTCCCTCCACTATTCATGTTTATCCCTTTAAAATAAGACACCTATCAAGCCCTCCCCTTTCGATGATTCCGATGCACCTCTAGGAGAGTATCTTGTAGTGTTTGAGTGTATGCAATAGACTAGACAGTACACTGTAGTCTCACGATTTGCTGGGACTCCGTCCTATCCTGTTGTTATTGTTATCACCCTTTTATTTGCTGACGAGCGAATATCTTTACACTACCACTAGTATAACCACCAGTTACTACTACTAGAATATATGATATGCAGAATCAAAGCCAGGGCTTACCATATAAACAACGTTGTATGACTCTGCGATTATTAGGCTTACCATATAAACAACATTGTATAACTCCTGCGATTTCAATATACAATTTGAAATAAGAAATACTTCCTCCGTTCCGAAATAAGTGTGCGCTTCTCACATACAAGCTTGTGTATCGATCAATTTTCAACCAATTCAAATCGTTCTTTTTGGGTTAAGAAACTCTCCTCAACTAAGTTCTTATGCCTGGTTAGACACTGATAGGCTCGTGCTATTGGTCTACCTTTCATTAGGACTTGAAAATGGCCCGTTTTGCCCTTCAAATGTGATTTTACCGGTTGAAAGGGTTCCACCTGGCATTTGAACCTCTAGGAAGGTTCATTGGAAAGCTGAGACACTAAACTTTTGTCTTACAATAGGTGATAGAAACAAGAAGAGAGTTCTTGTCTTCCGTTTTATCGTCCAAAGATAGCCTATTTTTCTGAAGTCCAAAATAATTCGTTTTACATTATTAAAGCCAGGGCTTACCATATAAACAACGTTGTATGACTCTGCGATTATAATAGGCTTAAGATTACCATATAAACAACATCTTATGACTGCTGCGATTTCAATATACAATTTGAAATAAAAAATAATTCGTAATACATTATTAAGCCATGATAATAAAATTACCGTACCATACCATAAACCTTACTTGTTCAGTTTAATGTACGTTGCATTATACTAGGTATTGTACATTTTACCACTAATGAGTGATTCCCGAAACTATATGCCTTCATATAATATCCTAGATTAGTATATGCCTTCATTCTTTTTGGCGCACCCAACGGACATGCATTAAAAATGGATGACAGACAGGCGTGTAGAAGGCTTATTTTGGAATTTGGAATCTTGTTTCGAAAAACAAAAAATTCTCTCTTTATTCCCTAAGCGCGACTCCATCGCCAATTTTTAGCGCGATTCCCTTGAAATTTAATTTTGGTTGCATATTCTGGAGGAGGCAAATATGTCTCCTCCAGAATATGAAAAAATCGGTTAAGAATTTCATAAAAGTATGTTACAGGCGGATAATAATATGTGTGCCACGTCACGAATAATGTAATATTACATGTGCATATTAGTTTCGGGAATCACTCAATATACGAGTTGAAGTCCAAAATAATTCGTTTTACATTATTAAAGCCAGGGCTTACCATATAAACAACGTTGTACGACTCTGCGATTATAATACCGGTAGGGGTACCATAAACAACATCTTATGACTGCTGCGATTTCAATATACAATTTGAAATAAAAAATAATTTGTAATACGTAGTACATTATTAAAGCCATGATAATAAAACTACCGTACCATACCATACCATACCGTAAACCTTACTTGTTCATTTTAATGTACCGGTACGTTGCATTATACTAGGTATGGTACATTTTACCACTTAATATACGAGTTGAAGTCCAAAATAATTCGTTTTACATTATTAAAGCCAGGGCTTACCATATAAACAATATTGTATGACTCTGCAATTATAATAGGCTTACCATATACGAAGTAAACAACATCTTATGACTGCTGCGATTTCAATATACAATTTGAAATAATAAAAAATTATTCGTAATACATTATTAAAACCATAGTGACATGCTAATTTCTAAATTACAATTGCGAACTCTCGTTTTTAATCTCATTTCTCATTCTATGTAAATAAAATAACTGTCTTTACCGATTACGACATGCTAAATTCTAATTTTGTATTGCCATACCTCATTTGTAATCATTTTTAATGGCTTCCACAGAATTAAGTGTTTTTCACTCGGTTTTAACACTTCACTTTCTCGTAGAACCCTACCACAAAAAACTTTTTTTGACTACTTTTTCACTTTTCTCCACCCCCAGACCCCCAGTTCTGCCGAACTAAGAGCTACGTTCCAAAAATGTTATGCAATTCCAATTTTTACAACTCCACTAATTCAGTCCCGAACGGACTCGTGACTGTATTCCGGTGCATGGCATGCTCCTCCATAGGACTGTTACAATTACTCCTCCATCTTGGTACCATCCCTGCAATAATAGGGATGAACGAAAAAAAAGGTGCGTGCCTTACTTCATTGGTACGTACCGTACCTGGTACACGACGATTGTCCGCGGAGAGCCACAATCTTCACTCGGATCATCAACCTAATCTCACATCCGGTTCATCTGCACCCCTTTTCCAGCTGTACACATAAGGTCTAACTGACTGGGCCAGATAGGTAAGGTTAGTTCAAAGACACCTGGCTAGATCCCCCCAATCGTGCTTTCTTGTAGTGCTGGATATCAAAGACGTTGAAACCAAGCATCGTTGTGCCGGTACTTACACTTGTCACGTAAGAACTCTTCAGTGTCGCTGCGTATTATATTCACTTCTACAAGCTGCCTTTGGATCTATTGGCTCACTACCTACTTTGTCTTTCCGTCCAATAGAGAACTAAGTCACGAGATTTGACTAGCTCATGTTTGGAGGGCTCGTAGAGTCGGTAGATTTTGTACAAGTTTGGGGATTTTCTGTTAAATTGTAACCGTAACACGATTCATGACTGGATTCAATCCAGTCGCACGTTACATATTTTCCATGCGCATATCGTGCACGGAAATAGTTTTCTACTGGGTTCCAGTACTGCTTGTACAGACACAACAAAACACAGTACTATTTGTACACGAACAGCAAGCAGAACACCCGGTAGCACTAACAAGACAGCAACATCGAATCCTCGACAAGCTTGCTGTCCTCACATCTTTAGTTTAACTCTGATTTGAATACCTTGATACTTACATCCTGCTCCTTGAGCAGCTCCCTGTAGAACTACAAGCCTAAGATCTAACTGACTGAGCCCAAAAGAGGTAGTTAGAATAGATCTGGTCGATTCGTTCGATCGTAGTGGTGAATCCGAGACTATCGATAGAACAGACCGGCACCTCAACCGGTTTGCTGCTCCTGCTGTATATCTCCAAGCTTGCCTTAGGACCTATCAGCTTAAACCCTGTTTCAGCTACATTTTAACAGATTAACAGTCGCAAGCTTGTTGTAAGCTTGCAAAGCTGGAGATCTACAAGCAACGAAGATAACAAGAAACAACGATAACAACGCCGACGAGAAGACCGAATCGACAATCTTATACTGGAACCCCAAGCCATACGTTGGCAGGCCGTTCCAGGTATTATTGTCCTCCTTGTTATTGCGGATAAAACAGTGCAAACGGCATCTTCAAGCTCCAAGAATTGATGGAGAAAGAATTTTTCAAAAATTCTACTGCTGCTGCACCCATTTCTTTAATCCCGACACGACGTGCCTCTGTTATTGCTGCTACGGCGTTTTTTTTGGAACCACAACGGTGTTTTGAACCACAACGGTGTTCGAACTACAACGGTGTTCCCAGCTTCAGCGTCTATGAACAACAACGGCGTTTTGAACAAACAACGGTGTTTTCGAACGACGCAGAACATATAACCTCAAGACGCAGCAACATATAACCTCCCACTGATAGATCTGTATTCTCCGAATACAGCTGTATCCACCTCTTGTATCCACCAGGAAAATATATCCCTGTTCCTTTGCCCGGATACAACCTCCTCGGATTTATCCACACCACACGAACATTGTTTTCGCACGAACGTTGTTTTCGAACGACAATAACGGAGTTTTCGCACAACAACAACATTTCTTTGAAATACAGCGCTCAGCAATATATAACCTCCACTAAGTTCCCGAATACAGCTGCAATAACACCTGTATTCCCCTCAGGCATATAAACTCCCTATTCCTGGATCTTATCCTATTTCTGGATACTGGATCCTATACCATCGAATCTCAGACGTTCTATGCCATACCAAACCCGACAACGAGCTCCATTCTCTGCAGCCACCAAAGACACCTACAGTCCCTTCCAATCCTGCAGCCCGCACCAGCTTTTTCAATCCCAGCACAATGTCAGACGACGACGGTGATGTCTTCCCGTCGTTTGATCCCCATGTTACACATATCCTTCGCAACTTCCTTAACCTCCACACCGAGAATGGGGATATCATCTGTGGTGCACTCCGCTATAATGGCTACAACACCTGGGGTGAATTTCGGTTCTTATCCCACGATCTCATCTCCTACCTCCAATACGAAGACCAAGGCCGCTTTGTTCCCATTTCCGCCGGTCATGCCCTCCGCCTTCATACCATTGTTGCATACATGACACACCTTAAAACCACTGTCGGCCCACGGGCATTCCTAGACATCAACAACTATAATCTCGACGACTTCCTTGATTTAATGTTTGCTTACTTTAATTGTGAGCAGAAATGAATCCGCTCTAATTTCCTAATTTTGCTAAATTTCTTATTTCTTTTGTCTCTCGATCACGCGCATTTGTTACACTCTAAGGTAGAAAAATTGGAGTAGTATTAAAATTGTGACTAAAGTTTCGACTCTTAAGCGAGCGTTACGATTTTCATGTGAACGTTTGAATATACAAACGCGCGCCGTGCTCATATTTGAATAACGGCACACATGCATTGCTGGAGCGTCCGGCGCACAGTTTGAATATTTGTATTCAAACACCGGTCAGCTCGTATGTGGGATTCGGTTAATTATTTAATCGTGGTTCATGCTACGCTAGCATATCACATAGTGCCTCATGATTAGACGAAGCCTACTTACTAGGTTGACCAATGAATGGTCGTCGACTCCGACTCCGTCGTCGACTCCGACTCCGGCTCCTTATAAGGGGTCAGCTTCCGGATGTTCACTGTTTCGGTTACTGAAGGAGCTTTCTGCAGTTTCACTGTACCATTGTCGTTGACTTGTACAATTGTAAAAGGGCCTATTCTTCGGGGCTGTAGCTTGTCGGGGTCTGGCTCTTGCAACCATACTTTGTCATTGCTTCTGAAGGTATGTTCTATTCTCTTGGCGTTGTCCCGGAGCAGGGCCTTGTTGATTCCCTGTTGTCGGAGCTGTTGGAGTGCCAATAGGTTGGAGGTTAGTGGCAGATCTATCATCATGTCCCTGTTGAAAACAAGGGATCCTGGAGAGGCTTGTAAGGAGGTGCTGACTGCGCATCGAGAGGCATGCATACAGGTTGCTAGGGCGTTGTCCATGAGCTGAGTGGCCCTGGTGTTTGCTTGTGGAGGATTGACATGTACCAGGACTCGTAGGATGTCAGCCACTGTGTGATGGACTCGCTCGCATATGGCGTTAGCTTGTGGATTCTTAACTGTAGTGGGAACTGACTGGACTCCATACTGTTTGAGGGTTAGTTGGAACTCAGCTCCTAGGAATTCACCACCATTGTCGTGGATACATCTGTTTGGTCTAGGATATCTTGAGAGCCAGCAGTTCTTGAATTGATCAGAGACATGCTGAGAAGATTTGTCTCTGATCCGGATGATTTCAAGAAGGTTGGTAACTGGATCAATACAGGTGAGGGCCTTAAAGTTGTAGATCTTGTTTTGGGCTGTAATTTTCCAGGGACCTATAAGGTCCACATGGACTTCATCGAAGGGAGATATTGGCGCTTCCTTGGGAGGAAGCTTCCCATATTTAGCTTGTCTGCTCTTGTATTGGATGCAATCATCGGGGCAAATGTAGGACTTGCATAAGTTGGACAGGTTGTCTGCGTAGAAGCGAGCTGATATAGTCTTATATAATCTGGTGGATCCACAATGACCCAACAGGAGATGATACCATTTGATGGTATCATTCGTAAGAGAGCTTGGTATGTAAATTCTCCAATTATCTGGATTGGATTGGTTGGCATAGCAAAGGATGTTATTGCCTTGTAATTCTTGGTAGAAGAATGCTTTGGATTGGATCTTGAACTTGACAGTCGGGTCCTTCTGCTGATGGAGGTATATCTTGTTATAGTTAACCGGGCATTCCAAGTCTTGGTTGTTTGGTAGGTTGACTAGACACTCATTGTTCAGCAGACAAGAGTATAACTCCTGGTCTGCGTCATTGCATAAGTGCTGGAATAGGTTGGGGAATTCTGCTAGAAACAGTTCTTCATCTTGCTTGGGGACTTCAAGTTTCAAAAAATCGATAAGAGTGCCCTTACCAAGGGCTTCTTTCTTCCCCACAGTAGGTGGATCCATCCGGGGGAGTCTGGAGAAGGCATCAGCAAGAACATTCTTCTTGCCTTCAATATAGGTGAGGTTGACACCGAATTCTTCTAGGAATAGTCTCCACCGGAGGACTCGATGGACTGAAAGGGTCCTGAAGGTAAGGTTCTTGTGGTCGGTGTATACGTTGATAACACCACCAAGTAGCATCTTGCGGTACTCTTTGCAACAGAGTACAATTGCGAGGAGTTCTTTCTCCATAGTAGTATAGTTCTTCTGGGCATCAGATAGTTTCTTGGACCAATATGCAATAGGCTTGCCATCTTGTATTATGGCAGCGCCAAGTTGCAGGTCTGAGGCATCAGTGTACAGTTCAAAGGGCTTGTTAAGGTCTGGATAGGTGTTCAGCGCGTCTGCTGCCACCATTGCTTTCATCTCTTGGAAGGCTTTATCTTGAGCAGGTCCCCAAGTGAAAGCTGAAGGAGCTTTGCGTTGCTTGGCCTTGATGGTCGCTGCTTGAGGAGTCTTGGGGGTTCCAGTTATGTCAAATAGAGGAGCTAAGACATGCGATCGGCGAGGCCACATATCTCTGTAGTATCCTACAGCGCCTAGGAAGGATTTGACTTGGGTGACAGTTCTTGGTCGGTCCATGTGTAGGATAGCTTCTATCTTCTTCCTCCATGGTTTAACAGCTGTAGGTGTCATCCAATAACCAAGGAAGTCAGTCTCTTGTACAGCCCAATCACACTTGAGTGGGTTGCACTTGAGCCCATTTTGATTGAGCCGGTCTAGGATCTTGTCAATGGTCTTCATGTGGAGTTCAAAGGATCCATTGGTCCAGATGCCAATATCATCGATATAGACAGTGCAGTCAGTGTCTTGTAGGATATCTTCCATTAGTTGCTGGGCAACATCTGGAGAGACTTTGACACCCATTGGTAGACGTTGGTATTCATAACAACCATATGGCGTCACTATGGTACAGAGCTTCTTGCTTGCGTCGTCGAGTTCAAAGCAGTAGTATTGCATGGACAAGTCAATCTTGGTAAAGTGAGTGTACTTGCCCCTCTTGTTCATGATATCCTGTATCCGGGGAATTGGATAAGGACGTCTTTCAAGCAGTTCATTTAGTTCTCTGAAGTCTGATACCCATCTGACTCGGTTGTCTTTCTTTGGTACTATGAAGGTTGGGAACGCCCATTCAGCTGGTCCGGTGCATCTTTTGAGTACTCCATCATTACAAAGATTCTGGAGCTCCCTTTTGAATAGGTCTTCTCTTTTGTATGCAACTGGATAAGGCTTCTTGTGTATGGGCTTGGATCCGGGCTTGAGTCTTAGAGAGATTTGCTTGTGTGGGTACTTGCCGAGTTCCCCATTGAAGACGTTAGGGTATTTGTTTAGTATTGCTTGGAACTGCTGCTGCTCTTGCTTGGACATGTGGGACTGCTGCTGTGCCACTGTGGATGGATCTGTTTCTTGGTAGGCTCTATCGAGGATGACCTTGGACTTGTATGGATTGGCAAAAGATAGTTCATCAGTAAAGAGTTCAGCATCTTCCAGTTCTTCCATGAGCATGGTATGGTTGTCATGGTATAGGGACGTGTCCTTCATAGGAATGGTTCGATCCATCCACTGAACTGCTCCTTCTTTGAATAGGAGGTTGATCTGTGCTAGGTGGAGAAAGTCTCTGCCTAGTATAAGATCATATCTGCAGTCAGGAGAATGGAAGAGCCTTGCCTCTTGTAGGTCGATGGTGTAGTTGCCAAACTCTTGTAACTTGATGTTCTTCATGATGACATATTCTGTAGTGTCGAAGCTTCCATTGGCTGTGGTAGTTATGACTTGGTGCTTGCTTCGTAGTGGCATTGTGCCAAATGGTAGTGCTCTCTTGTTGATTAGAGTTCCGGAGGATCCACTATCTAGTAGCGCTAGTAGTGGTCTTGCTTTGAGAGGGATGCCTTGTATGAACTGTATGTTGGTTAGTAGAATAGGAGCCACGTTGCTCTTATTCGGGGATGCCTGTTCTGCTGGATTTCCAGCAGTCGACAGCAGCTTTAAATAATTTTGCTCCGACGCACCTCCTTTGGTGTAGTCTTTGGAGTTTCCGGGATTGCAATAGAGATTTTTTGCTGTACCGGTAGACCAATTTCTTGCCAGGGACAAGGTTGGTCCATTTATTGCTGCTGTCTCATTTGGATCGATTGAATGAATCGATGTTGCGTCTGTACCCTTGGATCGATTCGTTTGATTTCGATTCGTATCCTTGTTCGATATATCCTGTAGGATGTTCCGAACAATCGTTTTTGCTGCTGTGGTAGCAGGCTTTGCTGAGCTTTCAACAGGAATACTCCATCCTGTAGGTTCCTTCCCCTCTTTATCTGGGAGATCTCCTCCATGCGTCATCCCAGACAGCAGGGCTGTGCTGGCATCCAGTTCCTGGGGAGCTGGAGGCAAGGTGATTGCTGGTTTGGTTGAAGCCGGGGGCTTCTGGGGCTTGGCCCCTGCGTGGGAAGCAAGTCAGGGGAGCCAGACAAGTTCCCCATCGATACTTCTTTCGGTCCGGCCTCCATGCGCGGTGTGGTAGGATTCCATCGCCGCTCGCATGTGGGCTTGGAAGGCTTCATTGCTTCCGGAGACAAGATGAGCTTGGGTGTGGAAGGTCTCTGCTTGTTTGGATTGAGGAGGCTTGTTGTAATTCTTGGAGTACTTGTTCTTTGAGCACTCAGACCAATCGTGATTGTGGCCGGGGATCCTGCAGGGATTGGACTTCTTCTTGTTGTTATTTCCTTTGTGGTTGTTTGCGTTGCGCTTGCGCGAGTTGCTGTTGGAATTGATCGAGCGCTTCTGTTGTTTGTTGTTGTTCTTGTTGCTCTTCTTGTTAGCCTGGCGCTCGTGACAGCTCATGTGATCGACGATATGCTGTACTGTGGTTCCTTCTTGAATTCCACTATGGATGATTCCGTAGCTCTCTATCCATGAAGATGGGAAGGAGTGGAGGAGAATTGTGAGTTTCTCCACCTTGGAGAGAGGGGCACTGCTCCCATCTAATTTCTGAGTATATTTCATGAGGATCAGGATCCGGTCTGCATGTTCTTTGCAGGTGACCGATGGCGTCTTCCTGCATTCTGCGCTTCGAAGGTACGTATGCATGATATCTCTAGCATCTCTGGCGTTGCAGTAGAGCTTGGTGAAGTCAAGAAATGCCTGTTCGTAGCCCCCAATCTCTTCTTGTTCGTATTGGTACTCTTCGGGGTCAAGTGGATCCTTTATCATGTCATTCCATTTGCTCTGAGCGTCCGTGGTAAGGCATCGACTGAAGTGGGTTAGGTAGATATCTGTTGGAAGTCTTAGGAGCTTGGCGGCGTTTCGAAAAGACTCCTCCACAAAGAGCAGCTCTTCAAGACCTCCTGTCTCTGTAAACAAGGGGATCTTCATGCTGTCGGTTCGTTCCTCATCGACGTTGTAGAGGGTGAAGAGCTTTGGCTTGGTTCGATCGAAGGAACTCTTGTAGGTGATTGGTGGGTCTCTGTAGATGCCGGCCATGTTGCTTGTTGGAGATACAAGGTACCTCTGTTGTTGAGGATAAGGGTTGTTTATTCGATTATTTTGTTTCAGTACTGAGTTCTACTGTTTTCCTACGTTGAAGATAAACAGTAATTACTGTGTTACACTCTAAGGTAGAAAAATTGGAGTAGTATTAAAATTGTGACTAAAGTTTCGACTCTTAAGCGAGCGTTACGATTTTCATGTGAACGTTTGAATATACAAACGCGCGCCGTGCTCATATTTGAATAACGGCACACATGCATTGCTGGAGCGTCCGGCGCACAGTTTGAATATTTGTATTCAAACACCGGTCAGCTCGTATGTGGGATTCGGTTAATTATTTAATCGTGGTTCATGCTACGCTAGCATATCACAGCATTCTCGTGTTATCAATTATTTTCTTCCATGTATTCTCGTGTTATTTATTGGTTTCTTTGTCCCGGTCCATTCATTCCAAGCCCCCACATATTTGTGTACTGGCTTCTGTAGAATTGCACTTAAGCTCTTGTAGACTTGGTACTTAACCTTTTATTTTTAGTTCTTGGGAATGTTCGGACTGGTAGGAGGTAATTTTCCTTTCCTCTGAATCATGCATGTCAATCAAGTTACTGTTTCAAGCACGACTGAAGGTCACGTCCAAACACACTCCCCTGCAACCCCAACCCCAACAATCGACTGCTCCTTTGTTGTCAACATACAACACCATTGGCGGCTTGATTGCAAGCCCCAGGCACATCATCACACGCCAAGCGTACAACATATCCTGGACACACTGAATTGCTGAATACAGCTCTGCTTCCATAACAGACAGAGCTATGATTGGCATCATCCTGGATCTTGCAGAAAGATTTGCGCCGTTCAGCCAAGTACTCCAGCCATTTACACTGTGTCTGGATTCATCTTTGGCATATTCTGAATCACTCATTCCAATCAGTTCAAACACGAAATCTTTGGTACCATCCCACTTACCGAATGGGGCCAATGTCAAACCTCTTTTGGCTGTACCAACACAATATTTCATTACTCTCTTTAATGCTTTCATGTGAGACTTCCTTGCGCTTGTCATGAATCTAGACAGTTCCCTGACAGCGTTCTGAGTCTCAATTCTGGTCCATCTCATCATATGCAATAGGATGGCCGTACCAGATCTGTAGGTGGTTTGCTCTTCCTTTGACAATACAGCATCTGTTGGGCCTTCTCCCTCTTACTTCAATACGGAACCGGGTTCAGCTGGAGGAGTGACAGGGTTCCCCCTGCACTCATCCAGCTGAAACTCATCAGAAAATCTTTTGATCTTCACGGGTTGTGTCAAACGCATAGTTCTATTCTTCCGATCGCGCTCAACATGACAACCCACATACTCGTCCATTTCTCCAACGTCCTTGCACTCAAAGAGCTTCTTCAGCTGCTCTTTGTGCCTTAGCACCTCTTCATCTGGGCCCATAATGCAAAAATCGTCCACCCATACCAACATCAGCAGCAGGAGCTTGCCTTCTATCCACTTGAAAAATAGGCATGGATCTGCTTTGCATCTCTCCATTTGCATTGCTGACATGGCTTGCCGCGCTTCTCTCCAGAATTGCATGGCAGCCTGGACTGTGCCATACAAAGTCTTCATCAGCTTGAGAACAACATAGGATGGGTAATACTTCTGATAGCCTTCTGGAACCTTGGTGAAAATCTGCTCTCCATTCTGGAATCTTCCATTGAGGAAAGCCCCTTCAACATCCACAATATATGCCATCCAGTTGGCCATCACCATTAGGATCATACACAGCCTGATTGTGATATCACTTACAATGGGCGCTGACTTGTCTTGGGAATCAAAATGCTTGCCATCTACTTGCTTGAATCCTCTCACAGCATTACAACATCTCACAGTGCCATCTGGCTTCATCTTGTTGGCCCATGTGGTGTCCATAAGCTTGGTTCCAGGTGGTACATCTCTCTCATCCACTTCCTGGAATACACCATACTTCACCATCTTGTCGTGCTCAGCATCAATACCCTTTTTCAAATGCCTCTTGCATAGGGCTTGCCATGGACTCTTGGTAATTCATAGTTCTCAGCTCATCGGTATTCTTGAGTGCAGTCCCAGTTGCACCAACAAGTGCAAGCTCATTCATACCTGCATCCTTGCTTGGTAGGGAGACGTTTAGCAGATTCAGTTCATTCAGACTGGTCATGTCTTTATGGAACTTGGCTTCTGCTGGGGTCCATGCACATGCATATCCGGCATATTCATACATGGCATTGGACTTGGAATGCCTTGGATCTCTCACTACTCTGCTAAATCTGGATGTTCGGAGGATTGAAACTGGTGTGTCTCCCGCCTCCTCTGCATCCTCTTCATCATCTTCATCATCATCTTCTTCTTCATCGTCATTTACATCTTCATCATCAGAATCCTCAATTGCATCTTGGTTGGCATCTTCATACATCTCAATGTCTAAATCATCTTCACTATCACCGTCACTTTGCCCCCACTCATGGTGGCCTCCAGGGATTCAAAGGCTTCAAATTCAGGATGCAATGCGGATTGCACTTGCACATGCTCACTCCCCCCACTTGCAGCTTGAAATTGGACTTTCCTGGATCCTGAGCCATAGCGATTTAACAACACAGAACAAGGTTGTTAAGTAATAAGAAACAGAAAGTGAGCGCAACAGTACCGCGCGTAGAAACAGACAGTGAGCGCAACAGTATCGCGCGTAGAAACAGACAGTGAGCGCAACAGTACCGCGCGTAGAAACAGAAAGAAGTCGTGCAACAGTACCGCACGCACATATAAGCCATACAACAGTACCGTATGGCGCGCCCAGAGGTGCGCAAGATATTGAAGTATCCAAAGAACACATCCAAAGAACACAGTTGAAGTATTAACTGAAGAAGATAAAGAACCGAGCAACATACAATTATCGAGAGTTATCATGTAAAGAGAGAAAACACATGATTCGATAGATAGAATGATAAGAGCTCATAATTTCCAGTTATACAACTTGTTGATTAACAGTCGCAGATCGCAATAAAATTACATACTCTACCACACGCGTTATTCGATACTCAACATTTCGAAACACGGACGATTGAAAATTTTTATTTTTAACTGGAACACGAGCATACCCTAAAACTAACTACCTACCGGTATATCTTCAAAAAAAAAAAAAAAAAAAATATATATATATTCCAACATGTCCTTCGACGCCGACCTATCCGTTAACACCAGCCAAACATACCACTTCTCTTTCACTCAAGCGATTACAGGAGCAATCAAATGGTTGTTCACACCTACCATTAAACCTCAACCCATGAGTACTGAAGAAACCCTATGAGACAAGATCACGAAACTAGAGAAGGAACTCAAAAAGAAAGAAGAACGCGAAGGGTTTCAGACACTCCGTGTAGGAGATGTGAAGACATTCGACGGATGTCAATCAAACTGGGTCAAATGGAAAGCTGAAGCGGAGAGTGTGTTATACGGTACTGGGTTCAAAAAGGTTATGAACAGCAGAGCGGAAGCCGAAAAGGATCCAAATCGAAATCACGTTTTGTACTCCACCATCGCAGCGGCCACATGCAACGGGCGGGCATACTTGCAGGTTAACCAATACCGAGATGAGACCGATGGACATCGTGCATGGAACGAACTCCTTAATTGGTACGACTCCAATTCCCAGCAAGAATCCCATGCAGAGACACTCCGTCTGAAGCTCTCGAACGTCAAATTGTATGAAGGCGGTGATATTGCAGATTATATCAACCGTTTTGAGTTGATTTACTACGAGCTCCACCGTATCCCCAATTTTGGTATCCGAGAATGTGAAGCAAAGAGCCTCTTCATCCAGAATATCCATGACTCCTCTTTGGACTATACCACAAACAGCATGGTGGAACATCAGTCCACTCTGACCCTGAAAGACCTTGTCCTGAAACTCCGTAAGCAAGAACAAGCGAACATTCGGAAAGGGATTGCCCGTCGTGCAGAAGCCAAACGCCGCCAAGAATTGGCATTCCAACTCCAGTACGAGGGAAAGCGCCGGCGCATTGATGGACAAATGGCCCAAGGAACCCTCTCTTTGGGCGGGACTACACTTCATCCTAACATGCTTGGTATTCTCAGGATTCCCCCAGAGACATGGAGAAATTTACAAGATTCTGAACGTACCTATGTCCTCAAATATAACAACGCTGTCCGCCACAAGTCTCCACCAGATGAATTCCCCAGCCCCGTCAATGGTATCAAGATTGGAGAGCCCAAAGATGATGGCATGGGCAATACCGATGTTCCCCGACGCATGTATGGCCGAGGTGGTGGTCGTCCCCGTCGTGTCCGTCGTGTGATGTTGGATACCACAGTACCTATTGCAGCAGTGCCCGTGCCCGAGCTCGACGTCAAGCTTCCTCCACTCCCAGGGCCTCCCGCTCCACCAGCAGTATCTGACGCCGCTCCACCAGCAGTTCCTGAAGCCGATGGTGACACCGACGCCCACAGTGTTGGCTCAATCGACGAATCTGAATTATTCCCCGTTGGCAGTGTGCCTCTCAAAGCAGTGCGCTTCTACATGATTGAAAAGGGGAAGGAGCAAGAAGAGATGCAGACGCTGCAGCAGCAAGAGCAACAGCGAGAGCAGCAAGGGCAGCAGCAGCAGGTTTCAACCAATATATCAACGCCTCGTCGTAGTCAGCGACTGAAGGAAATAAGGAAAACCAGAAGGTTCCCCATGAAAATCTCCAAGGGAGAGAATATTGCACTGATGGATAGTGGAGGCGGAAATAGACCTACGGTGACTGAGAAGGCATGGATTCGGGTCGGAGGAGAGACAGGATTGACCTCAGCAGTGAAACCATTTATGTCCAGCGATGTAATGGATGGACACCCAGTTGTGAGTGCAGTGACCAAAGCAACAGTTCCCGGGAGAGAAGATCCAGTTCTTTTATTGGTCCACTATGCAACTTTTATCACTGAAGACCGGGACAGCACTGAAGGAGAGTCTTTGTTAACATCCATGGATATGGGAGATCATGGCGTGAGAGTTGGAGTGCAACCTCAATATCCAGACTGTGGAATCAAAATCGGCACAACGTTCCTACCCTTTTGGCATGATGAAGAGAAGGTGTTTTTCAAGCTGTCAAAACCAACAGAGGGTGACATGGAGTCTTTGGAGCTGTTTGAGTTGAATTCCCCAGCACCACCAGACCTCAGAGAATACCCTATGCTCAGACGCAAGAGGAATTTTCAGAAGTTCAGTTTCGGCCAACTACCCATGCTGGAACTAAGGAAGAGAATGGCAATGCTCCCTGAGAGGGTGGTAAAGAAGACTTTGGAAAATACAACCCAATTCTATACAGAGATTGAAGAAGAGAACAGGGATATCCCCAGGAAGCACTATAGGAAGCGTTTCAGAGGCTTCCATTACCCACGACAAAATGAATCAGTTGCCACAGATTATACTTTCTTCTCTGAAAAGACAAGCCAAGGGCATAATGGTGGTCAGTTCTTCTCTGGTGTGAAGTCCAAGAAGTGGTCTTTCCACCCACTAAAACAAGTGTCCCAATGTACTACTGCCTTGAAGGATTACCTCAGAGAGCATGGTGCTCCAGATACTATGATCAGTGACAATGCGCAAGCAGAGACAGGGGTGAAGTGGAGTGAAGTGTTGCGGGAAGCCAGAGTTGCCACTAGATCCAGGACAAGCCAACCACACTACAAACACCAAAATCCGGCTGAACCAGAATGGGGGAGACTTAGCAAGATGATCTCCAACTGTTTGGCAATGTTCAAAGCTCCTAAATCCTTGGCGCATTGGTGTGCAAAATGGGTTTGTCAAGTGAATAATGTTTGTTCTCGTGCATCTTTGAATTGGAAGACCCCATCTGAAGTTTCACGTGGATGGACCCCGGATATCTCACACTTGCGTTTCCACTTCTACGAGCCCATCTGGTACTACCAACCACAAAACAAGGTTCCCAAAGACAGCATGTTGAAGGGGAGATTTTTAGCTTTTGCTGATTCCTGTGGCGACGCCATGACATACTACATTTTAACTGAACCAGATTCTAAGAAGACCAAGCGCCAGATCCTCATGCGCTCAGTTGTCAGAACCAGGAGGGAGAATATTGGAACTGAAAAAGAAGTCCTCAATGATGATCCAAGCAAGTTTGAATTGACTGTTGCTGAGAAGGAAAGAACCATATCGAAAGCACTGATGAAGTCCCCATCTTAGTTTCAGGGGAGGAATTTGCAGCTGATTCAACAGGCATGGAACACTCTACGAGCAATTTGGAAACCTTCTTGAAACAGAATTTTGAAACCAAGGATGATGACATGGATGCAGGAGTTACAACTGATGCGGAAGATCCAGACGAGTTGGATCCCGAAGAAGAAGAGGAACCAAGCGCTGAACAAGATGAAGAGGAAGCCCTACCAAAAGACCTTGATTGCACCAACAATGCAGAGTCCCACCTGGATATTCTTGAGAGCACAGACCAAAACTTGACCAGCGAATTTAGGAAGATCCTCAACCACCATTGGAAAGAAGGGATGTTGATTTTCAAGGCTCAATTTGTCACTGATGTTGGCACAGTTGTCATGGACATTCCACTTACTGTTTTGCAAAAGGACCAACCTGTTGCTTGTGCAAAATACATCAAGATGTACATTGTGGAAAACAGCAGCAGACGCTCAAGTGGACCACTGGGTACATGGGCTGACTCAATTTTAAAGGAAAACAGCAGCATTGTGCGCAGGATGAGGAGGGTTCAGCAAATGTCTCAAGTCCATAGCAAGACCACCAATATCAAACTTCCAAAGAAACTTCGGAGAGCCCTTCAAAATCCAAGCAAGAAAAAGAAAAGATTGTTATCCAGAAACCAACGGCTTGCAGCAAAGAAACAACGAGAGAAATTTGGCATCAAGATTCCAAACACCTACCAGCAGTGTGTGCAGTTTGATCTGGAAGCTGGAAATAAGAAATGGCAAGAGAGCATTGACAAGGAAATGGAAAACTTGGAGAGATTGGAGTGTTTCAAATTTCATGATCCAGCAACAGAATTCCCAGAATCCGAAGGATGGCAAGAAGTCAAGCTCAAAATGATCTGGGATGTAAAGAGTGAAGACCGAAGATACAAATCGCGTTTAGTTGCAGGAGGGCATTTGGTTGACTCCAGTCATGTCAACACTTATTCCAGCCAAGTGGACAGTCTCTCTGTATTCCTGTTATTCCTAATTGCGCAGCACCAGAAGCTTGATTTAATGACAGCAGATGTGGGGAATGCATTTCCTACAGCCCCTAACCAAGAGAAGGTATGGTGTTGGGCAGATGATGTTTTTGGCAAAAACAAGGGTTGCAAAGTTGAAATACAACGTGCTTTGTATGGTCTTGCTGGAAGCAGCAGAGCGTACATGGATTTCTTTGCCGATACACTTGCAGGTTTAGGGTTCAGACCATCGCGCGCAGATCCTGATTTATGGATGCGCCCAGAGCCTGAAGGGGAAGGGTATTGTTACATTGCAACTCATGTGGATGATTTGATTGTTGTTGCAAAGAAACCTGAGAACTGGATTGCACTCATTGAACAGGAATTTGCCCTGAGAAATATTGAAGAAAAGCCACAGTACTATCTTGGAACAAGTGTGAGACAAATCAAGGATGGCAGAATTCTTCTCAATTCGGGATCTTACATCACAGAAGTTCTAAGGAAGTATGAAATCAAGCATGGACTCACCCTTCACCCAAACCATGTCCCCATGCATCCAGATTGCAGACCAGAACTGGATACATCCGAATTCCTGGATGTAACAGAGCACAAGGAATTTCAACATATCATAGGTTTGTGCCAATGGGTGGTGTTGACCGGGAGAATTGATATCACATATGCAGTATCCTCCTTATCCAGATTTTCAGCGAGTCCCAGAAAGAATCACCTTGAAATGGCAAGATATATACTTGGATATCTCAAGAAGTATAAAAACAAAGGCCTAGTCGTGGATCCAAGACCACCAAGAACTACAGTCAATGAAGAACCAACAAGGATGGAGGATTTCACTCATCAATATAAGTATTACAAGGAAGAGCTTGATCCTATGTTCCCAATTGCAAAGGTAAAAGAATTGCAGATTACAATCTTTTGTGACAGTGATCATGCACATGACTTGGTGACAGGCAGAAGCATTACAGGACTTATTGCATTTGTTGGATCCACACCGGTGTACTGGAAATCCAAACGCCAGACCTCAGTTCACACCAGTACTTTCGGCGCTGAGTTTACAGCCCTGAAGGATGCAGTGGCTTTGGCAATCAGATTGAGATACCATTTGAGATCCATGGGAGTTTCCATCACCAAGCCAGCAGATATCTATGTGGACAACAAGAGTGTGGTGCTGAATTCAACCAATCCTGCAAGCTCCTTGAATAAGAATGTTACGGTCTAAAGTAGAATTTCGGAGTAGTATGAAAATTGTGACTAATCGTTAACTCTTAAAAGAGCATTTCAGTTTTCGTGTGAACGTTTGAATACACACGAGCGCGCCTTGTTACTATTTGAATAACGGCGCACATGCATTGCTGGAGCGTCCGGCGTACAGTTTGAATATTTGTATTCAAACACCGGTCAGCTCGTATGTGGGATTCGGTTAATTATTTAATCGTGACTGCTAGTTACACTAGCCCGTCACATAGTGCCTCATGATTAGACGAAGCCTGCTTACTAAGTTGACCAGTGAATAGCCGTTGATTCCGACTCCGGTTCCTTATAGGGGGTCAGCTTTCGGATGTTCACTGTTTCCACTATTGAGGGGGCTTTCTGCAATTTAACTGTGCCATTCTCGTTGACTTGCTGGATCAAGAAGGGTCCAGTTTGTCTTGGCTGTAGCTTGTCCGGGTCCGGTTCTTGCATCCATACCTTGTCGTTGGGTTGAAAGATATGTTCCTTGCGCTTGGCATTGTCTCTGAGTAGAGCCTTATTAATCCCCTGCTGTCTTAGCTGTTGTAGTGCCATTAGGTTGGAGGTTAAGGGCAAATCTATCAGCATGTCCCGATTGAATACAAGGGATCCAGGGGATGCCTGTAAGGCAGCATTAACAGCGCATCTGGAAGCATGCATGCAAGTCGCGAGAGCATTATCCATGAGCTGACTGGCTCTGGTATTTGCTTGTGGAGGATTAACATGCACAAGGACTCGTAGGATATCTGCCACTGTATGATGGACGCGCTCGCATATGGCATTTGACTGGGGGTTCTTTACTGTTGTAGGAACTGAGTGAATTCCATACTGCTTGAGGGTAGTTTGAAATTCAGCTCCTAAGAACTCACCACCATTATCATGGATACACTTGATAGGTCTTGGGTATCTTGATAGCCAGCAGTTTTTGAATTGGTCTGATATATGCTGGGAGGACTTGTCTCTGATCCGGATAATTTCTAGGAGGTTAGTTACCGGATCAATGCAGGTTAGGGCTTTGAAGTTGTAGTTCTTGCCCTGCGCTGTTATTTTCCATGGGCCTATCAAATCCACATGCACCTCGTTGAATGGTGCTAGGGGGGCTTCTTTCGGTGGTAGCTTGCCATACTTAGTTTGCTGGTTCTTGTATTTGATGCAGTGGTCTGGGCATATGTAGGACTTGCATAGGCTGGTTAAGTTGTCAGCGTAGAAGCGGGCTGATATAGTTTGATGTAATCTGGTGGATCCACAATGACCCAACAGGAGGTGATACCATTTGATGGTATCATTGGTGAGGGATGCTGGGATGTAGATTCTCCAGCATTCGGGATTGGATTGGTTTGCGTAGCAGAGTATACTATTGCCTTCCAGTTCTTGGTAGAAGAAGGCTTTGGACTGAATCTTGAACTTGATGGTTGGATCCTTTTGTTGATGGAGATAGATGTTGGAGTAGTTAACCGGGCATTGTAGGTCCTGGTTGTTTGGTAGGTTAATAAGACACTCATTGTTCAGCAGGCAGGAGTGTAATTCCTGATCTGCGTCATTGCATAAGTGCTGGAAGAGATTCGGGAACTCTGTTAGAAACAGTTCTTCATCTTGTTTAGGAACTTCAAGTTTCAAGAAATCGATTAAGGTGCCCTTTGAGAGGGCTTTCTTCCCTTCAGTAGGTGGATCCATCCGGGGGAGTCTGGAGAAGGCATCAGCAAGAACATTCTTCTTGCCTTCCACATAGGTGAGGTTGACGCCGAATTCTTCGAGGAATAGTCTCCATCGGAGGACTCGTTGGACTGAGAGGGTTCTGAAGGTAAGGTTCTTATGGTCAGTGTATACATTGATGACGCCACCGAGGAGCATCTTTCTGTACTCTTTGCAGCAGAGTACTGTGGCTAGGAGTTCTTTCTCCATTGTAGTATAGTTCTTTTGGGCATCAGATAGTTTCTTGGACCAGTATGCAATGGGCTTGCCATCTTGTAGTATGGCAGCACCTAGTTGCAGGTCGGAGGCGTCCGTGTACAGTTCAAAGGGCTTGTTAAGGTCTGGATAGGTGTTCAGCGCATCTGCTGCCACCATGGCTTTCATTTCTTGAAAGGCTTTGTCTTGAGCAGGGCCCCAAGTGAAAGCTGAAGGGGCTTTCCTTTGCTTGCCTTTGATGGCGGCTGCTTGAGGAGTTTTCTTGGGGGTCCCTGTTATGTCAAATAGAGGAGCCAGGACATGAGATCTGCGAGGCCACATATCTCTGTAATATCCTACTGCTCCTAGAAAGGACTTGACTTGGGTCACAGTTCTGGGCCGGTCCATGTGTAGGATGGCTTCTATCTTCTTGCGCCACGGCTTGACTGCAGTAGGAGTCATCCAGTATCCAAGGAAGTCAGTTTCCTGTACAGCCCAGTCACATTTGAGTGGATTGCATTTAAGTCCATTTTGGTTGAGCCGGTCTAAGACCTTGTCAATGGTTTTCATGTGGAGGTCAAAGGATCCATTGGTCCAGATGCCAATGTCATCAATATAAACAGTGCAATCAGTGTCTTGTAGGATATCTTCCATTAGTTGCTGGGCAACATCTGGAGAGACTTTGACACCCATTGGTAGTCTTTGATATTCATAGCAACCATATGGAGTTACTATGGTACAGAGCTTCTTGCTTGCGTCATCCAGTTCAAAGCAGTAGTATTGCATGGACAAGTCAATCTTGGTGAAGTGAGTGTACTTGCCCCTCTTGTTCATGATATCCTGTATCCGGGGGATTGGATAAGGACGTCTTTCAAGTAGTTCATTTAGTTCTCTGAAGTCTGATACCCATCTGACTCTGTTGTCTTTCTTTGGTACTATGAAGGTTGGGAACGCCCATTCAGCTGGTCCGGTGCATCTTTTGAGTACTCCATCATTACAAAGATTCTGGAGCTCTCTTTTGAATAGGTCTTCTCTTTTGTATGCAACTGGATAAGGCTTCTTGTGTATGGGTTTGGATCCGGGCTTGAGTCTGAGAGAGATTTGCTTGTGTGGGTACTTGCCGAGTTCCCCATTGAAGACGTTCGGGTACTTGTTTAGTATTGCTTGGAACTGCTGCTGCTCTTGTTTAGACATGTGGGACTGCTGCTGTGCCACTGTGGATGGATCTGTTTCTTGGTAGGCTCGATCGAGGATGACCTTGGACTTGTATGGATTGGCAAATGAGAGATCATCAGCAAAGAGTTCGGCATCTTCGAGTTCTTCCATGAGCATGGTGTAGTCGGTTTCATGGTATAGGGATGTATCCTTCATGGGAATGGTTCTGTCCATCCACTGAACTGTTCCTTCTTTGAATAGGAGATTGATCTGTGCCAGGTGGAGGAAGTCTCTGCCTAGTATGAGATCGTATCTGCAGTTGGGGGAGTGGAAGAGCCTTGCATCTTGTAGGTCGATGGTGTAGTTGCCAAACTCTTGTAACTTGATGTTCTTCATGGTGATGTATTCTGTAGTATCGAAGGTTCCATTTGCTGTAGTGGTTAGAACCTGATGGTTGCTTCTGGTTGGTATGGTTCCGAATGGTAGTGCTCTCTTGTTGATTAGTGTTCCGGAGGACCCACTGTCTAGCAGCGCTAGTAGTGGTCTTGCTTTGAGAGGGATGCCTTGTATGTACTGTACGTTGGTTAGAAGAATAGGAGCCACGTTGCTCTTACTCGATGCCTGTTCTGCTGTATTTTTGGTTGTATTTCCAGCAGTCGACAGCAGCTTTAAATAATTTTGCTCCAGCGCACCTCCTTTGGTGTAGTCTTTGGAGTTTCCGGGATTGCAATAGAGATTTTTTGCTGTACCGGTAGACCAATTTCTTGTCAGGGACAAGGTTGGTCCTTTTGTTGCTGCTGCTGTTCTATTTCGATCGATCGCGTTGATCGATGCTGATGCGTCTGTTGTACCCTTGGATCGATTCAGATCCGAGTTCGATATATCCTGTAGGATGGTCCGAACAATTGTTTTTGCTGCGTTTGCAGGCTTTGCTGAGCTTTCAACAGGAATACTCCATCCTGTAGGTTCCTTCCCCTCTTTATCTGGGAGATCTCCTCCATGCGTCATCCCAGACAGCAGGGCTGTGCTGGCATCCAGTTCCTGGGGAGCCGGAGGCAAGGTGATTGCTGGTTTTGTTGAAGCCCGGGGCTTCTTCGAAGGCTTGGAGCCTTGGAGTCAAGGGAGCCATACGAGTTCCCCATCGATATTTCTTTCGGTCCGGCCTCCATGAGCGGTGTGGTAGGATTCCATGGCTGCTCTCATATGGGCTTGGAAGGCTTCATTGCTTCCGGAGATAAGGTGAGCTTGGGTGTGAAAGGTCTCAGTTTGTTTGGAGTGAGGAGGCTTGTTGTAGTTCTTGGAGTACTTGTTCTTCGAGCACTCCGACCAATCATGGTTGTGACCGGGGATCCTACAAGGGTTGGATTTCTTCTTGTTGTTGTTGCCCTTGTGGTTATGCGAGTTGCGTTTGCGCGAGTTGCTGTTGTTATCGCTGTTGGAATTGTTCGAGCGCTTCTGCTGTTTGTTGTTATTTTTGTTGCTCTTTTTGTTGGCTTGGCGCTCGTGGCAGCTCATGTGATCGACGATGTGCTGTACTGTGGTGTCTTCTTGAATTCCACTGTGGATGATTCCATAGCTCTCTATCCATGAGGATGGGAAGGAGTGGAGGAGAATGGTGAGTTTCTCCACTCTTGAGAGGGGAGCGCTGCTCCCATCTAATTTCTGAGTATATTTCATGAGGATAAGGATCCGATCTGCGTGTTCTTTGCAGGTGACTGATGGCGTCTTCCTGCATTCGGGGCTTCTGAGATAAGTATGCATGATGTCTCTGGCGTCTCTGGCATTGCAGTAGAGCTTGGTGAAGTCAAGGAATGCCTGTTCGTATCCTCCCATCTCTTCTTGTTCGTATTGGTATTCTTCTGGATCCAGTGGGTCCTTTATCATGTCATTCCACTTGCTCTGCGCGTCTGTAGTGAGGCATCGGCTGAAGTGGGTTAGATATATCTCAGTGGGAAGTCTTAGGAGCTTAGCGGCGTTTCGAAAGGACTCCTCCACAAAGAGCAGTTCTTCGAGTCCTCCTGTCTCCGTAAACAGAGGGACCTTCATGCTGTCGGTTCGATCATCGTCGACGTTATACAGGGTGAAGAGCTTAGGCTTGGTTCGATCGAAGGAGCTCTTATAGGTGATGGGGGGATCTCTGTAGATACCTGCCATGTTGCTTGTTGGAGATACAAGGTGCTTGTTTTGTTGAGGATAAGGGGGGTTTGGCTTGAATTCAGTACTGAGTTCTACTGTTTCTACTGTAAAGCACAAACAGTAATTACTGTGTTACGGTCTAAAGTAGAATTTCGGAGTAGTATGAAAATTGTGACTAATCGTTAACTCTTAAAAGAGCATTTCAGTTTTCGTGTGAACGTTTGAATACACACGAGCGCGCCTTGTTACTATTTGAATAACGGCGCACATGCATTGCTGGAGCGTCCGGCGTACAGTTTGAATATTTGTATTCAAACACCGGTCAGCTCGTATGTGGGATTCGGTTAATTATTTAATCGTGACTGCTAGTTACACTAGCCCGTCACAAAGAAATCAATTGCTTTGGCATACCACTTTGTGCGCGAGAACCAAGCAGGAAAGGTCATCTCTGTCAACCACATCCGATCCCAAGATAACTATGCAGACATCCTCACCAAGCCTTTGGGACAAACAGCCTTCCACAGTCTCGTCAATGAATTCATGACCAAATAAGATAAGTGCAAAAAGAATTATATAAGAAAAACATTTTAATCATGAAACAGTAATATGTGCCTCAGCCATTCTATGTTCCCCATTTCTAGAATTCTTACAGCACATATTAAGGAGGGAACAACACAGAACAAGGTTGTTAAGTAATAAGAAACAGAAAGTGAGCGCAACAGTACCGCGCGTAGAAACAGACAGTGAGCGCAACAGTATCGCGCGTAGAAACAGACAGTGAGCGCAACAGTACCGCGCGTAGAAACAGAAAGAAGTCGTGCAACAGTACCGCACGCACATATAAGCCATACAACAGTACCGTATGGCGCGCCCAGAGGTGCGCAAGATATTGAAGTATCCAAAGAACACATCCAAAGAACACAGTTGAAGTATTAACTGAAGAAGATAAAGAACCGAGCAACATACAATTATCGAGAGTTATCATGTAAAGAGAGAAAACACATGATTCGATAGATAGAATGATAAGAGCTCATAATTTCCAGTTATACAACTTGTTACGATTGATACCTTCATGTTCTTTTGGGCGTTGGATGGCACCGTATTTGCCGTCCAGGGACTCAAAATAGTCAAACGGAAGCTCAGCCGGGGAGGTTGCGGTTGCAAAATATTGTCGATTTAACCAAAGAACATCTTGAGTTTCTGTCATGATATTCGACTCGGGGTGATACATCAGATAACAATCACCCGGCTTGTTGGGACAATATCCTGCAAACATGTAGGTCTTGCCCCTGTAGTTGGTTTTAGGGCTTGTCTTGCGCTTCCTTCTTACAACTCCTGCCTCACCAAACACTCGTAGGTGGTGTGTATAGGTTGGTAGCTTGCCCGAAAAATGCTCATGCTTGGTGGCCCATATTCCATTGACCTTGGTGACCACGAGCCTGTCCACTTGTACAGCACAATGGACAGCCAGAGGGAACATTCTGTATCTGCACTTACGTGGAACCTGGGCATGGCTGCACAGAGCCATAGCATGACACACTGTAGTGTAAATAGCAGTCTCAGCCACGCTGTTTTGCTGAGGGGTATCCACAGAGGTATACTCAAAATCAGCAGGTATCTTCCAATCTGCTGACTTCATCCTATCTTCCAGAGCTTCATTTTCGCCTGCAGGATCACATCTCATGCGTTGAACTTGCAGGCCCTTGTGTTAAAATGTAGCTGAGCTTAGCTCAGGGAATAAGGAGCAAGCTTGGAGATATTGTTGGTTGTAATGGCAAAGGCATGCAAACCGGTTGAGGTGCCGGTCTGTTCTATCGATAGTCTCGGATTCACCACTACGACCAAAGGGGAAGACAGTTGGCCGGATCTATTCTAACTACCACTTGGCACAGTCAGTTAGATCCTAGATTTGTAGTTCTACAGGGAGTTGCTCAGTGAGCAGGATGTAGGTATCAAGGTATTCAAATCAGAGTTAAACTAAAGAAGTGATGACAGCAATCTTGTCGGGGAATCGATGTTGCTGTCTTGTTGTGTTTGCTGCTTGTTTATAAGCAGTACTGGAAACCCTGTAGAAAACTATTTTGCGCATGGTGCGCATATGGAGTGGATCGTGTCACGGTTACAATTTAATACGCCCCATCTATGATCAGGGAAGCAAGAGAATCTTTCTTCGTTGTCATGGACATGTTGGAGCTGTGACACAGACGGAAATAAATGAAAGCAAGTATGGGCAATAGCGCATAGGTTGCGCCCCACGTTGAGTAAAGGGATGGGCAATAGCGCAGGTGAGATGCGCCCCATGTGGATAAGTGATGGCACAGAGCCTGAAGATGCGCCCTGTTGTTGGGCGATATCAGCTGGAAGATGCGCCCCATGTTTGGTGTGGGATCTGTATGAGCGGATGTTGTTGGGACTCTGCATATTGCCAATGGCATCTCTGAAGAGAACGCCCCAGATGACGAAAGGGAATGAGGCAGAGGACAAGAAGGAGACAGAAATGGAAGCACGTTAGCAGAGTGACCAGTTGTGAGGACTGGTGTGGGTTTGGAGAAGATGAGTAACAGACTGGCCAGCGATAGGATCATCGAAATGGGCAACAACAGATTGAGAGCCATCAGCCATGCGGGCAACGAGTTTGGTAGGGGCCTTGGGGTTGTCAGCAAGGAGCCGAGCTGGATGGCCAGGTGACATGGAAGAGGCGAGGGGAAGCTTGGATTTGGAAGGTGATTTCCCGATGGTGGAAGAACGTGTTGGGTGTGTATATAGAGAGCCCTGCTTGGCAAGTTGTTGGTATGAGCCGGTGGGTTGGGAACCGTGCTGCCGGGCAATCCATTGGGTAACCAAAGCATCGGAGGCGTCCGTATCATGATCAGGTGACAAGTCATCAGGAGGAGCACTGGAAAAGGGATCAGGACTAGTTTGTTCAGGGGAAGCATGGGTGGAATGGAAGTATGCGTGACGTCCAACAGGTTGGCCAGAACCAGGCGTGGGACTGGGTTGAGGCTCATGAAATTTGTTGGGGTTCAGGTTGAGAACAATTGTTTGGCGGTCAGCGAATGGAAATTGAGTCCAGAGTTGCTTAGCAACAGGGCTCAAGGTAGACCATATGGCATGGGGAAGCCGATGGGACAAGGCCAAAGGGTCAACAGAGCTATCAGATGTGGAACTAGCACGAAACGCAGCGTAGGTGTGAACGTCATTGACAAAGTCATCGGTGAATGCAGAGGAGTCAAGATAAGGGAAGGCACTGTGAAAATTGGCCTGGAAGTTCATATCAGCTCTTGATTTGGGTAATGTGAGAACAGCACGTGCATCCAATCGAGTGGCTTCGGCAAGTAGCGTGGTCTTGAGTTGAAGAATGTGTTTAACTTCAACGGAATCAGAGGCATGTGCAGAAGGCATCGGAATCTTAGAAAATTGGTCACTGAGGCTAGCATCATAAGCAACAGCATGGAGAAGAGTGGAACGAAGCATGTGATATTTCATTGGGAGAGCAGGAGCAGTCATCTGGCAGAGATTGTCGTAGATTTCAAACCATTTAGTAAGGAAACGGACAGTGGAGTCCTTCCAGTCGGCGAGGTTGAGGCGTTGAAGGAGCTGTGATTGTCCAGCCACATCAAATTCATGAGTGTGTGTGGATTCTCGGAGGTTGAGGAACTCAAAGTAGGCAGCTCTGCCATCGCATGTGCTGGTGTGACTCTGGACACAGGTGTAGGAAAGGTCAGAGCGGAAGACCCGAAGTAAGAGGACCCAAAAGAATTTGCATTGCTTGTCGAACAATTTCTTTCCAAATGGGGTAAGAGTGGAATGGTCCCAGTCAGGGTCAAGGAAGGTGTCGACATCAATATCATATTCAGCCAGCTGGGCACGAAATCCAGTGACCCAGGTTTCAAAACGGGCGTCATTTTTATAAACATTGAAAACAGTGACGTCATGGGATCGTTTGCTCCATTGTTCAAACTTGATTTGGTCTTCGCTTTTAGAGGTCCTGAGAGTGGAAGGGGAAACGGAGCTGGGGGAAGGAACAGATGACCGTGGAGGACACATGATAGTACCATCATCGAGATTGTCAACAAAAGCATCAAATGCGTCAGCCGTGTAAAGAGTGACATCACGATAAGGTTGTTTCGAGGCATTGAGGTGGTCACGGAATTTAACAAATTGAAGCAGTTGGATAGAGGTGAAAGGGGGAAGGTCAAAGTAGTTGTTGCGAGTATCACGGTACTGGAGTTGGTTGACAATGGGCGCAGTCAATCGAATGAATTTTCGCCATGTGGTGATACCAGAAGCAATGAGAGCATTACAGAGTAAGGATTGCGGATCACTGACGTCAAACAGTGCGGCAAGGGCACGAGCACAATGATGATCGAAGTGTGTGGTAAGGTTACTGGCAGCCCTTGGGAGTGGGCTGGCGGCGGTATCATCAGGTGTGGTTTCAGTTGGGGTGTTGTGGGCGGCATCAGCGATTGCAGTGTCTGCGGCAGGCTCAGCGGACATGTTGGCGGATTCGTCAGAGGCCATTGGGCGATCAAAAAGAGAATGGGATGCAGTGATAATAGACCGGAGGTCTCTGTATTGATCTTGGTAGGATGGGGGAAAGGGAGCGCTTTGTCGGGTGCGTCGACGAGGCATAAAGGAATTGTCTGAAATTCGAAGGGATAAGATCCAAAATAAAAGAGAGGTTCGAGCGAGCGGGAATCCGAGAGATAAAATAAGGTACAAGGGAAGATGTGTTGTATCTTGTATCTAAGCAGGGGAACAGTGATAAATGTGCCTGGGGATACAGTCGTGGATACAGCTGTACGCGAAGGTTATTGCTGTGTGTTGTCGTATTGTTTTCGTTCGTCGTTGTTGTCGTTCGAAACACCGTTGTTGTCGTTCGTCGTTGTAGTCGTTCGAAACACCGTTGTTTGTGGGACACCGTTGTAAACGTTGTGGCTTGGGGACACCGTTTCTGAAACACCGTCGTATTTTTGAAAGACCGTTGTGGTTCCAAAAGCGGTTCCAAAAGCGCCGTATCAGCAATAACAGGGGCACGTCGTGTCGGGACGAAAGAAAAGGGTGCAGCAGCAGTAAGAATTTCAAAAAATTCTTTCTCCGTCAGTTCTTGGAGTTTGGAGACGCCGTTTGTACCGTTTTATCCGTAATAACAAGAAGAATAATAATACCTGGAACGGCCTCGCAACAGGGAGCTTGGTGTTCCAGTGTAGAATTAAAACTGTAAACAGCGTCGATTCGGTCTTTCGTCGTCGTCGTTGTTATTCTTGTTTTTTCGTTGCTTGTAGATCTCCAGCTTTGCAAGCTTACAATAAGCTTGCGACTGTTAATCTGTTAAAATGTAGCTGAGCTTAGCTCAGGGAATAAGGAGCAAGCTTGGAGATATTGTTGGTTGTAATGGCAAAGGCATGCAAACCGGTTGAGGTGCCGGTCTGTTCTATCGATAGTCTCGGATTCACCACTACGACCAAAGGGGAAGACAGTTGGCCGGATCTATTCTAACTACCACTTGGCACAGTCAGTTAGATCCTAGATTTGTAGTTCTACAGGGAGTTGCTCAGTGAGCAGGATGTAGGTATCAAGGTATTCAAATCAGAGTTAAACTAAAGAAGTGATGACAGCAATCTTGTCGGGGAATCGATGTTGCTGTCTTGTTGTGTTTGCTGCTTGTTTATAAGCAGTACTGGAAACCCTGTAGAAAACTATTTTGCGCATGGTGCGCATATGGAGTGGATCGTGTCACGGTTACAATTTAATACCTTGATATTCCAGTGGTGAATCAATTCACACGTTGGTTCAACCATATCATCTTTGTGCTTGAAGAATTGCACAAATCTGCATCCAGAGTACTCATCCACAATCATCCGGAAATTTGGTTTGGCAATAAATGGGGATCCATCCTGAGGCTTCTTCACTGATGCCATATCCAGGAACAGCCACCCTCCTGGTTGCCCTGCAACTTGGTGGGTGTTGACTATGGGAAACACTTTGCGCTTTGCCTTGGCTTTGGCACAGTCCTCACAGGGCTGCAGAGGTCCTTCTGTGATGATCCACTTCAACGCCTTGGCTGTTGCTCGAACCTTCCTCTCATTGGCGTGCCCCAGGAGTTTGTGGGCTTGGTTGATATTTAGCTTCACCCCTGGTCCTGTGGCGTCTCCAACGGCTGCTGCATTCATTTCCTTGGTGTCTTCAACTCTTCTGAAGTAGCCAACCCACA
Organism: Pseudo-nitzschia pungens; assembly: GCA_037355855.1. Lineage (NCBI taxonomy): Eukaryota > Bacillariophyta > Bacillariophyceae > Bacillariales > Bacillariaceae > Pseudo-nitzschia > Pseudo-nitzschia pungens. The sequence goes on along the minus strand of CM074764.1, from coordinate 1,938,779 downwards.
CACAACTCGTCAACGTAGGCACTCTGATATCAAATCTCAACTCCATATTGCCTTTCTTCAGGGTCCAGCCTTTGCTCTTGCTGCCTTCAGCGCTCCATCCACTCTCCATGGCAACATTGGCTGAGAACAAATTAAATGCAAATTTTGGATTAAAACTCACGTTGCTCAACATCATCCTGTTTTGAAACTTGCCTTTGTTATCCAATTTCTCACAAAATAAATCACCAACTGTGCAGGATTGCATATCTCCACTCTGTGTTGTAATGGTTGTTGAATTGTTATGGAGGTTGATGGCGCCCCTTAAACTGTTGGAGCTGTGGCTTGTTGCTCCACTGTCAAACACAAACACATTGTCATCATAAAGTAGATCAAATCCCTTGGGCGCATCATCTCCTGATTGTTGAGTGTTCCATAATTGCAATGCTATTGATGATTGAGTTTGCATGGTGGACAACATGATGGACGCCAGAATGAAATCACACTGAACACTGTTGTAATCCATACTCATAGCAGCTCCCTGCATGTCTCGCGCTGGCTTCAAAGATGATTTCCAGTTGCGTGGGCGCTTGTCCTTGTTTCTTTCATCCTCCCAACACCTTTCAGTTGGATGCCGCTTCCCACAGATGTTGCAAATCATCCCGCCGTTGCCATTCCTTCTTCCGTTGCCTCCATTGCTTCCTCCGTTGTTGCCTCCATTGTTGCCCCCACCACTGATATTGTTGTCACCTGCTTGGATCTTGGGTAATCCGGCCTGCCTTCTTGGACACTGAAAAGCCTTGTGGTTCTCGCCTTGACAATAATACAGATAATCTTGCTTGTCCACTGGTCTCTGGGATCCCTGAATGTGTCAGCGCCGATCAGGCTCATGTCCCTGATGGTACTGCCGCCTCCTCTCCCTTTCAATATCACCACGGAACTGTACAAGTTGGTCGCTGTCTTCTCAAGGCGTTCCCAAATATCAAAGTCATTCACTCCCTTTTCCTTCAATTCATTCAGCTGATTGGTGATGGTAATCACCAGGTATGGTGGGATTGCATGCAACAATGTGGCAAATAACTCTTCATTTGTAGGTTGAATTGTTTTGAATTGGTATTTCTGAATCAGCCCGTATATCTTCTCAAAGATCTCCTTGGGATGGTCCAAAGCCCCCATCCTGATTGCCTTTCGATCCTTATCCAGCTGAATCCTATCTGACGTATCCGTCCTCCTGTATAGTTTGAACAGCTCATCAAAAATCCTGTGCACTCTGCCTCGGGGCCAATTCTCTTTGGTTATGTCATTCTGCTCTTGGGTCACTTCATTGTCAAGCTTGGACTTCTCGATAATGGCAAATCCGGTATTGTTGTTGTGGAATGCCGTATTCAAATCATCTATGGCTCTGGTGTGTTTTCTCATTGCCTTTCTCTGTGCGCTGGTCATGGATTCGTAGGATGCTGAATGACTGTCACTTAGTAGATCTGGATGCTGTTTTGCCCTCACGAACGCCTCGTACTTGCTTCTACTTGCATGGGCTAGGAACTGTCGGAACCATCCTTCAAAATCGACATCCCCTGCATTGGACAGCTTAGGAACTTTGGTGTACGGCATGTTGGAATCACTGCTGGAATCACTTGAATAGCTTTTCTCTGAATCGGTCTCCGAATTGTAATCACTTTCGGAGGAATCGTCACTACTGCTGCTGCTGTCGTCGCTGCTCGATGAATCGTTTTCTCCAATCCGCTGATCCACTGCCGCAAGCTCTGCCGCCAGACCTTCCTCGTTTGGATCTTCAACACTCAGCTCCTCTTCTTCTAACTCTCTCTGGGTCCTCTCTCTGCTTCTCTCTTCTCTTCTTCTTTGTGCATCTGCGAGTTGTCGCCTGCCTCTTTCTCTTAATTCTGCTTGTTGTTGTATATCTTCCATTAATTAATCGTCGTCGTATTTTCTTTTATTCCGCAATCGTACTCGTCTCAGCAAGTCGACAATGATCGTATTCGGTGCGATTTGTTAGCTCTCCAGAATAGATCCACAGCTGATCAGTGCTGTCTGCAGGACTGGCTTTATACCTCTTGGTCTGCTCCCTTAGTCCACCGCAATCTTATCCGTTTCCACTGGATAGACCCAAATCGTACCCCTGCCCACGTTCTATGCTCCGGATCGATCTGCTGACAATTATATCGTATCCACCGTCGTCGACGTACGATGAATCGATCTGCAATCGTACCCTCGTATCAATCCGACGTATCGTATATGGAAGGTAGATATGTAAGCCTTATACTTATTCCCTGTACTAGATCTATTCGTCTTTACGAGCGCTTTGTAATTCTTCAAAGAATTTTTGGAGGGCTCGTAGAGTCGGTAGATTTTGTACAAGTTTGGGGATTTTCTGTTGTTTTAATGTTTGCTTACTTTAATTGTGAGCAGAAATGAATCCGCTCTAATTTCCTAATTTTGCTAAATTTCTTATTTCTTTTGTCTCTCGATCACGCGCATTCTCGTGTTATCAATTATTTTCTTCCATGTATTCTCGTGTTATTTATTGGTTTCTTTGTCCCGGTCCATTCATTCCAAGCCCCCAAATATTTGTGTACTGGCTTCTGTAGAATTGCACTTAAGCTCTTGTAGACTCGGTACTTAACCTTTTATTTTTAGTTCTTGGGAATGTTCGGACCGGTAGGAGGTAATTTTCCTTTCCTCTGAATCATGCATGTCAATCAAGTTACTGTTTCAAGCACGACTGCAGGTCACGTCCAAACAGCTCAGAAAGCTGAAGATCTACTGCCACGGCAAGGACAGTCCTTGTCGAAAATTCACCGATATCAACGCTCCTGTCTTTGTTTGGACGTGATACCAAGTATGCACGTATGATATGCTTCGTAAGACTATTGAATGAAATAAGACTATTGAATATGGACTGGAACTGGGAATGAGAGTGACCGGGACTTGAGACATGAGGGAATAAGAATGACCGGGACTAGGGACCAGAGACAGCATTACCACTTACTTGAAGAGACATTACCAAGGTTACTGAAAAATAAGACTCTAAGTACCGAGTCTACAGTGCAATAAGTATAAATATACGGCCTCCAGTAGACACGTGTACAGAGGATATGTGTGTGGATAAGAAACAGGAAACAAGAGATGATAATGGAGAGTGGATAATCCGGTGGTCCGGAACGATCATCTCAGTAATTGAAATACTCAGGATTTAACAATGTAATTAAACAATTAAAAAACTCAAACCTCGTAGGGTACAAATCTACACGGCTTTACGAGCCCTCCAAACATTCTTCGAAGAATTGAGCGCTTTGTGAAGACAAGGGATCAGTACACGAGGCGAGAGCAAGGGTGTCTTACGGATCTATCCGCCGGTGCGAAACAACAAAACACGGAGGATAGGATTGCAGAAGAACAACGTCCGAAAACTGGTTCGCGACCCATCGCGACCAATCGCGACCGGATCGCGACCCAATCGCGACTTGTCTAAAAAAAACGCGACCCCAATTTTTTATTTCACAACCTTTTTTCCATTATTCTCAACTTTTTTCCATTATTCTCAACCATATTTCTCCCTTTTCTCAACTCCCCCAACGGTCCTAGACAAATGTTCAGATCTAGACCCTGATATTCAGTCCCTCGTCACGTTTTCATTCCATTTTACACATTTGACACATTAGACTCAACACAACCAATAATTTTTAATCCAATTTACTTCAATCACACAAAAGGGTTACGTCATGCAAAAATTGTACAGGGAGATACCGGTATGTAGAAAAAAAAAATTAATACAGGGGGGACATAATAGTGTACAGGGGGGACAGCAAGCAGCAAGCAGCAGCAACGCGTCGATAATACAGGGGGGGGGGGACAGCAAGCAGCAGCAACGCGTCGATAATACAGGGGGGACAGCAAGCAGCAGCAAGCAGCAACGCGTCGATAATACAGGGGGGGACAGCAAGCAGCAGCAATGGGTCGATAATACAAACGCGTCGATAATACAGGGGGGGGGACAGCAAGCAGCAGCAACGCGTCGATATTACAGGGGGGACAGCAAGCAGCAGCAACGCGTCGATATTACAGGGGGGACAGCAAGCAGCAGCAACGCGTCGATATTACAGGGGGGACAGCAAGCAGCAACCACGCGTCGATAATACAGGGGGGACAGCAAGCAGCAGCAACGCGTCGATAATACAGGGGGGACAGCAAGCAACAGCAAGCAGCAACGCGTCGATAATACAGGGGGGGACAGCAAGCAGCAGCAACGCGTCGATAATACAGGGGGGACAGCAAGCAGCAGCAAGCAGCAACGCGTCGATAATACAGGGGGGGACAGCAAGCAGCAGCAATGGGTCGATAATACAAACGCGTCGATAATACAGGGGGGGGGGACAGCAAGCAGCAGCAACGCGTCGATATTACAGGGGGGACAGCAAGCAGCAGCAACGCGTCGATATTACAGGGGGGACAGCAAGCAGCAGCAACGCGTCGATAATACAAACAGCAACGCGTCGATAATACAAACAGCAACGCGTCGATAATACAAACAGCAACGCGTCGATAATACAGGGGGGACAGAAAGCAGCAAGCAGCAACGCCTCGATAATACAAACAGCAACGCGTCGATAATACAGGGGGACAGCAAGCAGCAGCAGCAACGCGTCGATAATACAGGGTGGACAGCAAGCAGCAGCAGCAACGCGTCGATAATACAGGGGGGGGGACAGCAAGCAGCAACGCGTCGATAATACAGGGGGGACAGCAAGCAGCAACGCGTCGATAATACAGGAGGGGACAGCAAGCAGCAGCAAGCAGCAACGCGTCGATCATACGGGGGGGGACAGCAAGCAGCAACAACGCGTCTCGATAATACAGGGGGGACAGGAAGCAGCAACGCGTCGATAATACAGGGGGGACAGCAAGCAGCAGCAAGCAGCAGCAAGCAGCAACGCGTCGATCATACAGGGGGGGGACAGCAAGCAGCAACAACGCGTCTCGATAATACAGGGGGGGACAGCAAGCAGCAGCAACGCGTCTCGATAATACAAAACGCGGCGATAATACAGGGGGGACAGCAAACAGCAGCAACGCGTTGATAATACATGGGGGGACAGCAAGCAGCAACGCATCGATAATACAAGGGGGATAATACACGAGAATATTTTTAGAGAACTATCGCCGTCTTTCGATCGTATCGGTCGTTCCCCTCTTCAACAATCGTATCGGTCGTTCGTCGTTCCCCTCGTCGTCGTCGTCCTTGAAATCGTCATTGCTCTTCGTTTCGATCGTCGTCGTCGTCGTCCTTGAAATCGTCGTTGCTCTTCGTTTTGATCGTGTTTTTCGTCCTTGAAGTCGTCGTTGCTCTTCGCTTCGATCGTCGTCCCTCTTTCTTCTGATTGTCTCCGTCGTTGCTCTTTGCTACGATCTGTGTGTTGGGGTTGTACAAAATAAACAGCGGGCGGTTAGTCGTCATCATCGTCCCGGTCATCGTCGTCGTCCCAGTCGTCGTCGTCGTCCCGGTCATCGTCGTCAGCTCGCTCGTCATCGTCGTCCCCCTCAGCTACGATCGTACCTTCGTCGTACCTTTTAGTGTCTTCGGTCTTCGTTGTTCCGATCGTCTTTGTCGTCCTCTGCAGGTTCGTTCGCGCGTCGTACTCGTAGATATCTGGGTAAGCCAGATGACTCAAGGTCTGCAGCCCACCCTACCTTGATAACAAAAGATAACAGGAAGGATTTCAAGAGTGATCAGTTCTTTACTTTCTTTGCCATTAGTCTCTCCAAGATGGTACCAGGCGCCTTGCTCTCACTTTAAACTGGTCCGGCCAGAAAATTCCAACGCCGAAACGAAAATGAAAATTATGACACATCCTTCACGAGGGAGATGTGGGGCGGAAAATCGATCTGCCACTGTGACGTAGTGCTTTAGTGCTTTATTACAGTGCTTTATTACGTGCTTTACGGTACTGAGTGTACAGGCTGAGTTGAAAAAATGACAGCAATGTACGTACTTTACAGTACTAAGTGTACAGGCTGAGAAAAAAAATGACAGGTCTGTGCATACCCGTTCCTAGTAGGTACCGACAGTACGTACAGGCTGGGGATGTGTAGGTTTCCAGTACGGTGTAAACGGTACGTATAAACTGTACGTACGGTACTGGTACAAATCTTTTGGCGCGAAGTGGTGGAGGTACGGTAACGGTAACTTAGTGTTGGTACATATTATACAGGATGAGGCTTCCCCGAGATGCTGGTAGCATTAAAAGATGGAGAGAACACCTGTCTAGCAGTAGTAGACAGTAATAGTGGCACTACTGGATTGTATGCAGTTGGTATTCTTGGTTCGAGTCCCATCACGGGAATGTCTTTTGCTACATCACGATGCAATAGAAATATTTTTGCTGCGAAGCATTTGTCACCAGGTGATCTATTCAGTTATTCAATGGTGACATCCATACCATTGGTGATTTTTGAATACTTCTTTTTGCATACTCTTGCCCATGCATAGGATGAGAAATATTCACACTGGAATCACAAAATATTGACTAGATTCATTCACATATTTGATTTTACAGCAGTTTCTACTAAATGCTGCGGTACTGGGCCAAATATTAATTATTCAGTGGTGACATCCAAATTATTGGTGATTTTTGAATACTTCTTTTTGCATACTCTTGCCCATGCATAGGATGAGAAATATTCACACTGGAATCACACAACTATTGGCCAGATTCATTCAGATATGTGATTTGGTACTTTTTTCTAGTAAATTCCGCAGTAGTGGAACAAATATTAATTATTCAGTGGTGACACCCAAATTATTGGTGATTTTTGAATACTTCTTTTTGCATACTCTTGCCCATGCACAGTATGAGGAATATTCACACTGGAATCACACAACTATTGGCCAGATTCATTCCGATATGTGATTTGCTACTTTTTTCTAGTGAATTCCGCAGTAGTTGACCAAATATTAATTATTCAGTGGTGACACCCATACCATTGGTGATTTTTGAATACTTCTTTTTGCATACTCTTGCCCATGGATAGGATGAGAAATATTCACACTGGAATCACACAAAGATTGGCCAGATTCATTCAGATATGTGATTTTACAGTATTTTCTAGTAAATTCCGCAGTACTGGGCCAACTACTAATTATTCAGTGGTGACATCCAAATTATTGGTGATTTTTGAATACTTCTTTTTGAATAGTCTTGCCCATGCATAGGATGAGAAATATTCACACTGGAATCACACAAAGAATGGCCAGATTCATTCAGATATTTGATTTGATGGTATATTCACTGAGGTAGTACTATTCTTGCTGCTTGTAGTAGTAGCACAGTTATACACTGCTGCTACATACTACTGCAGTGCGTAGGTAGTAGTACATAAGAGGTAGTCCAAAATTATGGCGCAGCGGGGCTGGCTCTCTGTGGTTTAGGTGGCGCGCGATATCACCATCATCAGCTTTCTACTGGTTTCTACTATTACTTCAGTACGGTACATACTACTAGTAGTAACTCTACTGCTATCATGTAGAAGAAATCAATTCTCGGCAAACACATGCATGACAGAAAATGCATGTGTCGTAAATCTTACTTCACATAATTTAGGGTCGGAACGGAACAAGAAAGACGGCAACTGAAATATAATGAGATGGAAATGGTAAGTGAACCACATCAAGGTTGGAGGAGGTATTAATCATGGATTTTGATTCGTCTAACTGTGCATCATTGACTTGCCTGCTTGCTCTGATAGGGAGGCGACCGCAACTGCTGATGAAATAGGATGCAACGGCAAATGAAATATAATGCAACGGTGAGTGAAGCACATCAAGATCTGGGGTATTGATAATGGATTTCAATTGTTCTAATTCTGCATTGAGTTGCCTGCTTGCTACTGATAGGGAAGAATCAACTTTAATTTGACGGGGCAACTGAAAAATGATGCGAAAAATGATGCGACGGGGCCACTGACACATATTGCGATCGCAACTCAAATATGATGTGATCGCAACTGACAAAATGATGCGATTGCAACTGATGAAATATGATGCGATGTGAGGAGACCTTTACTGGCAGTACAGATACCGGTATGGATGAAATTATCACGATGACCATTATTTAAAAATCGTTTGAACCAAAATTTGTGTGGTGTGCATGAGGACGAAGACGATCGGAGCAAAGAGCAACGACGATTTCAAGGACGACGAAGACGATCGAAGCGAAGAGCAATGACGATTTCAGAGAGGACGACGAAGACAATCGAAGCAAAGAGCAACGACAATTTCAGAGAGGATGACGATTTCAGGGAGGACAACGAAGAGGAAGGCAATCGGAGCGAAGAGCAACGACGACTTCAGGGAGGACGAAGACGATCGAAGCGAGAAGCAACGACGACTTCAAGGACGACGAAGACAAGGACGATCGAAACGAAGAGCGACGACGATTTCAAGGACGACGACTTCTTTTAACGAACCAAAATTTGTGTGTGCGTGTGTGAGAAAATTGAACAGAGAATAAACAATTATTAGAGTAATATCAATATTTATCAAAAGAAAGACTTATATTTTGCATCATAGTGTTTCAAAATTTTTTTTCATGGGGGTCGCGATTCCTGGGCTTCGGGTAATAATTGTGATTTTTGTGATGAATTTCTTGAGGGGTGTGATGGGAAATACTTTGTGTCGGGATGAGAAATCAATTTTTGGGAGTGAATTTCTGCAACAGTCTCATAATATATAATGATGGTAGGGTCGGTAATAATGAGTCAAATTAAAAAAAAATTTGGGTCGAGTTTGAATTTTATTTTTTTTTATTTTTTTTTCTCGTAATTGAGGTAGTATCTGGGTCGCGATTGGGGTTGCGAATCGCGAGAGGGCTACGAATGGAGCTACGTCAAAATGAGCCAGGAATAAATCGCGACCCCCCTAAATAAATTCTTGGGAGGGGTCGCGAACCAGTTTTCGGACGAACGAATTACGATTGCAGAAGAACAACTGAATTACGATTACGAATTGGACTGACAGGAAAGGAACCCCCAGTCTTGCAGGTGATAAACAAGTCACAAGGATCTATTCGGAGAACAAAAGAGACGAATACGATTGCAGATCTATTCACCGTACAAACGACGACGGTGGATACGAGATAATTTTCAAGCAGGTCTATCCGGAGCATAGAACGTGGGCACAGGTACGATTTGGGTCTATCCAGTGGAAGTGGATAAGATTGCGGTGGACTAAGGGAGCAGACCAAGAGGTATAAAGCCAGTCCTGCAGGCAGCACTGATCAGCTGCGGATCTATTCTGGAGAGCGGAACGCGCCAAATACAATAATTGTCGACTCGCTGAGACGAGTACGATTGCGGAAGAAAAGAAGATATACAACAACAAGCAGAATTAAAAGAAAGAAATTACATTTGGACCAACGAAAAGAATTCGGTCTTGCAGGCGATTTGATTCAACGAACAATCGCAAAAGAAAACAGAACAAACAACAGAGAGGATCTATCCGCAGATACGGATACGATTGAAAGAAGAAGCAAACAAGTTGGCGTCGCGTGGTGTTATCGGACGATCGGCGAAAGACAAGAGCAGCATGGGGAGGTACAGCAGAATTCCCAAGCTGATGAACACAGGAGACGTGGATTTTGAAGGATGGTTCAGACAGTTCCTAGCCCATGCAAGCAGAAGCAAGTACGAGGAGTATGTGAGGGCAGAGCAGCATCCAGATCTACCAAGTGATGGTCATTCAGCATCCTACAAATCCATGGACAAAGCGCAGAGAAAGGCGTTGAGGAAGCACAACCGAGCTTTGGACGATTTGTATAATGCATTCGAAAATAACAATACGGGGTACTATGCCATTATTGAGAAATCCAAGATGGATAGAGGAGCCACGGAAGAAGAAAACAAGGAGACAGTTCGGAAATGGCCAAGAGGACGAGTCCATCAAATTTTTGACAAGCTGTTCAAGTTGTACAGGCGAACCGATACAGCTGATAGGATTCAGTTGGATAAGGATCTGAAGGCAGTTACGATGGGGGCATTGGATCCCCCGAGGGAAATTTTTGAGCGATTGTTTGGACTGATGCAGAAATACCAGTACAAGACAATCCAACCAACAGAAGATGAGTTATTTGCAACACTACTCAGTGGGGTTCCGCAGTACCTGGTGATCTTGATGACGACCAGATTGAATGATTTACGAGATGCGGATACACCAATATATGACATCTGGGAGAAGCTGGAGATGATGGCGACAAACTTGTACAATTCAGTGATTGTTTTGAAGGGACGTCAGCCCAGACCTAATGATATGAGCCTCCTTGGCGCAGATATCAACAATGTTAATAACAATAGCAACGGCGGATATAATGTTGGTGATGGTGATGATGAAAACAACAGTGGCAGCAGCGAAGGCGGCAGCAACGATGAATATGATGGTGGCAGGCGCAGCAGCAGCAACGGCGGCACCGGGAAAGCGCACAACGACGAATATGATAGCGGCAGGTGCGGCAGCAGCAACGGCGGCACTGGGAAAGCGCACTCAGCAATGGCCTGGTTAAAATATACCATTTGTCGCTGGTGTCAGGAAAAGGGACATATTGCAAAGAACTGTCCACTCCGGGAAAGTGACAACCCAAAGATAAAACCATTATGTGCTGTATGTGATGCATCCATGCCACAATACAATGTTGGGAACTTGAAAGGAATAAGAGTTCACGTCCAGCACACTGGACATCTCAACTTGAGGAAAACTACATGGGAAATCAAAATGTGCGGGAGCTTGCTACGGAGCTCTCTGGCATCGCATTCCACCTCCTTTGAATCAGGGTAGTGAGTTGATTTGATGATTTGATGATTCAATGGATAATGGAACGCTGATGCAATGGACAACGAAGAGGAACTAAGGAAATTAAAGAGCGGCAAGTGAGCGCAGAAGCGAGCAGATAAATGATACAGAAGAACAAGCTGACAATGGAATGATACGAAGAGCAGACAAATAATACGGAATATCTTGCATGATACAACGATGGAAACTAAAGAGCGGAAATTACGGAATTAATACGGAACAATAAACAGACGCATGCGGCGATAGGATATGGAATATATACAGACAGGAATTATCGAAGCTGGAACAATTTACAGAAGCAGGACAGGAATTATCGAAGCTTGATACGTGATATGAATCGAGATACGGATATGGATGAATGGAATATCTGGAATAATGCGGAGGAATTAAAGAGCAAATATCAAGAAATGGAGTAAACGGAATATCAAGAAATGGATTGAATGGAACAATTGAGATCGATCGGGTGTAAAGCAATCTACAGAGCAATAGGATACAGAAAGGAGCATTCAACACGATATGAAATTAGGATGAATCAACAAGCAGATTAGGATGAATCAACGAGCAAACGTTGCACTGAAGGCAACGGAGGATGTTAACAAGCGGATGTTAAACAAACTGGAAGGATCAGAAGCAAAAGTATGAAAGGAATTGATTCCAGGATGGAAGCGATTGAATATTGGAAGCATAGTAAATCATGCGATTGAACGGTGGATATTTCATGAAAGCTCTATTTGGTCGATCGACCAACACGATCGATCAATATGATCGATCAATACGATCGATTGCTACAATAGCCCAATACAATCGAAGCTCAATCCGATCACAGACTGGATACGATCACAGACTGGATACGATCGAAGATGGATACGATTGCAGATGGCTACGATCAACGATGGACACGATCGACGATCCTCCCGCAATTGCTATGACAGCTCAATACGGGCGAAGATCAATCCGTTCGATTACTACAATACGATCGATTGCTACAATCGATTGCTACGAAGGCTCGATCCGCACAGTATGATTGCAGCTCAATACGATCGATCCATACGATCGATTGCTACGCTAGCTCAATACGATCCAGCTCGACGACCAATGAGATTCGACTGCTCCGATAGCTTCATGCGATCGATTGCTTCGATAACTCAACACGACTGAAGCCCAATACGATCGAAGTTCAATACGATCGATTGCTATGATAGCTCAACGCGATCAAAGATCAATACAATCGACTGCTCTAATAGCTAAACCCAATGCGATCGAAGCTCAATACGATCGATTGCTACAATAGCTCAATACGATCGAAGATCAATCCAATCGACGCTCAATCCGCTTGCTTTCATACAACATCAATTGCTTCTGTCCTTCCCCATTCAGTTATCTGGGGCGATTCAAGAAGATAACCTCGCTGAAGAACAGCAGCACATTCATTATATGATCAATACAACCGAAGCTTGCTCAGATTGATTGCTATCGAACTGAAGATTGATACGATCGATTGCTACAATACGATCGATCGCAATCCGACACAAGATCAATACGATCAATTGATACGATCGATTGATACGATCCGATTGGTGCTACGATCGATTGCTACGATCGATTGCTACGATCGATTGCTACAATCGATTGCTACGATCGATTGCTACAATCGATTGCTACAATTGATTGCTACGATCGATTGCTACAATACGATCGATTGCAATCCGATACAAGATCAATACGATCAATTGTTACGATCGATTGTTACGATCGATTGATACACCACGATCGATTGATACACCATGATCGATTGATACACCACGATCGATTGATACACTACGATCGATTGATACACCACGATCGATTGATACACTACGATCGATTGCTACGATCGATTACTACAATACGATCGATTGCAATCCGATACAAGATCAATACGATCGATTGTTACGATCGATTGCTACGATCGATTGATACACCACGATTGATTTATACACTACGATCGATTGCTACGATTGATTACTACAATACGATCGATTGCAATCCGATACAAGATCAATACGATCGATTGTTACAATCGATTGATACACTACGATCGATTGATACACTACGATCGATTGATACACTACGATCGATTGATACACTACGATCGATTGATACACTACGATCGATTGATACACTATGATCGATTGATACACTACGATCGATTGATACACTACGATCGATTGCTACGATCGATTACTACAATACGATCGATTGCAATCCGATAGAAGAACAATACGATCAATTGATACACTACGATTGATTGCTACAATACGCTGGCAAGCTACAATCGATTGCTACAATATGATCGATTGCTACTACGATCTATTGCTAAGAAAGCTCAATACGATCGAAGCTCACTACAATCGATTGCTACGATAGCTCAATACGATCGAAGATCAATACGATCGATTGCTACAATACGATCGATTGCAATCCGATAGAAGATAAATATGATCGATTGATACACTACGATTGATTGCTACAATACCAGCGATTGCCAAGACCGATTGCTACCATACAATCAATTGCTACGATCCAACCAATGTTTGTGTGTCACAGTCACCATGTCCATGAATTCAGAGCACGCTCATCTTGCTCCTGCAATCATGGATGGGGCGTATTAAATTGTAACCATGACACCTCACATATCTGAACCATTCCAGTCCAAAACATGGGGCGCAACCTCGACTCTTTCCAACACCAATCATGGGGCGCAAATTCAAGCTCTGTGTTATTGCCCAAACATGGGGCGCAACTTCAAGCTCTGTGTTATTGCACACCCTAACCTCAACTCTTACAAACACCAAACATGGGGCACATCTTCAAGCTGCTATTACCCAACAACATGAGGCGTAGTTTCAAGCTCTGTGCCATTCTTATCCATTCAACATGGGGCGCAACCTTTGCACTATTGCCCATCCTTTCATCCAATATGGGGCGCAATCTCTGCGCTATTGCCCATCCTCTCATTTCATTCCTGTGTGTGTCACTGCTCCAACATGTCCATGAACACGGAGCAAGATTCTCTTGCTTCCCTGATCATAGATGGGGCGTATTAAATTGTAACCGTGACACGATTCATTACATGCGCACATCGTGCGCAAGAACATAGTTTTCTACAGGGTTTTCCAGTACTGATTGTACACTGACAGCAAACTTCCACGTACAATTTGTACACGAAAAACAAACAGCAAACACAACAAGACAGCAACGTCGATTCCTCGACAAGATTGCTGTCCTCACATCTTTAGTTTAACTCCGATTTGAATACCTTGATACTTACATCCTGCTCCTTGAGCAGCTCCCTGTAGAACTACAAGCCTAAGATCTAACTGACTGAGCCCACAGGTAGTTAGAATAGACCTGGTTGATCTCGTTCGATCAGCCGTAGTGGTGAATCTGAGACTATCGATAGGATAGAACAGACCGGCACCTCAACCGGTTTGCATGCCTTTGCTCTTGCTGTATATCTCCAAGCTTGCCTTAGGACCTATCAGCTTAAACCCTGTTTCAGCTACATTTTAACAATATGGACTGGAACTGGGAATGAGAGTGACCGGGACTTGAGACATGAGGGAATAAGAATGACCGGGACTAGGGACCAGAGACATTACCACTTACTTGAAGAGACATTACCAAGGTTACTGAAAAATAAGACTCTAAGTACCGAGTCTACAGTGCAATAAGTATAAATATACGGCCTCCAGTAGACACGTGTACAGAGGATATGTGTGTGGATAAGAAACAGGAAACAAGAGATGATAATGGAGAGTGGATAGTCCGGTGGTCCGGAACGATCATCTCAGTAATTGAAATACTCAGGATTTAACAATGTAATTAAACAATTAAGAAACTCAAACCTCGTAGGGTACAAATCTACACGGCTTTCTTACGAGCCCTCCAAACAGTCTTTACAGTCACAAAAAACAACTTTCAACAGCTCTACATCAAGGCCGTTCTCCAATTTTGCATCTCCTCCGCTATTCCGAATACAACAGTGCCACTCCAGTCGTCAAGCTCCAAGTTTTGACGGAAAAAGAATTTTTTCTTTCCCCTCTGTTGTATCCATTCCGCTCATCCCGACACAACAACAACGTGCATCTAAACCTCACAAGAACGCTTTTCTGAGAGACATCAGCTGATTACAAGTGCTCTCATACACTGAGATACAATCGAATTCCCCAATCGGTGTATCCATATCCAAGTTTTGCTGAATACGAAGCATTACATCTCGGAATTATGACAAAAGCCCGACAGCTGCATATCAGCAACAACCCCAAATCAACTCCCGAACGCTTTACACCCAGGCTTTCCAACGCCACAAATATTTGCCTTGTACCAAGACATCCAAGACACGGCAGTTTCATTCCAATCCGGACACTTGACATATTCGTCCGAAAACTGGTTCGCGACCCCTCCCAAGAATTTATTTAGGGGGGTCGCGATTTATTCCTGGCTCATTTTGACGTAGCTCGATTCCTAGCTCTCTCGCGATTCGCAACCCCAATCGCGACCCAGTTACTACCTCAAAAAAATAAAATTCAAACTCGACCCACATTTTTTTTCAATCTGACTCATTATTACCGACCCTACCATCATTATATATTATGAGACTGTTGCAGAAATTCACTCCCAAAAATTGATTTCTCATCCCGACACAAAGTATTTCCCATCACACCCCTCAAGAAATTCATCACAAAAATCACAATTATTACCCGAAGCCCAGGAATCGCGACCCCCATGAAAAAAAATTTTGAAACACTATGAAGCAAAATATAAGTCTTTCTTTTGATAAATATTGATACTACTCTAATAATTGTTTATTCTCTGTTCAATTTTCTCACACACGCACACACAAATTCGTCGTCCTTGAAATCGTCGTCGCTCTTCGTTTCGATCGTCCTCGTCTTCGTCGTCCTTGAAGGCGTCGTTGCTTCTCGCTTCGATCGTCTTCGTCCTCCCTGAAGGCATCGTTGCTCTTCGCTCCGATTGCCTTCCTCTTCATTGTCCTCCCTGAAATCGTCGTCCTGAAATTGTCGTTGCTCTTCGCTTCGATTGTCTTCGTCGTCCTCTCTGAAATCGTCGTTGCTCTTCGCTTCGATCGTGATAATTTCATCCATACCGGTATCTGTACTGCCAGTAAAGGTCTCCTCACATCGCATCATATTTCATCAGTTGCAATCGCATCATTTTGTCAGTTGCGATCACATCATATTTGTCTTGCGATCGCAATATGTGTCAGTTGCCCCGTCGCATCATTTTTCGCATCATTTTTCAGTTGCCCCGTCGAATTACTAAAGTTGATTCTTCCCTATCAGTAGCAAGCAGGCAACTCAATTCAGAATTAGAACAATTGAAATCCATTATCAATACCCCAGATCTTGATGTGCTTCACTCACCGTTGCATTATATTTCATTTGCCGTTGCATCCTATTTCATCAGCAGTTGCGGTCGCCTCCCTATCAGGAGCAAGCAGGCAAGTCAATGATGCACAGTTAGACGAATCAAAATCCATTATTAATACCTCCTCCAACCTTGATGTGGTTCACTTACCATTTCCAGTTGCCGTCTTTCTTGTTCCATTTCGACCCAAAATTATGTGAAGTAAGATTTACGACACATGCATTTTCTGTCATGCATTTATTTGCTGAGAATTGATTTCTTCTACATGATACTAGCAGTAGAGTTACTACTAGTAGTATGTACCGTACTGAAGTAATAGTAGTAGAAACCAGTAGAAAGCTGATGGTGATATCGCGCGCCACCTAAACCACAGAGAGCCTGCCCCGCTGCGCCATAATTTTTGACTGCCTCTTATGTACTACTACCTACGCACTGCAGTAGTATGTAGCAGCAGCGTATAACTGTGGTACTACTACTACAAGCAGCAAGAATAGTACTACTACCTCAGTGAATATACCATCAAATCAAATAACTGAATGAATCTGGCCAATCTTTGTGTGATTCCAATGTGAATATTTCTCATCCTATGCATGGGCAAGAGTATGCAAAAAGAAGTATTCAAAAATCACCTATAATTTGGGTGTCACCACTGAATAATTAATATTTGGTCCACTACTGGAAAATTTAGTAGAAAATACTGTAAAATCACATATCTGAATGAATGTGGCCAATCTTTGTGTGATTCCAGTGTGAATATTCCTCATCCTATGCATGGTCAAGAGTATGCAAAAAGAAGTATTCAAAAATCACCTATAATTTGGGTGTCACCACTGAATAATTAATATTTGGTCCAGTACCGCAGCATTTACTAGAAAATACTGTAAAATCACATACCTGAACAAATCTGGCCAATATTTGTGTGATTCCAGTGTGAATATTCCTCATCCTGTGCATGGGCAAGAGTATGCAAAAAGAAGTATTCAAAAATCACCAATGGTATGGGTGTCACCACTGAATAATTAATATTTGTTCCACTACTGCGGAATTCACTAGAAAAAAGTACCAAATCAAATATCTGAATGAATCTGTCCAATATTTGTGTGATTCCGGTGTGAATATTCCTCATCCTATGCATGAGCAAGAGAATTCAAAAAGAAGTATTCAAAAATCACCAATAGTTTGGGTGTCACCACTGAATAATTAATATTTGGTCCACTACTGGAAAATTTAGTAGAAAATACTGTAAAATCAAATATCTGAATGAATCTATCCAATATTTGTGTGATTCCGGTGTGAATATTTCTCATCCTATGCATGGGCAAGAGTATGCAAAAAGAAGTATTCTAAAATCACCTATAATTTGGGTGTCACCACTGAATAATTAATATTTGGTCCACTACTGCAGAATTTACTAGAAAATACTGTAAAATCACATATCTGAATGAATCTGACCAATATTTCTGTGATTCCAGTGTGAATATTCCTCATCCTGTGCATGGGCAAGAGTATGCAAAAAGAAATATGCAAAAATCACCTATAATTTGGGTGTCACCACTGAATAATTGATATTTGGTCCACTACTGCAGAATTTACTAGAAAAAATTACCAAATCACATATCTGAATGAATCTGGCCAATAGTTGTGTGATTCCAGTGTGAATATTCCTCATCCTATGCATGGGCAAGAGTATGCAAAAAGAAGTATTCAAAAATCACCAATAGTATGGATGTCACCATTGAATAACTGAATAGCTCACTTATTCTGACATGTGCTTCGCAGCAAAAATATTGTTATCGCATCGTGATGTAGCAAAATATATTTCCACCATGGCACTCGAACCAACAACACCACATCAGTCACATCCAGTGATACCACTATTACTGTCTACTACTGCTTTAATGGTGTTCTCTCTATCTTATAATGCTACTACCAAAAGATTTCTACCAGTACCCTACGTACAGTATACACAGTACTGGAAACCTACACATCCCCTGCATACATACATACGTACTACTAGGTATGTATGCAGACATGTCATTTTTTCTTTTACTAAGACTGTAGACTTAGTACTGTAATCTACGTACATTGCTGTCATTTTTTCCAGTCAGCCTGTACAAACAGTACTGTAATCTACGTACATTGCTGTCATTTTTTCCAGTCAGCCTGTACAAACAGTACTGTTACCTACGTACATTACGTGCATCATCATCATCGGGGTGAATTTTCCGCCCCACATCTCCCTCGTGAAGGATGTGTCATAATTTTCATTTTCGTTTCGGCGTTGGAATTTTCTGGCCGGTCCAGTTGAAAGTGAACCACGAGGCGCCTGGTACCATCTTGGAGAGACAAACGGCAAAGAAAGTATAGAACTGATCACTCTTGAAATCCTTGTTACCGTTTTCTTTTGCTATCAAGGTAGGGTGGGCTGCAGTCCTCGAATCACCTGGCTTACCCAGATATCTACGAGTACGACGCGCGCGAACGAACCTGCAGAGGACGACGAAGACGATCGATCGGGGAGGGATGACGACACTAAAAGGTACGACGAAGGTACGATCGTAGAAGAGGGGGACGACGATGACGAGCGAGCTGACGACGACGAGCGAGCTGACGACGACCGGGACGACGATGACGACTAACCGCCCGTTGTTTATTTTGTACAACCACACACAGATCGTAGCAAAGAGCAACGACGAAGACGATCGAAGCGAAGAGCAACGACGACTTCAAGGACGACAAACACGATCGAAACGAAGAGCAACGACGATTTCAAGGACGACGACGACGACGATCGAAACGAAGAGCAATGACGATTTCAAGGACGACGACGAGGAGGGGAACGACGAACGACCGATACGATTGGGCGATAGTTCTTTAAAAATATTCTCGTGTATTATCCCCCCTGTATTATCGTTGGGGTTTGACGCGTTGCTGCTGCTTGGTCCTTGCTGTTCCCCCTGTATTATCGACGCGTTGCTGCTGTTTGCTGTTTGCTGTACCCCCTGTGTTATCGACGCGTTGCTGCTTGCTGTCCCCCCCTGTATTATCGACGCGTTGCTTGTATTATCGACGCGTTGCTTGTATTATCGACGCGTTGCTTGTATTATCGACGCGTTGCTGCTTGCTGTCCCCCCCTGTATTATCGACGCGTTGCCTGTATTATCGACGCGTTGCTGCTTGCTGTCCCCCCTGTAATATCGACGCGTTGCTTGTATTATCGACGCGTTGCTTGTATTATCGACGCGTTGCTTGTATTATCAACGCGTTCGTTGCTGCTTGCTGTCCCCCCTGTATTATCGACGCGTTGCTGCTTGCTGCTTGCTGTCCCCCCCCCTGTAATATCAACGCGTTGGTTGCTAATTGCTGTCCCCCCCTGTATTATCGACGCGTTGCTGCTTGCTGCTGCTTGCTGTCCCCCCCCTGTATTATCGACGCGTTGCTGTTTGCTGTTTGCTGTTTGCTGTCCCCCCTGCTGTATTATCGAAGCGCTGCTGCTGCTTGCTGTCCCCCCCCCTGTATTATCGACGCGTTTGTATTATCGACGCGTTGCTGTTGCTTGCTGTCCCCCCTGTATTATCGACGCGTTGGTTGCTGCTTGCTGTCCCCCCCCCTGTATTTTCGACGCGTTCATTGCTGCTTGCTGACTGCTGTCCCCCCCCCCTGTATTGTCGACGCGTTCGTTGCTGCTTGCTGTCCCCCCCCCTGTAATATCAACGCGTTGGTTGCTGCTTGCTGTCCCCCCTGTATTATCGACGCGTTGCTGCTTGCTGTCCCCCCCCGTATTATCAACGCGTTCGTTGCTGCTTGCTAATTGCTGTCCCCCCCTGTATTATCGACGCGTTGCTGCTTGCTGTCCCCCCCTGTATTATCGACGCGTTGCTGTTTGCTGTTTGCTGTCCCCCCTGTATTATCGACGCGTTTGTATTATCGACGCGTTGCTGCTGCTTGCTGTCCCCCCCCCCTGTATTATCGACGCGTTTGTATTATCGACCCATTGCTGCTGCTTGCTGTCCCCCCCCCCTGTATTATCGACGCGTTGCTGTTTGTATTATCGACGCGTTGCTGCTTCTTGCTGTCCCCCCTGTATTATCGACGCCTTGCTGCTGCTTGCTGCTGCTTGTTGTCCCCCCCTGTATTATCGACGCGTTTGTATTATCGACGCGTTGCTGTTGCTTGCTGTCCCCCCTGTATTATCAACGCGTTGGTTGCTGCATGCTGTCACTTTTGTGTGATTGATGATTGAAGTACATCTGATTAAAAATTATTTGTTATGTTGAGTCAAATGTGTCAAATGTGTAAAATGGAATGAAAGGGTGACGAGGGACTGAATATCAGGGTCTAGATCAGAACATTTTCCTGAAAACGATGCGGGGATCGAGAAAAAGGAGAAATAAGGTTGAGAATAATGGAAAAAAGGTTGTGAAATAAAAAATTGGGGTCGCATTTTTCTGAGACAAGTCGCGATTGGGTCGCGATCCGGTTGCGATTGGTCGCGATGGGTCGCGAACCAGTTTTCGGACGTTGACGGAGCAAGAATTTTTCCTTCTTTGATCGTATCCATTTCGCTCGTGCCGACATCAGCTTAAACCAGTTTCAGTTACATTTTAACAGATTAACAGTCGCAAGCTTGTTGTAAGCTTGCAAAGCTGGAGATCTACAAGCAACGAAAATAACAAGAAACAACGAAGACGACGGCGAAACGAAAAGACCGAATCGACGCTGTTATAATTATAATTTTATACTGGATCCCCAAGCTCTTGTTTGGAGGGCTCGTAAAACGGTGTAGATTTGTACTTGTACGAGGTTTGAGTTTCTTAATTGTTTAATTACATTGTTAAATCCTGAGTATTTCAATTACTGAGATGATCATTGAGATGATCATTCAGACCATCGATTCTCCATTCTCATCTCTTGTTTCCTGTTCTTATTCTTATCCACACAATTAACCTTCTGTACACGAGTCTACTAGAGCCCGTGTATTTATACTTAATGCACTGTAGACTCGGTACTTAGAGTCCTATTTTTAGTAACCTTGGTAATGTCTCTTCAAGTAAGTGGTAATCCCTCATGTCTCTAGTCCCGGTCACTCTCATTCCCAGTCCCAGTCCGGATTCCATAGTCTTATGTCCATATTCAATAGTCTTACGAAGCATATCATAAGTGCACATATCACATCTGGATGTCACGTCCAAACACACTACCCTGCTTCAAAGACTTTTGAATCACACTTCCTTCTTCAACGTTTCGCCACTAATCTTTTGGGCCTCTTCATAGTTTGTTGTTACGTAGTCTTCAACCGTTTCAATCTTTGTATTCGTTCAACTCTCAAACTCTTCATCATGTTCGTTCAATGCTCAAACTCTTTGTAAAACTCTTTTCATTTGTAATTTCCTTTGTAATCTTTTCTTCCTATTGTCAGTTGAGTGTATAATCTTCATCGCATTCATCACTCGAACACTCATTTCCTATCAATCGATTCAATAATCAATCGTCCATTGTTAATTGTTGTCTTTCTTACAATCAAATCCTTCCACGTCGCAATCGATCAGTTGCTCTTCCGTACAATCAAATTGCTCCATGTTACGATTGATCCATTGCCACAATTCCAATTGTTCTTCCATGTTCTTTAATTCGCAATCCGTTCGATCGATCCGATATATCCATCGTTCTTTAAATATTTAAACTGGAATCAGTTCCTTTCATTCTTTCGCTCCTATAAACTCAACGCGATTGATCTGTATCAATCCGTCTCTGCAAACTCACGAGATCAATCTGTATCAATCTGGTGTCTGTATCAATCTGCTCCTTTGTTCAACCTTTACCACTGCTCCTTAAATCGTTCAATCGTCTGCTCGTTGATTCATCCATATCGCAAGTCGTATCCTGCTTCTGTTAATTGTTGTTGATTCATCCGTATCAAGCTTTAGCAATTCCGTATCCTGCTTCGGTTAATTGTTCCGCATCAGATTGAATTCTTCTTCTTGATCTCGATTGTTCTTGTGTTTAATCCATTTCTTCCATATAGCTCGTTTTGGGCTTGTTTCGCTTTAACCCTTC
Organism: Pseudo-nitzschia pungens; assembly: GCA_037355855.1. Taxonomy (NCBI): domain Eukaryota; phylum Bacillariophyta; class Bacillariophyceae; order Bacillariales; family Bacillariaceae; genus Pseudo-nitzschia; species Pseudo-nitzschia pungens. The sequence goes on along the minus strand of CM074764.1, from coordinate 1,916,461 downwards.
TGTATCTGTAAGAGTCAATTCTTCCGTAATTATCAATTCTTCCGTAATTACTCCCTTTCTTCCATATAATTATTCCGTAATCGCCATGTAGCATCATTCGATCGGTTAATTCCTTTCTCCAATCGTTATTCCGTATCCCTTTCTTCCATATAATTATTCCGTAATCGCCATGTAGCATCATTCGATCGGTTAATTCCTTTCTCCAATCGTTATTCCGTATCATTTATCTGCTCTGTAACTTGCTGTAACTTGCCGTTTTGTTAATTTCCGTAGTTCCTCTTCGTTGCGTCACCATTCCATTTGCCATTGAATCATCAAATCACCTCACTACCCTGATTCAAAGGTATTGGAAGGCGAGTGCAACGCCGGTGAGCTCTGTATCGAGCTCTTGCTCAAATTTATCAGTAAGTTTAGACGTCCAGTTTGCTGGACGTTGATCCTTATTTCTTTCAATTTCCCAACATTGGATCGTGGCATGTGGGCCATCACATACAGCACATAGTGGTTTTACCTTTGGATTGTCGCTTGCCCGGAGTGGACAGTTCTTTGCAATATGCCCCTTCTCCTGGCACCAATTGCAGATTGTGTATTTTAACCAGGCCATTGCTGAGTGCGCTTTCCCATTGCCGCCGTTACTGCTCTTGCTTCTTCCATCATCTTCATCATTAAATTCGCCGTTGCTATTGTCATTAACATTGTTGATATCTGCGCCAAGGAGGCTCATATCATTAGGTCTGGGCTGACGTCCCTTCAAAACAATCACTGGATTGTACAAGTTTGTGGCCGTCATCTCCAGCTTCTCCCAGATTTCATATATTGGTGTATCCGCGTCTCGTAAGTCATTTAACCTGGTTGTCAATGAGATCACCAGGTACTGCGGAACTCCACTGATTAGTGTTGCAAATAACTCATCTTCTGATGGTTTGATTGTCTTGTACTGGTATTTCTGCATCAGTCCAAACAATCGTTCAAAAATTTCCTTTGGGGGATCCAATGCCCCCATCGTAACTGCCTTTAGATCCTTATCCAGTTGAATCCTATCCGCTGTATCAGTTCGCCTGTACAACTTGAACAGCTCGTCAAAAATTCGATGGACTCGGCCTCTTGGCCACTTCCGGACTGTTTCCGCATTTTCTTCTGTCGTCGCTCCTCTATCCATCTTGGATTTCTCAATAATGGCATACCCCGTATTGTTATTGTGGAATGCCGAATACAAATCGTCCAAAGCTTTGGTGTGCTTCTTCAATGCCTTTCGCTGTTTCTTTTGCATGGACGCATATACTGTTGCTTCACCGTTGCTTGGTAGATCAGGGTGTGGATCCGAACTCACTAACTCTGTGTATTTGCACCTGCTTGCATGAGCTAGGAATTGTCGGTACCATCCTTCAAAATCCACGTCTCCTGTGTTCGTCAGCTTGGGAATTATGCTGTACCTCCCCATGCTGCTCGTCACTTCACTCTATCAAATATATCCTTGTCCTTCCTCCGTCGATCGTCCGACAATAAACCGCGACGCCGACTCGTTTGCTTCTGCTTTCAATCGTATCCGTTTCCGCAGATAGACCCTTTCGTATTTGTTCTGCGATTGATCAGCTTCGAATCAAATCGCCTGCAAGACCAAATTCTTTCGTTGGTCCAAATGTATCCTTTCTTCTGTCAATCGTACTCGTCTCAGCGAGTAGATCCTTCTGCTTCTTGTTCTGTTTTTTTTTTTTTGTTTGCGATTGTTCGTTGAATCAAATCGCCTGCAAGATCAAATCCTTTTCGTTGATCCAAATGTAGTTTCTTTCTTTCTTTTTTAATTCTGCTTGTCGTTGTATGTTTTCTTCCGCAATCGTACTCGTCTCAGCGAGTCGACAATGATCGTATTCGGCGCGTTTCGCTCTCCAGAATAGATCCACAGCTGATCAGTGCTGTCTGCAGGACTGGCTTTATACCTCTTGGTCTGCTCCCTTAGTCCACCGCAGTCTTATCCACTTGGATAGACCCAAATCGTACCCGTGCCCACGTTCTATGCTCCGGATAGACCTGCTTGAAAATTATCTCGTATCCACCGTCGTCGTTTGTACGGTGAATAGATCTGCAATCGTATCTTCGTATCAATCCGACGTATCGTACACGAAAGATAGATCAATCAATCGTATTCGGCTTCAGCGAATAGATCCTCGTTATCGTTGTTGTTCTTCAATCGTATTCGGCTCTTTCTTCTCCGAATAGATCCTTGTGATTCGTTTATCACCTGCAAGACTGAGGTCCTTTCCCGTCAGTCCAATTCGTAATCGTAACTCAATGTTCTTCTCTTCTGCAATCGCATCCGCCGTTTCGTCGTTGACGGATGGATCAGTCTATGCTCTCTCCCCTACTGTACTGATCTCTCGTCTTCACAAAGCGCTCCTCTAAACGAGTTAATTCTTCGAAGAATGTTTGGAGGGCTCGTAAAACGGTGTAGATTTGTACTTGTACGAGGTTTGAGTTTCTTAATTGTTTAATTACATTGTTAAATCCTGAGTATTTCAATTACTGAGATGATCATTGAGATGATCATTCAGACCATCGATTCTCCATTCTCATCTCTTGTTTCCTGTTCTTATTCTTATCCACACAATTAACCTTCTGTACACGAGTCTACTAGAGCCCGTGTATTTATACTTAATGCACTGTAGACTCGGTACTTAGAGTCCTATTTTTAGTAACCTTGGTAATGTCTCTTCAAGTAAGTGGTAATCCCTCATGTCTCTAGTCCCGGTCACTCTCATTCCCAGTCCCAGTCCGGATTCCATAGTCTTATGTCCATATTCAATAGTCTTACGAAGCATATCATAAGTGCACATATCACATCTGGATGTCACGTCCAAACAGCTCTCTACTTTCAAGCCGTTCTAGTTATTATTATCCTCCTTGTTATTGCGGATACAACCATACAAACGGCGTCTCGAAACTCCAAGAATTGACGGAGAAAGAATTTTCAAAATTCTACTGCTGCTGCAACCATTTCTCCCGTCACGACACGACGTGCTCCTGTTGTTCTTGCTGCAACGACGTTCCGGAACCACGACGGCGTTTTGGAACAACCACAAAACAACAATCACCATAACCACGGTGTTTTCTGGTTCCCAAACACAACAACGGCGTTTCGCACGAGCAAACAACGGTGTTTCGACAACGACGATTTGCACGAGCAAACAACGGCGTTTCGAACTACACAGCAACATATAACCTCCACTTGTAACACCTGTATTCCCCGAATACAGCTACATCCACACCTCTATCCACCAGGCACATACACCCCTGTTCCCTTCGCCTGGATACACCTCCCTCGGATTTGCCTAGATACACCTCCCTCCGATTTTAATCAAACAACGGTGTTCGACAAAAAAGCAATCACACACGGTACTACTACGATGATGACCACAAGACAAGCAAGTGACACAGACACGATGCAAGTATTGGATCTGATTGACAGTTCAGCGCCAGAGGTAGGCGTTAACGACACAGAGAAAAACTCTAGATTGCTTGGCGACAAATGTTTGGAGGAGACGGAAGCAATTGATAAAGATTTTGAATCCCGTGGCGAGGAGAGAACAGAAGACAAGCACGACAAAAAGGCTTTTGTGCAGACTGGTGCAAATGAGTTGGAACTGTCCATGGGAGACTCAGAGCAGTGGTCTGACCAAAAAATGGCCGTAGAGAAGTCATTGACCAACGCAAACAGAAAGAGTAGCAACAGCTCGGTGGCTTTGATGGGGAGCGAAGTGGAGGCATTTTCGCTTCCAAATCTTTTTGAAGGAAGCCAAGCTTCCACAATGAGTTTTGAAAATTACCCACAGGACTCCTACTCTTTCTTGGCCCTCCATGGGCCCTTTGACAAACCCATTTTCTTTGGTTTTGGAATTATGGTTTGGTTCTTTCAACTGTCGCTTGTCCTTATGATGTTACTGAGTGTCCTTGTCCCAGATTGGGTTACAAGGAATGACGACAATCCAAATGATGGTTTTTTGGGAAATATTATTGCAGCAAATGCAAGTCCAGTTGTACAAGGAACGCAGTTCATAGCTATTTTTTCCTATATCTTATTTGCAGATGCATCTATTCTGGACATTACTTCTGCAGTTGAGAAATTCCCCAAGTTCTCCAAAAAGGCCAATGGCGACAAAGTTGGATGCATGGTATTTTCTTGCATGCTTCGTTTCATTCAAGGGTTGTCCGCAATGGTTGCAGCTTTTCTACTAATTATCACATCTAGAACTGCAGTTGAGATTGTCCTTAACTTTTCAGCAGTGGTGAGTGGGATATTAAGTTTTCAACGAACACCAGAATGTGATCAGTGTCTCACAATACATTTCTTCTCTATTTTCTTGATAATCTCTGCACATTTGCCAAAAAGAATTTCATAAGTAACTTGGATAATGTGGCCTTTAAGTTGGCCTTGAGTGGGAAATATGGTGAAAAAATTGAGCACGAAGCGAAAAGAATTACCAAACTTCAACTTCCACCTTGCATGTCTCACCATACGCAGACTCGATTCCATTTCACATTGGCATCTCTAGGTGCTGTTTTTTTGATACTGATTGCTTAGTGCAATCATCTTTGCGCAAGACCACCCAAAGATCTGGCGTACCACTATTTTGAGGGTTGAATTTCAGACTACAGAACTCCAATTGTATAGTGGATGTTACCGACAAGAGACAAATCGTAGCAAATCGGAGCTGAGTGGGAGAGATATCTACTTTCTGGAAAAAGGTGATAATAACACAGCAAGATTGCAGTACTGCATTAAGGAACGCCATTGGATATTGTCCAAAAATACTGCAAATGCATGTGATCAAGAGGCAAAGGATTATGAGGTTGCAAAATCATCAAAGATGGACACCTTTGATATATCCACTGCTTTTGATGAGGGATGGTACAGTGCTTCTGGCACGCCTATTGATCTGTATGCAATTGAATGGACAAAAGAAAATGAGAAATATTGCAACATGATTGATAATGGAAAATGTGATGAGAAATTGAACGACTTGACATTTGGATATGATGGTGGAGATTGCTGCTCTGCTACATGTTCTCATCCTGTGTGTGGAATTGATGCCATCACTGAAGCTTTTGGTGTGTCGAACATGAGTGGCAATGGATTTCCCAACTGCACAGATCCAAGCATGGTTCCAATCACGATCCATCTTGGTAACTTTACAGAATCAGAAAAACATTGGAAGCATGAAGGGAATCCAGTTGACAATCCTTACCTTATCCTTGACTGCGAAGGGAAAATTGTTTTATCACTTGTCATTAATGAAAACATGGCAAATGATATTGAGACTGTTCGTGTCAGTGATCGTGCAAATTGCCTTATGACAGTGAAGAATCGAACTGACGTTACCAATACCATCTGGTATTTTGACTATTCCATTTACATGGGAGACAGTGTTGCAAACACTACGAAGATCCTTGAAGGCAACAGTGGTGAAGAAGGAAGTGTGTCGTTCTTGACCATTCCTGCCTGCATGATGGAGAAGCTTTCTGTGGCTGCTAATATATTTCAGTTGTACAATGATTTTCATGCAAAGCAAGCTCTGTACTGGATTGTTGAAGATGACTCAGGGAATACAGACTGTAGCGACGAATATTTCAATGAGAGATTTGGACTGAGTCTGTTAAAATGTAGCTTTAACAGAGTCTATTGAACTATAGCGCCCCAGTGAAAGGCGGGGGAAGATCATGGATCAATTCCAATCCAACATGTCTCTGGTCTGCAATAGTTTGCAACGATTTAGCTCCAAAAGAATTGGATTTGAACCAATTGGGACTTTCTGGGACAATTCCAAAATATACTATGTTGCTAGGATCATTTTCCCAATTGTCTTTAGGTGAGTTGGGATCCGTAGCATATTTTTTTTTGAAAAGTGTTCCTGTCAATGTAATGGACCTAATTGGTAGTCTTTTCAAATTTTTCAGGTAACAATCAATTGACTGGAAGCATTCCTTCTGAGATTGAGTTTTTGAGAAACTTGACATCTCTTTCTTTGGGTGAGTGCGGATATTGTAGTGGTTGTTGATGGTGTGATAGATTGGAGGTTTGTCAGTGTTTGTGTGTATGTGTGTATTGATTTGTTGATGAAATTATTAATTTGTGTATTGAATATTTGTTTCATGTTGTGAATTGGTATGTGTTTGCAGCTGGGAATCAATTGACTGGAAGCATTCCTTCTGAGAGTGGGTTGTTGACAGGCTTGACACTTCTTGATTTGTGTGAGTGCGAATGTTGTAGTGGTTGTTGATGGTGTGAAAGATTGGGGTTTTGTGAATGCTTTGGGTTTTTGTGTCACTGAATTTGTTGATGATGTACTTAATGTGTGTGTTCAATGTTTGTTTCATGTTGTGTACTGGTGTGTGTTTGCAGCTGAGAATCAATTGAACGAAACCATTCCTTCTGAGATTGGGTTGTTGACAGGCTTGGAATATCTGGTTTTGTGTGAGTGCGAATGTTGAAGTGGTTGTTGATGGTGTGAAAGATTGGGGTTTTGTGAATGCTTTGGGTTTTTGTGTCAATGGATTTGTTGATGATGTACTTAATGTGTGTGTTGAATGTTTGTTTCATGTTGTGTATTATTATGTGTTTTCAGACCAGAATGAATTGAGTGGAAGCATTCCTTCTGAGAGTGGGTTGTTGACAGGCTTGACACTTCTTGATTTGTGTGAGTGCGAATGTTGTAGTGGTTGTTGATGGTGTGAAAGATTGGGGTTTTGTGAATGCTTTGGGTTTTTGTGTCACTGAATTTGTTGATGATGTACTTAATGTGTGTGTTCAATGTTTGTTTCATGTTGTGTACTGGTGTGTGTTTGCAGCTGAGAATCAATTGAACGAAACCATTCCTTCTGAGATTGGGTTGTTGACAGGCTTGGAATATCTGGTTTTGTGTGAGTGCGAATGTTGAAGTGGTTGTTGATGTTGGAAAAGATTGGAGGTTTGTTGTCAATGCTTTGTGTTTTTGTGTGAATTGATTTGTTGATGATATAATTAATGTTTGTGTTGAATGTTTGTTTCGTGTTGTGTATTGGTATGTGTTTGCAGCTTGGAATTCATTGACTGGAACCATTCCTTCTGAGATTGGGTTGTTGACAGGCTTGACAAGTCTTGATTTCTGTGAGTGCGGATGGTGTAGTGGTTGTTGATGGTGTGAGAGATTGCGTGTTTGTCAATGCTTCGTGTTTTTGTTTGAATTGATTTGTTGATGATATACTTAACGCGTGTGTTGAATGTTTGTTTCACGTTGTGTATTATTATGTGTTTGCAGACGAGAATGAATTGAGTGGAAACATTCCTCCCGAGATCTGGTTGTTGACAGGCTTGAAATCTCTTGATTTCTGTGAGTGCGGATGGTGTAGTGGTTGTTGATGGTGTGAGAGATTGCGTGTTTGTCAATGTTTTATGTTTTTGTGTGAATCGATTTGTTGATGATATAATTAATGTATGTTTTGAATGTTTGTTTCATGTTTTGTATTGGTGTTTGCTTTCAGCTATAAATAAATTGACTGGAACTATTCCTTCTGAGATTGGGTTGTTGACAGGCTTGCAATATCTTTATTTGGGTGAGTGCCGATGTTGTAGTGGTTGTTGGAGGTGTTGGAGATTGAGAGTTTGTCAATGCTTTGTGTTTTTGTGTGAATTGGTATGTTGATGATATACTTAATTTGTGTGTTGAATGTTTGTTTCATGTTTTGTATTGGTATATGTTTGCAGACAGGAATCAATTGACTGGAACCATTCCTTCTGAGATTGGGTTGTTGACAGGCTTGGAATTTCTTTCTCTGTGTGAGTGCATATATTGTAGTGGTTGTTGATGGTATGAGAAATTGGATGTGTATCAATGCTTCGTGTTTTTGTGTGAATTGATTTGTTGATGATATAATTAATATGTGTATTGAATGTTTGTTTCATGTTGTGAATTGGTATGTGTTTGCAGCTGGGAATCAATTGACTGGAAGCATTCCTTCTGAGATTGGGTTCTTGACAGGCTTGACCGAACTTTATTTGTGTGAGTAAATAGCTTTGACAGAAGAATAGATCAACAGAATCATTGTGATCTTATGGTTTCATGACTTCATTTTGTGGCTTCAATTTTTTGCTAAATTGTGTGATTCTGTGTTTGTTGTCCATGTTTTAGCTATCTCAATCTGTGACGCAGATGAATTTTTGTCATTGACAGTCTTAACTTGTGAATAGAATAATTTTTAGGATTAAGTTGTTATTTACTTGGTTGGGGTTGTGTCGGTACAAAGGGAGCAGTCTCGATAGTTACAGTTCCATTACCATGGGCTTTGAGCACCTTGTAAGGTCCTTGCCGGGGGAAGGATAGTTTTGGAACAATGCCCTTCCTCTCCAGGGTGACATAGTCTCCTTCTGTTAAATTGTAACCAAAATCGGTTGACGTTTGACAAACCCTTAACCCTACATATATTACATATGAACGCTCACCGCGCGAAAAGAAAATAAATAATTTTCTACTGGGTTCTCAGTACAAGAAAACACAAGCAGCAGCAGAACCACCCAGTAGAATTAACAAAACAGCAACATCGAATCCCCGACAAGTTGCTGTCCTCACTTCTTTAGTTAAACTCTGATTTGAATACCTTGATACTTACATCCTGCTCCTGAGCAGCTCCCTGTAGAACTACAAGCCTAAGATCTAACTGACTGAGCCCAAAAGAGGTAGTTAGAATAGATCTGGTTGATCTTGCTCGATCAGCCGTAGTGGTGAATCCGAGACTATCGATAGAACAGACCGGCACCTCAACCGGTTTGCGCGCCTTTGTTCTTGCTGTATATCTCCAAGCCTGCCCTGGGATCTATCAGCCTAAACCAGTTTCAGCTACATTTTAACACCTTCCTTATGGACATGGGGGATCCTCTTCTGGTTCTCCCTGATATTGCTCTTGTGGATACTCTTCTGTTTCCTTGCTTGGATTGCTTCCCAATCCACCGGGAAATTCACAGGCATGAACATGTCCCTTCCAAACACCAGTTGTGCTCGGGAGTACCCCAGGGTGGTGTGGATGGCGCTTCTGATAGCATATGCTGCCTTGGTAGTGAATTCCTTGAAGGGGTCCTTCTCGTGGAGGTCTCTTTGTTCCAGGTTGAAAGACAATAGGCAGTCCTTCAAGACCTGGTGTATCCTTTCCAACACTGAGTTGGATCGTGGGTTCCAAGCCCCACTGGGCTTTCGCTTCATCCCCATGTTGTCACAGAGCTCTTGGAACTCTGCTTTGAACTCACTTCCACCATCAAATCCGATTTCTTTTGGTCGAGGATATCTTGCTAGCCAGGTACTGTCCAACAATCGTTGAGTTTCTGCTGCATTTGGTGAGTCCTTCAGCTACAGCGTCTATAACGGTGTTCCACAACCACAGCGCCCACACGACATTTCGAACAACAAAACAACGGTGTTTTCGAACGTCACAGCAACATATAACCTCCCACTGATAGATCTGTATTCTCCGAATACAGCTGTATCCACTTCTTGTATCCACCAGGCAAATATACCCAACGCGCTTTCGAACAACAACCGTGTTTTAACAGTGTCTTTCGAACGACAACGGTATTTTTCGAACGACAACGGCGTTTCGAACAACAACGGCGCCGGCGTTTTCGAACGACACAAGACAGCGCTCAGCAATATTTAACCTCCACTGAGTTCACGAATACAGCTGCAATAACAACTGTATTTCCCCAGGCATATTATCTTCCTATTCTTGGATCTTATCCTATTCCTGGATACTAGATCCTCCACCACCAAATCTCGGACGTTCTATGCCATACCGAACCCGACAACGAGCTCCGTTCCCTATCACTAACGAGGACACCTACCGTACATTCCAATCCATTCAAACTGCCGCTCGCACCAGATTCAACACGATGTCCGACGATCACGCAAGCACGACCACCACCGATGCAAATGATGCATCCACCGACGACGGTGATTTCTTTCCCTCGTTTGATCCTCATGTTACACATATCCTTCGTCACTTCCTCAACATACATACTGAGGACGGCAATATCATCTGTGACGCGCTTCGCTTTGCCGGCTGTACTACCTGGCCAGAATTCCGGTTTCTCTCTGCCGAACTCATCTCCTGTTTCCAGTATCAAGACAACGGGAGACATGTTTCCATTTCCCCAAGTCATGCCTTTCGTCTCAATACGCTTGCTGCATACATGAACCACCTCAACGATACCATCAGCCCGGATGCCTTCCTGGACTTCGCCAACTACGATTCCAACGCATTCATTGCTTTTCGACGCACTCATCGTTCTACACTACCATCCCTAGCACCAACACAAACTGCACCACCTCATCAGATGAACACACACGACCAAAATTCCCGCCCTCAGCTCAACTCTTCGTCCCGCTTTGTCAAACCTGATGAACAACTCAAATACGAGAATTGGATTAAACGATCCCATGATGTCACTGTATTTGATATTCTCAAAAATGACACCCGTTTTGAAACATGGCTCACCGGCTTTCGTGCTCAGCTTGCTGCATATGATTTTGATGTTGATCAATTCCTTGACCCTGACTGGCATACCTCCAATCTCCAAGGATATCATCACAAACTTTTTCAGAAACAATGCACCTTTTTCTGGGTACTTGTCCTCCATGTACTCAAGTCTGACCTCTCCCTCTCATGTGTTCAAACTCACACACCCACCATGGACGGGCGAGCTGCTTATTTTGAGTACCTCAAGCTCCGTGCATCCACTTTCACTCAAGAGTTTGACATTGCCAAGCAGACCCAAACCCTCCAATCCCTCAACCTTGCCTCCTGGAAGGAATCCACTGTCAAATTTCTCACTCACTGGTTTGACCAATATGACCTCCTTTGTAAGATGACAGCCCCCAAGTCCCCCATGCAATATCACATGCTTCGGACTCTCCTTCTCAATGCCTGTGCCTATGATGCTCATCTCAGTGACCAGTTTTCCAAAGTGCCTCTCCCTTCATCTAGTGACCTTTCTCAAGGCACTGACACTGTTCACATCCTCCAACTCAAAACTACCCTCTTGGCTGAAGCCACCAGACTGGACTCTCGTGCAACACTCACTCTGCCCACTTCTCGGAGCACCATTTGAGCCAACCTCCACGAAGCCTTTTCCTTCCTTGACGCCTCTGAGTTGACTGATGACTTTATGGAAGATGTCCAAACCTATGCCGCTTTTCGTGCATCCCAGCCACGTGCCTCTGCTGATCCCAGCACATGCCTCCCAGAATCCTTCTGGAAAAGTCTCACACCTGACGGAATGGCCCTTTGGAGAAAGATGAACCCTGTGGATAAACGCAAATTCATTGCTGTTCTCAATCCCTCCAAATTCCCTGACCTTCATTCCTTTTCCTCCTCCACTCCTAAACCTGTTGGACGCAAAGCATATGCACACTCCACCACTGACTTCCATAGTGGCCCATACACTACCCCTGCATACCTCCCGGCTTCTACGCCCCTTCCTCTTGGTTATGGTTCCTCTGATACCTCTAGCGATCCTGCAACTGATACCTCTGATGCTTTGGTCACCCAGTGTTAAATTGTAACCGTAACACGGTTCATGACTGGTGGATTCAATCCAGTCACACGTTGCATATTATTTTCCATGCGCCTATTGTGCACGGAAATAGTTTTCTACTGGGTTCCAGTACTGCTTGTACAGACACAACAAAATACAGTACTATTTGTACACAAACAGCAAGCAGAACACCCGGTAGCACTAACAAGACAGCAACGTCGAATCCTCGACAAGCTTGCTGTCCTCACATCTTTAGTTTAACTCTGATTTGAATACCTTGATACTTACATCCTGCTTCTTCAGCAGCTCCCTGTAGAACTACAAGCCTAAGGTCTAACTGACTGAGCCCACAGGTAGTTAGAATAGACCTGGTTGATTCGTTCGATCGTAGTGGTGAATCTGAGACTATCGATAGAACAAACCAGCACCTCAACCGGTTTGCTGCTCCTGCTGTATATCTCCAAGCCTGCCTTAGGACCTATCAGCTTAAACCCTGTTTCAGCTACATTTTAACAGATTAACAGTCGCAAGCTTCTTATTTTAAGCTTGCAAAGCTGGAGATCTACAAGCAACACAAAAATAACAAGGAACAACAACGACGACGACGAAAGACGGAATCGACGCTGATTACAGTTTTAATCCTACACTGGAACACCAAGCCCCCTGTTGCAAGGCCGTTCCAGGTATTATTGTTCTCCTTATTATTTCTGATACAACGGTACAAACGGCATCTCCAAACTCCAAGAATTGACGGAGAAAGAATTTTTCAAAATTCTACTGCTGCTGCACCCATTTTTCCCGTCACGATATCCCGTCACGATATTGCTGCTAACCACAACAAACACCACGAACGTGCTGTTCTAAACACGACGCTGTTTCAACAACGGAGCATACAACTGTAGCGCTCGAACAACAACGGCTTCTTCGAGTAACAAGGGTGTTTTGAACAACAACGGCGTTTTAAGCAAACAACGGTGTTTTCAAACGACGCAGCAACATATAACCTCCCACTGATAGATCTGTATTCTCCAAATACAGCTGTATCCACCTCTTGCATCCACCAGGCAAATATATCCCTGTTCCTTTGCCCGGATACACCTTTCTCGGATTTATCCACACCACACGAACGTTGTTTTCGAACGACAACAACAGCGTTTTTCGAACACCACACGAACTTTGTTTTTTGAACGACAACAACGGCGGTTTTCGAACAACAAGTCCCTCAATAAATTCAACACTCAGCAACTGCTGTTTTAACGGCGTTTTCGAACGACAACGGCGTCTTCGAACGATAACGGCGTTTCCTTTTACACAACAAGGGTTATTTTGAACAACAACAGTGTTTTCGCGCAACACCAACGTCTCTTCGAAATACAACGCTCAGCAATATATAACCTCCACTGAGTTCCCAAATACAGCTGCAATAACACCTGTATTTCTCCAGGCATATAAACTTCCTGTTCCTGGATCTTGCCCTATTCCTGGATTTTAACCCATATCTCATCGAATTTCGAAATTCTATACATACGGTACCTTCCAATCTATTCAAACTGCAGCCCGCACCAGATTCAATCCCAGCACGATGTCAAAGGACCACGGTGATTTCTTTCCCTCATTTGACCCTCACGTCACACACATCCTCCGGACATTTTTGTGCCTTGAGAAACAGGACGGTGATATCATCTGTGATGCCCTTCGGTTCGTTAACTGTACCACCTGGCCCGAATTTCGATTCCTCTCCTACGACCTCATCTCTTGCCTCGACTATGACCTTCATGGACGCCGTGCCCCCCTTCCCCCCTGCCATGTCTACCGCCTCAATACCCTTGCTGCGTACATGGTCCACCTCAATGACACCATCGATCCACAGGCTACCCGGGATATCACCAATTATGATGCCACCGCCTTTTGTCAATTCCGAAAGACATACCGGCCACCACTACCGTTCACACTACATCCTCCAATTCGAGTGAAGGGTTCTCCATTTCGAACAATGGTCCCTGCACCTGCTTCTGCTCCTACACCAATCCGAGCACCGGTCCCAGTTCGCGCCAAGGTCAATGCACCTGCTTCTCAAACTGCAAAAGTCCCAAGTTCAAAAGTCCCAAGTTCGCGCCAAGGTCAATGCATCGACACCTGGCCTGGAAGCTCTCGTCACTGCACCTGACCCTGCACCTGCTTCTGCTCCGGCCCGTGCGCCTGCTTCTGCACCTGCATCGACACCTGGCCTGGACGCTCTCGTCACTGCACCTGACCCTGCACCTGCTTCTGCAAATACACCAACACCTGCACCGGCCGCTCTTGCACCTGCACCGACAACTGCACCACCCACTAACCTGACCACTACAATGGCAGGCCCGGTCATTGCACCAGCACCAGGCCCGGTCATTGCACCAGCACCACACCCTGCACCTGCCCCAGCTCCGACACGTCTCCTGGCACTTCCTGCCACCGTATCGGCATCCCCTTTACCACAGACCTTGCTGATCCTGCTGATTCCATCAACCACCGACACTTCTTCGCCGCTTCCTGCATCTGCACACCTACCTCGTTTGTCACTGTTAAATTGTAACCAAAATCGGTTTCGTTTGACAAACCCTTAACCCTACATACATTACATATGAACGCTCACACACTGCGCGTAAAGAAAACAAAATATTTTCTACTGAGTTTACAGTACAAGAAAACAAGCAGCAGCAGCAACCACTCAGTAGAATTAACAAGACAGCAACGTCGAATTCCCGACAAGGTTGTTGTCCTCACATCTTTAGTTTAACTCTGATTTGAATACCTTGATACTTACATCCTGCTCCTTCAGCAGCTTCCTGTAGAACTACAAGCCTAAGATCTAACTGACTGAGCCCATAAGAGGTAGTTAGAATAGATCTGGTTGATCTTGCTCGATCGGCCGTAGTGGTGAATCCGAGACTATCGATAGAACAGACCGGCACCTCAACCGGTTTGCACGCCTTTGCTCTTGCTGTATATCTCCAAGCTTGCCCTGGGATCTATCAGCTTAAACCAGTTTCAGCTACATTTTAACAGATTAACAGTCGCAAGCTTGTTGTAAGCTTGCAAAGCTGGAGATCTACAAACACCGAAAACTAACAAGAAACAACGACGACGAGGAAAAGACCGAATCGTCGTTGTTACAGTTATAATCTATTATACTGGAACCCCAAGCCATAGGTTGGCAGGCCGTTCCAGGTATTATTGTCCTTCTTGTTATTGCGGATAAAACAGTGCAAACGGCATCTTCAAGCTCCAAGAATTGACGGAGAAAGAATTTTTCAAAATTCTTCTGCTGCTGCTGCACCATTTTCTTCGGCATTTCGTCACGCCATATCTCCGTTATTGCTGCTATCCCTGTAATTACTGCTGCGGCGTCTCAGAAGCCACAACGACGTTAACGACGGTGGAGCCTTTCAAACGACGACGGTGTTTAATCGCATAAAACAACTGAATGACGACGGCGATTATCAAACGACGACGACGTTCCCCGCACGACAACAACGGCGCTTCCCAGCAACATATAACCTCCCACTGATAGATCTGTGTTCTCCGAATACAGCTGTATCTCCCTTTGTATCCACCAGGCAAATATATCTCTGTTCTTTTGCCCGAATACACCCCCTCGGATTTATCCACACCACAGCACGAACGCCGTTTTCGAACGACAACAACGGCGTTTTCGACAGGCGACAACGGCGTTTCGAACAACAACGGCGACGGCGCTTTCGAACGGCAAAGCGCTCAGCAATACGCTCAGCAACTGCATAAAACGCTCAGCAACTGCTGTTTTAACCGTGTTTTCGAACGACAACAGCGCTTTCGAACAACAACGGTGTTTTAACGGTGTTTTCGAACGACAACGGCGTTTCGAACAACAACGGCGACGGCGCTTTCGAACGACAAAGCGCTCAGCAATATTTAACCTCCACTGAGTTCACGAATACAGCTGCAATAACAACTGTATTCCTCCAGGCATATTATCTTCCTATTCTTGGATTTTATTCTATCCCTGGATCTTATCCTACTTCTGAATACTGGATCCTATACCATCGAATTTCGGATATTCTATGCCATACCAAACCCGACAACGAGCTCCATTTCCTAATACCAACGAAGACACCTACCGTACCTTCCAATCTATTCAAACTGCAGCTCGCACCAGATTCAACACGAACACGATGTCCGATGATCATGCAAGCACAAATACTAACGAGGCGAATGATGCATCCACCGATGACGGTGAATTCTTCCCCTCTTTTGACCCCCATGTCACACATATCCTTCGCCACTTCCTCAACATTCATACTGAGGACGGAGATATCATCTGTGACGCGCTTCGTTTTGGCGGCTGTACTACCTGGTCAGAATTCCGGTTCCTCTCTGCCGAACTCATCTCCTGTCTCCAATATCAAGACAACGGGAGACTTGTTTCCATTTCCCGCAGCCATGCCTTTCGTCTCAATACGCTTGCTGCATACATGAATCACCTCACCGATACCATCAGTCCGGATGCCTTCCTGGACTTCGCCAACTACGATTCAGATGCCTTCATTGCCTTTCGCCGCACCCATCGTCCCACACTCTCATCAACACAAACTGCACCAACCCACCAAATGAACACACACGACCAGAATTCCCGAACACAGCCCATCTCCTCTTCCCGTTTTGCCAAAACCGATGAACAACTCAAATACGAGAACTGGATCAAACGATCCCATGATGTCACTGTTTTTGATGTCCTCAAGAATGACACTCGGTTTGAAACCTGGCTCACGGGCTTTCGTGCTCAGCTTGCTGCATATGATTTTGATGTTGATCAGTTCCTTGACCCTGACTGGGATACCTCCACTCTCGACGGCTACCATCACAAACTCTTTCAGAAACAATGCACCTTCTTCTGGGTCCTTGTCCTTCGTGTCCTCAAGTCTGATCTCTCCCTCTCCTGTGTCCAAACCCACACACCCACCATGGACGGGCGGGCTGCTTATTTTGAGTACCTCAAACTCCGTGCATCCACCTTCACCCAAGAGTTTGACATTGCCAAACAGACCCAAACCCTTCAATCCCTCAACCTTGGCTCATGGAAGGAATCCACTGTCAAATTTCTCACTCACTGGTTTGACCAATATGACCTCCTTTGTAAGATGACAGCCCCCAAGTCCCCCATGCAATATCACATGCTTCGGACTCTCCTTCTCAATGCCTGTGCATATGACGCTCACCTCAGTGACCAGTTTTCCAAAGTGCCTCTTCCGTCATCTAGTGACCTTTCCCAAGGCAACGACACTGTTCACATCCTCCAACTCAAAACCACTCTCCTGGCTGAAGCCACCCGTTTGGACTCTCGTGCGACCCTCACTCTACCCACTTCTCGCAGCACCATTCGAGCCAACCTCCACGAAGCCTTCTCATTCCTTGACGCCTCTGAGTTGACTGATGACTTTATGGAAGATGTCCAAACCTATGCCGCTTTCCGTGCATCTCAGCCACGTGCCCAGCCACGTGCCCCTGCTGATCCTAGCACACGCCTCCCGGAATCCTTCTGGAAAAGTCTCACACCTGACGGAATGGCCCTGTGGAGAAAGATGAATCCTGTGGATAAACGCAAATTCATTGCTGTTCTCAATCCCACCAAATTCCCTGACCTTCATTCTTTTTCCTCATCCACTCCAAAACCTGTTGGACGCAAAGCCTATGCACACTCCACCACCGATTTCCATCGTGGCCCATACACTACCCCTGCATATCTCCCAGCTTCTACGACACTTCCTCCTGGTTCTGGTTCCCCTGAATCCTCTAGTGATCCTGCCACTGATGCCTCCGATGCTTTGGTCACTCAGTGGATTGCACGCCAACACGGTACCTCTCCCACTGGCTCATTCCAAGAACTTTCCAGCCGTTCCCCCACTCGAGGCCCCAACGGCAAGCAATCCGGCAATTCCCAACTTCCACTTGCTTCTTCCTTGTCACCTGGTCACCCTGCCCGGCTCCTTGCCGACAACAAACCACGACAACCCACTCAACTTGTTGCCCGCATGGCTGATGGTTCCAGCTCCGTTGTTGCCCGTTTTGACGACCCTGTTGCCTGCCAGTCTGTCACCCGATCTCCTTCAACAACACACCAGCCCCCACAACTGGTCAGCTTGCATCCACCACACCTACTGCTGCAGTCAGGGTCGCTTTTCCACTCCCAACCTTGCCATGATTGATCGTGGTGCCAATGGATGTATCATTGGTAGAGATGCTTCCCTTATTTCTGTTGACGTCCCCAAACGGTTTGTCCATGTCACTGGCATCAACAACCACCAGCTGCAAAACATTCCCATCGCTACTGCTGGTGCTTATTGCCATTCTAACCGTGGTCCTGTCATCCTCATTTTTCATGAATGTGCCTACACTGGGAAACACGACTCTATCATCTCCTCTGCTCAATTGGAAGCCCACCACCTCACCGTTGATGACAAATCCATTAAATCCGGTGGCAAACAAATCATCTCCACTCCTGATGGCTTTGTTTTCCCACTCTCCATCCAACATGGATTACCTTACTTGCGCATGCGTCCATTCACTCAAGCCGAATATGATTCCCTGCCACACGTGATCATGACCTCTGACCAATTCTGGGATCCCTCTCTCCTTGATCAAGACTACCATGCCAGTGACCCATCCTTTGTGTCCTTATACCCTGACACTACATCGGATCTTCCTCATCCTGACATCGACATTACTGGCACCCCTCGCAATCTTCCACCCCGGCCTCTCGATCCCTCCGCCAAGTTTTACACCGACCTCCTTAATTCTGGCTCGAGTGTTCACTTCCACGAGTTCATCCCCGTTCCGAGCATTGACAACGATGGCCCTTCTGTCTCTGCATCTGCTGCCGGCCTGTTTTGGCTTCACGATGCTGACTATTTTCACAGTGAACTTCTCGCTCGCTGCGCCTTCACTGCTCTCCAATCTCTTCTTGAGACACCTGACGATGACGTCTCTTCGTCTGCTGACACCCTCCATGCCACCAATCGGCCTCGCACCTCTGTTGCCACCCCTCATGACTTTGCCGCCTTGAAACCTTTCTTTGCTTGGATTCCCATTGATAGGATCCATGCCACTTTTCAGAACTCCACGCAGTATGGTTCCATGCCCACCAGTCCTGATGGCAACCTCTTCAAACGCTACAAGGCTCCTCAGCCTGCCATGAACGTGCGCCCATTCCATGATGATGTCCTCTCTGATGCCATCTATTGTGATACCCCCTCCATTGATGGCGGTTCCAAAATAGCTCAACTCTTCTTTGGGAGGCTCTCCCACATCATTCACGTCGAACCCATGAAGAATACTGGTGATTTTCTCTCTTGCTTCCAAAATTTCGTTCGCATCTGGGGACGCCCACTTCGCCTGCTTTGTGATTCTGGTAAATACCAGGCCAGCAACCGTGTCCTTGATTACCTTCGCCTCCTTTGGATCCGGCTTTGGCAATCTGAACCCTACTACCAACACCAAAACAAGTTTGAACGGCGTTATCAGACTTTTCTCCGCACTGTCAATCGTGTCATGGATCGAACCGGCACCCCTCCTCACCTATGGTTTCACTGCATGCATTATATTGCTGGCTTACTCAACCATATCTCTGACCCCACTCTCCATGACCGCCAACCCATTTTTGTTGCCACTGGCACTCTCGGTGACATCTCTGCCTACACCGCTTTCTTCTGGTTTGAGCCTGTATACTTCAAAGTAGATGACTCCCCCTTTGGGTCTCCCACCGAACGCTTTGGGCATTTTGTTGGCCTCGCTGATCACGTCGGCAATGCCATGACCTTCAACATTTGGGTCCCTGACACCAACAAGATTGTCCCTCGGAGCAATGTCCGCACTGCCTTAGATGCATCTACTCGCAACCAACGTGCTGGCACTTTCACCGATGATTCCTTCCTCGCCTGGCGTCAGCACCTCAATTCCTCTCACCTACCCACTGCCTCTGGTGACACTCCGTCTCGCACTGCGTGTGATCCCCTTCCTGTCTCACCTGCTTCCTCTTCTGTTTATCGTGCCTCTGACACTTATGCCCAGATTGATGGCAAATGGCAAATTGTTCCAATCAAGCACAACTATGGGGAGATGGGTGATGCACCTTTCCGTCAGGTGGTCTACACCAAAGACAAAACGGGTACTCCACGCCTTGAATCAGATTTTGGTGATCCTGAACTTGCTTATCTTGACACCAGCGTCTCACCAGCTGATCCAAGCCTTGATTACATTCCTGACACCGGTCCATCGAAGGTAGTTCTACTTGACCATGATGGCAATCCTGTATGCAACCAACATGGGGAGCTACAAACAATTGATGCCATCCCTCCTGATGATCTCATTGGACGTTCCTTCCTCATTTCCAATCCCGATGGCACAAGGACCCGAACCACTGTTGTCAACATCCTTGACAAGCTCCAAACGAACCCTGACCTCATCAAATTCAAATGCAACCACGACAATGACACTGTCGATGACGTCATTGCATATAATGACATCATGAATCACATCCATCGTGACGAAACTCAAGAAGATGGCCCATTGTGGGCATTCAGACGCATCCTTGGACACCAAGGTCCATTGACTCACCGACACCCGGACTACAAGGGTAGCCTTTACAACTTATGGGTCGAATGGGAAAACATGGAACGTACTTTTGAACCACTAAACATAATGGCAGCTGATGATCCTGTCACTGTGGCACAATATGGCAAGGAACACAATCTCTTGCAAACCAGAGGCTGGAAAAGACTTCGGCGCATTGTCAAACTGGCCAAACGTACCAAACAGTTGGAGCGCCTCACCAAGCAAGCGAAGCTCAAATCCTTCAACACCAGTCCTAAATACCAATATGGCTTCCAAGTTCCCAACAACCACGATGAAGCTGTACAACTGGACATCAAGAATGGCAACACCAAATGGCAAGATGCCATCAAGCTTGAAATGCAACAACTCCATGACTATGACACCTTTATTGACAACGGACTGTTTGAAGCATCCAACATTCCTTCTGGATATCAACAAATCAAGGTCCACATGATCTTTGCAGTCAAACATGATGGACGTCATAAGGCAAGACTTGTAGCCAATGGAAATCTCACAGATGTGCCACTTGACAGTGTATATGCTGGAGTGGTGTCACTCCGAGGCCTTCGCATGTGCCTGTTTGCGGCTGAACTCAACTCCCTTGATGCCTGGGGCACAGACATTGGCAATGCCTATTTAGAAGCCTTCACTTCTGAAAAAGTCTGCATTAAAGCAGGTCCAGAATTTGGCCCACTCAAAGGTCACATGCTGCTTATCCACAAAGCTCTTTATGGGCTACGCTCATCTGGGAAATGTTTTGGTGATCTCCTCGCTGCATGCCTCATTGAACAAGGTTTTGAACGATCCAAAAATGAAGCCGAAATCTTCATGCGTCCTGGCGTTAACAAACATGGGGAGCCTGTTTATGAATATGTTGCAACCTATGTTGATGATCTCTGTGTGTGCATGTCAGACCCAAACCAATTTCTTGAAGTCCTCCAAGCTGAACCCTACAACTTCAAACTCAAAGGTTCAGGGCCTATGCAATTCCATCTAGGATGTGGTTTCACAAGAGACAAACATGGGATCCTCTGTATGGATCCATCCAAATTCATCTCCAAACTTGAAACCTCTTATCAACAGATGTTTGGCTGCGCACCTAAAACAAGAGCACAGTCTCCACTTGAAGAAAATGACCACCCTGAACTTGACACATCTGACTTCCTTGATGAAGAAGACACCAAGAAATACCAGAGCATGATTGGATCCCTCCAATGGCTTGTCACGATCGGGCGCTTTGATATTCAAACAGCTGTAATGACAATGTCCAGTTTTAGAGCTCAACCAAGACAAGGTCACTTGGAACGTGCAAAACGCATCTACGGTTATGTAACAAAGTTCAAAGGATTCAAGATTCGCTTTCGCACCCAAGCTCCAGAACTCCCAGTTTCTGCCCCTGACAACAAGTCTCACAATTGGTCACTCAGTGTGTATGGTGAATGCAAAGAAGAACTGCCAACTGATGCACCAACACCACTTGGCAAACCTGTTGTCCTCAACCATTTCTATGATGCAAATCTCATGCATGATATCCTCTCTGGGAAAGCTGTCACTGGCATTCTGCATTTTGCAAACAAAACACCAATCATGTGGTTCTCCAAGAAACAATCCACTGTGGAAACTGCAACTTTTGGTGCTGAATTTGTTGCAGCAAGGACATGCATTGAACAGATTGTTGACTTACGCCAATCATTTCGATACATGGGTATCCCTGTCAAGGACACATCATTTGGATGGGGAGATAATGAAAAGCAAGTACTCAGTGCTTCATTTCCTTATGCAAGACTTCACAAGAGACACAATATCCTCACATATCACTATGTTCGAGGCATGATTGCACGAGGCTTCATCAACCTGCAACACATTGTTGGTAAGGACAACTGTGCTGACATTCTCACCAAACATTGGAGTCACAATTCTGTCTATTCCCTGATTAAACCCATCTTCAACTATGAAGGCAACACCGGTGACCTCTTCATTCAAGATTGACGACATTATACCCTGTTGGTAGATTGAACATGACAAAATCAAGGAACAGATGGGGAGTGTTAAATTGTAACCAAAATCGGTTTCGTTTGACAAACCCTTAACCCTACATACATTACATATGAACGCTCACACACTGCGCGTAAAGAAAACAAAATATTTTCTACTGAGTTTACAGTACAAGAAAACAAGCAGCAGCAGCAACCACTCAGTAGAATTAACAAGACAGCAACGTCGAATTCCCGACAAGGTTGTTGTCCTCACATCTTTAGTTTAACTCTGATTTGAATACCTTGATACTTACATCCTGCTCCTTCAGCAGCTTCCTGTAGAACTACAAGCCTAAGATCTAACTGACTGAGCCCATAAGAGGTAGTTAGAATAAATCTGGTTGATCTCGTTCGATCAGCCGTAGTGGTGAATCCGAGACTATCGATAGAACAGACCGGCACCTCAACCGGTTTGCACGCCTTTGCTCTTGCTGTATATCTCCAAGCTTGCCCTGGGATCTATCAGCTTAAACCAGTTTCAGCTACATTTTAACAGTCACCTCTGCTTACTTTCGGCCTGTTTGGTGGGATACCCCCTGTGTTATCTACCATTACCCTCCGACACTGCGATGCCATCATCACCCAGTTGTACCACCTTTTCGATCACCATTCTTGCTTGATTTCATCATCCCCGTTCTTTCCCCTTCAGTTATCTGGGGCGACCTCATGAGATAACTTTGTTGCCAAAGAACTGCTGGATACACTACACCCCTTGCTTGTCCTTACCTGTTACCATGGGGCGTACATCAACTCCCTTACAGCACAACTGGCACACGGGACGTACATCTACTCCCTTACAGAACAACTGCCCACAGCTTGCTAACTTGGGGCGTACATCAATTCCCTTACAGCGCACACGCCTACAGCAAATGCTTAACGAATCCCAGCAACACATCGCAGTCCACACTGCACACGGCAAAGACGTCTTGCTTTGTTTCTCATTTGATCACCACCAGGGCTTGGCTTCCAGCAACCACAATGGCGCCTTCAATCAATACAATCAAACATCCACGACGTTCGGTCGATCCAAACTCAATGAATAATCTCTACGATCGAAGATCGCTACGATCGATTGCTCCAGCCCAATACAATCGATAGCTCTCATCTATCTCCGCTGCAATCCCATTCCCTTTCTGCTCTTCGAAGAACAACAGCACACGGATTCTATACGACCGATTGCTACAATACGCTTGGTTGCTACCATACGCTCGCTCAATACGTTTGACTGCTGCAATACGATCGATTGCTACAATAGCTCGATCAGCTCAATATGATTGCAGCTCAATACGATCGATTGCTACGATAGCTCAATACGATCGATCCATACGATCGATTGATACGATAGCTCCATACAATCGCCAATCGATACGATCCACCCATACGATCGATTGCTACGATAGCTCAATAGGATCGAAGATCAATCGATTGATCCATACGATCAATTGATACGATAGCTCAATACAATCGACGATCAATACGACCGAGATCCATATTATACCTCAACATGATTGAAGCTCACTACGCTACAATAGCCCAATACAATCGAAGCTCAATCCGATCACAGACTGGATACGATCACAGACTGGATACGATCGAAGATGGATACGATTGAAGATGGCTACGATCGACGATGGACACGATCAACGATCCTCCCGCAATTGCTACGACAGCTCACTACGGGCGAAGATCAATCCGTTTGCTTACTACAATACCATCGATAGCTACACTCGATTGCTACGAAGGCTCGATCAGCACAGTATGATTGCCGCTCAATACAATCGATCCATACGATCGATTGCTACGCTAGCTCAAGCTCGAACACCAATGAGATTTGACTGCTCCGATTGCATGATGCGATCGATTGCTTCAATAACTCAACACGACTGACACCCAATGCGATCAAAGCTCAATACGATCGATTGCTACAATAGCTCAACACGTTCGAAGATCAATCCAATCGACGCTCAATCCGCTTGCTTTCATACAACGTCAATTGCTTCTGTCCTTCCCCATTCAGTTATCTGGGGCGATTCAAGAAGATAGCCTTGCTGAAGAACAGCAGCACATTCATTATATGATCACTACAACCGAAGCTTGCTCAGATTGATTGCTATCGAACTGAAGATTGATACGACTGATTGCTACAATACGATTGCTACGATCGATTGATACACCACGATCGATTGATACACTACGATCGATTGCTACGATCGATTACTACAATACGATCGATTGCTACGATCGATTGCGACAAGATCAATACTACGATCGATTGTTACGATCGATTGATACACCACGATTGATTTATACACTACGATCGATTGCTACGATCGATTACTACAATACGATCGATTGATACACTACGATTGATTGACACACTACGATCGATTGACACACTACGATCGATTGATACACTACGATCGATTGATACACTACGATCGATTGATACACTACGATCGATTGATACACTACGATCGATTGATACACTACGATCGATTGACACACTACGATCGATTGACACACTACGATCGATTGACACACTACGATCGATTGATACACTACGATCATTTAATACACTACGATCGATTGATACACTACGATCGATTGATACACTACGATCGATTGATACGATAGCTCAATACGATCGATCCATACGATCGATTGCTACGACAGCTCCATACAATCGCCGATCAATACGATCCATCAAAGAGACCGATTAATCCAATAACTCATAGCTCAATAGGATCGATTGCAATCCGATCAAAGAACAATACGATCGATTGCTACAACATGATCGATTTCTACAATACGATCCATTGCAATACGACCGACGCTCAATGCGATCGCTTGATACAATCACTTGCTACAATCAAGTGATACAATCAATTGATACAATACGATTGACCAATACGATCGATCAATACGATCAGTCAATACGATCAGTCAATACGATCAGTCAATACGATCAATCAATACAATCAATCAATACGACAGCTCAATACGATCGATCGCAATCCGACACAAGAGCAATACGACCAATTGCTACGATCGATTACTACAATACGATCAATTGCAATCCAATACAAGATCAATACGATCGATTGCTATGATTGAATGCTACGCTCGATTGCTACGATCGATTGCTACGCTCGATCGATTGCTACGATTGATTGCTACAATCGATTGCTACAATATGATCCATTGCTCTGATCTGAATCAACAAACATCAAAAGATCAGACTCCTCTGATTATGTGTCACAGTCACCATGTCCATGAATCCAGAGCACGCTCATTTTGCTCCTGCAATCATGGATGGGGCGTATTAAATTGTAACCATGACACCTTTCATACCTGGACCCAATCCAGTCCACAACATGGGGCGCTACTCCAAGATCTGTGAGCTGATATTACCCAACAACATGGGGCGTAACTTAACGCTCCACCAACATGGGGCGTAACTTAACGCTCCAACACCATGGGGCGTAACTTAACGCTCTGTGAAATTACTCATCCACATGGAGCGTATTCCCCTATACGCTATTGCCCATCCTTCATTCAACATGGGGCGCAATTCTTGTGCTATTGCCCATCCTCTTCTCCATTCCTTGTGTGTTACGGTTCTTATGTCCATGAATACAGAGCAAGTTCCTCTTGCTCCTGCAATCATAGATGGGGCGTGTTAAATTGTAACCGTAACACGGTTCATGACTGGATTCAATCCAGTCACACGTTGCATATTATTTTCCATGCGCCTATTGTGCACGGAAATAGTTTTCTACTGGGTTCCAGTACTGCTTGTACAGACACAACAAAATACAGTACTATTTGTACACAAACAGCAAGCAGAACTGTCGTATCTCTGGAAACCAGAAGAAAACGACCGAAGATAGAAGATAGAAATAGTTGTGTTGATAATTTCTGAATTAAGGAATTATGAATGAAATTAGATAAAAGATAAAATAGAATGTTTCTCGTACAACGTCGTGTTGTTTTATCTTTGAGACTAAAACAAACAGACGTAAAGAAGCTCGGAATGGTTTTGAAGAACATAAGGAACATAAAGAACAGTTCTTCAAAGAACCTAAAAGGTCATAGAGAACCTGAGTCGGGACATAGGTCATAGAGAACCTTGAAGTAGATAGAAACATTGTTTTGTTTCTTAAAATATAAATGGTTTGTTTCTTGTATATTTCTTGTGTGTCGTAGTTCTGAGACATACGACATTATCTTTCTTCTCGAGATAGATCTTGAACTTGAAAAGATCTCATGGGGAATGATAAGGCTTGATACGTCTGAGATTGATCCGTTCAATGATGTGTTCATTGCGAAGGAAAGATACAGTGCCATTAGTGTGGACTTGAGTGATGGTGAATGGGCCAATTGCTCTGGAACCAAGCGCATCAGTCTTGTAGTTGAAGATCATGATCTGATCACCAATGTTGTAGTCATGGTGTTTACGACGCTTGTTTTCTCTGAGCGCATTCTGATTAATAACAGATTGGCGTTTGGATCTGAGGAGTTTGATATCAGTGATGATAGGGATTGGAAGGAACATATCACGATGGAAGGCAATAGCTCCAGGTGAAACACCAAATGTTTTATGCACAGTGCATCTGACAGCAAATTGAGCAGAGGCAAAAACATTGTCAATGAGGTCAATAGCTTGTTGCAAATCCTGAGGAGGATTAGCATGAAGTTCAGTGCGCATGGCAGATTTCATAGTATCATGCACACGTTCTAAAACAGCATTCGCTTGAGGATTTTTGACTGTGGTTGGAACAGGCTTGATGTCAAGGTTAATAAGGTGAGATTGAAAATCAACATTGAGGTATTCAGAACCTTGATCAAAAATGCATCTGCTGGGTTTTGGATAGCGAGAAAGCCATGCATCGTTTAATGCATAGATGGACATTTTACCTGAGGGATTCATCTGTGGAGCACGTTTGATTTCAAGGAGGTTAGTGCACATATCCATAATGGTGAAACCATTAAATTCAACATTACCAATATTTGGGATATTGACATTCCAAGGGCCAATGGTGTCAATTGCAATAGTTTCCCAAGGGATGGAGAGTTCTTCACGAGTTGCAAGATGCCCATAAGAAATGTGGGTATTTTTGTGACGTTGACAAGCATCACAAGTCTTGCAATATTGAGCAACAGCATCCTTGAGGCCTGGAGAATAGATGAGCATGGAGATGGTTCTAGTCAAACGTTCAGCGCCTGCATGACCAAGGACATGATGATACCAGTTGATGGTGTCTTGGACAAGCGCTTTTGGAAGGACAATTTTGGTTTGGTTGTTTTTAGAATAAACCTTGAGGTCAGTACCAGCGAAATCTTTGGTAGAATAATGCTTGGTGTTCTGGATGGAGGAATCTGCTGCTTGAGCCTTGGCGAGAGCATCAAAACGCAGAGGATATGCAGGAAGATCTGCAGGGTAATTGATAAAAAGATCAGCAATGGAAAGATCAGAAGTGTCAACCTTGGAGATTGGCTGAATGTTTGGATCTTTGGAATCTTTGGAATCTTGGGAAGGAGAAACAGAAGGCAAACCCTGCTCCTCCTCCAAGGGAAGGCGCGAGAGGGCATCAGCCAGGATGTTATCTTTGCCTTGGATGAACTTGAAAACAGGACTGAAGTCTTCAAGGAGCATGCGCCAGGTCATAATTCTGTTGGAATTGAGATTTTGACGAGTGAGGTTTTCATGGTCAGTGTAAACAAAAATAATTGCACCCCAAAGAATAGTCCGATATTCTTTGAAGACTTCCACAATACAAAGCATTTCTTTGTCAATGGTTGGATATTTGAGCTGAGTGGAAGTGAGTTTCCGGGAGAAACATGCAACAATTTTACCATTTTGAATAATGACAGCACCAATTTGATAATCGGAGGCATCAGTGTAGACATCATAAGGGAGATTAGGATCAGGATATGTGAGGAGAATTTCCTCAGCAATCATGGTTTTGGCAGCTTTGAAGGCAGCGAGCAATTCAGGAGTTGGCTTGACCGGTCCACGGGCCTTTCCAGAGAGGGCAGTGAGAGGAGCCAAAATCTCAGCGCGCTTGCGCCAATGAGCCCGATAGAAATTAATCATGCCAATGAAGGAACGCAGATCAGTGGTGCTTTTTGGAAAAGCCAGTTTCAAAATGGGAGCAATCTTGTTGGGATTTGGAAGAATGCCAGTGGTGGTGATGATATGTCCAAGCCAAGGAGCGCGTTGTTGGAACCAGTGGCATTTGGCAGGCTTAACAGAGAAGTTGTTGGCTTGCAGGATGGACAAAACAGTGGAGACAGTTTTGCAGTGGGATTGAAAGTCGCTGGAGAAGATACCAATGTCATCAATATAGACTTCAACACTGTTGAGGTTGATAAAAAGGGATTCCATACAGCCTTGCGCCCAGCTTGGAGAGTTGAGGAAACCCATTGGAAGTCTCAGCAATCTGAATTTGCCAAAAGGAGTGACAAGCACACAGAGCCAAGTGGAAGGCTCATCCAATTTGAAGGTATGGAATTGCATGCTGACATCAATAAGGGTGACATATTTGAACCCACGGCGGCGATGGAAGATATCTTGGATCTTGGGCAAAGGATAGTGGAGTTTCTTGGTGACTTTGTTAAGTTCACGAAAATCAGAAATGATTCTGCAGGAGCCATCCGGCTTGGGGACAACAAAAGTTGGCATACCCCACTCAGTTGCATAACATCTTTCAAGAATTCCAAGTTTCACTTGGCGAAGGAGTTCAGTTTTAACAGCGTCTTGTTGATGGATAGGGATACTGTAGGGCTGCTTGATATGATATGGTTTTGCACCCGGTTGGAGTTCAATGTGGAATTCCTTGTGGGGGAAAATTCCAAGTTCTCTATGAGAGAGACCTTCAAACAGAGGATGGTGTTTGGAGAGAATCTGAAGCAACTGGGATTGTTGGTCACTGGAAAGATGGGTTTGGTTGGAAACCAGTTCTTGCAAATCAGTTTTCTCATATTTGGTTGCACTATCAACGTAGGATTGAGAGGTTTGCGCGATGTAGGCTTCAGCAATGGAGTAGGGTTCATTGCTGATAATCTTCTGAACCAAGGTTTGATTGGTGAAGTAGGATCGTGGATGGAAGGGCATGTCCTTATCAAACCAAGAGACAAGGGAGGCTTCAAAATCCATTTTGATGGCAAGATTCTTCATAGTGGCACGTCCAATGATCAGATCATAGTACATGTTGTCAACCACAAAACAAGTCAAGTGCTTAACACGCCTGGAATAAGAGAGTTCTGGAAACATAATGTCAGTAAGATAAACATATTCAGCGCATTTAAACTTGCCATTGGGAGTATCCAATCCAATTGGAGATTCAAGGACATGGATGGGAATGTTTGAGGGGATCTGCTTTTTGGAGATTAATTCAAATGTGGAGCCACTATCAAAGAGGGTTTTGAAATAGAATTTGCCGGAGATATCGTTGATGGATTTGCATGTAGTCAATGTAGTGGGAGCCAAATCAGTGCAAGGTTTGGAAATCAGTGGTTCAAAGGGTTCAGGATTTGGATCTGGTGGAGCTGGAGATAGAACAATGGAAGGATCATGTGGATCAGCAGGGGCTGTGAACACTTCAGCAAGAGGTGTATCATCAGCAGTGGATGGTTTAATTGGGAAGCGTTGGAGGTCCTGATGATAATAGGCTTCATCAATTTCAGCGTTGACATGAAAGAGGTCAACCCAAACATCTTCAGGTGGAGAAATAAAGGTGCAAACATGACCATCAACGGAAGAAGGTGGATTGCTGGGAGTTGTCACTGAAGAAGTGCGGGAGCTGTTTGCAGAGCTTGTTGCTGCATTTGCATCAGCTGAAGACCGATTGTTGTTATTGTTGGAAGGACCACGACGCTTGCCATTAGGATTGTCAATATTTTTGAAACATTGACCCCAAGTATGGTTGCTACCAGGATGAATAGGACATGGGTCTGTATCCTTGATTCTGTTGTTGGAATTAGAGTTGGAACTGGCGGGAGAATTCTGTGAGGAATTGTTGTTGTTGTTCGAACGCCGACCGTTGTTGTTGCCAGAACGACGGTTGTTGTTGTTCCGATTTTTACCAGTTTGTCTGTTGGAGGACTTGTTGGAATTGTTGGTGTTGTTGCTGTTGTTGTTGTTCCTACGATTGGCCTTGGTACAATAACGTTCCATTCTTGTGATAATATCAGCAAGAGTGTCATCATAGGGTGAATGATGATCTTCATAGGTGTCTTTCCAATCAGATGGCATGGAATCGTAAATGAGGCTTTTAAAATCATCCTCAGGAATGATGGCATCTGCAGCAGTAGTTGGAGCACCAGGTAACAAAGGAAGCACCACATTGTTATGGTAAGTGACCAAGGAAACAAAGCTGGAAACAGTCATGGAAGTAGTCTTTTTGATCTGAGAAAGGAATCGTTTGTGGTTTCGATAGACGTCATTGTTGTTAGAGAACTTGAACCGAATGAAGGCACGAACGTCGTCGTCAAAATGAGGCACCGTTTCAGTATGTCCAATGATGTTGGTCCTCCACCAAGTCTTATCAGAATAGTTTCGTAGAATGTCTGGGAACTTGGCATATAGTTTTGGGCCTGTTGTCCAACCCATGGCATGACGCGCTTCGGTGAATTCATAAATAGAATGAAGCAATTGTAAGAGAGTGGACGTTGTAGTGATAAAGCTAACCTTTATCTTAGTTGTTTCAGTCTCAGTTTCAGTGGTTATAACACGTTTGTACTCAGCCTTTTCAAGTTCTTCTGGTTCGAAGTCGAACTTAAATGGAAGAGGTGTAATAGAAGACATGGTTGTTGCTGGGTACTGCTGGGTATGTGTAGGTATATATGTGTTGGTATATATAGTATATATATAAGTGAGAAGGTATTGGTGGATACCTTAGACAACTTGTAGTTAAGGGAAGTGGTTGTCAAGTGTTGTCGGAGAACCTTAAGCTTGTTTGCTTAAGTATAAAAAATAAACTTAAAAATAAATGACCGAAGGAATGACCGAAGGTATGAATGACCGAAGGTATGGATGATCGAAGGTTGGTATGATGTTGGTAACCTTAACCTTGGAAGGTATGGTATGGTACGTGTTGAGGTACCGTAAGGTTAAATGGTATGAGTAGGTTAATTATCCGGATGAAGATAGGTTAAGAATTATAATCAATTCAAAGAATTGACAATGGTGGTCGTCGTATTAATCGACTGTAATTACAGTGTCGTATCTCTGGAAACCAGAAGAAAACGACCGAAGATAGAAGATAGAAATAGTTGTGTTGATAATTTCTGAATTAAGGAATTATGAATGAAATTAGATAAAAGATAAAATAGAATGTTTCTCGTACAACGTCGTGTTGTTTTATCTTTGAGACTAAAACAAACAGACGTAAAGAAGCTCGGAATGGTTTTGAAGAACATAAGGAACATAAAGAACAGTTCTTCAAAGAACCTAAAAGGTCATAGAGAACCTGAGTCGGGACATAGGTCATAGAGAACCTTGAAGTAGATAGAAACATTGTTTTGTTTCTTAAAATATAAATGGTTTGTTTCTTGTATATTTCTTGTGTGTCGTAGTTCTGAGACATACGACAAGAACACCCGGTAGCACTAACAAGACAGCAACGTCGAATCCTCGACAAGCTTGCTGTCCTCACATCTTTAGTTTAACTCTGATTTGAATACCTTGATACTTACATCCTGCTTCTTCAGCAGCTTCTTGTAGAACTACAAGCCTAAGATCTAACTGACTGAGCCCACAGGTAGTAGTTAGAATAGATCTGGTCGATTCGTTCGATCGTAGTGGTGAATCCGAGACTATCGATAGAACAGACCGGCACCTCAACCGGTTTGCTGCTCCTGCTGTATATCTCCAAGCCTGCCTTAGGACCTATCAGCTTAAACCCTGTTTCAGCTACATTTTAACACCCAGTGGATTGCACGTCAACATGGTACCACTCCCACTGGCTCCTTCCAGGAACTTTCCAACCGTCTCAACACTCGAGGCTCCACCAGCAAGCCCCCCTGCAATTCCCAACTTCCACTTGCTTCTTCCATGTCACCTGGTCACCCTGCCCGGCTCCTTGCTGACAACAAGCCCAAACCACCCACTCAACTTGTTGCTCGCATGGCTGATGGTTCCAGCTCAGTTGTTGCTCGCTTTGATGACCCCGTTGCTTGCCAGTCTGTCACCCACCTACTCCAGCAACACACCAGCCCCCACAACTGGTCGGCTTGTCTCCACAACACATACTGCTGCAGTCAGGGTCGCTTTTCCACTCCCAACCTTGCAATGATTGATCGTGGTGCTAACGGTTGTATCATTGGTCGCGATGCTTCCCTTATCTCTGTTGACGTACCCAAACGGTTTGTAAATGTCACTGGCATCAACAACCACCAAATGCAAAACATTCCCATTGCTACTGCTGGTGCTTACTGTCACTCTAACCGTGGTCCTGTCATCCTCATTTTTCATGAATGTGCCTACACTGGGAAACATGACTCCATCATCTCCTCTGCTCAATTGGAAGCTCACCACCTCATCGTTGATGACAAATCAATTAAATCCGGTGGCAAACAAATCATCTCCACTCCTGATGGCTTTGTTTTCCCACTTTCCATCCAACATGGATTACCATACCTACGCATGCGAAAATTCACCCAAGCCGAATATGATTCCCTACCACATGTGATCATGACCTCTGACCAATTCTGGGATCCTACTCTCCTTGATCAAGACTACCATGCCAGTGATCCATCGTTTGTGTCCTTATACCCTGACACTGCAACGGATCTTCCTCATCCTGACATCGACATTACAGGCAACCCTCGCAATCTCAAACCCCGGCCCCTCGATCCCTCCACCCAGTTCCACACCGACCTCCTTAATTCTGGCTCTAGTGTTCACTTCCACGAGTTTGTTCCCGTCCCGAGCATTGACAACGATGGCCCTTCTGTCTCTGCATCTGCTGCCGGCCTGTTTTGGCTTCATGATGCTGACTATTTCCACAGTGAACTTCTCGCTCGCTGCGCCTTCACTGCTTTCCAATCTCTTCTTGAGCCACCTGACGATGACGTCTCTTCCTCTGATGACACTCTCCATGCCACCAATCGGCCTTGCACCTCTGCTGCCACCTCTCATGACTTTGCCGCCCTGAAACCTTTCTTTGCTTGGATTCCCATTGACAGGATCCATGCCACCTTTCAAAACTCCACTCAGTATGGTTCCATGCCCAACAGCCCTGATGGCAACCTCTTCAAGCGCTATAACACTCCTCAGCCTGCCATGAATGTGCGCCCCTTCCATGATGATGTCCTCTCCGACGCCATCTATTGTGATACCCCCTCCATCGATGGTGGTTCCAAAATGGCTCAACTCTTCTTTGGTCGGCTCTCACACATCATTCACGTCGAACCCATGAAGACCACTGGTGATTTTCTCTCTTGCTTTCAGAATTTCGTTCGCACCTGGGGACGCCCACTTCGCCTGCTTTGTGACTCTGGCAAATACCAGGCCAGCAACCGTGTCCTTGATTACCTTCGCCTCCTTTGGATTCGGCTCTGGCAATCTGAACCTTACTACCAACACCAAAACAAGTTTGAACGGCGTTATCAGACTTTTCTCCGAACTGTCAATCGTGTCATGAACCGAACTGGAACTCCCCCTCACCTATGGTTTCACTGCATGCAATATATTGCTGGCTTACTCAACCATATCTCTGACCCCACTCTCCATGATCGTCAACCCATTTTTGTTGCCACTGGCACTCTCGGTGACATCTCTGCCTACACCGCTTTCTTTTGGTTTGAGCCTGTCTATTTCAAAGTGGATGACTCCCCTTTCGGGTCTCCCACCGAACGCTTTGGGCATTTTGTTGGCCTCGCTGATCACGTTGGTCATGCCATGACATTCCACATTTGGGTCCCTGACACCAACAAGATTGTCCCTCGGAGTAATGTTCGCACCGCTTTGGATGCCTCCACTCGCAACCAACGTGCTGGCACTTTCACCGATGATGCCTTCCTCGCCTGGCACCAGCACCTCAAATCCTTTGACCCACCCGTTGCCTCTGGTGACACACCGTCTCGCCTTCGCTCTGATCCCCTGCCTGTCTCACCTGCTTCCTCTCCTGTTTTTCGTGCCTCTGACACCTATGCCCAGATTGATGGCAAATGGCAAATTGTTCCACTCAAGCACAACTATGGGGAGATGGATGATGCACCTTTTTGTCAGGTGGTTTACTCCAAAGACAAAACTGGTACTCCACAGCTCGAATCTGATTTTGGCGATCCTGAACTTGCATACCTTGACACAAGCGTTTCTCCTGCCGATCCAAGCCTTGATTACATTCCTGACACCGGTCCATCGAAGGTAGTTCTACTTGACCATGATGGCAATCCTGTATGCAACCAACATGGGGAGCTACAAACAATTGATGCCATCCCTCCCGATGATCTAATTGGACGTTCTTTTCTCATTTCCAACCCCGATGGCACAAGGACCCGAACCACTGTTGTCAACATCCTTGACAAGCTCCAAACGAACCCTGACCTCATCAAGTTCAAATGCAATCATGATAATGACACTGTTGATGACATCATTGCATACAACGACATCATGAATTACATCCACCATGATGAAACTCAAGAAGATGGCCCATTGTGGGCATTCCGACGCATCCTTGGACACCAAGGTCCATTGACTCACCGACACCCGGACTACAAGGGTAGCCTTTACAACTTATGGGTTGAATGGGAAAACATGGAACGTACCTTTGAACCACTCAACATAATGGCAGCTGATGACCCTGTCACCACTGTGGCACAATATGGTAAGGAACACAATCTCTTACAGACCAGAGGCTGGAAAAGACTTCGGCGCATTGTCAAACTGGCCAAACGTACCAAACAGTTGGAGCGCCTCACCAAACAAGCGAAGCTCAAGTCCTTCAACACCAGTCCCAAATACCAATATGGTTTTCAAGTACCCAACAACCATGACGAAGCTGTACAACTGGACATCAAGAATGGCAACACCAAATGGCAAGATGCCATCAAGCTTGAAATGCAACAACTCCATGACTATGACACC
This sequence comes from Pseudo-nitzschia pungens, assembly GCA_037355855.1. Lineage (NCBI taxonomy): Eukaryota > Bacillariophyta > Bacillariophyceae > Bacillariales > Bacillariaceae > Pseudo-nitzschia > Pseudo-nitzschia pungens. Next base: position 1,881,156 of record CM074764.1, on the reverse strand, counting down.
TTTATTGACAACGGACTGTTTGAAGCATCCAACATTCCTTCTGGATATCAACAAATCAAGGTCCACATGATCTTTGCCGTCAAACACGATGGACGCCACAAGGCCAGACTTGTAGCCAATGGCAATCTCACAGATGTGCCACTTGACAGTGTGTATGCTGGCGTGGTGTCACTTCGGGGCCTTCGCATGTGCCTGTTTGCAGCTGAACTCAACTCCCTTGATGCATGGGGCACAGACATCAGCAATGCCTATTTAGAAGCCCTCACTTCTGAAAAGGTCTGCATTAAAGCAGGTCCAGAGTTTGGTCCACTCAAAGGTCACATGCTGCTTATCCACAAAGCTCTTTATGGCCTACGCTCCTCCTCTGGGAAATGTTTTGGTGATCTCCTCGCTGCATGCCTCATTGAACAAGGTTTTGAACAGTCCAAGAATGAAGCTGAAATCTTCATGCGTCCTGGCGTTAACAAACATGGGGAGCCTGTTTATGAATATGTTGCAACCTATGTTGATGATCTTTGTGTGTGCATGTCAGATCCAAACCAATTTCTTGAAGTCCTCCAAGCTGAACCCTACAACTTCAAACTCAAAGGTTCAGGGCCTATGCAATTCCATCTTGGATGTGGTTTCACAAGAGACAAACATGGGATCCTCTGTATGGATCCATCCAAATTCATCTCCAAACTTGAAACCTCCTATCAACAGATGTTTGGCTGCGCACCTAAAACAAGAGCACAGTCTCCACTTGAAGAAAATGACCATCCTGAACTTATGACCATCCTGAACTTGACACATCTGACCTCCTTGATGAAGAAGACACCAAGAAATACCAAAGTATGATTGAATCTCTCCAATGGCTTGTCACGATTGGGCGCTTTGATATTCAAACAGCGGTGATGACAATGTCCAGTTTTAGAGCTCAACCAAGACAAGGTCACTTGGAACGTGCAAAACGCATCTACGGTTATGTAACAAAGTTCAAAGGATTCAAAATTCGCTTTCGCACCCAAGCTCCAGAACTCCCAGTTTCTGCCCCTGACAACAAGTCTCACAATTGGTCACTCAGTGTGTATGGTGAATGCAAGGAAGAACTGCCAGCTGATGCACCAACACCACTTGGCAAACCTGTTGTCCTCAACCATTTCTATGATGCCAACCTCATGCATGACATCCTGTCTGGGAAAGCTGTCACTGGCATTCTGCATTTTGCAAACAAAACACCAATCATGTGGTTCTCCAAGAAACAATCCACTGTGGAAACTGCAACTTTTGGTGCTGAATTTGTTGCAGCAAGGACGTGCATTGAACAGATTCTAGATTTGCGCCAATCTTTTCGATACATGGGTATCCCTGTGAAAGACACATCATTTGGATGGGGAGACAACGAAAAGCAAGTGCTCAGTGCTTCCTTTCCTTATGCAAGACTCCACAAGAGGCACAATATCCTCACATACCACTATGTCTGAGGCATGATTGCAAGAGGATTTATCAATCTGCAACACATTGTTGGTAAGAACAACTGTGCTGACATCCTCACCAAACACTGGAGTCACAATTCTGTCTATTCCCTGATTAAACCCATCTTCAACTATGAAGGCAACACCGGTGATCTCTTCATTCAAGATTGATGACATCATCCCCTGTTGGTAGATTGAACATGGCAAAACCAGGGAACAGATGGGGAGTGTTAAATTGTAACCAAAATCGGTTGACGTTTGACAAACCCTTAACCCTACATATATTACATATGAACGCTCACCGCGCGAAAAGAAAATAAATAATTTTCTACTGGGTTCTCAGTACAAGAAAACACAAGCAGCAGCAGAACCACCCAGTAGAATTAACAAAACAGCAACATCGAATCCCCGACAAGTTGCTGTCCTCACTTCTTTAGTTAAACTCTGATTTGAATACCTTGATACTTACATCCTGCTCCTGAGCAGCTCCCTGTAGAACTACAAGCCTAAGATCTAACTGACTGAGCCCAAAAGAGGTAGTTAGAATAGATCTGGTTGATCTCGTTCGATCAGCCGTAGTGGTGAATCCGAGACTATCGATAGAACAGACCGGCACCTCAACCGGTTTGCGCGCCTTTGCTCTTGCTGTATATCTCCAAGCCTGCCCTGGGATCTATCAGCCTAAACCAGTTTCAGCTACATTTTAACACCTTCCTCCTTATAGACATGGGGGATCCTCTTCTGGTTCTCCCTGATATTGCTCTTGTGGATACTCTTCTGTTTCCTTGCTTGGATTGCTTCCCAATCCACCGGGAAATTCACAGGCATGAACATGTCCCTTCCAAACACCAGTTGTGCTCGGGAGTACCCCAGGGTGGTGTGGATGGCGCTTCTGATAGCATATGCTGCCTTGGTAGTGAATTCCTTGAAGGGGTCCTTCTCGTGGAGGTCTCTTTGTTCCAGGTTGAAAGACAATAGGCAGTCCTTCAAGACCTGGTGTATCCTTTCCAACACTGAGTTGGATCGTGGGTTCCAAGCCCCACTGGGCTTTCGCTTCATCCCCATGTTGTCACAGAGCTCTTGGAACTCTGCTTTGAACTCACTTCCACCATCAAATCCGATTTCTTTTGGTCGAGGATATCTTGCTAGCCAGGTACTGTCCAACAATCGTTGAGTTTCTGCTGCATTTGGTGAGTCCTTCAGGTGAGCCAGTTCAAACCATCCGGTCACTGGATCCACCATGGTGAGAACATGGATGTGGTAGTCTTTACCATTTTTGTTGTGGACAGTTGCAGGTCCCCAGAGGTCTACATTGACCCTCTGCCATTTGGTAACCTCAACTGCTTTCTCCGGTAGTAGTCCATACTTCTTCCGGCCACTCTTTTTAAACATCTGGCACGTGTGGCAGTGTTTACAGAGGTCCTGGACATCCTTTCGTAGGCCTTTCCAGGTGAACACTGAGCGAATGCTCTGTTCCATTCTCTTTTCTCCGGGATGGACCAGCATGGTGTGGTACCATTCCATAACTCTTTCCTTGAGTCTGTCGGGAATCAGAATTTTCCCTTCTTTGTGGATTAGACTGTAACCTTCCACATTTTTGGTGGTTAGGCGTTTGTCTTTTTCCAGAGCACTCGTGATTTCAGTGTCCTTCTGCTGGTAGAACTGAATCATGTCCGGGGCAAGTGGGAATGCACTATTGCCCTGGAATTCTTCCAGCGCTTCTTCTCCAAGTGGGAATAGGAGTTGCCGGAGGTGCTCTTCCTCGTCTGCGTAGGTGAGGGGCTTATTTGGTGGTAGCCATTCCACTGTGTCTGCTGGGTCATCAGTGATGTCCAGTCGAGACAGTGCGTCTGCTGCATCATTGTCCTTGCCAGCAACATGCTTGACTACTGGGTGGAACTCCTCCATGAGGAGTCTCCACCGGACCATCCTTTGGGTGGGCATCTGCTGATAGAGCAAGTTAAGGTGGTCTGTGTGCATAATCACATCTTGTCCTCGTAGGATTCCTTCGAACGCTTTGAGCCCTTCCACTATTCCAAGGAAGTTCTTTCTCTCCTACAGTGTAGTTGAGCTGCGCTGAGTTCAGTTTCCTTGTGTAGAATCCAAGGGGTTTGCCATCTTGGCATACAGTTGCTCCCAGTTCCCTGTCACTGGCGTCTGAGTAGAGATGAAATGGTTTTGTAAAGTCTGGGAATGCAAGCTTGGCTTCCTCTGCGAGCATCCGCTTTGCCTCCATGAAAGCTTTCTGCTCTGCTGGACCCCAGTACCAGTTCATTTTGCCCTTTTTCCCTGCTAGTTTGTTTAGGGGGGCTAGGATGTGGGAGCGCCGCTTCCACATATCCCTGTAGAAATTCACCATCCCAAGGAACATCTTGAGTTGCTTGATGTTCTTGGGGGCTTCCAGGCGCTTCATCGCCTCCAGCTTCTTTGGCTGGGGTTGAATGCCCTCTGTTGTTAATAGAATCTCCCAGATATTCCACTTCTTTTTGCATGAAAAAGGATTTTCTTAGGTTGGCTTGAAAGCCGGCGTCATCTAGTCTTTGTAGGACTGTGTCGATTTTGTTGAGATGATCCTGTTCTGATTCCCCCTCTCGCTGGATGATTAGAATATCACCGATGTAGACCAGGACATAGTCCAGGTCGCCGAGTAGGTTCATCATGACTGACTGGAAGATATCAGGTGCACATGCAATTCCCATTGCCAATCTCTTGTAGGCATATTTTCCCCATGGCAGGATGGTAGAACAGATCTTCTGGCTCTCCTTGCAGATGGGGATGGTGTAGTAACCCTGGGACAAGTCCAGTGCTGTGGCAGACTTGAACTTCTGTAGTCTCTGGATTGTTTCCCCTATTCTTGGTGGTAGTGGGAATGGTTTCCTCTGGATGGCTGCATTCATTTTTTCGGAAGTCCGTAAGGACCCGAATATTGCCTGTTTTCTTTGGTTGACAGAATGTGGGCGAATGCCCATGGTGAGTCATCGTCGTGGGGAAGTTTCTCCAGGACTCCAATATCACAGAGTCTGTCGATTTCTTTTCGAAGGGCTTGTTCAAAGGCATGGGGCACAGAGTAGTACCTCTGCCGGACCGGTTTGACCCCTGGTTGGAGTTCAATGGACACCGGTTCTATGTTTTTGAGCAGTCCCAGCCCTCCGCCAAAGAGAGTAGGGAACTTCTTCAATGTTCGCTTCAGGGCTTCCTTGGACGCGTCTGTAATCTCCAGGTCATTGACCATAGCGTCAATATCGACCTTGGAGTAGTCTGCATCCAAGATTTTGGATTGCCTTTCTTCCTCCTGTTGGAGGATTGGACTTTGGGTGTTGGCAAAGAATACTGCATCACATTTGTCCGGGTCAGCGAGCTCCCCCATTCCATTCATGGGGATGGAGTCACCCTGCCACTCAATTGTACGGGAACTGTATTTTATATCCAGTCCTAGTTGCGCCATCAGGTCTGATCCTATGATCATGTCATAGGGCACGTCCTCGTGGTGATGGTATTCATCCACTTGGAAGGTCCATTTGATGGTCTTGGAGTTTGAAAATTCTATCAGCCTTAGTCCCACTGAAGCCACAGACTTGGTTCGAAACTTGCCCCCGTACGTGTTGTAGGTTGTTAAATTGTAACCAAAATCGGTTTCCGCTTGACAAACCCTTAACCCTACATACATTACATATGAACGCACATCACATCACACTGCGCGAAAAGAAAACAAAATAATTTTCTACTGGGTTTTCAGTACAAGAAAACAAGCAGCAGCAGCAGCAACCACTCGTCAGTAGAATTAACAAGACAGCAACGTCGATGTCCCGACAAGGTTGTTGTCCCCACATCTTTAGTTTAACTCTGATTTGAATACCTTGATACTTACATCCTGCTCCTTGAGCAGCTCCCTGTAGAACTACAAGCCTAAGGTCTAACTGACTGAGCCCACAGGTAGTTAGAATAGACCTGGTCGATTCGTTTGATTGTAGTGGTGAATCCGAGACTATCGATAGAACAGACCGGCACCTCAACCGGTTTGCATGCCTTTGGTGCTCCTGCTGTATATCTCCAAGCTTGCCTTAGGACCTATCAGCTTAAACCCTGTTTCAGCTACATTTTAACATAGGTGACAGATCTCTGGTCTCGGTTCGTTAGTTGACTTCGGTTGACAAAGTGCCTTAAGATAATGGATTTGGAGCAACCGGAGTCTAGTAGGCCCCAGAGCATCCTTCCCCTTCCTTTGTGGTCCAATACCTCCACACAGACGTCCGCAAATCGGTTGATTATGTGAGGCCCGGTGTGGATGGTATCAGCCATTCAGTTGTGGGATCCTTTCTTCTTGAAGGTCTTTCTGTACTTTCTTTGGTACTCCTTGAGTTCTCGTTCAGAGATATCGATCTCATCATCTGAAACCTCATGGTCAGCTTGGGCCGTGGCCAGCACATATGAGTACTCGTGGTAAGTGCTCTTTGAGCAAGTTGATGGTCTCCCGGTCAAATTTCCCCTTCTTGGAGGGTCCGCCGGTTAACTTCCAGCATTTGCCGGCATGGATCTTGCCACAGGTTTTGCATAGTTGTTTGTTGCTGTTGTCCATAGGGCACTTCTTTTTGCCAGGGGACTTTCCTCCGTGGTGTCCTCCCCCAGAAGTGGCCTTGGAGTTCTTCTTGGTGCCACCATTCTTCTTCTCCAGTTTGTTGATGCGCTTCTGGAGGTCTTCCTCCTTCCGGATGGTGGTTTCCAGGTTTTCGAGCTTGTCGATGGTGGTGTTAAAGGAGTGGGCGTATAGGTCCCACCCTATGTGTTCCAATTTCTCTCGTTGGGAGTGTGTCATGTTGGAATCCAACATTTCCTTCATTTCTGCCGGTGTGAAACTGGTTGGTGGTTCCATTTGGTCGCTGCTGCCGCATTCCCAGAGACATTCTGGGAGGTAGCTCTGTAGTTCAGCCATTCCGTTGGCCCAGGCTCGGATGCCATATTTGAGTTCCACTCGCATCCCTCGCATGAATCTGCGGAGGATGATATACGAACGTTTTCCGTTCTGGTCATTGCCAAAGATTTTGAGCTTGAGGACATGCATGCATTCCTCCATGACATCCTTCTTGTACTCCTCAGATTGGTAGTACTGGGTAAGAGCGTTTGGTACGCTTTTCTTTGCTGGGATTGGAGCCAGTTCCTCTGGCTCTGTTTCCTCATCCGAGTTTGCCGTTGTAACATGATAATGTTACGATCCTACGATAGTCTCTAAATGATTATTGGGTTTGGTTTTGTCGGCGTTGGGAGTGGATCTCTCCTTTGCTGCCTCCTTGGGGTGTCCCAGCAGGAGGTTCGTCGGCGCTTTGCCTGATCGATAAGAGTATGCTGGCTTGATCGCATTTTTCGATTTCCTGGATCTTTTTCTGTACCAGTTTGTTGTTGTGTATCTTGTGTTTCGGTTCGGCGTAGTAGGACCGGCCGAGTGTTCTCTGGACAAGGGATAGCGCCTCGTTGGCAAGGATCCTCTGTAGGACATCCAGTTTCTGGTCTCCTTGGAGTTTGTCATTGCCAGCAATTTTCTGGTCAAAGTCTCTCTTCCAGATGAGGAAGAGTTCTGGTCTTTCAGTGCCATTGAGGACCTTCAGGTAGTCGCTGAACGCAACGCCGCCCTTCTCACTGTATACGCTCATCTTCACGGTGGTGGCATCTTCCGGCCAATCCTTTCGTGTGAAGTTGAAGGGTTTCAGTTTGGTTCCTTTGGACGCCATGGTGGGTTAATCAGTTTTTTACTAAGTTTAATTTAGTTACACTATTTGTTATCTTGTTGTTTTGCGCTGAACTGAGCAAGAATGATTGCTCCAGTTCTTCCAGTTTTTTGCTCTGGATTAGGTTGCTCTCATGATAACTCGTGTTATAACTGATCTTTCCCCTGGTTTGTCCAGTGGTGGGAGCTGTTTCTCTCTTTAGCTCCCGGGAATCCTGTGGTTCCCCAGAGTTGTTTCTGTTTTTTATTTCGTGGGATTCAATTCACGTGGTTCTCCGGCGTTGCTTCTCCATTAAGCAGTCACCGGGCCGGTCCCACTTCCCGTTTTCCCGTGGGATTAGTGGTGTTTGGATATTTATTATATATATTTTGGTTTTGGTTGGCATACCCTCTTCGGTCTGTCGATCCACTCAGTGTTGGTCCAATTAGTCCACTCACTGGATTATGCGTCACTTTTTCAGCGTGTCTTTTCGAATTTTTCGATTATTTTCTGCTGTCAACCATGGTCCTGTTTAGGTCCTTGGGTGTCTCTGTTGCTGCTGTTGCTCCCTTATACCGGTGCTAAAAGTTGCTGGGGTCGGTCTTCCTGGTGCTGCAGACACCGGATATCCTTCTCCCTGTTTTGCTTCTCTGCGCCTCCATTTTTCTGGCGGTCTTTCGGCCTCGTCGGTCCCTGGGCCGATCGGTTCCTTTCTGCTCATGGTCATCAGCGCTCAGCTTGATTTTAAAATCATGCCATACCCCGGGTCTACTAGTGATTAGAATAGTAGTGATATGCAAATAGTGAGCTCTATCGATTAGTCTATTTGCTACAGTTCCAGCAGCCTCTAAATCTGCGATCCATCGGCTCGCTGATCTTTTTATCCTTATCCTTAATTCAGTCCCAAACGGACTCGTGACTGTATTCCGGTGCACGGCATATACTACTAGTCTGTCTACAATCTTTTTATACTCCTAGTCTATTAACTGTTTTTATACCCTTCCTCTTAACGTTAATACCCTGCCTCCAAAGGTCAGTTTTTATGACCCATTGTTAAACCCCGATTTAGAAAAAATGATAGTTTGGATGTCACATCTGCTATTTGATGCATATTTCCTCCAGTACTGCCATTTTTTAGTAGAAAATATACAAAATGATTTATGTAAGCCCTCTAATAGGATAGATATGTATCATAGTTACATACCTCAGCTCTTAAGAGACGAATACCATGTCAGAAGATCTACAAGATGCTAACTGATAAACCGAGCTGTAGTGGGCTAAGGGGGGGACTGAACAGGATGCCAAGCAGGATGCTGGGCCACTTCAGTAGAATTTGTACCAGATCTACATTGTGTTACTAACTGTTTTGCTTGCTGTTTTGCTTTGCTTGGATGTACATTATTTTTTTTTCCCATTTTTTTTCCCATTATCTATGCTTGTAATTACAATTTTTGCAATGGGACTTCGACCATCCATGCAATATTCTTGGTTTTTAAAAATAATACTGTAGTAGTGGTTGAATTATATTACTGTACGTATTCATGATTATTATTCATGCTAGGAACCCATCCCCCCACTCCAAAAGAGTTGCGGTAGTGTAATGTAATATATAGCGTAGCATTCCATGGATGGATGGATGGATTCATTCGTACTTGGTGTTCACAAACCTACAAAGCTAGCTCGATTATTATTATTTCACATTGTACGTACTACTCGTACTGTACCGTATTTGCACGACGATGCTTATTTCACCGGACCAGACTGCATTCATGGATGAATGGATGGATGAATGGTGGAATTCACACGTTCTTCCACAAACAATATTCGGGACTTGGTGGTTTGGTTTTCGTTCATGGTTTCGTTTTTGGATTTGGTTTCGTTTCGTTTCCTAGAAGTAGTAGTAGTTCGTTCGTTCGTCCGTTACTAGTGCCTGTCCAGGGGCGTGCAAATGTAATGCCACTTCATGAGCAGCTCCTTGACGCGGCCGACCGACACCATCGGGTCCTCCTTTTGGTGCGCCAGCAGCAAATGCAGCCAGTCGTCGGCCTGGTCCTCGCTGGACTTGGGCTTTCCGACCGTCATTTGTTCGTAGGCCGCCTCGGGGACCGGGCACGTTGTGAAGAAGCACGGGACGGCGTATCGGGTTCCCGACGTGATCTTTTCGACCTCGTGCATGTTTTCCCATCCCGACGAGAAAATCACGGCGGCGCCCCGCGTGGGGTTGTACGGGGTGAGTTTTCGGCCGGCCCGGCGGATTTCGTCCTCGAGTGAGGCGTAGTAGTCCTCCTCGCTGTTGCCGGTGGAGGCAATCTTGGAGGACGAACCGTCATCGTTGTCATCGTTGTCGTCGTCGTCCTCATCCGTGGCGGGATCGTTAAAGACAAAGCTCCCCCCCTCGAAATCGACGCCGTGCGTGCTCAGATACAAAACGCACGAGTAGTGGTACCCGTCGTGGGTCGCCTCGTCGGTGTGGAGGATGACAAAGTCTCCCTCCCCGCCCCCGCCGCCCTGCTGGGTGGTCCCGGCCACGTACTTGCGCGAGTAGGCCTGGAGGGGCAGGATCGTCCCCAGATCCAGGCCGTATTCGTGCGCGATGGTCCGGCGGACCCGCTCGATCAATCGCATGAATTGCAGGATGGTCGCCGCCGACACCCGCTCGACGTCGTTGAAGGTAAACGACGAGAGCTCGGGGAAGGTGTTTAGATCGGACTCGGCGTCGCTGGCAAAGGTCGGAAAGATGTTGCGGCTGCAGGCGTCGCAGCACGTCCCGCCCTCGCAGCGGCGGCCCTCGGTGAGGGGCAGATTCTTGTGGTCGCCGTCGTCGAAGATGTAGTTCATCTTGCGGGCGGCCCCGGCCAGTCCCGTCGAGTCGTCGGGCTGCATGCACGTCACGTTGGTGGTCTGTTTCTCGCGCTGCAGCAACAATTCCAGATCGGCGTCGAAGATTTTGTGGAGCATGCGCGGGACGGAACCCGGCAACGCCTTGTCCTCGGCCTCGCAACGATCGACCGTGTTGACGACCGACCAAAAGGCGGCCTCGACCGTCTCGTCGTCCATGGAAACGCCCGAGTTCTGCATCATGGTTTCGAGGGCGTCGACGTCCATCTGGCCAATGAGGGAGCGCATGGCCAGCTGCTGATTGGCGTGGTCGGTGTCGCTGTCGGAAGACGGGCTCTCGAGAACCGAGCTTGCTGCTGCTGATGACGTTGATGATGACGTTGATGATGTTTCCTCCTCGAAATCTTCGAGCTCGCCGAGGAGGGCGTCGCAGGCCATGACCACCGAGGTGGTTTCGGCAAAGGAGAGGCTTCCTTCCCGAAGTCGTTTCTCGAGTGCCTCTCGAACGACGTCCGTGATCTCGACTTCCTTGGCTTGCGAAAACAGGGCCGGGTTTCGTTGGTGGCGCTGGTGTGGTTGGAAAGCATCTCGGTTCGGAACGACAAATGCCGATGACAAGTGCGTAACGGACGACACCAAGAGCAGCAGCAGAAAAAATAATGGAAGCGTCTTTAACATGGTTTGAATGAGATGGGATGCGATTCGATGCGGATGATGATGATAATGATGTGTGTCTACTGATGCGTTACTGGATGCAAAGAGAACGACAGGAAACGAACCCAATACTGGTAAGGTTACCCTGATCTGTTCTGTTCTGTTCTATTCAGATGGGTGGAACTAACGCAATAAACCTTACCGTGCTGTGGGACAACGGTAAGGTAGTTACTTGTACCAGTGTGATGTACGGTAGCCAACTAGATACAGAGTGTTGGTGACTTCCAAAAAACGTACGTACCGGTACAAAACTCCTAAGGTTTACCTTTCTCGAATGATTGCCGATACGGATAACGGAGGAAGAATCATCAATCAACCATCATCGGGAAGTCGTCAAACGTTGATGGATGGATTGTATCGTATCTTACTGTACGTAGTACGTACGTTTGTGGTTTTCTTCTTTGACCACGTTGCGTTGAAGGAGGGGCCCCCCGGAACGGTGCCAATTACCGGTACCGGTAAGATCTTACGAGTACGGAACTGGAAAAACATTTACCCACTAAGGTTACTAGCGTAAGGTTACGGTACGGTACGAGGTGCACGTAACCTTACAAGAAACTTACTCGTATGCGCGCGAATTCTTGGCCGTCCGGGGGTTGTGCGAGGACTCGAAAAAAAAATCGACTGACAGGGCCGTCCGGGGGGGGGTTCGTCGAATACAACATCATGGCACACCTTTTTTCGGTCTAATCCACACTTCCTACCCACACTTTTACACTACATACAGCACCCATATTACATATGAACATATATACGCCAGATCCCAGGTCGTACCGTAAGGTTAACTGTTAACTTACCGCACTGTTTCTACAACGTCAAGGTTCTTCATGACCAATGACCTATGTCCATGACTCCTTAGGTTCTTTATGACATTAACAAGTTTTCTCTATGCCAGAGATACGACAAGCACCTCCAGTATCGTAGCACCTCTCCGGCTTCTTCCTCTCACACCGGTGATCAAAAACACTTGTACCTCGACTTGCACCTCTGTGAACACTGCTGCAAAAGACTGCTCCCCTCTTAATGTTAAAATGTAGCTGAAACTGGTTTAAGCTGATAGATCCCAGGGCAAGCTTGGAGATACAGCAAGAGCAAGCAAACCGGTTGAGGTGCCGGTCTGTTCTATCGATAGTCTCGGATTTACCACTACGGCCGATCGATGGTGGATCAACCAGATCTATTCTAACTACCTGTGGGCTCAGTCAGTTAGATCTTAGGCTTGTAGTTCTACAGGGAGCTGCTCAAGGAGCAGGATGTAAGTATGAAGGTATTCAAATCAGAGTTAAACTAAAGATGTGAGGACAACAACCTTGTCGGGAATTCGACGTTGCTGTCTTGTTAATTCTACTGAGTGGTTGCTGCTGCTGCTTGTTTTCTTGTACTGAGAACCCAGTAGAAAATTATTTATTTTCTTTTCGCGCAGTGTGTGAGCGTTCATATGTAATGTATGTAGGGTTAAGGGTTTGTCAAACGAAAACCGATTTTGGTTACAATTTAACACTCCCCATCTGTTCTTTGATTTTGCCATGTTCAATCTACCAACAGGGGATGATGTCATCAATCTTGAATGAAAAGATCACCGGTGTTGCCTTCATAGTTGAAGATGGGTTTAATCAGGGAATAGACAGAATTGTGACTCCAATGTTTGGTGAGAATGTCAGCACAGTTGTCCTTACCAACAATGTGTTGCAGATTGATGAAGCCTCGTGCAATCATGCCTCGAACATAGTGATATGTGAGGATATTGTGTCTCTTGTGGAGTCTTGCATAAGGAAATGAAGCGCTGAGTACTTGCTTTTCATTGTCTCCCCATCCAAATGATGTGTCTTTGACAGGGATACCCATGTATCGAAATGATTGGCGCAAGTCTACAATCTGTTCAATGCATGTCCTTGCTGCAACAAATTCAGCACCGAAAGTTGCAGTTTCCACAGTGGATTGTTTCTTGGAGAACCACATGATTGGTGTTTTGTTTGCAAAATGCAGAATGCCAGTGACAGCTTTCCCAGAGAGGATATCATGCATGAGATTTGCATCATAGAAATGGTTGAGGACAACAGGTTTGCCAAGTGGTGTTGGTGCATCAGTTGGCAGTTCTTCTTTGCATTCACCATACACACTGAGTGACCAATCGTGAGATTTAATGTCAGAGGCAGAAACTGGGAGTTCTGGAGCTTGGGTGCGAAAGCGAATTTTGAATCCTTTGAACTTTGTTACATAACCGTAGATGCGTTTTGCACGTTCCAAGTGACCTTGTCTTGGTTGAGCTCTGAAACTAGACATTGCTTGTCATCACAGCTGTTTGAATATCAAAGCGCCCAATCGTGACAAGCCATTGGAGAGATTCAATCATACTTTGGTATTTCTTGGTGTCTTCTTCATCAAGGAGGTCAGATGTGTCAAGTTCAGGATGGTCATAAGTTCAGGATGGTCATTTTCTTCAAGTGGAGACTGTGCTCTTGTTTTAGGTGCGCATCCAAACATCTGCTGATAAGAGGTTTCAAGTTTGGAGATGAATTTGGATGGATCCATACAGAGGATCCCATGTTTGTCTCTTGTGAAACCACATCCGAGATGGAATTGCATAGGTCCTGAACCTTTGAGTTTGAAGTTGTAGGGTTCAGCTTGGAGGACTTCGAGGAATTGGTTTGGGTCTGACATGCATACACAAAGGTCATCAACATAGGTTGCAACATATTCATAAACAGGCTCCCCATGTTTGTTAACGCCAGGACGCATGAAGATTTCAGCTTCATTCTTGGACCGTTCAAAACCTTGTTCAATGAGGCAGGCAGCGAGAAGATCACCAAAACATTTCCCAGAAGATCGTAGGCCATAAAGAGCTTTGTGGATAAGCAGCATGTGACCTTTGAGTGGACCAAACTCTGGACCTGCTTTGATGCAGACCTTTTCAGAGGTTAGGGCTTCTAAATAGGCATTTCCAATGTCAGTACCCCATGCCTCAAGGGAGTTGAGTTCAGCTGCAAACAGGCACATGCGAAGGCCCCGGAGTGACACCACACCAGCATACACGCTGTCAAGTGGTACATCTGTGAGATTGCCATTGGCTACAAGTCTAGCCTTGTGACGTCCATCATGTTTGACTGCGAAGATCATGTGGACTTTGATTTGTTGATATCCAGAAGGAATGTTGGATGCTTCAAAAGGTCCATTGTCAATAAAGGTGTCATAGTCATGGAGTTGTTGCATTTCAAGCTTGATGGCATCTTGCCATTTGGTGTTGCCATTCTTGATGTCCAGTTGGACAGCTTCTTCATGATTGTTGGGGACTTGGAATCCATATTGGTATTTGGGACTGGTGTTGAAGGATCTGAGTTTGGCTTGTTTGGTGAGGCGCTCCAACTGTTTGGTACGTTTGGCCAGTTTGACAATGCGCCGAAGTCGTTTCCATCCTCTGGTTTGTAAGAGGTTGTGTTCCTTGGCATATTGTGCCACAGTGACAGGGTCATCAGCTGCCATTATGTTGAGTGGTTCAAAAGTACGTTCCATGTTTTCCCATTCAACCCATAGATTGTAAAGGCTTCCCTTGTAGTCGGGATGGCGATGAGTCAATGGACCTTGGTGTCCAAGAATGCGTCTGAATGCCCACAATGGGCCATCTTCTTGAGTTTCGTCACGATGGATGTGATTCATGATGTCATTGTATGCAATGACGTCATCAACAGTGTCATTGTCGTGGTTGCATTTGAACTTGATGAGGTCAGGGTTCGTTTGGAGCTTGTCGAGGATGCTGACAACAGTGGTTCGGGTCCTTGTGCCATCGGGATTGGAAATGAGGAAGGAACGTCCAATGAGATCATCAGGAGGGATGGCATCAATTGTTTGTAGCTCCCCATGTTGGTTGCATACAGGATTGCCATCATGGTCAAGTAGAACTACCTTCGATGGACCGGTGTCAGGAATGTAATCAAGGCTTGGATCGGCTGGTGAGACGCTTGTGTCAAGATAAGCAAGTTCAGGATCACCAAAATCTGATTCAAGGCGTGGAGTACCCGTTTTGTCTTTGGTGTAGACCACCTGACGGAAAGGTGCATCACCCATCTCCCCATAGTTGTGCTTGATTGAAACAATCTGCCATTTGCCATCAATCTGGGCATAGGTGTCAGAGGCACGATAAACAGAAGAGGAAGCAGGTGAGACAGGAGGAGGAGCAGACGCATGGCGAGACGGAGTGTCACCAGATGCAGTGGGGATGTCAGAGGAATTGAGGTGTTGACGCCAGGCGAGGAAGGCATCGTCAGTGAAAGTGCCAGCACGTTGGTTGCGAGTAGATGCATCTAAGGCAGTGCGGACATTGCTCCGAGGGACAATTTTGTTGGTGTCAGGGACCCAAATGTTGAAGGTCATGGCATTACCGACGTGGTCAGCGAGGCCAACAAAATGCCCAAAGCGTTCGGTGGGAGACCCAAAGGGGGAGTCATCAACTTTGAAGTAGACAGGCTCGAACCAAAAGAATGCGGTGTAGGCAGAGATGTCACCAAGAGTGCCAGTGGCAACAAAAATGGGTTGACGATCATGGAGAGTGGGGTCAGAGATATGGTTGAGTAAGCCAGCAATATATTGCATGCAGTGGAACCACAGGTGAGGTGGAGTGCCAGTGCGATCCATGACACGATTGACAGTGCGGAGAAAGGTTTGATATCGGCGCTCAAACTTGTTTTGGTGTTGGTAGTATGGTTCAGATTGCCAGAGCCGAATCCATAGGAGGCGAAGATAGTCAAGAACACGGTTGCTGGCTTGGTATTTACCAGAGTCACAGAGCAGGCGAAGTGGTCGACCCCATGTGCGAACAAAATTCTGGAAGCAGGAAAGGAATTCACCGGTAGTTTTCATGGGTTCAACGTGTATGATGTGGGAAAGGCGTCCAAAGAAGAGTTGAGCCATTTTGGAACCCCCATCAATGGCGGGGGTGTCACAATAGATGGCATCGGAGAGGACATCATCATTAAAGGGGCGGACATTCATGGCAGGTTGGGGAGCTTTGTAACGTTTG
Organism: Pseudo-nitzschia pungens; assembly: GCA_037355855.1. Classification (NCBI taxonomy): domain Eukaryota; phylum Bacillariophyta; class Bacillariophyceae; order Bacillariales; family Bacillariaceae; genus Pseudo-nitzschia; species Pseudo-nitzschia pungens. Next base: position 1,865,437 of record CM074764.1, on the reverse strand, counting down.
AAAAGGTTGCCGTCAGGACTGTTGGGCATGGAACCATATTGGGTGGAGTTCTGAAAGGTGGCATGAATTCTGTCAATGGGAATCCATGCAAAGAAAGGTTTCAGGGCGGCAAAGTCATGAGGGGTGGCAGCCGAAGTGCGAGGTTCGTTGGTGGCAAAGAGGATGGGATCGGAGATGTCATCGTCAGATGGATCAAGTTTGGATTGGAACGCAGTGAAAGCACAGCGAGCGAGAAGTTCGCTGTGAAAATAGTCAGCATCGTGAAGCCAAAACGAACCAGCAGCGATGGCCGAGGCAGAAGGTCCATCATTGTCAATGCTAGGAACAGGGACAAACTCGTGGAAGTGAACGCTGGAACCGGAGTGAAGGAGGGTCTGGTGGTACTTTGAGGAAGGGTCAGTAGTCCGGGTTGGGAGATTACGTGGGATGCCTTGCAGGTCAAAGTCAGGGTGAGGGAGGTCAGCGTTGCTGGGAGGGTAGAGGGCCAAGAACGATGGATCATTGGGAAGGTAATCTGTATCAAGGAGGGTTGGATCCCAGAATTTATCGGAAGTCATGATAACATGTGGGAGGGAATCATATTCGGCTGGAGTGAATGGACGCATGTGTAGGTACGGGAGACCATGCTTGATAGATAAGGGAAAAACAAAGCCATCAGGTGTGGAGACGATTTGTTTCCCACCAGATTTAAGGGATCGGTCATCAACATGGAGGTGATGAGCTTCAAGCTGGGCAGAGGAGATGATGGAATCATGTTTCCCAGTGTAAGCACATTCATGGAAAATGAGGATGACAGGACCACGGTTAGATTGGCAGTAGGCTCCGGCAGTGGCAATGGGAATGTTTTGCATTTGGTGATTGTTAATGCCGGTGACATGGACAAACCGTTTGGGGACGTCAACTGAAATAAGGGAAGCGTCGCGACCAATAATACAGCCATTTGCGCCACGATCGACCATGGCAAGGTTGGGAGTAGAGAAACGGCCCTGACTGCAGCGATAGGTGTGATGTAGGCAGGCTGACCAGTTGTGAGGACTGGTGTGTTGTTGAAGGAGATGGGTAACAGACTGACAAGCAACTGGATCATCAAAGTGTGCAACAACCGAACTGGAACCATCAGCCATGCGAGCAACAAGTTGGGTGGGGGGTTTGGGCTTGTTGTCAGCAAGGAGCCTGGCAGGGTGGCCAGGTGACAGGGAAGAGGCAAGGGGAAGCTGAGAATGGCCGGGAGGTGTGCTGGTGATGGGAGGCCGTTGAGGATTGGAACTGGTGGAAAGATCCTGAAAGGAGCCAGTGGGTTTGGAGCCATGTTGGCGTGCAATCCACTGAGTGACCAAAGCATCAGAGGCATCAGTGGCAGGATCAGCAGAGGTATCAGAGGAATCAACAGTAAGCGTCGTAGAAGCTGGGAGGTATGCAGGGGTAGTGTATGGGCCACGATGAGAATCAGTGGTGGAGTGTGCATAGGCTTTGCGGCCAACAGGTTTAGGCGTGGGGTTGGAAAAGGAATGGAGGTCAGGAAATTTTGTGGGATTGAGGACAGCAATGAATTTTCGTTTATCCACAGGGTTCATCTTGCGCCAAAGGGCCATTCCATCAGGTGTGAGACTTTTCCAGAAGGATTCTGGGAGACGTGTGGTGGGATCAGGGGGGGCACGTGGTTGAGAGGCACGAAAAGCTGCATAGGTTTGGACATCTTCCATAAAGTCATCAGTCAACTCAGAGGCGTCAAGGAAGGAAAAAGCTTCGTGGAGGTTGGCGCGGATGTTGCTCCGAGAGGTTGGGAGAGTGAGCGTCGCGCGAGAGTCCAGTCTGGTAGCTTCAGCCAAGAGGGTGGTTTTGAGTTTGAGGATGTGAGCAGTGTCATTGCTTTGAGAAAGTTCACCTGTGGAGGGAAGTGGCACTTTGGAAAACTGGTCACTGAGATGAGCATCATATGCACAGGCGTTGAGGAGGAGGGTCCGAAGCATGTGGTATTGCATGGGGGACTTGGGGGCGGTCATCTTACATAAGAGGTCATATTGATCAAACCAGTGGGTAAGAAATTTGACAGTGGATTCCTTCCAAGAGGCAAGGCTGAGAGATTGAAGGGTTTGGGTCTGTTTGGCAATGTCAAACTCCTGAGTGAAGGTGGATGCACGTAGTGTGAGATACTCGAAGTAGGCGGCGCGCCCGTCCATGGTGGGTGTGTGGGTTTGAACACATGAGAGGGAGAGGTCAGATTTGAGTACACGAAGGACAAGGACCCAAAAGAAAGTGCATTGTTTTTGAAAGAGTTTGTGATGATATCCTTGGAGAGTGGAGGTATCCCAGTCAGGGTCAAGAAATTGATCAACATCAAAATCATAGGCAGCAAGTTGGGCACGGAAGCCGGTGAGCCATGTTTCAAACCGGGTGTCATTCTTGAGAACATCAAAGACAGTGGCATCGTGAGAGCGTTTGATCCAGTTCTCGTATTTGAGTTGTTCATCGGTTTTGGCAAAGCGTAAAGAAGGTGTGGGCTGTGTGCGTGAATTTGGGTCGTGGGGTGTGGGTATCTGATGAGGTGGGGCAGTTGGTGTTAGTGATGGTGCGTGATAAGTGGCTCGGAATTCATGGAATTCATCGGAGTTATAGTTGGCGAAGTCCAGTGATTCTCGTAAGCCGACAGTGGTTTTAATGTGGTTTATGTAGGCAGCAATGGGGCGGAGCCGTAGGGTATGACCAGGGGAAATTGATACGAGACGGCCGTGGTCTTCATATTGGAGACAGGAGATGAGGTCATGGGATAAGAATCGAAATTCGCCCCAGGTGGTGTAGCCAACATAGCGGAGTGCATCACAGATGATATCCCCATCCTCTGTGTGGATGTTGAGGAAGTTGCGAAGGATGTGTGCAACATGCGAATCAAACGAAGGGAAGAATGAATCACCGTCATCGGTGGATGCGTCATTCGCTTCGTTGGTGTTCGTGCTTGCATGGTCGTCGGACATCGTGTTCGTGTTGAATCGGGTGCGAGCTGCAGTTTGAATAGATTGGAAGGTACGGTAGGTGTCTTCGTTGGTATTAGGAAATGGAGCTCGTTGTCGGGTTTGGTATGGCATAGAATATCCGAAATTCGATGGTATAGGATCCAGTATCCAGAAGTAGGATAAGGTCCAAGGATAGAATAAGATCCAAGAATAGGAAGATAATATGCCTGGAGGAATACAGTTGTTATTGCAGCTGTATTCGTGAACTCAGTGGAGGTTAAATATTGCTGAACGTTGTATTTGTTGAGGAACGTTGTTGTCGTTCGAAAACGCCGTTGTTGTTCGAAAACGCCGCTGTTGTTCGAAAACGCCGTTCGAAAACGCCGTTGTCGTTCGAAAACACCGTTAAAACAGCAGTTGCAGAGCGCTGGAGGTGAAATATTGCTGAGCGCTTTGTCGTTCGAAAGCGCCGTCGCCGTTGTTGTCGTTCGAAAACGCCGTTGTTGTTGTTGTCGTTCGAAAACGCCGTTGTTGTTGTTGTTCGAAAACAACGTTCGTGTGGTGTGTGTGGATAAATCCGAGGAGGTGTATCCGTCAAGGAACAGGGTATATTTGCCTGGTGGATACAAAGGAAGATACAGCTGTATTCGGAGAATACAGATCTATCAGTGGGAGGTTATATGTTGGACTTGGGTCTCGCCGTGACAGGAGAAATAAGTGCAGCAGCAGCAGGATTTTGAAAAAATTCTTTCTCCGTCAATTCTTGGAATTTGGGGACGCCGTTTGTACTGTATTATGCACGATAACAGGGAGAATAATAATACCTGGAACGGCCTTGCAACAAGGAGCTTGGTGTTCCAGTGTAGAATTAAGACTGAGAGCAGCGTCGATTTCGTCCTTCGTCGCGTCGTCGTCGTTGTTATTCCTTGTTATCTTGTGTGGCTTGTAGATCTCCAGCTTTGCAAGCTTAAATAAGCTTGCGACTGTTAATCTGTTAAAATGTAGCTGAAACTGGTTTAAGCTGATAGATCCCAGGGCAAGCTTGGAGATACAGCAAGAGCAAGCAAACCGGTTGAGGTGCCGGTCTGTTCTATCGATAGTCTCGGATTTACCACTACGGCCGATCGATGGTGGATCAACCAGATCTATTCTAACTACCTGTGGGCTCAGTCAGTTAGATCTTAGGCTTGTAGTTCTACAGGGAGCTGCTCAAGGAGCAGGATGTAAGTATGAAGGTATTCAAATCAGAGTTAAACTAAAGATGTGAGGACAACAACCTTGTCGGGAATTCGACGTTGCTGTCTTGTTAATTCTACTGAGTGGTTGCTGCTGCTGCTTGTTTTCTTGTACTGAGAACCCAGTAGAAAATTATTTATTTTCTTTTCGCGCAGTGTGTGAGCGTTCATATGTAATGTATGTAGGGTTAAGGGTTTGTCAAACGAAAACCGATTTTGGTTACAATTTAACACTTAACACTGCTGCGAAACACTGTAAGTCCTTTTTTATTAATCATAGTACCTCTGTCGCGTCGATAAAGGAACGATCCACACCTCCACCGTAAATCGATCCGCACCTCTATCGCGTCAACAACGATCGCATTCGCACCTCAGCACCTCTACCGTATCGTCCGCACCTCTCGTGCTTAATTTCTTTTTCTATGTATTTCCCGGTACAAATTCTAAACAAAAATAGAATTTTTTCATTGGCTCATTTACTCACCGACTTTCCATTATTCCTACCCGGGTACACAAAATCCTCTGTAGAAAATAACAGTAGGGGGAATCCATTTCACCGCACCTCTGAACACCCCTACTCTTATTTTCTACGAAGCATTAGACGTAGGAACACCAACGTCTTCGCGAGCCCTCTGATCCATAAGTGGAAGTTCCCCACTGTTTTCAAGCACAATACCCCTCCCTGGTCCATAAGTGTTCGCGAGTTCCCTGAACCCGAAGTGTCTTTGCTGTCTGTCGTATATCCCGAAACTACGACAACAAGAAACAATCTATTTATGTATTAAGAAACAAACCCTGTTTCTATTCAAGTCCTATGACCAAATGACCTATGACCGTGACTCAGGTTCTTATGACCTTTTCATATATATGACAATATATATATTGCAATATATATATTGCAAAAGCTTCTCTATGTCTGTTTGCTCTTTATCAAGATAAACAACACGACGTTGTACGAGAGAACATTCATTTTTATCTTAGTTTCCAAAATCATAATTCTTATCATAATTTCTTATTTTACAAGATTATCAATCACTTTATTTTTATATTCGGTTAACCTCTGGTTTCCAGAGATATGACATTGTAATTACAGTCGATTACACGACCACCACCATTGTCAATTCTTTGAATTGATTATATTCCTTAACCCATCTTTAATCCGGATATTATTTCAGTGGTATCCTACCATCATACTACTCAAAGCCTTTCATCAGTACGGCTACAGTACTTCACTACGTACCATACCATACCATACCTTCCAAGGTTAAGGCTAACCCAACATCATACCTTCAACCGGTACGGTACTCAACACCTACCTACATACCTTCGGCCCTTCATACCTTCGGCCACTCATACCTTCGGACCTTCATACCTTTGGTCATACCTACCTACATACCTTCAACATTTATTTTCAAGTTTATTTTTTATACTTAAGCAAACTTAAGGTTCTCCGAAGATACTTGCCACCTATTTCCCTTAAGTGCAAGTTGTTTTAGGTATCCATCAATACCTCTTCCATATATACCTACCAAGTATCCAGCAATACCCAGCAAGTACCATGTCTTCTGTTACACCTCTTCCGTTTAAGTTCGACTTCGAATTAGATGAACTTGAAAAGGCTGAGTATAAACGTGTGATTACCAATGAGAATGAAACTGAAACAACTAAGGTGAAAGTCACCTATATTACTTCAACTTCAACCCTCTTACAGACACTTCACTCTATCCATGAATTCTCTGAAGCACGTTCTTCCCTCAGTTGGACTACAGGTCCCAGGTTGTACTCCAAGTTCCCAGATATTTTAAGGGACTATTCTGATAAGACCTGGTGGAATACCAACATCCTTGGACATACCCATACTGTTCCTCACTTTGAACAAGACCTTCGCGCCTTCATTCGGTTCAAGTTCTCCAACAACGATGACGTATACCGTAACCACAAACGATTCCTGTTTCAGATTAAGAAGACAACTTCCATGAGCGTCTCCAGCTTTGTTTCAATGGTTTCATATCACAACAATGTTATCCTTCCTTTGTTGCCTGGCGCTCCAGTTGCTGCTGCTGATGCAATCATCCCTCCAGAAGATTTCAAAGATCTTATCTACGACTCTATGCCTTCTGATTGGAGAGACTCATATGAAGACATCCATTCTCCACACGATGACACCCTTACTGAGATTATTACCAGAATGGAACGTTACTGTACCAAAGCCAATCGTAAAAACAACAACAAAAACACCAACAACAACAGTAACAATTCCAATTCCAACAAGTCCTCCAACAGACAGACTGGTAAAAATCGGAACAACAACAACCGTCGTTCTGGCAACAACAACAATAACAACAACAATGCTCGACGTTCCAACAACAACAATTCCTCACAGAATTCTGCCGCCAACTCTAACAACAGAATCAAGGATACAGACCCATGTCCTATTCATCCTGGTAGCAACCATACTTGGGGTCAATGTTTCAAAAATATTGACAATCCTAATGGCAAGCGTCGTGGTCCTTCCAACAACAACAACAACAATCGGTCTTCAGCTGATGCAAACGCAGCAACAGGCTCTTCAAACAACTCTCGCCCTTCTTCAGTGACTGTTCCAAATACTCCACCTCCTGGTGATGGACATGTTTGCACCTTTATTTCTCCACCTGAAGATGTTTGGGTTGACCTCTTTCATGTCAACGCTGAAATTGATGAAGCCTATTATCATCAGGACCTCCAACGCTTTCCAATTACACCATCCACTGCTGATGATTTACCTCTTGCTGAAGTGTTCAACGTCTCAGCTGATCCTTATGATCCTTCCATTGTTTTATCTCCGGCTCCACCACCAAATCCAAATCCTGAACCATTTGAACCACTGATTTCCAAACCTTGCACTGATTTGGCTCCCACTACATTGACTACATGCAAATCCATCAACGATATCTCCGGCAAATTTTATTTCAAGACCCTCTTTGATAGTGGCTCCACATTTGAATTAATCTCCAAAAAGCAGATCCCCTCAAACATTCCCATCCATGTTCTTGAATCTCCAATTGGATTGGATACTCCCAATGGCAAGTTTAAATGCGCTGAATATGTTTATCTTACTGACATTATGTTTCCAGAACTCTCTTATTCCAGGCGCGTCAAACATTTGACTTGCTTTGTGGTTAACAACATGTATTATGATTTGATCATCGGACGTGCCACTATGAAGAAGCTTGCCATCAAAATGGATTTTGAAGCCTCCCTTGTTTCTTGGTTTGATAAGGATATGCCCTTCCACCCAAGATCCTACTTCACCAATCAAACCTTGGTTCAGAAGATTATCAGCAATGAACCCTACTCCATTGCTGAAGCCTACATCGCGCAAACCTCTCAATCCTACGTTGATAGTGCAACCAAATATGAGAAAACTGATTTGCAAGAACTGGTTTCCAACCAAACCCATCTTTCCGCTGACCAACAATCCCAGTTGCTTCAGATTCTCTCCAAACACCATCCTCTGTTTGAAGGTCTCTCTCATAAAGAACTTGGAATTTTCCCCCACAAGGAATTCCACATTGAACTCCAACCGGGTGCAAAACCATATCATATCAAGCAGCCCTACAGCATTCCTATCCACCAACAGGACGCTGTTAAAACTGAACTCCTTCGACAGGTAAAACTTGGCATTCTTGAAAGATGCTATGCAACTGAATGGGGTATGCCCACATTTGTTGTCCCCAAACCGGATGGTTCCTGCAGAATCATTTCTGATTTTCGAGAGCTTAACAAAGTCACCAAAAAGCTCCACTATCCTTTGCCCAAGATCCAAGATATCTTCCATCGCCGGCGTGGGTTCAAATATGTGACCCTTATTGACGTCAGCATGCAATTCCATACCTTCAAGTTGGATGAGCCCTCTACTTGGCTCTGTGTGCTTGTTACTCCCTTTGGTAAATTTAGATTGCTCAGACTTCCAATGGGATTCCTCAACTCTCCAAGTTGGGCACAAGGCTGTATGGAATCCCTGTTTGTCAATCTCAATGATGTCGAAGTCTATATTGATGACATTGGAATTTTCTCACCTGACTTCAACTCTCATTGCAAAACTGTCTCCACTGTTTTGTCCATCCTACAAGCCAACAACTTTTCTGTTAAACCTGCAAAATGCCATTGGTTCCAACAACGAGCACCATGGCTTGGTCACATCATCACCACCACTGGCATCCTTCCAAACCCTAAGAAGATTGAACCAATCCTGAAGCTTGCTTTCCCTGCAACTATCACTGACCTTCGATCCTTTATTGGCATGATTAATTTCTATCGGGCTCATTGGCGCAAGCGCGCTGAAATTTTGGCTCCTCTCACTGCCTTATCTGGCAAGGCTCGTGGTAAACTTCAACAAACTCCAGAACTCCTTGCTGCCTTCAAAGCTGCCAAAACCATGATTGCTGAAGAAATTCTTCTCACCTATCCTGATCCAAATCTCCCTTATGATGTCTACACTGATGCCTCCGATTATCAGCTTGGTGCTGTCATTATTCAAAATGGCAAAATTGTTGCTTGCTTCTCGCGCAAGCTCACTTCCACCCAACTCAAATATCCCACCATTGACAAGGAAATGCTCTGTATTGTGGAAGTCTTCAAAGAATATCGGCCAATTCTTTGGGGTGCAGTCATCATTGTGTACACTGATCATGAAAATCTCACACGCCAAAACCTCCAATCCTCCCGGATTATGACCTGGCGCATGCTCCTTGAAGATTTCAGTCCTGTTTTCAAATACATCCAAGGCAAAGACAACATCCTGGCTGATGCCCTCTCGCGCCTTCCCTTGGAGGAGGAGCAGGGTTTGCCTTCTGTTTCTCCTTCCCAAGATTCCAAAGATTCCAAAGATCCAAACATTCAGCCAATCTCCAAGGTTGACACTTCTGATCTTTCCATTGCTGATCTTTTTATCAATTACCCTGCAGATCTTCCTGCATATCCCCTTCGTTTTGAGGATCTTGCTAAAGCCCAAGCAGCAGATCCAACCATTCAAAACACCAAGCATTATTCCACCAAAGATTTCGCTGGCACTGAACTCAAGGTCTACACCAAAAACAACCAAACCAAGATTGTTCTTCCCGAATCCCTTGTTCAAAACACCATCAATTGGTATCACCATGTTCTTGGTCATGCAGGCACAGAACGTTTGACCAGAACCATCTCCATGCTTATTTATTCTCCGGGTCTTAAGGATGCTGTTGCAGCATACTGTAAAACCTGTGATTCCTGTCAACGCCACAAGAACACTCACATTTCTTATGGCCATCTTGCAACTCGCGAAGAACTCTCCATCCCTTGGGAAACCATTGCCATTGACACCATTGGTCCCTGGAATGTCAATATCCCAAATATTGGTAATGTTGAATTTAATGGTTTCACCATCATGGATATGTGCACCAATCTTCTTGAAATCAAACGTGCTCCTCAAACCAATCCCTCTGGTAAAATGTCCATCTATGCATTAAACGATGCATGGCTTTCTCGCTATCCAAAACCCAGCAGATGCATCTTTGATCAAGGTTCTGAATACCTCAATGTTGATTTTCAATCTCACCTCATTAATCTTGACATCAAACCTGTTCCCACCACAGTCAAGAATCCTCAAGCCAATGCTGTTTTGGAACGTGTGCATGATACTATGAAATCTGCCATGCGCACTGAACTTCATGCTAATCCTCCTCAGGATTTGCAACAAGCTATTGACCTCATTGACAATGTTTTTGCCTCTGCTCAATTTGCTGTCAGATGCACTGTGCATAAAACATTTGGTGTTTCACCTGGAGCTATTGCCTTCCATCGTGATATGTTCCTTCCAATTCCTATCATCACTGATATCAAACTCCTCAGATCCAAACGCCAATCTGTTATTGATCAGAATGCTCTCAGAGAAAACAAGCGTCGTAAACACCATGACTACAACATTGGTGATCAGATCATGATCTTCAACTACAAGACTGATGCGCTTGGTTCCAGAGCAATTGGCCCATTTACCATCACTCAAATCCACACCAATGGTACTGTATCTTTCCTTCGCAATGAGCATATCATTGAACGGATTAATCTCAGACGTATCAAGCCTTATTATTCCCCATGAGATTCTTTCCAAGTTCAACAAGATCTTTTCCAACCTCAACCAGATCTATCTCGAGAAGAAAGATAATGTCGTATATCCCGAAACTACGACAACAAGAAACAATCTATTTATGTATTAAGAAACAAACCCTGTTTCTATTCAAGTCCTATGACCAAATGACCTATGACCGTGACTCAGGTTCTTATGACCTTTTCATATATATGACAATATATATATTGCAATATATATATTGCAAAAGCTTCTCTATGTCTGTTTGCTCTTTATCAAGATAAACAACACGACGTTGTACGAGAGAACATTCATTTTTATCTTAGTTTCCAAAATCATAATTCTTATCATAATTTCTTATTTTACAAGATTATCAATCACTTTATTTTTATATTCGGTTAACCTCTGGTTTCCAGAGATATGACACTGTCAAGCACCCCCAAGTTGAACTTTAAGTTCCACCCTATTTCAAAGACACAAACCACTCCTTGTCGCTAAGTGTTTTTACTACAGCCCCTGTTTTTAAGCCAAGTGCTTCCCTGGTCCCTAAGTGCTCGTGAGTTCCCTGATCCCTAAGTGTCTTTGCCATTAAGCAACCCCGAGTCGAACTTCGAGTTCCACCCTGTTTCGAAGACAAGAGCTCTCCCTTGTCGCTAAGTGTTTCAACTAGAGCCCTTGTTTTCAAGTCATCTCCCGACTGGTCCCTTAGTCTACAACTCTCTTACCTTACGACTTCTGACCACCACTCCAAGCGTACCGGTACGTATACCTAATCTTCATAATTTGTACATGAGTCCAATTCATGATCAATTCAAAATAATAATAATACGAGAAAGGATCCGTATTCAGTACAGTGTGCGCACGTACTGTTAGATACGGATCGTACGACGAAACAATTGGTGATTTCGAAAAGTAAATTTGTTTCCAAAAATACAATCAATCTATCGCTTTCTCTAATACCTATCTTCATCATTTCACATTTTAACATTGACAGAAAAGTTTCGATCTCAAAAATCAATATGCGTTTTGACACTATTGCGATCACAACCCTCGCAGGATGTGCCACCGCAAGCAATGTTGGGGATCGAGGTGAAATTCCAGCAAGAATGCCTCCTCCCAACCAACCATGGTTGAGTCCTGATGAGCTTGGAAACTTCATGACATTTCCCAAGGAACACTACAGTGACAAGACAAGTTTTCTTTGGTATGCTTCGAAAGATGTCGAGAAAAACGTTCCCTTGGCTAACAAAATTGATGAAGGTGCAGATGAGAACCAGAAGGAAATTATTGATGCTCCTGATCTTGGTATTTTGGAGACAACCCTTGTCAAGAAGGAAGAAAAGGATGCAGCATTCAGTGAAAGATCCGGCAGAGATGAACTGCTTGGGCGCAACCTTTATGGAATTTCTCTAGAAACAAGCCATTGTGAATTATATTGTGCCGAGCGTCCTGTGATTGAAAAGTTAGGAGAAGAATTTGCAGATGTCATTTCTTTATGCGAGCCTGCAGCTACTTCCTGTCCGTATGGTGATGTTCCAATGAACTGCTGGAATGTGTCTAAAATTACTACGATGAAAAAAGCATTCTTTACCAAAAAAGATTTTAATGCTCCATTGAATTGTTGGGATGTTTCTCAAGTAACTGACATGAGTGAGATGTTTTTCTATGCATCTGCCTTCAACCAGTCCCTCAATGAATGGGATGTTTCTCAAGTAACTGACATGAGTCAGATGTTTGATGTTGCATATAAATTCAACCAGCCACTAAATGAGTGGGATGTTTCTCAAGTAACTGACATGAGTAGTATGTTTACTGCTGCATTTGCCTTCAACCAGCCACTCAATGAATGGAATGTTTCTCGAGTGGCTGGCATGTATGGGGTGTTTTCAAGGGCAACTGCCTTCAACCAGCCACTCAATCAGTGGGATGTTTCTCAAGTCACTGACATGAGAAAGATATTTTATGATCTACCTGCCTTCAACCAGCCCCTCAATGAGTGGGATGTTTCTAAAGTTGTTGCCATGAACACAATGTTTGATAGAACATCTGCCTTTAACCAGCCCCTCAATGAATGGAATGTTTCTCAAGTTGTGAACATGGAGTGGATGTTTTATTATGCATCTGCCTTCAACCAAGCCATCAATGAATGGGACGTTTCCAACGTTCGTTACATGCAAAGCATGTTTCTTGAGGCAACTGCCTTCAACCAAGCCATCAATCAGTGGGATGTTTCCAAAGCTCATACCATGAAAAGCATGTTTCGTGAGGCAATTGCCTTCAACCAGCCCCTCAATGAATGGGATGTTTCTCAAGTAACTGACATGAGTCAGATGTTTGAGGGTGCATATAAATTCAACCAGCCACTAAATGAGTGGGATGTTTCTCAAGTAACTGACATGAGTAGTATGTTTACTGCTGCATCTGCCTTCAACCAGCCACTCAATGAATGGAATGTTTCTCGAGTGGCTGGCATGTATGGGGTGTTTTCAAGGGCAACTGCCTTCAACCAGCCACTCAATCAGTGGGATGTTTCTCAAGTCACTGACATGAGAAAGATATTTTATGATCTACCTGCCTTCAACCAGCCCCTCAATGAGTGGGATGTTTCTAAAGTTGTTGCCATGAACACAATGTTTGATAGAACATCTGCCTTTAACCAGCCCCTCAGTGAATGGAATGTTTCTCAAGTTGTGAACATGGAGTGGATGTTTTATTATGCATCTGCCTTCAACCAAGCCATCAATGAATGGGACGTTTCCAACGTTCGTTACATGCAAAGCATGTTTCTTGAGGCAACTGCCTTCAACCAAGCCATCAATCAGTGGGATGTTTCCAAAGCTCATACCATGAAAAGCATGTTTCGTGAGGCAATTGCCTTCAACCAGCCCCTCAATGAATGGGTTGTTTCTCAAGTTGTTACCATGAGTAGTATGTTTGAGGGTGCATCTACCTTCAACCAGCTCATCAATGAATGGGATGTTTCTCAAGTAACTGACATGAGTAGTATGTTTGAGGATGCATCTACCTTCAACAAGCTCATCAATGAATGGGATGTCTCCAAAGTTTATAACATGAAAAGCATGTTTCGTTGGGCAACCGCCTTCAACCAGCCCCTCAATGAATGGGATGTTTCCAAAGTTCGAACCATGAGAGGCTTGTTCCATCAGGCTACTGCATTTAACCAGCCCCTCAATGAATGGAACGTTTCAAACGTTCGAAATATGAGAGGCTTGTTCCATCAGGCTACTGCCTTCAACCAGCCACTCAATGAATGGGATGTTTCCAAAGCTCATAACATGAAAAGCATGTTCCGTCAGGCAACTGCCTTCAACCAGCCCCTCAATGACTGGGATGTTTCTCAAGTTGTTATCATGAGTAGGATGTTTGAGGGTGCATCTGCCTTCAACCAGCCCATCAATGACTGGGATGTTTCGAAAGTTCGGAAGATGCAAAGTATGTTTCGTAAGGCACCCACCTTCAACCAGCCCATTGATGAGTGGAACGTTTCCAAAGTTCGGCAGATGATGTGGATGTTTTATGGTGCATCTACTTTCAACCAATGCTTGGCTTCTTGGGATGCCTTGACTTCTGATAAAAAAGTGACAAAGAAAAATATGTTCAGGAAGTCTGGGTGTGAGTCCACCTCACTTTCTGATGGTATATGGTGCAATAGTGATTGTTGAGATTGTTAAATTGTAACCAAAACCGGTTGACGTTTGACAAACCCTTAACCCTAAATACATTACATATGAACGCTCACACACTGCGCGAAAAGAAAATAAATAATTTTCTACTGGGTTCTCAGTACAAGAAAACACAAGCAGCAGCAGAACCACCCAGTAGAATTAACAAAACAGCACCGACAAGTTGCTGTCCTCACATCTTTAGTTTAACTCCGATTTGAATACCTTGATACTTACATCCTGCTCCTTGAGCAGCTCCCTGTAGAACTACAAGCCTAAGATCTAACTGACTGAGCCCACAGGTAGTTAGAATAGATCTGGTTGATCGCGTTCGATCGGCCGTAGTGGTGAATCCGAGACTATCGATAGAACAGACCGGCACCTCAACCGGTTTGCTTGCTCCTGCTGTATATCTCCAAGCTTGCCCTGGGATCTATCAGCTTAAACCAGTTTCAGCTACATTTTAACAGAGATACTGGTTTCGTCAATCATGGTTCAGTTTATTTCAATGGTGAAAACCACCATCAAGGTTGAAATAGGGCTGCTGCTTATTCATTAATAGTAGAAGTATTGTTGTTTTGAGACCACCTTCGTGAGCAATTTGAGTTGTTCCAGCTGTGCGTAGTCGAAAGACATCCAAGTTGGTAACACCACTGAAGCCAGAATTTAGAAAAATGTTAAAAGGACTGTGTCCAGTCATGCTGAACCGTGTCACGGCTATAATGTAACAAAAAAGCAATGATTACCGCACCATTGTCTTGCTTTGGCAAATAGACCACTTGTGTAGTAAGACGTTTTGCTTGCTGGAGACCGAGGGGAGTAATTTGTTGAAGATGATGATGTGTTTTGGAAGAAATCCCCCTCGCTCGCAGCAGCTTGAGTATCAAAAAACAGTTGAGTATCGCCTTGCTTGTGCTCGCTTCGAAACACGGTTGTTGTTGGAGCGAGTATTGTAGTAGTGATGGATCGCATCGACCCTTTGCTGTCGCCGGCGATTGTTTCGAGAACTCCTTTCGAGAGAGGAGGATGCGTTTCGTTTTGCTGTGTTTTTGACTCGCATTTTTTTTGGTGAAGAATTCCATCCCGTCTTCGTGTTTTTTTTTTTTTGGAACCCGAAAGGGTGCGCACCCGCACCAGAGGTGCGTAACATTCCTACGTATATCTTACGTGTATTTATTGTTGCAGAAGTACGAGCACGTATGAGTTGTACGAAGTAAATCTTACTACTACTTTTTTACGCTCATGGTAACCTTACTGGTGTACGGTAATAATCTTAAGGTTACTGTCGTGATCGAAATAGTGATCAGATTACAATCGTGATTTCATGAAAACAAAAAACATGCTTCTACTTCTATCTAATTGCGGAGGCGCATTGGTTTAGTAATCTTAGCTTAATCAGATTATTTTTTTAGGTGGGATTGATTTGAAGTCGGTGGAAGTGCGATTTGTAACCTAAAAATTTAATTAACTACGAAGTAGTTACCGTAATTAGTGTCTCTTAGTGTCGAGCTGCTCGAATTTTGCGAGACTCACTTTTGAAATCTCGCGCGGATGATTGCGAGGGAACAAGGTGCTAAGGCTTACTCCACGGTTACCGTACGGTAAGATTACGGTAAGACTTACCGGTAGTTTAGTTGGTTTTTTCAAGATGACGACAACTCCTAATGCATCTCAATCATCTCAAAAACAACAACTCTGCAACCGAATCGTTACGAGTAAGGTTACGGTACTGTGCTGTACCGTACGTAAGGTTACCCCGCCGGAGCCGGAAGGAGAGCAAAAGCCAAAGCAAAAGCGGAAGATTCCAATCGCAATCACTCGGGACGCAACACAAAGCAACACAAGGCAACACAAGGCAACAGAACCAATCAATAAATAAATCAATACTGCAATCGGAACGCCGTTCCGTTCGGAACCCCAACGAAACGAATGCCGGGATCCTCCTCCTCCTCGGAAGCGCGGGCCGGAACGCCGGCATCCGATCCGAAACCGCGAACGAACACGGATTCGGAAGAAGCGACCGCGGACGCGCCGAATCCGGGCAAGGAAACGGTTCGATCGGGGGGCGCCGCGTCGATTTGGGCGGCGGCAAAGACGACGCTCGAAGCGGCGTTTGGAGCGGCCAGAACTACGAGCAGAAGCGCAGCCGCAACTGCAACTGCAACTACCAGTATAAGTACCGCACACGAACCCAAATCCGATGCCGGAACCGAAACCGAAACGCCCGAGAAGAAGAAGGATGATTCATCACGGCAGGCCGCAGCAGCCACAAAAACAAAAACAACTTCAATCACAACCACTCTGATTCCAAACAACAACAACCAAAACCACAACAACGACGACAACATCACCACCACCAAACAGCGGACCTGCGAGGAGAAACCCAAAGCGATCTCTTCTACTACCACCACCACCAGCAGCACCAGCACAACCACCACGAGCCACCCGACGAGTGCCGCGGCAGCGCCAACCCTCCGGACCCCGAACAGCAAAGCAATTGCAACCACCGCCACCACCACCACAAACCCCGCGGTTTCGGCAGCCAAAGTTGCGGTCGCAGCGGGGAAATCAACGGGGATGGGATTGGTGACCAAAGATTCCGCTGCCGCAGCGCCGTCACCCGCGGCTGCCGCTGCCTCTGCCGCAATCAAGACCGCAGCAGCAACCAAATCCAAAACCAAAACAGCTACATCAGCTACAACAGCAACAGCGACAGCAGCAACAGCGACAGCAGCAGCGGCAGCGCAGCAACAAACCGTGGTCGCGGCGGCGGCGTCCCCCACCAAACCGAAACCCAACATTCCATTGGTAGCACCACCACCGCCGCCACCACCACCCGCGGCACGAGTCATGGCATCCGCAGCAGCAGCAGCAGCGGCAGCAGCAGTAGTTGCGGCGTCCTCGACGAAACGCGTCGTGGTCCCGTCGGCGTTGACGACGACGATGCCGGCGTCGTCGTCGTCGTCGTCTCCAGCTGCCGCGAACGCGAACGCGGCGAAACCCAAGGGATCCGCAATTGCAACCACAATTCCAGCTGCAACGCCAACAACGTCAACAAAAACGTCAACATCAACGCCAACGTCAGCAAAAGCGTCGACATTAACGTCAACATCAACGCCAACAAAAACGCCGACATCAAAATCAGCGTCGACATTAGCGTCAACGTCAACGGCAGCGAAAGCAACGACCGCGGCCGCTACCTCGGCCTCGACTCTACCGGAACGTTCCCCCGCGAAACGGAGTCCATCGGCGGCACCACACGGAGCGGCCGCGGTCGCGGTCGCGGTCGCAACCGCGTCCATTCCGAGACGGGAAACCGCCGGACTCGGAGGAACCGCGGCCGGGACCGCGAGTTCCACAACCGCAACTTCTGCCGCAACTCCGGCCGCGGCCGAGCCCAAAGCCGCGGCCGCGACCGCAACCGCGACCTCCGGAGCGAAAGCCGTTCCGACAGCAGCAGCGGCAACGGCAGCAACGGCAACGGCAGCACTGCCGACCGCGTCCAAAACCACCGTCGGATCCTCCACCTCGTTGTCATCGAAACCGGTGCCCGTTGTCGCTGTTGGCGCAAAACCAAAATCCCCGGCACCAACGACTGCAACAGCAACAGCAGCAACAGCAAAACCAAAACTGATAACGACAACGACAACGGCAACTGCAGTAGCATTAGCAGCAGCAGCAGCGGCGGCGGCATCGGCAGTAAAATCACACGCACCATCAGCAGCAAAACCAACACCAAAAATTTCAACAACGGCAGTTGCAGCGGCAGCAGCGGCAGCAGCACTAGCCCCCAGAACCGTCCCGAAGCAACCCGTGCCGACGGGAGTAGGGCTGCCGGTGAAAACCGCGAAAATAACGAAACCGGCTGCTGCTGCTGCTGCTGCTGCTGCTGCTATTTCACCCGAGGCTCGCGCTTTGGTCGGTGCGACAACCGTCGCCCTCCAAACGGCTGCATCTCTAGCGGCAGCGAAAGCGGCCCCCGGAACCACTCCGAAGCGATCCGCACCTGCTGCTGCTGCTGCTGCTACGCCCAAATCCCCTGCTTTGGTTGGTGTCGCAACCGGTACCCTCCCAACGGCTGCCGCCGCTGGTAGCTTCCAATCGATCAGCAGCAGCAGCAGCAGCCGAACCATCAACATCAACATCCCTCCGAAAACCAATGCACGAGTGGGAACAGCAGCACCGCCAGCGCCAACTTCAACGACGATACCGAAATTGCAAACAGCAGCGACAGCAGCAACAATGACAACCCGAGCTCCGGCAACCCCTGCTCCAGCCGTTGCTTTGTTTGGCAGCGGGTCGTCGGGAGCCATTCCAAGACCTACGGCGGCAGCGACTGCGACACCAATGGCAGCGGCGACAGCGACATCGACATTTCCCGCCAACAACGCCGCAACATTCCGGGGAGCACTGCCCCCCACTGCCGCTGCCGCTGCCACTGCCCCCTTCCCAATCGCGACGGCCGCGCAGGTCCCGAGGGCAACAACGGCCGCATACGCATACCCACACCCGCAGCCGCACGCGCCCCAAATTTATCCGGCATGGGGCGGCAGCGCCGCGGCGCCCCCGCCGTCATCAAAGAGCGCCGCGCACGCTGCTTATTACGCTGCTTATTACGCTGCGTATACGACGGCGATGATGGCAAACAAGCGAAAAATGACGGCGACCACTGCGAGTACCAGCGGTGCCGGTACCGGTACTCCCGGTAATGGCAATGGCAATGGCAACTACACGCAAACGCAACCGCAAACGCAACCGCACGGAGCTACCACCAAGGCACGACCTCTCAAGACGGCCGCACCGGCAGCCAAGACGGTCGCTTCCCCGCTGGCAAGAGCAGCGGCACCTTCTTCCACCACCCAGGGGATTCGTTTGGCGACAGCCAAAGCAGCGACGACAGCGACGACGAAAACCATACCTGCCAAGGTTGCTGCACCGGCCGCTGGTGGCAAGTTGGTAGTATCCCCATCGGCTCCCGCTCTTGGTGCCAAGAATGCGCTGCTCGACCGAACCCTCGACGCGACCAAGATTCCGTTGCAACCAGCGGTCCCGGGCGCAGCAACGATTGCAACGCCGAAAAACACCACGGCGAGAAAGACGACTACGACGACGACGACGCCGGTGGTCAATGTCGGTGTCGGTGTCAATACCACCGCAAAGTCGCCACCCCCCACCAAAACGGTCGCACCAGCCACCACAGCTGTTGCTGTGCAACGAGCACAGACAACCAAAATAACACCACCAGCAACATTACTACTGTCATCATCATCGTCGTCAACTACAACTACTACAACAACAGCAGCAACAGCAACAGCAACAGCAACAGCAAAGACTCTGTCAGCCACACACGCCGCACCGTCCTCCCAGCAAAGCGGTGCGGTTACGGCGATGCAACCCAAACAAGTTGCGGTCCAACGAACACCAACACCAACAACAAAGAAGGATGTGGCACCGAGACCGCCACCGTCGCCCCTCCAAAGGGTTGCACCACCCGCCACCAAGGTTGTCGTCCCGAGAGCACCAGCAACAGCTACAAAAACAATTGGTGCGGTATCCAACACACCCATCGTCCCGAAACCCTCGCACCAACACAGCGATCCCGGTCCTCCCAACAAAGTTACTGCACACGGAACAGCAGCAAAAGCAGCAGCCCTTCCTGGAACGAAGACAAAGGTCCCATCGAGTCCGTCCCCCAAGACACACGGTCCGGCACCACCCTCTACCAAGGTTACGAACCAGGGAGCAACAAAAACAGCAACAAATCCCGCATCAAAGACCACCACTGCTCCATCCGAGCCAACCTACAAGAAAAACGAGACAAAGAATAACAACAAAACAGTATCCAACAGTAATCCAGCAGCGAAGAAGGTTTCGTCGTCGACATCGACATCGACATCCCAAGCGACATCCCAAGCGACATCCCAAGCGACACCGTCCCCGAAAAAAGGTGTTGCACCAGCACGACTCGCAAGGAACGCTCCCGCAGCAGCAACAACAAAAAAGGTCTCGTCCTCGTCCTCGGGATTCCCTCGACTTGCACGAAAATCATCTCTGGTGGAAGATGTGGAAGTCGCATCACACCCAAAGAAGCTAGTAGCGACGTCAACAAAAAGGAAAACCGCATCGCCATCGCCGTCGCAATCGACTATTCTGGTATCACTCGAGAAGAAGCACACCGGAGGTTCAGTCCCAACCGCAAAGGCAATTGTGAAAGAAACTTCCGTGGTTCCGAAACCGAAGAAGGCTGCGGTGCCATCGGCACCCGCTAATGTTTCTGTCCCATTTCCAACTCTTGCAACAACAAAGACCGCCAAATCAACAGTGTCTCCGTTACCATCCTCAGTGGCACCCGTCGAAGCACCAGCATCAGCACCCACAAAGAGTGTTCTTGCAACAACGAAGACCGTCGAATCAACAGTGTCTCCATCCCCATCCTCAGTGGCACCCGTCGAAGCACCAGCATTAGCACCCACAAAGAGTGTTCTTGCAACAACGAAGACCGTCGGATCAACAGTGTCTCCATCCCCATCCTCAATGACGGGTGTTGAAGCAGCAGCAGCAGCAGCACCCACACCCAGAAAGGGTGTTCTTGGAACATTAAAGACCGTAAAATCAACAGTGTCTCCATCACCATCCTCAATGACAGGTGTTGAAGCAGCAGCAGCACCCATAAACACTGTTGCCGCATCGCCAGTGCCCCGAGCAAAGAATACCGCAATGGAATCGACATCTGCCGCATCACAATCTCTAAAGAAAGACCAAAGGGCCTCGGTGGCACCAACAAAAAATGTTGCCCAAGAATCATCATCATCGTCTCCCGTCATGGCCATTGCGGCAAGTTTAGTGGCGACAGCGGCAAAAGTGGCGAATATAGCAGCCAACTTTGCACTCTCACCAGCAAGAACCAAGCAGAAAGTTGAAACAACAGACGTTGTCGCCAACAAGACTTTACAAACCGAAAAAAAGAAAGAAGCCGCGAATGCAAAAACCACGGCAGCAGCAGCATCAGGCGGGAAATCAATTGTGACAGCGGATATGATGACAGGATCACCACCCTACCGTAGCAAACGCCGAGACTAAGAAGCACCGCAGGCCCAAACGAAAACGAATTCCTGCCGTGTACGATGTAATTCAGAGTAATGGTAGCAACAGCAAGTACTTTCGATTCAATGCTGTCGAATCCTTGGCAGCAGCGAAAGCTCTCCGACGGAAGGCTGTTGCTCAAGAAAAAGAAAAGAAATCTCACGAATCCATCGACAAAAACGATGATGTCAACCAGCTTGATGCCCTTTGCGCTCTCATCAATCGCAATCCCGACGAATTTTGGAACAAACCGCCAATGAGCACCATCACAAATGCAACAAACGCCTATAACCCCAAAAGGAGAAAATTCGACCTCGCCGATGTCAATAAGGACAACGACGTTGATGACAAACCGGCTTTACGTAGGAATGAAATCTTTTTTTACGAACGCTCCGCGGGTTTTAAAAGGAAAAGGGAGACCGAGGAAGGCGCCATCTCCTCTCAGAAGAATAGCGCATTGACACCAACTCCAAGAAAGCGATCTCGAAACCAGAACGATAGAGAGATCCTTTCCGCTGTTTTACGTTGGTTGGAAGATTCTATCTCAACTGCGATCCAGGAGCAGGAGGATCGACAATCAACACCAAGCACTGCCCTCCGAAATCCGCCAGCAATCGAAGGACTGTTAGAAGTCTTGAAGAAATCCACTTCTGACGGCGAAACTACGGGACCATTGAACACCTCTGACGATTCCCTCTTGGACTGCGACTTGGTCGCTCGCAACACTGCCTTGTCGCTTGTACAAGACTTATCGGAACTACAAGGTTCTCTTGATGCGGTTTCATTAGCTTGTAACGAGTGCTCTCTCACCCATCAAGACGACATGTTTCTATCCCACAAAATCGAACCCAAAACGTCGACCGCACCTGGTGGAACCGCAGAATTTCTGCTCTGCTCCGAGGTACTGGGTGATCGATTTGCGGATGACAATGATGACAACGATGAAGACGAGATTGTGGAAATTTCACATGACGAAAACTTTGTGCAACGTCACTTGATATGCCAAGAAAAAGGTCTGTTTGACGGCGACGACAACGACACTTTGCCAACCACTACCGAGGGAGAATCCACCAACGGGGCATTGCTCGCCGCCCAAAAGGTGGCACTCTTGCAAACCGTCAACCGATTGATTCGTGCAAAGACTCTGGTCTTAACCCGACGACGGATGGCGCTGCCACCTCACCCGGAACTCGAAGAATCTGTCCTGGTCATCTGATTCGTTGCACCAAGCGAAACGTAGAATGAATCCCATGGAATGAAACAACTATTTCAGATACGCAAGTCGCGTCACTTCGGAATATTGGGCGCAGTGAGAGATAGAATGAGATGAGTACTTGAAACCAGGAGCAGGCAGGAAGATATGGAACGCCAATTTCATAACTGAAATGTTCAAATTCGAAAGACCGTTCATCCGGGACATTCCCCTGAACCACTACATCCCATTGCAGCGTTTGCAATACAAAACGTTTTGACGAACTTGCTCGATTTGCCAACACTGTACAAGCCAAATATATTTAAAGTAATCGGACCGGTTGCCTTTCGAAATGGATATTTTCGATTCGTTCAGCTTACGGATCCCAAAATGGTAGATGAGGGAAAGAGTTATCCAATATTGAAACTGCGGTTCTTCACTGGATTTTTGAACAAAACAGTGCACAAAGAAGGAGTTTCTTGGAATTTCAAACATCCGCATTGTGACGACCGAGTGATGTTTAATGGGGTGGATATGTCACAGAAAGATCGCGAGTACAGGCTCATTGGTAAGGACCATTGGACAAAATACACAGATGCTGTGGATAAAAAATTTGCAAGAATGTCGTGCCAAGAATACCTGTATCGTCTGGATAATCCTTCGGAGGATGACCTGAACGTACGGTAGGAGATCATAACGTGCCCCACACATTTTCGTGAGATTGGTGGTCCATCTCGGTTTCCCTTTTTCTTTCGCCAGCATCGGAGCCCTGAGATAATGATGGATCGCATGAACATGGCGATGTTGTCAAATGGAGAGAAGACCAAGAGAATAATGACAACTGAATTTAGTTCTATGGTTCTGTTCGCTACAAGCTAAACAATGCTAGAAGAACACCATACTACGTACTGTACTATAATACTATTTCTTTGACTTTTGAACTTGAAGTTTAGTAAGATTACCGTGCGGCTTTCGAAATTTTGTTTTCCCATACGCTAAGAAGATCTCTGGTTCCTTCCAGCAGAAGAATTCGAATTGCAGTTCTTCCGATTCCGTAGTAAGCCTTACAATATCAAAAGTGTGATTCTTTTTTCAGCAGTAATGAACTGAAACGGGATCTAAGAATCATAAATCTCAGTCCCCGAACAGAAGAAAACATGTGTTCTCTTTTTGAAATACCGAAAGTGTACCGGTAGGCGAGTGTCCCTAGTTTTATTGTTCTGATTTTGATCTATCCTCAGCTGTTCCATCTATTTTCTTAGCACACTGTATCTCTAATAATATAGGGGGTGCTAAGAGTTGGGGTATGCAGATCTAGTACTAATCCTACTACAACAAGGGCTTAGCATCCTGTCAAGCATCCTATTTAGTATGCCCCTTTATTTCGATACAGTTCTGTTTTTACCTTAGCACCCTGTATCTCCAATAAAATAGGGGTGCTAAGAGCTGTGGTATGTAGATCTAGTACTAATCCTACTAGAAGGGCCTAGCATCCTGTTTAGTATTCTGCAATCTTTTATACAATTTAGTCTATATCTTAGCACCCTGTATCTCTAATAATATAGGGGGGTGCTAGTAAGACTTGGGGTATGTAGATCTGGTACAAATCCTACTAGAAGGGCCTAGCATCCTATCTAGCATCCTGTTTAGTATCGCCTTCTTGGTTGTACAGTTCCTTTCTTATCTTAGCATCCTGCATATCTTCTAATTTAAGGCTGCTAGAGTTAGGGTATGTAGATCTGGTACAAATCCTACTGGAAGGGCCTAGTAGCACCATCCTGTCTAGCATCCTGTTTAGGAGATCTACAGGATGCTAACTGAGAAACCAAACCGCACTGTGCTACGGGTGATTGTGAACAGGATGCTAAGCAAGATGCTAGGCCCTGTATGTAGAACTTGTACCACATCTACATACCCCAGTTCTTAGCAGATCAATATTGGGAGATCTATAGGGGGTGCTGACTGATAAACCGAACCGTACTACTGGGCTAATGGAATAGTGAACAGGATGTTAAGCAGGATGCTGGGCCCTGTACTATGTAGAACTTGTACCACATCTACATGACCCAGTTCTTAGCAGATCAATCATGTTGGGAGATCCGTCCGAAAACCGGTTCGCGACCCCTCCCAAGAATTTATTTGGGGGGGTCGCGATTTATTCCTGGCTCATTTTGACGTAGCTCCACTCGTAGCCCTCTCGCGATTCGCAACCCCCAATCGCGACCCACTAACTACCTCAATTCCGAGAAAAAAAAATAAAATTCAAACAAGACCCAATTTTTTTTAAGACTCAAATATTTTCTTCAGTCACTTAATCAAATTAATCAACATTTAAAAAAAAAATATTTGTTGTCTCAAAATAATCCCCCCCTTCCCCCAATTTTTTTTTCTATAGGGGGTGCTAACTGACAAACCGAACCACACTGGGCTAAGGAGGCGGGGATACTGAACAGGATGCTAAGCAGGATGCTGGGCCCTGTATGTAGAACTTGTACCAGATGTACATGCCCCAGTTCTTAGCAGATCAATATGGGGAGATCTACAGGATGCTAACTGATGAACCAAACCGCACTGCGCTACAGGTGATAGTGAATAACAAGTTGTTTAACTGGAATTATGAGCTTAGTATTCTATCTTGCGAATCATGTGTTTTCTGTGTTAACACTCGATTGCTCTGTGTGAACTGTGTGTTAGCGATTGGATTGATTAGCGACCTTAGCGATGATCGCTTAACACTTGATCAGTTGGTCATGACTCACTGGGCTTGTATGTATCCATTCTTAAGTGTTTGTATGTGTTTATTCAGCGGCGTATACTTTTGCATGGTCTTTAGCATGGTCCCGGGCATATATTCGTGCGCGTGACTCCATGCGCGTGGTTGGAGCAATGCTCAGTACAACTCCACGTGTAAGACTCCATGCTCGTGGTCGGAGCAGATATAGTGCTCAGTACGACTCCACATACAGTAGCTCGCAATCGCGCGGTTTTATGCGCAGTTTCTGTTTCTTATATTTAACAACCCTGTTACTGCGTTGTTCCCTCCTTAATCCGCGATGGGAGAGAAAGTAGACAGGATAGCTGAGGTAATATTATTGTTCTGATTTTCTTTTTAAAATATTCAAGTTGGTACTTAACTTATTTAGTCATGAATTCGTTGATGAGACTATGGAATGCTGTTTGTGGAAGAGGCTTGGTAAGAACATCTGCATAGTTATCTTCCGATCTGATATGGTTTACAGAGATCACTTTTCCTGCTTGCTGTTGTCTCACAAAATGGTATGCTAACGCAATGGACTTCTTGTTCAAAGAACTTGCAGGATTGGTTGAGTTTAGAACCACACTCTTGTTGTCCACATAGATATCGGCTGGTTTAGTTACAGCAACTCCCATGGATCTCAAATGATATCTCAATCTGATGGCAAGGGCCACTGCATCCTTCAAGGCTGTGAACTCTGCTCCGAAAGTACTGGTATGAACTGAAGTTTGTCTTTTGGATTTCCAATATACTGGAGTGGAACCAACAAACGCGAGGAGCCCTGTGATACTTCTTCCAGTTACCAAATCATGCGCATGATCACTGTCACAGAAGATGGTGATCTGTAGTTCTTTGACCTTCGGGATAGGAAACATAGGGTCAAGTTCTTCCTTGTAATATTTATACTGGTGAGTGAAATCTTCCATTCGTGTAGGCTCTATTCAATCCAGTCACACGTTGCATATTTTCCATGCGCATACCGTGCACAGAAATAGTTTTCTACTGGGCTCCAGTACTGCTTGTACAGACACAACAAAATACAGTACTACTTGTACCCGAACAGCAAGCAGAACACCCGGTAGAATTAACAAGACAGCAACATCGAATCCTCGACAAGCTTGCTGTCCTCACATCTTTAGTTTAACTCTGATTTGAATACCTTGATACTTACATCCTGCTCCTTCAGCAGCTTCCTGTAGAACTACAAGCCTAAGATCTAACTGACTGAGCCCATAAGAGGTAGTTAGAATAGATCTGGTTGATCTTGCTCGATCGGCCGTAGTGGTGAATCCGAGACTATCGATAGAACAGACCGGCACCTCAACCGGTTTGCACGCCTTTGCTCTTGCTGTATATCTCCAAGCTTGCCCTGGGATCTATCAGCTTAAACCAGTTTCAGCTACATTTTAACAGATTAACAGTCGCAAGCTTATTGTACATCTATGGTGGTCCTTGGGGGCCTTGGATCAATCACCAACCCTTTATGCTTGTACTTCTTAGTAAGATAACCTAAGATATGTCTTGCCATCTCGAGATGGTTCTTCCTTGGGCTCGCTGAGAATCTTGAAAGTGAAGACACTGCATAACCTATATCAATCCTCCCAGTCAAAATTACCCATTGGCACAAACCAATGATATGCTGGAACTCCTTGTGTCCTGCTGGATCTAAAAACTCTGAGGTATCTTCTTCCGGCCTGCATTTCGTGGGCATAGGGATTGGGTTCTTGTGTAGGGTAAGCCCATGCTTGATTTCATACTTCCGAAGAACTTCTGTAATATATGAGCCTGAATTCAGAAGAATCCTGCCGTCCTTGATTTTTCTCACACTGGTACCAAGATAGTACTTCGGCTCCTTCTCAATATTCCTCAGGGCAAACTCCTGTTCAATTAGGGAAATCCAATCCTGGGGTTTCTTTGCAACCACGATCAGGTCATCCACATGGGTTGCAATGTAGCAATATCCTTCACCTTCTGGCTCCTGTCTCATCCATAAATCAGGGTCAGCGCGAGAGGGTCTAAATCCTAAGCCTGCAAGTGTATCTGCGAAAAAATCCATGTAGGCTCTGCTGCTTCCAGCAAGGCCATACAGGGCGCGTTGAATCTCTACTTTGCTCCCTTTGTTTCCACCAAATACATCATCTGCCCAACACCACACTTTCTCCTGGTTTGGTGCAGTAGGGAAGGCGTTGCCTACATCGGCTGTCATGAGATCCAGCTTCTGGTGCTGTGCAATAAGGAATAACAGGAACACTGTAAGACTGTCCACCTGACTTGAATATGTATTGACGTTGCTGGAATCAACCAAATGCCCTCCTGCAACTAGACGCGATTTGTATCTTCTATCTTCGCTTTTGACATCCCAGATCATTTTCAGCTTGGCTTCTTGCCAACCTTCGGATGCAGGAAACTCAGTATCCGGATGGTGGAATTTGAAACACTTCAGTCTCTCCAGATTCTCCATCTCCTTTTCAATGCTCTCTTGCCACTTTCGGTTGCCTGCTTCCAAATCAAACTGGACACACTGTTGATACGTGCTTGGAATCTTGATACCAAATTTCTCTCTTTGTTTCTTTGCTGCCAGCCGTTGGTTCCTGGATAGCAATCTTTTCTTCTTCTTGCTAGGGTTCTGGATGGATCTTCGAAGTTTCTTTGGGAGCTTAACTTGGTACTGATAGGGTGATGCCGATCTGATTCTTCTCATTCTTCTGACAATATTGCTGTTCTCTTTCAAAACCGAATCAGCCCATGTCCCCAATGGACCACTCGCTCTTCTGCTGGTATTCTCCACAATGTACATCTTGATATATTTGGCACAGGCAACGGGTTGATCCTTTTGCAAAACAGTAAGTGGGATATCCATTACAACCGTCCCCACGTCTGTAACAAACTGAGCCTTGAAAATCAACATCCCTTCTTTCCAATGGTGGTTGATGATCTTTCTGAATTCACTGGTTAGATTTTGGTCGGTGCTTTCCAGGATATCCAAGTGGGACTCTGCATTGTTGGTGCAATCAAGGTCTTTTGGAAGGGCTTCTTCTTCGTCAGGTTCAATATCCTCTTCTTCAGTTCTGGTATCCAACTCATCTGAATCTTCTGCATCAGTTGTACCTCCTACGTCCATGTCATCATCTTTGGGTTCAAAATTCTGTTTTAAGAAGGTTTCCAAATTGCTCGTAGAGTGTTCCATCCCTGTTGAATCAGCTGCAAATTCCTCCCCTGAAACCAAGATGGGGACCTCATCAGTACTTTCAATGATAGTGCGTTCCTTTTCAGCAACAGTCAACTCGAACTTGGACGCATTGATTGGTCGTGTATATTTCGAATAAATAATCCTTTGCCTTCTGATTCATGCATTCCGAATGTCGGGATACGGTTGAGTTCATAATAGATTAACTCGAACCTATTAATGTAGTCAGAAATATTCCCGCCCTCGTAGAGTTTTACGTTCTGCAACTTGATACGGAGGGTATCGGCGTGAGTCTCCAGTTGTGATTCGTCGTCGTACCAATCTAGGAGTTTCTGCCATGCACCGTGTCCATCAGTTCTATGCTGGTTGATCTTCAAGTATGCGCTTCCGTTGCAAGTCGCTGATGCTAACGTGGAGAATAGAACGTTATTCCGGTTTGGATCCTTGTCCGCTTCCCTCCTGCTCTCCATGACTTTCTGAAACCCTGTTCTGTATAGAATGCTTTCGGCCTCTGCCTTCCACTTGACCCAGTGTAATTCATTTCCATCGAAAGGTTTCACATCTCCAACACGTAGCGATTGGAACCCCTCTCTCTCTTCCTTCTTTTCCAGAGCTTCTTCCTTCCTTTCTAGGGCCTTCTTGAGTTCCTTTATCTCATTGTCTCTTTCTTCTTTCTCTTTCTTCTCGAGTGCCTCTTTTGCTTCCTTCTCTTTCTTCTCGAGTGCCTCTTTTTCTTCTTTTTCTTTCTTCTCGAGTGCCTTCTTTAATTCCTTTATCTCCTTGTCCCTTTCTTCTTTTTCTCTCGTCTCAAGGGCCTTCCTAAGTTCCGCAATTTGGTCGTCGCGCTCTTCTTTCTTTTCGAGCGCCTTCTTCAGCTCTTTAATCTGTTCTTCAAGGTGATTGTTGTTTTTAATCTGGTCTTCAAGGTGATTGTTGTTTTTAATCCGTTGTAGTGCGAACGTAGGAGTGAACATCCACTTGATCCCCTTCATCAAAAGAGATCGGTCCCAATAGGAATCACTTTCATCTGAGTCGGTGTTGTTGAGTACTCTCAGCATTGTATTCGTATTCGTATTGGGTGTTTCTCCGTTCGTATGGTTAGTAGATATTTCTTCGTTGGTATTGGCGGCGGGTGTTTCGACGACGGGTGTTTCGACGACGGGTGTTTCGACGACGGGTGTTTCTTCATTCGGTCTTTCTTCTGGCGTGACAGTCGTCATGGTTATTTTACGTATGTGGGTGTATTGTATTAACGTAGTTTTCCAGTAAAAACAAGAATCGCGTGTTTCGAATTGTTGAGTATCGAATAACGCGAATACAGATAGTAGAGTATTGTCGAACTGCGACTGTTAATCAACAAGTTGTTTAACTGGAATTATGAGCTTAGTATTCTATCTTGCGAATCATGTGTTTTCTGTGTTAACACTCGATTGCTCTGTGTGAACTGTGTGTTAGCGATTGGATTGATTAGCGACCTTAGCGATGATCGCTTAACACTTGATCAGTTGGTCATGACTCACTGGGCTCGTATGTATCCATTCTTAAGTGTTTGTATGTGTTTATTCAGCGGCGTATACTTTTGCATGGTCTTTAGCATGGTCCCGGGCATATATTCGTGCGCGTGACTCCATGCGCGTGGTTGGAGCAATGCTCAGTACAACTCCACGTGTAAGACTCCATGCTCGTGGTCGGAGCAGATATAGTGCTCAGTACGACTCCACATACAGTAGCTCGCAATCGCGCGGTTTTATGCGCAGTTTCTGTTTCTTATATTTAACAACCCTGTTACTGCGTTGTTAGTGAACTGGATGTTAAGCAGGATGCTGGGCCCTTCCAGTAGGATTTGTACCATATCTACATACCCCAGTTCTTAGCAGCATTATAATAATATTATGAGATATTCATTGTGCTAAAAGATAGACGGAACTGTACAGAAAGAAGGGGGACATACCAAATAGGATAGTAGACGCTGGGCCCTTCAAGTAGGATTTGTACCAGCAGATCTACATACCCCAGTTCTTAGCAGGAGCCCTATAATATTAGATATACAGGATGCTAAGATACGGACAGAACTGAAGAACCAAGAAGGCGATACTAAACAGGATGCTAGACAGGATGCTGGACCCTGATTTAGTACTAGTACTACATGATACTACAAGTAGTACTAGTACTAGTACTGCTGCTATTGGTCATACCCCAATACGGTACTTCTGAGTGAGGTATGGATAGAAGTTGTTGCGGCGGTGTCATTTGGGGCAAGGGAGGGGGGGATTTGTGGTCCATTCTGTGTCATTGTCAGTCCATAGTACTGTGATGGTGTGTGTCGGACCAAAGGGAGGGTGACTTCTGCTTTCGCAGAAGAAATAAAATCCATAAGATTGTTCGCACGATAATAAGTTTGGCAATCAATGTTTGACTTCAAGTGAAATGAAAGTCCTCTACAGACATATCGGTAGGTGTAAAAGTGGCTCGATTCTTGTTTGTATCCCTTGAAGGATTGCTGTGATTTTCTTTTTCTTGCAGAGGCAATGCAGTTGCGACAATGGAATGTCTTGGGTATTCTGGGCTCATTGGCAAAGTGCCTTGGGTCGGAGGAAGCGTTCGGCATGGTGAAAATAAAATAAATTGAAATAATTGTTTGTTGTGATGCGAAGGGAGGATTCTTAGCTGGGGTACCGGTATGTTAGGTGACAACACTTAAAAAAAAAGTTTTACAACGGTGCGGGATGTAACTGTTGTGTGATTGAAGATGATCTGATTAAAAATTATTTGTTACATCGAGTCAAATGTGTCAAATGTGTAGAATGGCATGAAAAGGTGACGAGGGACTGAATATCAGGGTCTAGATAAGAACATTTTCCAGAAACTGATGCAGAGATGGAGAAAAAAAAGGAATAAGGTTGAGAATAGTGGAAAAAAGGTTGTGAAATAAAAAATTGTGGTCGCGTTTTTCTGAGAAAAGTCGCGATTGGGTTGCGATCGGGTCGCGATCGGGTCGCGATGGGTCGCGATGGGTCGCGATGGGTCGCGAACCAGTTTTCGGACGTTCTTGTACTGTCGTAGTAAGGTACTTCTTTTAGAATGTACTCTACTAGGTAAGGTTTAATCTTACTACAAAGTTATTCAACAAAAAAATATACGGAAAACCTTACCGGTATCTTTACTTGGAAAAAAAATAGAGGCCACCATGATGGCGGAATACTACAACTCCACGAGAACCCCCCGAGGTCCAATATCACACTACTACGGAATTCCTATCAGCTGATCCCCCCCCCCCAATTTTAATCTCCTTTACTCGGGAGTTTAGGGCATTTTGACCTTTGTCTGGTAGTAGATTTTTCTACATGGCTCTACAGAGCAACTCCGAGGCAACTCGTTGAGAAATCTCTTGAGGAGGTACCGGTACTACTAGTACTAATTCTACATGATATTGTTCAAAATTACATTTTGGCTCCTACTACTCAACCAATCTTGACTTGATAACACCAGATAAACCAACTCTGGGCACAAGGGTTGGATGGACATAGGTGGTATGGCTTCAAGTCTATTTATTGCAACTGCTTCCGATTCAATCACCATGGTCAGGAGGAGTTGTAGCCTAATATGTACGGTACATGAATTTGTGTAGAAAATTAGTACCAGATTTTCTTTCTGGGAAATGACCGAGTCGTGTACACGTTTAGTACCTAGGGACAAATGGACAGATGTCAAAAAAAAAAATCTGATCAATTAGTACGATCAAAAAATTTTTAGGAATAGCTTCAGAAGACTCTCCGAGCATGTTATTGGTGGTTTTGGATGGTGTGGTGGTGATCTGCGATGGAGCAATGAGGTGTTCTCAGAGATCGGCAAGAATTATTCAGCAGTTGGGAAGGGTACAATTTGGATGATGATTACAGTCAGTCAACTGTATCAAGTGTTGGAGATATCGAAGTGCATGGCAGAAATGATGACAGTGATTCTATCGAATCTATTATTGATGATCTCTGTGAAGATTATGGAGCTATGAACCCTTTTCCAGATGAAGAATCGGACACAGCAAGTTCCGTCGAGGACTATGACCTTCTTGATGCTGGAAAAATTGAGCCGGAAGAACAGCCTGGAAACGCTCCTACCGCTGTTGCTGCCGTTGCAGCCAGTGCTGTTGCTGATGAAGAAAACGCTTCAAATAATGCAGAAGACAAGCAAGAACAAATGCAAAAAAGATTTAGTCCAAGGGGATGCAATCAGGAGAAGAGCAAGAAAAAGGAGGAACAGAAGGAGCAGGAGATGGTGCCCGTTCGGCGCTCAAACCGACGGCGAAAGAAAAAAGTCTGGTAGAGTCCCTCAACTGTAGTCACTGGCCTTCCGAACCAATATACTTGTCCATTGGGTTCCCCTTGGTGTGTCCATCGGCTTTGCTGGCAATGATGGGGCCCTATTTGTTGAGGATAGGTGAGTGTCAAAAATTTCAAAAATTTCAAAATTTTCGACCCGAAAATGGACACTGACTCGGCTCCTCCTCTGACACCCTTCCACTCCATCCTATAAAACAAAATTCAGGGAAGGTTTAGGGTAGTATGTGATCTATTAGAAGCCCAAGTTTCAAGGGAAAAGATTGAAAATTGACTGAGATATGACCAATTGTGTATAGATCTGAAAAAAAAAAGACAAGTCTGTCCATTTGTCCCTAGGTACTAAACGTGTACCGGTAGTAGACTCCAGTAGAAAAATGTACCATCAGACGAAGGTCAAAATGCCCTAAACTCCCGAGTAAAGGAGATTTTTAAAATGGGGGGGGGATCAGTTTTGATAGGAATTCCGTAGTAAGTTACTTGTCCTTGTAAGGCTCTACCGGTAAAATTACTGGTACAGTATCGGCAAAATGCAACCGTAGTTGCGCGCGCTACGCGCTCGTGCAACTCCTACCACATAGTACGTATACATAGGTACGTTTCTAAGTACGCCTCATTTTCTGACGTATCGGACCCATTTTTAGTGGCTGAGAGTACAGTACCGGTTGCAAACCAGACCCCCTTAACATTGCTGAAACAGTAGTTTTTTTCTCCGTATATTAACACGGAGGTGCGCAACCGTCAGTTGCATTATTAAAGACAGGATTCATGTCTATCGAAATTTAATGAAGACGGGAACGAAATTTCTCTCGTTTGCGTCTCCGATTGCTTCACAAAATACCCTGTAATCCACCTTTTGCTCACTATTTCAAAGAAAAAACAGCATGGCAAGGCAACTATCTATGAATCCAAGAGCCATTAGGCAAAGGGAGAGGCGCGCAAGGCTCAGGGCTGCTAGGGCAGATGCAGCACGAAACAGCGTAGCGTTCGCAGCTGCATTCCCCCTGGATGCCGACGCTCGCGCCCGGTTGGATGCTGCACCACCAGCGCCCCCTCCTGCTGTTGCTGCTGGTGGTGCTGTTCCTGCTTCTCCTGCTGCTCCTCATCCTCCTGCTCCCCGTCCTCCTGCTCCCCAAGAAGGAGACGACGAGGAGGAGGAGGAGGAAGAAGTTCCAGAAGAACCCCCTGAAAGGGAGAATGAGCCCGATCGACCACCTCGTCCCGTTATTCCCCGTCGGGAGAATCTTGGACCACCAAGCCTTCCAAATGATGTTAATGCCCCCACTCAGCTACTAAAATATCATGCCGCACTGCTTGAAATGATGAGCCACTTTACAGGGATCATCCACCCCAGCAACAAGGTATTCACGAATGCCGAGCTCTCTATTGTGGAACCGGACCACATCTACAAGTGGATGTGTTACAGAGCGTTTGGTCTGGAGGATCCGGGTCCGGAGGACAACCCTTATTATGCAAGAGCGTCTACATTGGAGTTCTGGAAGAAAGCAATCTCCTATTTCATGCCACTCAGTTCAGCATGGGATGATACTAAAGAGGAGGGCAATCCTACTAAGTCGAAGAAACTTAACAATCTAATCAAAGCTGTAAAGAAGAAGGAGGCGCGATTGCTTGGAAAGGAGGGACAAGCCGATAGAGCGTTTACCCTGGATGAGTTCATCCAAATGCTGGATCTAATTGGACCGGCTCCTACTATTGTTAATCTACGACACAGAGCCATGCTCAAGTTCCAGTTCCATCTAATTGCAAGAGGCGACGATACCTCCCACATGAGGAAGGCAAGCATCCGGGAGAGTCTAACCTATCCGGGCTATCTAACTGCGCAGATGAGGTGGTCTAAGAACATACACGAGGAAAAGGACTGTCCCCTTCAGTTGCTGATGGGGTCCTTGGATCCCCGGTTCTGTGTATTGCTTGGACTTGGTGTCTATCTAGAGGTATGGCTCACTCATGGAGCCGGTCGACTGAGCCAGTGGCTATTCGCCGAGGGAGATACACGCGCTGGATCTTCCACAAAGAAACTCGACAAGGAGGCTGACACCTGCAAGCTTGCCTACCAAAGAGCAACGAAAGCAGTATTAGAAAGTGGCCGGTTTCGATTCGCAGGAGACAAGCAACTAGGAACACACTCTGTTAAGAAGTGGGCAACTACTATGTCGAGACGCTGTGGTGCTGGGAAGGATGACGTCAACTACAGAGCAAGATGGAAGACTAGTAAGGCAATGCAAGACAGGTACTTGGAAATTCAGTTAGATTGGCCGGATATTAATGCTGGAAGCCGGCTCTGCCACAGAGGAGTCTGTTATTATAAGGAGAAGAACGACAGCTCATTGACCGACGAGTGGCTTGCTGCGTCTGTAACACCTGCGATTCGTGGCGCCTTTGGGGATCGCGTTGCTGTCATCCTTGCAAAGCCTTTGCTTTGGGCTTGCTATGATGCCACTGCTGCAGACTTGGTTCCCCCTGACCTGAGACAGCTGATTGTTAACAGATACTCACTTCTAAACGGAGGAGAAGAACATTACAATCCAATCAAACAGATTCGAATCATTCCTTCGAACCACGATGGCGTCGTGCACATGGATGAGATCCCTGATGATGATACAGCAGACAGAGAGGGAGGATTTGGAAGAGGTGGACAGGAGTGGAGGAACGCTATTTATGCAAAGACTTGTACTACTCAAACTAATGTGGCGGAGATCAAGAACCATCAGCTCGCTGAGCTTGCAGAGATAAAGCGGCAGTTGCGAACACTGAGTGCAATGGTTCGTGGATTGTCGTATGCTCCTGCTAGGAGAGCTGCTGGAGGTGGAGGAGGAGCAGTGAGACACGCTGCACCAGTAGGTGTTCCTGAGCGTGGAAAGCCTGCTACTCTCTTTCCACACCCTCGGACTATCGAAGCGATGTGGGATGAGTATCAGAATGGGATTGGTGGTCGAAAGCCAGCAAGGGACTTCACTAGAAGGGAGAGAGGGAGCTGTAAATTTAAGTACGCCCGAAGGAAGCTGATATGGGATTGTGTAGAGAGGTTGCTAAATAAAGGGAATGATCTGAGTACAGCATGTAATAAGATCAGGCGTGCCTTTGGAGACGTGTCGATGACACGCCTTAGCGATTCGATCCGAAAGGACAACCAAAGCGCCCGACCAAATCCAAATCTGCGCTGAGGCGCTGCTGATTGCTGTTTGTCAGATAGGGGAAGTACCCCTGTTGTTGCTGATAAGGCAGGTTTAATTATTTCAAGTTTATTGTTGTTACCCTTGTCGGTCTGTGGATCTGCTCTTCAGATTGGCCGACGAGATGTCAAGTAAAATCAGATAACATTTAAAAAAAGAATCGATGTCAATTTTTATCACGACTTCGAAATATTTTTGTGATGCGTTAGACGGTCTTAGGCATCGCTGACACCCATCTGAGTGAGAGAATGTAACCAAATGAGCTTTGCGCGCGCCTTATGAGCCCACGTAGGATTTGTACGTGTTTTCTGGTACTCATACTTTTAGTTGCATATTGTGTAGTTACCATCACAGTACTTGTACTTCTACGCATTCATTCATTGTCATCTCTTATTACTTCGTATTATTTGAGATTCGTTCATTCATTCAGTGGCTGATTGCATTCCATTCGATTGCATTCCACTCGATTGCATTCCATTCGATTGCATTCCACTCGATTACATTCCGCTCCATTCCGTTCCGTTCCATTGCATTCCGTTCCATTCGGCACAGGAGATACACGTACCGGTACCGGTAATCACAACAACGCACAACGAACACACATACCGTAGAAACACGAATCCATCTTCGATCATGTCGTCGACCCATGGAAAACCGTCGGAGGGAATGATGTGCTTCTGCACCATGGAGGATATTACCGAAGAAGACGGAAACTATGGTGCGTACGGTACAATAAAATAATGAATGCATCCGTTACCGTGCTATTTTGCAACGAAGAGCAGCAAAGCATAGCATTCCGCAGCAGCAGTCGCAGTCGCAAAAGCTGCGGTTGTTGTCGCGTGTTTTGTATTGTATTGTATTGTTTTGTTTTGTTTTGTATTGCGTCGGAGACGAAATCCGAGCCAGCAATCCCGAATGCGCAATATCACGTCATCTCATGTTGTCATCTCAAAACGCAAACCGTTTCCACTCGTGATCCATTCCTCCGACGATCTGGTGCAATCCACGAAACAAAAATTCAAAAAACAATGCTTTCCATATGGAAAAAATAATTCTACTTCTACGCAATACGCAACAATCTACAAAACAATAATAATGGTAATGATAATGATGCTTCGCAATAATGATAATGAACCCTGTGCTTTTTTTCTTGTTCGATTCCCAGTTCCCATTCCCATTCTCGTTACCCGCGCAACTTTCCAACGCAACAACACACAAAACATAATAACGGCAACGCTATCATCGCTTTCATCACGATCCCGGATTGCATTGCATTCTACAATATCATTGCATTCCGTGTCGTCCCATTTTTTTGTGTCATCCCATTCCACAAAATTTCGTTCCATTTCATTCCATTCCATTCCAGTCGAGTACCAGACGCACCCGAGCGGGAAATGGCATCCCTGCCAATACGAGCGATCCGCCGTCGAGCACCTCCTCAAAACGCAGTTCGGTGCCTACCTGGAACGGGTCAAGAACACCGATTGCCAGGCGGAACTCCGACGGCTGTTGAAGGACGGGCCTCCGGTGTGGCTCTCCGACGATCACGCCCTCCCGCTGGGAGAAATCGCGGGCGGCGACGACGACGACGGAGCGCAACAACGCGACACGCACGTCTGCAAGCTGTGGTACGCGGGGGACGACACGGAGGTGTCGGCCAAGCTCGAGGGGGCCGTCGAGGGAGACGAGCGACGCAAGCTGTGGGACGAGCTGAACCAGTTTTTGGTCGCGGACGGGAACGGAGAAGACGACGACGACGAAAAGACGGCTTGATTGAGAACGAGAGGACGCGATTCTTTGCGATACCATACCGTGACCGGATTGTTGCTCCGTTCCCTCGACATCTTCGACTCACTCCCCTGCTGTCTGCCTGTCGCGAAACGCGCAACACGGGACGGCGCACCCTCGTGGCGGTGACCGCGGCATTGACGCGGAATGGCGCGGCACGGCACGGCATGACACGAAACTCCCGCAATCCGATCGATTCGATCGATCTCGATTTTATTTTATTCCTTCGATATCCGATACTCGATGTTCGATTCGATACTGTATTTGATTCGAGGGTCGAATGCGGTGTGCACCGTACGGTACGTCTAGTAGCAATAGTTTTGTTGAAGCAACCCAATCAGCGCAGCCATATATATCTATAGCCATATATATCTATATAAATATATATATCGAACATCGAACAGTAAGAAGCTATAGCGAATGCGTCTCATCGTGGCTCGGAAGGACGAAGCAAAGCGAAGCAAATTCCCGCGAGGAAGGAACGACGAAACAACAAGTCTGGCTGGCCCGTTGGTGCCATCCTCGGTTCTCTCTCGAAACGAAAAATAATTCCTCGTCTCGTCCACTTGTGATGCACGCGTGTCGGCATGTCGGCGCGAATGCATCAATCTGGCAGTTATGACCAAACAAGAAGTCGATTGCGTAGTAGTAGTAGTAGTAAGTTAGTAGTAGTAATATTATTATTATTTTACGATTAACATTTTATTGATGATACTTGTTGAATACCAGTAGCACCGATATTTCTGAACTTCTTACCGAGGAGCATGCAGAAAGTCAATATTTCAACAAGGAAGCATAGTAGTAGTACATTTGTGGGGAGAGTTGCAATCGTCATCGGGTGCAAGCAGAGACAGGAAGGACACTAGTATCACGAGCTTGCCACGGCCTCGGCTTGGTCCGGCGAGGTTGGGAGCGCCTCGCACGAATCGTTGGGTTCGGCTAGCTTCTCGGTGGTCGATGTCGATGTCGATGTCGATGTCGATGACGGCAGCTCGCGAAGCGCGGATCTCGCTTCTTCCTCGTAGACCGCGTAGACCTCTACGGAAGACGAAGAAGCGGAAGAAGATGACGACGACGACGACGACACGGTTGGCGTTAGCGTTGGCGTTGGCGTTGGCATTGGTATCGTTGGCACCCATTTTCCAAAGGACGACTGAACGGGTTTTTGCACAACCGACTTGAGGGACGAGATCGCGAACTTGTCGATGCGAGAAACCACGTGCTTGCTCCAGGCCGCACCGAATCGCTCAGCGAGGGACGGAGCCTCCCGCCGCAGCAACGAAGAAGAAGAAGACGAAAGCGGCGGCGGCACCAGCAGCCCCCGGTTGCGCTCTGCGTGCTCCTCGAGCGGCAAGAGCATCCATTCCCAGGTCCGCTTCCAGAACTCGCCCCAGACCAGCTGGGGAATCACGTTGTTCAAGAGCGACGGGAGCACCTCGGTGCGAACAAAGCCCCACTGAGAGACCAGCGACAGCCCCAGCCATCCCAGCTCCCAGTAGGCTCCCTGGACAAGCAATCCCGGCAACCAGGCTACCAGCAGGGCCGCCGTGACGGACGGGAGGGTTTTCTGGAGGGCGGAGGAGAGCTTGCCGGGGTCGAAGTCGAATCCGAATCCGAACAACCGGGGAAGCGAGAGCGTTGTCGGCGCGATCAGAAGCGATGGGAACCACTGCGTGAACGGAAGCGACGACACCCTCGACGTTGCCGTTGCTGCCGTTGCTGCTGCTGCTGTCGATGCCGTAGCTGTCACTGATGTCGATCCGGCTCCAATCGCAGAGACGGCAGCGGTGCGGGGCGCCGCCGCTGCAGCCAGCGCCGCAGACGTCGACGACGACACCGGTTCGAGAACCACCAGGGATGCCAGGGCCAGCAGGGCGAGTCCCCTCGGAAACAGTTCGACCGCCAGTGCCGGGATTGTCAAGGTCCATCGAAACCACGGCAATGGTGATTGTGATGATGAAGACGACGACGACGACGACGACGACGACGATTGAGACGAAAGCATCTCGAGGTTGCGAACGGTCTCGCTGCCGCCACTGTTGGTGGAATCACGTTGCCGTTCCCGTTCCTGGAGTGCCACCACCGCATTCCTTGTTCGGATCCGCCGCAGCTTGAGCTTGCCATTGTAGTGCCGTGGATTGGTGTTGGCGTTGGCATTGGAATTGGCATTCGGGTTATCACTCGGATTTGGATTGGGCCTTGGTGCGGTGGCCGGTTTGTGCTTTCCGTTGGAAGCCTCCTCCTCGTTGCCAACAACGCTGCCGCTTCTCTCCACCTCGTGCGATGATTCGCGCTCGACTTCGGGTTCGCCTATGACTTCCGGTCCGACTTGGACTGCTTCCACCGACCACCCGGAACCCGGCACGGCCCGGGCCCAAACCAACGCCAGCGCTGCGAGAAGAAAGAGGCTCGTTCTGGTTCTGGTTTTGGTTCTGGTCCTTGCTCGTTTCGAATTCGAAGTCGAATTCAAACCCAAACTCGACACCGATTTTGCACTTTTAGTGCGGGGACGCTTTCGTCCGCCGGAGCATTCACGGCTCTCGATCGGGCGAGGGATTCTCATGACCGACGACGAAAACGTCATGAGATGCGACGTCATGCGATGCGATGGGTTCTGTTATTGGTTTTATCTTTTTCGTTTGTTGCTGTTTTGTGTTGGATATTGGTGTTGATTATTGGTATTGGTATTGGTATTGATTGTTGATATCGTTTCCGGATTTCTTGTCCGATCGCCGATTCAGAATGGCACGGCCGCTTGTTCGATCTAATGCCGATGATGGATATGGAAAAGGGCCTATCGGATGCTGTCGACGATCACAATAGTAGTCCTAACAGATCGAGCAACGACAAGGGCAACAATCGATGGGTAACAACAAACTCGGTGAAGTTGCAGTGAGTTCGGAATGGAGAATGGAATGCGTTCGTCTCGGTTTGCAGTTCGCCAGAGAAAGAATCTTTTTGACTGACTCCGCTTTCCTTCGGGGATTGGTTGTTTTCTGATTTTGATGAGAATCCGAAACCCGTTGCGTTTTAGTTGTTGGTTTCCTTTTCCACATTAAAACTAACCTTACCGCTAGTTTTTGCGATTGCGACGAACCCAAACGCGAAACGCGATCAGCGTCAGCATTTTAAGTTCCAGTAACTTACTCATATCGGTACGTACGGTACCGTACGGTACAGGACTGTAGGTAACCTTACTTAATACGAAGTACGTATTATGTGTAGTACGTAAGATTGCTATCGCGGAACGAGAGTGAGTCCCGCGGGAGAATGGGGAATTCTGCTGACATCACGAACAAACAACAAACAGCTTGCGCGAAGAATTCAGGTTGTTTGGGAGAAGGAGGAGGAGATGCGGTTGTGAGGATGAATCCCGAATAGTTAGTGAACTAACACCTCACTCTGTACGAAAGACATGCGTTAATCGAGAGGAGAGAGCATAACCTAACGTAATTACTAATTACGGTAAGGTTTACGGTGTGAGAATGAATTCCTAGCAACTAGTGAATAACCTCACTCTTATTGTAATACATACGTTAATCACGTCAATAGGAGCACAACAGCATTTCGCAGGTTATGAGCATCATCCCAACTACCAAGCTCATCACCACAACAGGTAGATAAACAAAGCATCAAAGCATCAACAGCAGACTGATTTACTGCACCATATTCAATCGCCGGAGCTTCACACACGGAGCTTCTCGATTCCGAACCCCCCACCGAATTTTCGCGGAAGAAAACTTCTTCGCGGAACTCGTCGACGCACCGTACTAAATCACGTAGAATCTACGCGCACGACACGTCAAAACAAAACGTTGAAAGACACCAAAAACACATAAGGAAAAGTATCTTCCAACCCAACCCACCCAACTTTCACCATGGCAAAACCCAAAACCAAAAAGAAAGAAACTCAATCACCAACAATACATCGATACCTCGTCAACAAACCACCCAAACCCCCACCAAGCCCCTCGACTAGATCCATGCTCGAATACAATGAATGGCAACATCCAACGTGAAATACGAGCAATAGAACTCGCATTCCCCGTCAATCGCACCGACCTATACGACAAAGAACTATTTGAATTCAAACCCAAATACCCTCCAAGCAACCTCCAATACCTCGACCTTCTTGAAATCATACACAACACCACTCTCAATGACACAGACAAAATGGCCGCCCTAGGTGAGGTCCTTGCTACCCTCATCCACCGCAACCATTTTCAAATCGTTGAATCTCCCAATCCCACAATAATCCATCGATATCGATACAGCGAGACCCTCCTAAAATACCTTGACACACTTCTACCCCCCTCCATCGACACCCCTCCCC
Organism: Pseudo-nitzschia pungens; assembly: GCA_037355855.1. Taxonomy (NCBI): domain Eukaryota; phylum Bacillariophyta; class Bacillariophyceae; order Bacillariales; family Bacillariaceae; genus Pseudo-nitzschia; species Pseudo-nitzschia pungens. Next base: position 1,823,596 of record CM074764.1, on the reverse strand, counting down.
CCGCACTACCCGAACAACGCACCACTCACAGCAAATACAAAACCAAACACACCCCAACAACCCACACTACCAACACCCCTCCATCACAATCCTCATCTGTGATCACTTCCCCTCAATCAACACCAGACCCAAACACAGATCCCGACGACTCAGCCAAAATACCTGATACCATATACGAACAACAACAACAAAACAATGACGACACCTCATCCACAGAATCATCTATCGACTCACCCCCTCCCACCGAAGACCTCAAAGCCAGACTCACCGCAGAATATCAACAACATCAAAACAAACCACCAAAACCCGCCACTGACACTGATACCCAAATAGCTGAATTTGAACAACAATTTGAACAAATCGACACCGAAATTGCCTCTATCCTCGAACAACCTACCAAATCCACCCCGACTCCTATCCCAACCAATATCCAAGACCTCATTTCCACCACCATCAAACACGAAATCAAATCAATCCAAACTAACCTGAACAACACATACCAAACCACCATTGCCGAACACCAACACACCATCAAAGAATACCAATACCATCTATCAAAAAGGGACACCCTCCTAAAAGAAACTGAAACAAGAATCTCCGAATTAGAACAACGCCTCTCATCTGAAACCGAAAAACTCGAGACCGAAAAAACGCTCTTCATCGCAGCAATCGAACACGCCACCAAACTACAAACTGACCTTAACCAAATCACATCTCTATCCTGGGCACTAGACAAACGCATCGAAAAAGCAAACAACACCATTAAGACAATCCGTCATTTAACAAAAGACCCACCAACCCAAACCACTCCCACAAAATCCATTATTAACCTCAGACGCGAACTTACTCAACTGACTAACACTGCACAACAAGACCTTACGCACCACATCTTGACCCAGACCCAAGCCGCAGAGACCAAACTTCAACACATCATCGACACACGCCTAGCCTCTCTTTTTAATAAATCCGTCATCACGCAAAGCATCAAAGACACCATCATCCACCAATCAAAACCAGAATTCAATCAAATTAAAGACACCATCATCAGCACACTCCGCAATACTATCGACCAGCACACACACACATTCCACAACCAACTACAACAGCATACTCACAAACAGACTAAACTTACGGAAAACGCCATCGCCCAACTCAAAGCCGAAACGGACACAGCCTGTACCGAACTAGCACTCCTCCGCTCCACAATCCACAATGAGATCGAACTATCAGTCAGTAAATCTCTCAATGAACCTCCACTAAAACAAACACTATACAACCTCATTACCAATACAACCAACAACCACTTAAACAGTAAACAAGTATCCGACTCCATTAATACTCACATCACAACTTTCATTGAATCCTCTGAAACACTCGCCGACCTCATCCGCGCCCATATCCACTCGACCAACACCCCAACTCCTACCACTCCATCACCCACCCACAACCCACATCAGCAACCAAAATCCAATACCAAGGCACCCACACCACACAACCCCACAACCACAACCAACAACATACCACCCAAACGAGCAATCACAATCAACCAAGAACGCTTCGACTCCTTTCTCAACGATAAAGAACAAGAACTGGAACGGGAACGCCAACACAAAATGGACGACCAAATTAGCAAAGCCATCAATGTCCTCGAGAAGAAATTTATCGACACCAACAACATCCCCACCGACAATCGATACCTTACCCCCTCGGAATTCACAAATCTATACCAGGACCTCCAATCCACCATGCTCTTTGAAAGTCTCCCGATTGTCCCCTTGGAAGAACTACACACAACACAATCATGCCTCCCCACCAACCATATTGAAACCCCTACCAACATCAAACAAATCAGTGCCTATATTTTCCGTCGACTGTCCTCTATGATATCCCATGAGAACACCCTACTTCGAGGCCTACTTGCTCCCTTCCAACTCAAGTTACAAGGATATGAAGCACTATACGCCATTGCCCGCACCTCGCTCCCCTACCTTAGACCTAAGAAAACAGGATGGGGCCCAAAATGGTGCTCCACAGACGATCCGAGCTCATACGTAGGCAAACTGATCGAACACGTCCGAGTATGTGAACTGTCCAGACAACACCACTACTCCGAAATCGACCAAAGCTATGAAATGATATACCAATCCATGCAGAGTCCCAAAACCTTCCCCGCAGGTTGCTCCCTTATGACCCAACTCGACGCCTTCCAGCGCGCGCACCCCAACTCCGATATAACACCACTCCCCAAAGAACTCCAACTTACAGGAATGATCAACTACTATTTGGACTACCCAATCGCACAATCAAACACCACCATACAACCCATGATAAACCGACTCGATAGTACTCCGAAGAAATTTGAATACCGCAACAAAACTCAATGCAAATGCTGCCATCAATATGGCCACTGCATTGGAGACCAAATCTGTCGCGTCGGAGCTCAAGTCTACTTCGCAATCGCATATTCTAAATCAAACCCAAAAGAATTCCAACAAAACGCCGAAAAGCACAGTAAGATGAACAGGAAAAATGTGGTCAAACTATTCGACGCACAAAACAACGGCCGCATACTTACCGAATCTGAACAAGAAGCAGAACGAGAAGCATTCGCCACTGCATTCACGACAACATGGGACGCCGTCCACAACGAGAATGACACTCCCAACCACACAAACATAACCCCAGAATAGGAAACACGCCGTGTCCCTAGCGGGGCTCGGCCACCTAAGAAACCAATCGACCCACACATCCAACTCAACAAATTCTTCGCAAACGCACGCAAAGACCACCCAGACACTGCACTATTCACACCAACCACTACAATACCCACACCAACCATCCACAACATTACATCATTGTCAAACATCACCGACAAAGATTATACCACTGACACCACCGACAAAGATTATACCACTGATACAACCGCAGCAATTAATGAAAGCAACGAAATCCATGCAACCAACGAAACTATTAACTCCACCACTGCAAACGACAACACTTCCCTCAAAAACCTCGACAATACTGCCCAACCTCACGCAATCCCACTCCAAAATACAAAAACTCAGACAACTCACACTGAAACCACACCAGCCAGCCCTCACACCCACCCAACCACCACTAAAAACAGCATAAAAACAACGATTTCTGGTCACTCCACACACGACTCACCTCAACGGACAAATGCAAACCTCCCAATGACAATCCAACCGACCAATCCCACAAAAATCCACCAAATAACCACACCGGCACGACTCGATACTGACAACAACACTACACAAACCCAACTAACACCATTCGACATTACCAATGACTCACTCGCTTCCGAATACAACACTCAAAAACCAGCACTCCGAGTCCCACCACACTTTGTTAGGAAATGCCTCACGGGCTCAGCTGATCAACTCCACCTCTCAATACCCCGAAATAAGGGCTATACAATTAAAACCCTAAGTAACTCACCCAGCGGAACAACAGCCCATCCACCCATGGACAAACCTACAGCTGTCTCGTTACCACTACAACCCGACACCGGCGCTAACATGTCTGCTACAGACAACTTTGAACTCCTTCATGAGTACAGCCCCTACCCTAACCCGGAAACAGTTGGCGTGTTTTCAGCACAAACCGATGCCCTTCAATCAACACTTAAGGCATTTGGCGAGGGCTTTATGCATATTATCTCGGACCAAGGTACAGTCATGCGCTGGCCCACCCTCTTCACGCCCGGCTCCACCGGCACAGTCCTATCTCTAGATAACTATCAACGAAGAAATAAATATCATACCTTCCAACAAGAAGGCTGTCTGGACAACGCGGGAGCCATCAAATTTCTTGACACCCAACGGAAGATTATTGAATCCCTACAAACCATATGCACAGCTAACGGCGAATGGTACACACCCAATAAAATCCTACTTCGAAGATCCATTGAAAATCAATCCATATCGAAACAAGTGAACACTATTCGAAAGCAAATCCTACAACTTGACCATGATAAAAACAACAAACCTCCACCATGCGCAACCAAAACATGGACAGGACGTCTTTCACAAGCACTCAAAAACCTTGAACTGTGGCACCAACGCTATGGTCACGTCTCCCCCTCCACACTGTCAAAAACCCAGAAGGTAGTAGAAGGCATGCCGGCCATGCCATCCTCAGCTCCCTTCTTTAAATGCCCATTCTGTGAAAATACCATGGACGCCGTAAAGACCCAAAGGAACGTTTTGTACCCACTATGACTTACCACATGGATCTCTCTTTTGTTACAGGACCCTCTAACCTCAACGATATGATCAAACACCATGCCAAAGCTGCTCCTACCCTCAAGAAAAGTCGGCAGGGGTATATCGGTTTCCTCACCATCGTTGACGCTGCTACACGAGCCCTGTGGACATTCCCTGTCAAATCCAAAGAGCCCCCAATTACCATTGTGGACAAATTTCTTCAGAAACATGGCATCAAAACCACTGATCCAACAAAAGCCATTATCACCACGACGTCCAATGGTTATCTTGCCCGATCCTGACTATTTAAGGAAACAGCATCCGACCACAAGTACACCATTCACCCTGTCGAAGACTCACAACTCCTACAGCTCGATCCCCATCACCTCGACTGTACGATCATGACAGACGGCGGAGGTGAACTATCCAACTCCACCAAATTCTGTGAAGTAGCCAAAACACATGGATACGACGTCCTTTCAACAGCGGCTGACGCCTCATCGCAGAATGGTATGGCTGAACGCCCACACCGTACTATTAAAGAACGAATCCGTTGTCTACTGTATGCAGCAGGACTTGGCACAGAGTATTGGGCGGATGCCCTCCTCCATACGACCTGGCTCTACAACAGAACATACCATTCGGCCATCTCTATGACCCCCTATCAGGCGTATACTGGTCGCATACCACTCGTCGATAACCTCATTACCTTTGGCTCCAAGATCACCGCTAAAAAGCCCGGCACCCGTCCCACAACCACGAACCCGTGGGCATACGACGGAATCTTCCTCGGATATGGACGTACAACTGACAACATCAAATACTTTGACATCCATTCCGGCACTGACAAAGTAGCACGCCATGACTCGAAAGATGAACTCCAATACGGTGACGACCCCTCCAATCGGTCTCCAGCTGCGTCACACCTTCTGGGCGTATTCACAGAGGATGACCACATCCAACACACCACCAACGACACTGGACCGGAACCTATAACAATGGAATTCAAGGACCCCCGACAGATTAACCCCGACGCTGTCGTGGCAGAAATCATCAATAACTCTCCCACCCCATTCACCGCCGCCGCTGCTGCAAAAGTCACTGCCACAATCAACAAGACCAAATTCCAACGTCCTGACCTTAAAACTCTCCTCCCGGAACTCGAATCCCTTGATGTCTCTTCCAACATGTATCTCCATGAAACAAGCCATACCCTTCCCCTGATACGGACTACCAACTTCCATCCTACAATGGGACTTGTAGTCTCCCCCCACCCGGACCTAACGGACTCAGTGGAACTTACATCCATCCAAGTTGGTACCATCGCTCACTCCAGAATCCGCAACTGGAAACGTCGCCTACGCGGTACCATCGTTACCACAGTGGATGGCCGACGCATCCGCACCCCACATGACATCGCCCAAGCAGTTAAATCGGCACGCGAGAGCCATAAAGTCAATATAAAAATCACATTTGGCTCGCTAACCGGCTTCGCCCTAAGTGTTGAAGGCGTCCCAACCCTCCAAGCCGATCAACTCAACGTCATTGCCCACCATCTCCATAACATCAATCAAGGACAAGATCTTTGGGACAAGAAACACCAATGGCCCCTCCCCATTGACTCCCCGGAAGCTGTTAAGAAATCGATACATATCTCCCAACTCACACGCCGCAAGCTACAAGGTACACCCAAATGGGACGGCTTCCTACGCTCTGAATGGAAACAACTCGACCGGTATCACAAGGTCGGCATGTTTGGTGACCCTATACCACCTGAACCTCACATGAATGTCCTCCCCTGGGTGTGGACCTATCTCTATAAAGAAGACCCACTCACAGGACAGACCATTCCAAAATCCCGTGGCACCTGCAATGGCGGCAAACGCTATGGCAAAGCTGTCACCTTGGCTGAAACCTATGCAGCATGCGTTGAACAACCAGTCCATCGCCTCACATGGGCTCTATCCGCAGCTCTCAATCTTATCTGTGTTGGCTACGACGTCGGCAACGCCTTCGCTGAAGCACCAGCCCCCAAAAGCCCCTTCTACATGAGAGTAGACCCTCCATTCCATCAGTGGTGGACTGAACATCTAGGACGCAAACCCATTCCCATAGGACATGTTATTCCAGTCCAGAAAGCGCTTCAGGGACACCCTGAATCACCCCGCCTATGGGACAAATACATATCCAAGATGATTACCGAGGAACTAGGCTTTAAACACACCACCCACGAACCTTGCCTATACTACAAACATGACGACTCCGGCCTTACCCTTATCCTCCGACAAGTGGATGACTTCCTTATAGCTAATGCTGACCCCAAAGTATGTGACAAAATTCGTGAACAACGTCTGTTAACTGTTTTTCGAGGTAAAATGGTCATTTTTAGACCTTTTTGACCCTGTACCTCTAATTTTTCTTTGGTAAAACTATTTAGGACCCCGTTTTTTTTTTTCAATTCCAACCCTCGCCCTTTTTTTAACGTCGAAAAGTCAATTTTTACCTACCAAAATTTCGTGGTTATGGTCAATTTCTATGCTATCATACCATGCTACCCTATTACGCTACCTTCGGGGTATGGTCATTCGTGTACAATAACTACTATAACCGGATACCCCAGCCCCTGCAGTGATAAGTGAGCAATTGTAGTACACGCCCTCCCTGTATCCCTGTAACCCTGTAGCGCTGTAGCGCTGTAGCGCTGTAGCGCTGTAGCGCTGTAGCGCTGTAACGCTGTAACGCTGTAGCGCTGTAGCGCTGTAACGCTGTAGCGCTGTAACGCTGTAACGCTGTAGCGCTGTAACGCTGTAGCGCTGTAGTGCTGTAACGCTGTATCCCTTTTGCGCTGTACCGCCGTAGCGCTCTACATTACTCCACTCGTCACTCTACACTACTCCACTCGTCACTCTACATTACTCCACTCGTCACTCTACATTACTTTACTCGTCACTCTACATTACTCCACTCGCCACTCTACGTTACTCTACTCGTCACTCATTTTTTTAATCATACCCTTAGTACATTATGATTTTTTCTAATTTCAACGAATTGTACTTTACGCCTGTTGCCTCTTTCGTCTTGCGAGAAGTTGCTCTTTTGTCACACGCCTGCACTCCTCCTTAATTTTTTTCTTAAACTTCTCCATTCCAAACTCATACACAATAAATCCTCTTTCAACAATCAATCTCACCCCGTCCGGCAGGTAACCCTCAATACGGACCTCACGCTTGATATCGTCTCCCAAGTAGCACCTGACAATGTAATTCGCATCCTCGTGATCTAAACAAAGTTTAGTAACATCCTTCAACTCAAAAGTGAAGGTAACCTTGTATTTTGGTTCAAATTCCTGTATTCCACTACTTTCGTACAGGACAACAACCGAGAACCCATCCTCCGTTTCCTTCGTTTCCTCCGTGTCAAGCTTAATGTTGACTTCTCGATTCGTCGGAATTCCTTCTTTCGCGCAATAATCATAGTGATCGATAAAAATATCGAAATAACCGAAACCTCTCTCCCCAACAGTAAAGCTAAATGGAGTGTCGCACCAAGTCGACAATGGTCTGTTTACGAATACGACCTTCATGTCATCTTCGCCTACAGCTTTCATTCCCGACATAATGTCTGTTTGTGTTAAAAAATTATTCGTTGAAACTTTTCAAACTGGAATTAATGAATTCATAACAATTGAACACACCATTCGAAATACTTGACATGTTTCTCAGCATCAATTCACTCTACAAGTTTCTCAGCGTAAATTCTTTGGTTTCACGATCACAACATTTAATCAACTTCACTAAACGAGAAATGTTTCCACGCCGAATTCCACATAACTTTAAGTGCATCCACGTATTAAATTGTAACCGTGACATGATCCACTCCATACGCGCACTATGCGCAAAATAGTTTTCTACAGGGTTTTCCATGTACAATTTGTACACGAAAAACAAACAGCAAACACAACAAGACAGCAACGTCGATCCCCCAACAAGATTGCTGTCATCACTTCTTTAGTTTAACTCTGATTTGAATACCTTGATACCTACATCCTGCTCCCTGAGCAACTCCTTGTAGAACTACAAATCTAGGATCTAACTGACTGTGCCAAGTGGTAGTTAGAATAGATCCGGCCAACTGTCTTCCCCTTTGGTCGTAGTGGTGAATCCGAGACTATCGACAGAACAGACCGGGACCTCAACCGGTTTGCATGCCCTTGCCATTACAACCAGCAATATCTCCAAGCTTGCTCCTTATTCCCTGAGCTAAGTTCAGCTACATTTTAACAGATTAACAGTCGCAAGCTTATTTTAAGCTTGCAAAGCTGGAGATCCACAAGCAACACGGAAATAACAAGGAACAACGACGACGACGACGAAAGACGGAATCGACGCTGATTACAGTTTTAATCCTATACTGGAACACCAAGCCCCCTGTCGCAAGGCCGTTCCAGGTATTACTAATCTCCTTGTTATTTCGGATACAACGGTACAAACGGCGTCTCGAAACTCCAAGAACTGACGGAGAAAGAATTTTTCCGAAATCCTTCTACTGCTGCTGCACCTATTTCTCCAGTCACGACGAGACGCAAGTACAACATATAACCTACCACTGATAGATCTGTATTCCCCGAATACAGCTGTATCCACTTCCTGTATCCACCAGGCAAATATACCACTGTTCCTTTGCCCTGATACACTTTTCTCGGATTTATCCACACCACAGCACGAACGTTGTTTTCGAACGACAACAACGGCGTTTTTCGAACGACAACAACGGCGTTTTTCGAACAACAACAATTCAACGCTCAGCAACTGCTGTTTTAACGGTGTTTTCGAACGACAACGGCGCTTTCGAACAACAACGGTGTTTTAAAGGTGTCTTTCAAGCGACAACGGTGCTTTTTGAACAACAACGGCGTTTCGAACAACAACGGCGCTTTCGAACGACACACAACGCTCAGCAATATCTAACCTCCACTGAGTTCCCGAATACAGCTGCAATAACCTCTGTATTTTCCCCAGGCATATAAACTCCCTGTTCTTGGATCTTATTATATTCCGGATACTACCATATTGAATTTCGGACATTCTATGCCATACCGAACCCGACAACGAGCTTCGTTCCCTCTGACAACAGCGACACTTCCTTTATGCCTCGTCGACGCACCCGACAAAGCGCTCCCTTCCCCGCATCCTACCAAGATCAGTACAGAGACCTTCGGTCTATTATCACTGCATCTCATTCTCTTTTTGATTGCCCAATAGCCTCTGAAGAATCCGACAACATGTCCGATGAGACTCCTGCAGACACGGCAATCGCTGATGCCTCCACCCCCACCACCACAACTGAAACCACACCTGCTACTGCCGCCGCCACCCCACTACCAAGGGATGTTGCCAGCAACCTTACCACACATTTTGATCATTATTGTGCCCGTGCCCTTCACGCACTTTTTGACGTCAGTGATCCGCAATCCTTACTCTGTAATGCTCTCATTGCCTCTGGAACATTATGGAAAAAAAAAAAAACGTTAATTTCCATTTCCGCGCGCGCCAAATCGTTCGTAATGCGCACATTCTGTAGATCATAAAGGGGACAAAATTTGCCGCGCCCCCCCTTTTGGATTTCCATGGTGGACACTTAGCGTGGCGGGCCCCATCATTGTGAGATCTTCGTATATATATATGTATATAGAGTGAGTTTTATAATTGCCCCCATCTATTTTGGATAGACAACGTGGACACTTAGCGTGGCGGGCACCTTCATCCAACGGTTCCATGTGCGACCATAATGCTTTATTTTCAACGAATTTCGCCTTCAACGCATGAGCTTGAACACTTGGAAGAAACGGACACGTTTTATTTTCATGGTTTTATTGTCCTCAACAAAACTGTCCTCAAAAATGTTGTCCTCAACCTTTTGTCCTCAACAAAACTGTCCTCAACCTTTTGTCCTCAACAAAACTGTCCTCAACCTTTTGTCCTCAACGAATGTCCTCAACAAGTTTTGTCCTCAACCCGCCACGCTACGGGTCGCTCGTAGCCCACTACGGGTAGCCCGCTACGGTGCAATACGACAGTGGCGATTTTGCGGGGAGGACGCCACGCTGCGGGAAGAGGCAAGACAAAAATAATCACCACTACCTCTACTTTGAGAAGAGCTCATCGAACCGACATGGACTCTTTCGAAGCTTCTTTTGCGGCTCTGTCTCTTCAAGATGCAGAGCCTACAAGATCGAGGAACAGGAGAAGAAATGCTAGACAACGAGAGCAGAGTCAGGAGCAAAAAGAAAGGATCAAGCATCATGAGCAGCAGCGGCGGTGGCAGCAGCAGCAAGAGCTTCAGTATTCAGTCGATGAATTGCGGCTTAAGGGACTTCTTTTTTGTGGATTCACAGAGGAGAGACAACGCAAAGTTAAGTCCGATAGGAATGAGAGGCGCTTTCGTGGGTGCTATGGAGTCTCCTCCCTTGCTATCTCAAAAGTTGTGAAGGACTTGATACAAGAAATTTCTGCAAAGAAGTTTGATCTAAAATATTTCTTTCTCACACTCTATTGGTTAAAGGCGTATCCGAGATATGTCCAGATGGAAGGTCCATGGAATTTCAGCCCAGAGACAATCGGACCGAAGGTGAAGGAGTACACTGCTGCTTTTCAACGTTTGAAAAAGAAGAAGATCAAGTGGTTTTCAGATGAGGAGATCAAAGATGATGTCTTCATTGTCTCCGTAGATGGAGTACACTGCAGGATTCAAGAAGCTCGCAGGGATCCAGGAAGCAAATGGTACAGCCACAAGTCACACGGAGCTGCTCTGGCATATGAGCTGGGAATCTCTCTGAGATCCGATCGGCTTGTTTGGATAAATGGTCCATTTCCTGCAAGTCGACACGATTTAAGTATTTTTAGATATGGTGCCGGAACAAAGGACAACCCTGGCAGAAATTTGAAGTCAATGATTCCAGCTGGGAAACGAGCTATCGCTGATAGTGCATACAGAGGAGAAGACAACAATACAGTTTCTGTTACTCGAGAAGGTGACTCTACAGAAGTGAAAGAATTGAAAGCTCGGGCCAAGTCAAGACACGAAACATTCAACTCGCGTATCAAGTCATTTGCTATATTATCAACCGAATTCCGTCATCCTCATTCGGTTCATCAAGCAGTGATGGAATCGGTTTGTACTTTGGTACAATACGATATTGAAAGTGGTCATGGATTGTTTGAGCTCTAGTAGTTGTACCTTTTAAACATTTTAATCAAAGCTATTTTGAAGATTAGTGATCCCCATTTAGTGAGGAGTTGCCAGCGCATTGAAATGGTCGGCAGCCGCCACTCTGCGTTGCGAGGTACTTAGAGTGCAACGAATCGTGCCGATGTGCGATACAAACATGTCGAGGGGGTTCCACGCTGGGTTTATAGTGCAACGAATCGTGCCGATTGGGGGGGGTCTCCACGCTGGGCGTAGATGTCGACGCAGGGTGTACTGTAAAAGTCCACGCTGTTTGCACTTACTAGTATGTAGTCCATCATAGCTACCGGTACGCTGTATTGAATAGACTATTTTCATTATTTTGAAGATGTTCTTTCTTAAAACACTTTTTTCTGCTGGTCACAAGACCACTTCTGCCTCCGAGGAAAGTGATAAAGGAGTCACCATGAAAGTGTCTGCTGCTGAGGGAGCCTCTGCTTCTGATGAGGGAAAGGAACAGTCCTCTTCTGATGAGGACCCGACGGAGTCTTCTGATGAGGACAGGAAGGACACGGAAGAGTCTGCTGATGAGGGCACGAAAGAGTCTGCTGCCGAGGAAGAATCGAATGAGAGCTCATCCCGCAAACTTACTGATGAAAAACGAAACAACGTAAATCAGAAAGCTTCAATTGTGCGAACTGGAATCGCAGCCATCTACGACCCTAATGATCCAAAAAGCACGGATGCCCTTCTTCAACCATTGCAGCTCCGTGTCCGAAAGAAAGTGACCTATGCACAGTCAACGAGACGCAAGCCTAGCAAGAACAACCGAAAGGCACCACCGCCTTCAGCCCCAATCCACCGCCTGCTCAAATCCCCACCGGTTCAACCTTCAAAAGACTCCCCACCTCCACCTCCTGCTGAACATCCTCCGACTCCACCTCCATCTCCACCTCCTGCTGAAAATCCCCCACCTCCACCTCCTGCTGAACATCCTCCGACTCCACCTCCACCTCCTGCTGAAAATCCCCCACCTCCACCTCCTGCTGAACATCCTCCGACTCCACCTCCACCTCCACCTCCTGCTGAAAATCCCCCACCTCCACCTCCTGCCGAACATCCTCCGACTAAACCCCCACCTCCACCTCCTGCTGAAAATCCCCCACCTCCATCTCCACCTCGTGCTGAAAATCCCCCGATTCCACCAATTGATCCTCAAGCGCCACCACTACCTGCTCGACCTGCTGAAAAACAAGTACTACCACCACCGACTGCTCCTCTACAACACTCCATGCCCCCACCCCCACCAGTTGCTGATGTTCCGATTCGAGATCTCTCTGTTCCCATCGTTCCCCCATTCGGAAGCCCAATGGCAGCTTTTTTGAGCGCACTCCGTAATAGGAAGGAACCACCATTGGCTAATGTGAATGACGTTGGTGGTAAAGATGGCGGCCCCTCACCTGCATTCTGCGGGGCGACCGACCAACTCGAATTTGCTAATGTCGATGATTTTGATGGTGAGGATGGCAACACCCCAAAGTCACTCTGCGTGGCGCCCAGCAGCATCCACGATGACGATACAGTGTCTGAAGCTTCAAACTTCGGCGTAGTGTACCCAGTCTCCCAGAACAAGAACCCCCCAGTCTCCCAGAACAAGAACAAGAACAAGAACAAGAAGAGTAGCAATGGAAAGCGGCTGACAAATGAACCCCCAAGGAACGATTTCAGCGTCAAGGACAGAACTTCCCGTAGGATTTTTGATGTCACTACAAAGAATATGAAAAACTTGCAGCACAGCACGACATGGGAAGACAAGATAGATCGTGACGAAAAACCTTACTCTGTCCACTTCATGGGTACCTACGATGAGGCTGTTCCAAACCTTTTTCTTTCTGAAAACAACCGGAAGAAAAGAGAAAAGCCTGCCGTAATGTTCCTCGTTGGGAAACATTTCCAGGAGTATAAGAAACCTTTTGCTTCCCAGTTGAAGAGGATTGCTACTGAGATGGAGAACGACACGGACGCTGGGCGTTACCACACCAAAGATCCGGAAGAGTACGCAAAGAAAGTGTTTGGAAAGGCCCATCCACCTTCAAAGAAAAAAAAATAATTAATTAAGAGGTGGAAAATGCGGGTATCGTACTTGAGAGTTGCAGTACTAGTAACATGTAGAAGCGACTTGGGTGCGCAAGCATGGAGGCCTTAGTAAAAATAAGAAATAAAAGCCGTTGAAAGGCGGGTCGGAGCGTGGCGGTACCGGTAAAATATATAAGCTACTTGGCTGCCGGAGCATGGCGGCCTTGGTTATTAAGCCAGACCCGGAACAAGCAACAATTGCTCTATTTTGATGTAACTTCACTCTTACCGTACTCTTACAATTCAGAGTTTTGAAATACAGTTCTAATTAAACGTACATAATACGAAGTAAACAAAAGTTACTACCAAAAATCAGGGGAACCAGTCCGACGTATTGTACGGTAAGGTTTAACTACTAACTACAACATCAGACCACGATCAACCAAGAACGCGATGTGGCCTCTTGCAAGTTGCTTCTTCTTTCTCTCTAGAGCACCGATGAAAGGTTGATAAGACGAGAAGCAGTGGTACTGCGTGAAGATGACACCAACATGTTTTCAACCAATCCTGTCATAATTCCAGTTGATGCCGAAAGCAACGGAGCTTTCCGCTTTCGCCGTTCAGTTAGTGCACGATTTTTGTCAGAACCCTGATAAATTTGAATCATTCAGAGTCTTTTGCGATTACCATTCCAACACTTTTCCAAAAGGATCAAGAGAAAGAAGATTGGCTCAAAAATACAGAGCTAACTTTTTGTTGCGAAGCCCTGAATTGAAAACAACCCCCATCGTCACGCATACTAACCCTACCCGCCACACACAGTGTCTCCCCGTAACTCCACCACAAAGAGTCAAGAAGCCCCGCTTGGAGAGTCCACCACAAACAGTCAAGAAGCCCCGCTTGGAGAGTCCACCACAAACAGTCAAGAAGCCCCGCTTAGAGAGTCCACCACCATTTATTCCACAAACAAAGATCGTACATTCACCTATTCTTTCAAGAAACCTGCACCCAGAAATGTCGAGTAAGTTCCAAAATCATTGACTGTTACGTAACGCAGCGTGGCGGTGGTAGCAATTTTCTGGTCTCGCATTGTCTCACATTGTCCCACCACATCGTTTCGCCTAAGGAGGATTCAACAACAGCGTGGAAATGTGGTCTGCAGATTGGGCTGAAGAGAACGAAAACATTCATTGCTTTGATCTTGATATTGATAGATCGTGGAACAATCTTTTTGTCCAACCAATTGTTGTCCCCAACATTATCTCCAATGGTGAACGCGTGGATATGTTGTCCATTGAGATTCGCGTTGTTGATATTGGTGATGTCCTCGACATGAAGTACAAGGCAAGGCTTGAGGTTGACGGGAAGGGCATCTTTATTACGATGCCTCGTGTCCCGAAATTGTTCTTCAACCAGATTGATAATTTGTACTCCGGCACTATGGAAGATGATCCACAATATGCAGCCCATTCAATCCAAGCAGTGGAAATCGTGCGTAGTGAACTCAAGCAGCAACGCATTATCTACTTCCAGTTCCCAGATGAAATCACTTGCGATAACTCTCACTTCAATGACAAGATCACTCGAAGTCCTACCGAGCTTCAGTTGAAGCTGGCTAAACCTGTCCTCCGTTCTCTCCCAGCGCCAATGTTTGATGGTCAGGGCGAAGACCATCCAAAGTTTCAGTACATCCCAGGAGTCAAGTGGGAATGCGCCATTGCAACTTCTGTGAAAGAGGTTACAAACAAGCAGAAAGACAAAGACGACATGCTTTCTATGCTCTTGGCTACTGGCGTTGCCAGAATGGATCTAGGCAAGTGATTGTTCCCACCACCAATCTGTGTTTTTATGATAACCAAGAAGTAATCATCCATTACTAACATTTTACATCAAACAATATCACAATTTAGCTCCTGATCCTCCTGCTTCGGATAAATATACTCGAGGTCGTCCAAAAGGTCCTCCAAAAGATCCGCCGCCGAGAGGTCCACCAGGCGGCGGTGGCGGTGGCGGTGGTCGCCCAGAACAGCCCCTACTCCCCTTACCACCTGTTCCGGACACCCCATTGCTACCACCTGTTCCGGACACCCCATTGCTACCACCTGTTCCGGACACCCCTCTGTTACCACCTGTTCCCACCAGCAAACTGACGAACAAAAAGGCACTTTTAGAGAGACCTGAGAGAACCAATCCAAAAGTAAGGACCAATGAACAGATACGCAACGAGGCCTCAAACCGAGCAGTAAGCCAAACGGAACAGGTTCGACAAAAACGGAAAGCTGAAAATTTGGCACAGCGTCGTCACGCAGCGTCACCGGTAGATAAAGCTGTATACTATCGCGAGCAGCAAAAGGCAGCGAAAGAAGGCAAGGAGTACTATGCCGAATGGATGGAAAACAATCCTCCGCCTGAATGACTCCTGCGCTCACCTGATTCAATAGATGAATCTATTAATTCCTCTGATCTTGACCCTATTGCAAGGTATCACGAAGCAGGTGCAGTACTTGACGAACTCCGAGATTTTTTACATAAATTGAATGACTAAACTAAAACTTAGAGGCCTCCTCTGTATTAAGACTCTCTAGACCATGATCAACTGTCTTCTTTCTCATCTTTTTGTTCCGTTTGTCAACCCAGAACGGCCTTTCAATTTGCTTACGACGTTCTCGAAAAACACGGTCCCTGAATATCTTCTCTGGAAACGCTTCGTATTCAGGTCTCTTCTTTCGAAGCTCCAGTGGTTTCGCTTTCTCGTACAATCCACCAGCTTTCAAGTCGTTTTCCAATAGTTTCTTTGCTTGGTTCTCTGGATGATTCCATCGAGGATACCCTGCCTTGAGTAGAGTTTCCTTCGGATACTTTTCCAATTCCTTCGTGAGCGCT
Source organism: Pseudo-nitzschia pungens (assembly GCA_037355855.1). Classification (NCBI taxonomy): domain Eukaryota; phylum Bacillariophyta; class Bacillariophyceae; order Bacillariales; family Bacillariaceae; genus Pseudo-nitzschia; species Pseudo-nitzschia pungens. The sequence continues at coordinate 1,807,226 of CM074764.1, read as the reverse complement.
GCTTGATCAAATGAAACGGCGGCGGCATTCTCGTCAATCGCCTTCTTGAGGCTCCGGAAGTTGGATCGAAAGTTTTGCTTCTTGTATGGTTGGAAGAGAACATGGGTGTCATGAATTTGGTCGATTGTTTTAGATGAAATACCAGGGTCTTTTGCTATAATCTGCTTGATCCAATTGTCCTCATCACTCTCAAGTTGCAACTTAAGATAAGCTTTGGCTCTGCTGGATTTTTGTCCGCGACTCCAAGGCTCCACAGCGTTGTTCCCAGTGTCTTGTGACATGATTCTTCTCAATTATTGTCTTGTCCCACTATTGTCCAAGGTGTGTTGTTGTTTGTATTGTTCTCAAGTATCCCTGAGTGATGAGAGGGTGGTGCCGCAGCGGGGCGTGGGCATCCCCGTAGCCAAGCGTGGGACATCATCGTAGTGGGCTACGCTCCGTAGCGGGCTACGAGCGACCCGCAGCGTGGCGGGTTGAGGACAAAACTCGTTGAGGACAAAACTCGTTGAGGACATTCGTTGAGGACAAAAGGTTGAGGACAGTTTTGTTGAGGACAAAAGGTTGAGGACAGTTTTGTTGAGGACAAAAGGTTGAGGACAACATTTTTGAGGACAGTTTTGTTGAGGACAATAAAACCATGAAAATAAAACGTGTCCGTTTCTTCCAAGTGTTGAGCATGCGTTGAAGGCGAAATTCGTTGAAAATAAAGCAATTATGGTCGCACATGGAACCGTTGGATGAAGGTGCCCGCCACGCTAAGTGTCGTTCTTCAAAAATAGATGGGGGCAATTATAAAACTCACTCTATATACATATATATATATACGAAGATCTCACAATGATGGGGCCCGCCACGCTAAGTGTCCACCATGGAAATCCAAAAGGGGGGGGCGCGGCAAATTTCGTCCCCTTTATTATCTATAGAATATGTGCGCATTACGAACGATTTCGCGCGCGCGGGAATGGAAATTAAGGTTTTTTTTTTTTTCCATAATGTTCCTGGCATTACCACATGGCGTAAATTCATTCGATTAACTGAACCCATTATCAACCGACTCCAGTACCGTGATGATCGCAACAACTACTTTGACCTTCCCCCTTTCATCTATATCCAACTGCTCCAATTTGTCAAGTTCCGTGACCACCTCAACGCATTGAAACAACCCTCTCGTGATGTCACTCTTTACACGGCTGACGCATTTGATGTCTTTGTTGACGATCTTGACGTTGGCACTGTTCTGTGTCCTCCTCGATCATCTGTTCCTTCCCCCAGTTCCGTTTCCCCTTCCACTCTCAAGCCCTCTAAAAGCGAAGACCAAGTCAAGTTTGAACAATGGAGTAAACGTTCTCATGATGTCACCGTTTTCACTGTTTATAAAAATGACGCTCGCTTTGAAACCTGGGCTACTGGATTCCGTGCACAGCTCGCAGAATATGATATTGATGTGGACACCTTCTTGGATCCTCAATGGGATTCTTCCAATCTCTCCACCTTTGGCAAGAAATTATTTGACAAACAATGCAAATTCTTTTGGGTCCTCTTACTTCGGGTCTTTCGCTCCAACCTTTCCTACACCTGTGTCCAGGGTCACACCAGCACATGTGATGGCAGAGCTGCCTACTTTGAGTTTCTCAAACTTCGAGAATCCACACACACTCATGAATTTGATGTGGCTGGCCAATCACAGATCCTTCAACGCCTCACACTTGTTGGCTGGAAGGACTCAACTGTTCGTTTCTTGACCAACTGGTTTGAGCACTACGATACTCTCTGCAAGATGACTGCTCCTGCTCTCCCTATGAAATATCACATGCTCCGTTCCACTCTCCTGCATGCTGTTGCTTCTGATTCTCACCTCAGTGACCAATTCTCTAAGGTTCCAATGCCCTCTCCACACGACCCTGATTCTGTTGAAGTTCAACACATTCTTCAACTCAAGACCACACTTCTTGCCGAAGCTACGCGGCTGGATTCCCGCGCTGCTCTCACCTTACCCAAATCCAGAGCCGATATGAACTTCCAGGCCAATTTTCACAGTGCCTTCCCTTATCTTGACTCCTCTGCGTTCACCGATGACTTTGTCAATGACGTTCACACCTACGCTGCGTTCCGTGCTAGTTCCACATCTGATAGCTCTGTTGACCCTTTGGCCTTGTCCCATCGCCTTCCCCCTGCCATATGGTCTACCTTGAGCCCTGTTGCTAAGCAACTCTGGACTCAATTCCCATTTGCTGACCGCCAAAAGATTGTTCTCAACCTGAACCCCAACAAATTTCCTGAGCCTCAACCCAGTCCCACGCCTGGTTCTGGCCAACCTGTTGGACGTCAAGCATACTTCCATTCCACCCATGCTTCCCCTGAACAAACTAATCCTGATCCCCTTTCCAGTGCTCCTCCTGATGACTTGTCACCTGATCATGATACGGACGCCTCCGATGCTTTGGTTACCCAATGGATTGCCCGGCAGCACGGTTCCAAACCCACCGGCTCATACCAACAACTAGCCAAGAAGGGCTCTCTATATACACACCCAACTCCTTCCACCATCAGGAAATCACCTTCCAAATCCAAGCTTCCCCTTGCCTCTTCCATGTCACCTGGCCATCCCGCTCAGCTCCTTGCTGACAACCCCAAGGCCCCTACCAAACTTGTTGCCCGCATGGCTGATGGCTCTCAATCTGTTGTTGCTCACTTCGATGATCCTATCGCTGGCCAGTCTGTTACTCATCTTCTCCAAACACACACCAGTCCTCACAACTGGTCACTCTGTTAACATACTTCCATTTTCGTCTCCTTCTTGTCCTCTGCCTCATTCCCTTTCGTCATCTGGGGCGTTCTCTTCAGAGATGCCATTGGCAATATGCAGAGTCCCAACAACCTCAACTCATACAGATCCCACACATCCTTGCCTATTTCAAACACCAAACATGGGGCGCATCTTCCAGCTGATATTGCCCAACAACAGGGCGCATCTTCAGGCTCTGTGCCATCACTCACCCACATGGGGCGCATCTCACCTGCGCTATTGCCCATTTCTTTACTCAACGTGGGGCGCAACCCATGCGCTATTGCCCATACTCACTTTTGCCCATGCTCGCTTTCATTTATTCCTGTCTGTGTCACAGCTCCAACATGTCCATGACAACGAAGAAAGATTCTCTTGCTTCCCTGATCATAGATGGGGCGTATTAAATTGTAACCGTGACACGATCCACTCCATACGCGCACTATGCGCAAAATAGTTTTCTACAGGGTTTTCCATGTACAATTTGTACACGAAAAACAAACAGCAAACACAACAAGACAGCAACGTCGATCCCCCAACAAGATTGCTGTCATCACTTCTTTAGTTTAACTCTGATTTGAATACCTTGATACCTACATCCTGCTCCCTGAGCAACTCCCTGTAGAACTACAAATCTAGGATCTAACTGACTGTGCCAAGTGGTAGTTAGAATAGATCCGGCCAACTGTCTTCCCCTTTGGTCGTACTAGTGGTGAATCCGAGACTATCGACAGAACAGACCGGCACCTCAACCGGTCTGCATGCCCTTGCCATTACAACCAGCAATATCTCCAAGCTTGCTCCTTATTCCCTGAGCTAAGTTCAGCTACATTTTAACACCACGTTCCCTTTTTTTTACGGGGACAAGTGGAATTGTCACGGCAGATCGGAAATGTCACGGCCGATCCTTTTTAAAACCGCTACGCAACGTTTAAGCCATCGTCCATCGTACTTTATGTTACTCCACTGAATTAACCAATCAAAAAATTATATTTTCCAGTACAATTTCTACCAGCAGTGCTCTACCTGGATTTTGCGATCTCTTTACGCTCCGCTACTCTACAGTACTAACTCGTCTCTCTCCATTGTTCAAGTTGTCACTCTCCATTTCTCAACTTGTTATTCTCCACTGCTCAACTCGTCTTACTCTTCAACACTTTGACGTTTTTATAAACGTTCCACACTCCGACGTAAATGTTCCACACGCCGACGTTTATAAACGTTCCACACTCCGACCAATTCGGTTTCACCATTTCGGTCCGAGTCCCACCAATTACGAGTAAGGTACCCACGGTATCATTATTTTTTGGTTTCTGTTCACAAATACTCCACGATCAAAAAAAAAAAATAAATAAAAGAAACCAAATCTCGTACACCTTAAAGTGTCCCACTTTCCATCAATCAAAACCCAGTTTTTCATCATAACTTTCGTTCATCATAAATTTCTAGGTCCCACCATGGTGAAACGTCACAGGAAACAAACAGCAAGAAAGTCCTCCGGTCCCTCTCGACGCACAAACTCACCTCCGAGTAACAGATCCCCTTCACCACCGCGTAGCAGATCTCCTTCACCGCCGCGTAGCAGATCTCCTTCACCGCCGCGTAGCAGATCTCCTTCACCGCCGCGTAGCAGATCTCCTTCACCGCCGCGTAGCAGATCTCCTTCTCCTCCTCCTCCCACTCGCGAAGAACGGAACCTTCGCTTGTCTATTCTTGATGAATTTTGGGATGAACGTCAGAAAGTAGCAGCAGGAGAAGATGATTCCGTCGAATCCGATGATTCTTCCGAAGCCGACGATGCTCCTCCGAAGACGAAGATTCGAAACATGGAATGCAACAACCCCAACCCCAACGAAGAAGATCAATATGCCGTCGAAGATGAAGGTTCCAACGAAGATGAAGGTTACAACGCAGAAGACGGTTCCAACGAAGACAAAGGAGATTCCAACGAAGAAGTCAGTTCCAACGAAGAAGTCAGTTCCAACGAAGAAGTCAGTTCCAACGAAGAAGTCAGTTCCAACGAAGAAGTCAGTTCCAACGAAGAAGACGGTTCCAACTGAAGAAGTCGGTTCCAACGCAGAAGACGGTGCCAACGAAGAAGTAACTTCCGATGAACAAGAAGTTTCAGTCCAAGAAGATTCTCCTTCAGACCCCAAATTATCTTGGGGATCCGGGATTGCCAATTCTCAATTGCTCGATGCCTATTTCCATTTATATTCGAAAAAAGTTAATGAAGAAAATGCCGTCGATTCCGGTGAAGAAGAACATAAGCAAAATAGTCATTTCGATTCCGTCGACTCCGGTGCAGAAGAACAAAAGCAAAATAATCATTCTGACAATGACGACGACGACGCCGATAGTGAATTTGCGCCTCAAACTGATGATGAAAGCAAAGATATCGATGACCCCGAAGACCGGAAGAAAAAGAGATTGAAGCGAACACAGTCTACAAGGGCCGAGAGCATCCCAAACTTTAAGGACGACGCCGTTCTTCGAAAGGTTGAACTTCTCGCGAGGCACACGAAAATAGCACAGTTATGCAGCACCTTCGAAGACGAGTCACAATACGAGACATTTCCCTCTTGCATTCACTTCACGGCGGCATTTGATGAAGTCATCCCAGTACCAAGTGATTCAAAACGCAACGCAAATGGGTATAAGCGAACGGGTGGTCCATTAATGACATTTCTGATTGGTCCAGGGTTTGACGCGAAAAGAGAATTGATTGGGAAGGAATTAATCAAAGCCGGCAAATGGTTCATTAACAACTCCTGCAAAGAAAGGAATGGACTTTACTACACCCACAGTTGTTCAGAATACCAGCTTCGGCATTTTGGTCGTATCCGACTCTCCCCTGCTGCTATTAAAAAAAAAAAAATCCTAAAGGAAAAAAGAGATTTATTTTCGGATTGGTCAGACGAACAGTTTGTTCTCTTCTACGACCACCAGTGCCACGCCATGCGGATGAACGATGAAGAACTGTGTTTATGGTTTGATGAAGTGCAAAATCGGACACTGGGACTCGACATCGATACCATATCTCTTGACCAATTAAAAGTCGTAACAGAATCGGCAATACAAGTTGTTATGGAAGCCAGAGAACAAGACGATTCTCGCAAGAAACCTTCCCCCTGCGGCAAGAAATATCCGCCCCGCAAGAAACCTCCTCCTCCAGGCAAGAAATCTCCTCCTCCAGGCAAGAAATCTCCTCCTCCCTGACCACGACGAGGACGAAATAAATCGGCATTGCTGAATCAACCATTCCTCACTACTATGCACGTAACTAACTAATAAAAAATATTCGTATCATTTCAAAACTCTGAAACCTCCTCTTCCTCCGTTTCTGATTCCGAATGTTCCAAATCGGAGTCGTAGAATTCCGCATCCGAATCTGAATCTGAATCAGAACCAGCATCACCAGCATCCGCATCGTCATCGACATTCCCAGGCGGATTATTGGCTGCAGCATCAGCCTCTGCAACGGCAGCATCTGCTTCGTCATAAGCAACATTGGCAGCATCTCTGGCTGCCTGGGCCTCGTCACGTGCAGCTTCAGTTTCAAGCTCTCGTGCATGTGCCTCGTGCTCCTCATCCTGAGTGGCATCTGGATTCTCTGCAACGGCCACCCAATTGTCAAACGCTGCTTGCCACTCTTGCTGTCGTTGCGTGAGCTGTACTTCTGCTGCCTGCAAATTAACTTCGGCCACACGTCTTGCTCTTCTGTGTTTGCCCCAATCAAGCAAACAGAACACAAATGTTTCTGGACCACGACCTCCCCTTCCCATTCCGTACTTTCTGTGAAATTCAGGGTTCTTGGTGGCAAAACCAATCTTGTTCTCCAGACTGAAAACAGTACCTTCTTCGTCTGTACCAAATTTGTCATAGTGAAGACCGACCGGGTGTTGCACAAGTGTTGTTGAATTAAGGGAACAAAACTGATACAAAATTTCACAAATTTCATTCGAACCGGCATGGGTTATGGCTTTCTTGTGGTTTCTCAACTCTCGCGCAACAGCAAGAGGCACCACATTCAGCACCCCTTCCACTCCTTCAACTTCAATGTTGCTAAGCTGTCTCAGAAGTAATGCACTGACAATCTTGGACTCTGTGAATGGCTGAAAGAATTTGTATCGCGAAAACAAATCCTTGGAGATCGGCCCGATCTGTCCTCCATACTGAGGGTTGGAATATGCCCAATGAATTGGATGTCCTCTTCTGTTGATGTAAAACACACGTATTTTATGCCCGTCTGGAACAACGAAGGTTGCATTTCCCTTCCTAGGTGTAACACTCGGATTTTCAAGCATTTGGAAGAGGACTCGAGTTGGTCCACTGTATACTCCACTGCTGCCCCCAGAACGACTCCTTTCTATGTGGTTAGTTCTCGTTAATTTCTGAATTTCCAGAAACAACGATCGAACCTCCTTTTGCTTCATTTGAAGAGCATCACTTCCATGATAGAACCTTGCCAGGAGCAGGTTTTGTTTCTGTCCCAATTTAGGTGATTCAGAAAAACTTCCAACAATGATGGTAGCATCACACTTGTCCCCACGATCCTGAACTGAGAACACCATGGAGTTGTTGAGTGACGCCGCTGTATATTCCGGAACTTCGTTGATGCCTTGGGTACACTGGGAACCATGCACTACAATGAGTTGCACCCTGTACATCCGTTTTTTATTTGGATTGGCAATCCCTGGACACATGACATTCACCACACTTGTTTTCACCGTGTCGGAATTGCTGGTAAGTTTGCGTGGCGTTGCATCAGTTGCTGCAGCTTCTCTGGCGAGCTTGTACCCCACGACAAAATGTTTCACTCCAGCAAGGTTTGGCTCCTTCCCGAATCCATGGCAATCAATGACATTCTCCGAGATAAGAGGGGTGTCGATTATCACATTGTACTCTGGTAACACGATGTGACCATCAAACCTAAGTTGCACTTCTCTGCATTCCACATGAATGAAACGACGATGGGACCTCAGTACCTCCTCTCTTTGATCGACAAAAATACAGCCATGACAAACTGATACCTCTCTCCGGTTATCAATCAAAGCATTTTTCATTTCTTTGATCCCATCCGGCAGATCGACGTTGCTACCGCCTGTCCTTTTTTCAATGAGTCTAAAAATAGACTGCAAGCATTTTCTGCAAGAAAATGTGTTACACCTTGTGCAAACAATTCCATCAGAGCTGCGTCGACAGTTCTTAGTGCCCTTCTTCCCCCTTGTACTTTCCTGCGTCAACGTCGATATGCTGACCCAAATTGCACCGACACGAATTGTCCTTGCTTTTCTGTTCATCCTTTCTCCTGAACCTCTCCTGCCTTATCTCCTTGTTTTCAACCAGGTCAGTCCCAATTTTTCTGTTCCTCTTGGAAGATGTGGATCGTGTCATTCTTTTTGTCTTCAGAGCGTCGTCGTCCCTGAAATTGTCGTTCCTTTTCGCTTCGCTCTTCGCTTCGATCGTCTTCGTTGCTCGAAATAGTCGTCGCTCTTCGCTTCGATCGTCTTCGTCGTCCCTGAAATCGTCGTCCCTCCTCGCTTCGATCGTCGTCGCTCAAAAACGTTGTTGCTTTTGGCTTCGCTCTTGCCTTCGATCGTCTTTGTTGCTTGAAATAGTGGTCGCTCTTCGCTTCAATCGTCTTCGTCGTCCCTGAAATCGTCGTCGCTCCTCGCTTCAATCGTCGTCGTCGCTCGAAATCGTCGTCGCGCTACGTTGCGACCGTCTTAAATCGTCGTCGCGCTTCGTTTCGATCGTCTTTGTCCAGGAATCGTCGTCGTGCTTCGTTTCGATCGTCGGTGTACGTCGTCCCTGAAATCGTCGTAACCGGTGGTTAGATGTGAAAAATGTTAGTACTAGTAGTAACGAGTCTAAATCAAAAATACACCGTACACATACATCTTAGAGGCAGAAAATACGAGAATATTTTTAGGAAACTATGCATACCTTTTCCGATCGTTCGTATCGTCGTCGTCCCTCCTCGTTCCGATCGTCGTCGTCTTCCCTCCTCGTTCCGATCGTCGTCGTCCCTCTTCGTTCCAATGGTCGTCGTCCCCCCTCACTGTTCCGAATGTACAAAATAAACAACACACCGTTAGCTACTATTTTCGTCGTCGTCCCTCTTCGTCCCGATCGATTGAAGTGAAGTACCTTGCGTCATCGTCCTTTCTCGTCCCGATGGTTGTCGTCGTCCCTCCTCGTTCTGATGGTCGGCGTCGTCCCTCTTGCTAATGTACAAAAACAACAACGGACTGTTAGTTACGATTTTCTTCGTCGTCCCTCTTCGTCGTCGCTTTGTTCCCATGCACGTACCTCCTTTGCTCGTCGTACCTCCTGTTGTTGTCGTTCCTTCCTACGATCGATATTTGTTGTCGCTAGCGTCGTACTCGTAGATATCTGGGTAAGCCAGGTGATTCGAGGACTGCAGCCCACCCTACCTTGATAACAAAAGAAAACAGCAAGGATTTCAAGAATGGCCTGTTCCTTACTCTCTTTGCTGTTTGTCTCTCCAAGATGGTACCAGGCGCCTCGTGGTTCACTTTCGACTGGACCGGCCAGAAAATTCCGACAACGAAACAAAAATGAAAATTATGAAAATTTTGAGGAGGGAGATGTGGGGCGGAAAAATCGATTTTGTGATCATCAAAAGCCACCGCGATAATGCACATAATGTATGTACGGGACCGTACTGTTTGCAGTACTGTTTTTACAGGCATGGAAAAATAAAATATAGCAGTAGGCTGTATTATTATTTGTTAGCATCGTAATCGTGCCCACTGTATGTTGCTAGCACTAGGCTGTATTATTATTTGCTAGCATCGTAATCGTGCCCACTGTATGTTGCTAGCAGTAGGCTGTATTATTATTTGTTAGCATCGTAATAGTGCCCACTGTATGCTGCCCACTGTATATTACTTTGCGGAATACAAAAATAATCACATATAAAAACCAAACTAGAGCATTATATCAGTAAGTTGAGTAAGACCAAATGGAAATAGTGGCACAGTACGACAAAATCATTATGTTGTGGTGGGTTCAGGCCTCACGGTGGCATTGCCTTTTGCTACATCACGATGCAGTAGCAATATTTTTACTTTGAAGCAAATGTTACTAAGTGATCTATCCAGTTATTCAATAATGGCATCCATACCATTAGTTATTTTGGGTGACAACATTCATTTGGATGTTTCATTTTACATTATTAGTATCTATTAAAATAGGTCGGAATGAAAGTCTAGATTGCAAAGGAGACAGTAATGCAGATAGCAGAATAGTTAAAAAAAAAAAAAAAATACAGTGGTGCAATGCAGAGTAACGCCAGGAGAAACATTGAGCAACGCTGTTAGCGCAGCTGTTAGCAAATCGGTTAGCAAAGCAGATAATATAATGAGCAAAAACAGCAAGGGAATTATAGTGAGCCATTACAGTGAGAAAATCAGCAAGGGAATTATAGTGAGCCATTACAGTGAGAAAATACAGTAAGCAAATACAGCAAAAGGAGTTAGAGAGCTTTGCAGACACTAGCAAAGCAGACAAAAAAAAAATAACTATAGTGCAATGTAGAGTAACTACAATGCAAGGAGAAACATTGAGCAACGCTGTTAGCAAAGCTGTTAGCAAATCAGTTAGCAAAGCAGATAATACATTGAGCAATGCAGATAGCAAATACAGTGACCAGATACAGTGAGAAAGTACAGTGAGCTAATACAGTGAGCACAACATGGAAGGGAAATATAGTCAGCAGCAAAAACAGCAAAATGAGTTAGATAGCAAAGCAGATACTAGCAAAACATACAGGAAAAAATAACTATAGTTCAATGTAGAGTAACTACAATGCATCAGTGAGAAAATACAGTAAGCAAATACAGCAAAAGGAGTTAGAGAGCTTTGCAGACACTAGCAAAGCAGACAAAAAAAAATAACTATAGTGCAATGTAGAGTAACTACAATGCAAGGAGAAACATCGAGATGCTGTGATTAACCAGATGTACGAATCGAAAGCAAATAGAGCAAGAGAAAACCAGATAGAAAAGCAGATGGAAATGAATATAGGAAATAAGACAATACCAGATCACATACTAGTAACCAAAATAATTACAATACTATAGAGCAAATACATTAATGGAGACAGTTAACAAAGGAGGAGTTAGTAAGGCGAATAACAAAGCAGACACAAAAAATAACTACAGTGCAATGCAGAATAACTACAGTGCAATGCATGGTATCGCTACTAATAGTAGTAGATACAGTTAACAAATACATGGATGAAACAAGATGCGCAGCTGAAGACAGCATTGCACCAGACAGCATCATAGCACCAGGTAGAAAAACAGGTAGTAGCAAAAACAGATGGTATCACAGATGATAGCAAAGCACACAGCAAGATTAGTATATTGGTGTAATGCAAAGCAACGCAACCAAAATAGATAGCATAGTAGTATAGTAAACAATTAGTCAAATTGTTAACTGAAGCAAAGGAACTGGTGAACCTCAGGAAATTGTGTTAAACAATGTATTGGATTTTTTTGGGTCTACCTTAAAATGCACTGAAAGGCGTACGAAGCAAGAGAACCAAACGAAAATGAAACAACTTCACAACCGCAATCGTCACTTCATCACATGGAAGAGCAGCTAGTACCATACAAATAATTCGTCATCCCAACAATTGACAACTAAAATGCCCAAGCCACAATTTAAAAATGCTAGGCGATTTGATATGCAATTTTACTGCAAGGCGTGTCTTCGAAACGGAGGAGAGATGAAAAGATTCAAAGGGTATCAAGTCGTATCCTCCTCCATCCCTCCTGTGTGTAAATGAGTGAGTTCCGGATTTCGGTCCCACCTCAGCCACTACGATGAATGCAGAGAATTCTATGAATGCACAGACGAACCACTCAGGGCGTCTGTTCTTAAAACATCAAGTCACACTCGCAGAAACCCTAGTATTTCTCGAGGCCACAAAACTGGTGATTTTTCGTTGACGATGACAGAAAACGGCCCTCAAGGTCCGACATCTCTATCAAATACAGGAACAAACGAAACTTTGAACACGCAGGTGGTGGCAGATGTATTGGTGCCCCCAATTGAACCTAATGCGATCAAGAAACATTTAGCGGTGGAGGCAGACTCTGCCAAAATGGCAAGTGATGATATCGACCGTGGGGGTGAAGGTATTATAAACGATGACGACGCGACAACCTACCCTGATTTTGACAACGACGACGCCAATTCTGCAACCCAGGAAACGAATGATATTGATCCAGAAGAACTAAACGAAATGGAAAAGAATTTTCGATTGCAACAAATTCCACAAATGAACAAGCAAACAGAGGTTGAAATTAAGCTTATGAATCTTTTGTCGGAAAATAAATTAGCGTTGGGAACGTTCGGTATGATAATGAAATGGGCAAAAGAATGTCAGAGCATTCCAGGTTTTGACTTCCAAACAGCCAAAATAAGAAAACGCGATGCTATATTCAAGGATATAAGAAACCAAATCAAGATACCACATCCCAACTTTGAGCCAGAGATAGTGAATTGGCTACCGGACAACAAGCCTGCCCAGATATACGTCCGTCACTTCACACAGGCACTATACTCACTTCTATCCAACACAGAACTGATGAGGGAAGAAAATCTTTCCTTTCCAAGTAGAACGAATCCTTTGCAACCAGAGAACGATCCTGTCATATCCCAAAGTACGTATATCTCGGAACTGCATCACGGATCATGGTGGAGGGATTCATGGAATTTGATTTGCCGGAAAGAAACAGATCCACCCGAGATTTTAGTACCATTGATTTTTTACATGGATGGTATCAGTTTGGATGCACACGGGAGGTTATCTCTAACTCCACTAAATATGACTCTTGGTATATTCAACGTGGAGACGAGAAAGCGCCCGGAAGCTTGGACAACTATTTACTTCCACCCAGACAGCGAATGGGAAAGCACACATCATTCAAGAAAACCAACGGCGACTGAGGGGGTACAGAACGTTCACAATGCAATTGCAGTTGCATTGGCATCATTCCAGAAGCTGGACGAAAAACAGGAAGGCATTATATGGGATTACCTTCCCTACGGAGGTAAAGTGTGGAGGGTGAAAATGAGATTCGCTATTGCATATGTAATAGGTGACACGGAACTGCACGACAAGTTATGTGGGAAATATGCATCCCGTTCGGGAAGGGTGAAAAAACTGTGCAGGCACTGTGATTGCCCGACAAGTGATATAAACAGGCCTAGAACCCAGCAACACGTAAAGTTATGGACTCCAAGTGATTTTCAGACACCGATTGGAGAGGATGCGACTGAATATTTCAAAGAACGATCCCATCATAAGATCGTTAATGCTTTCCACTGTATGAATTTCGGGGCAAACCTAAATAATATCCACTTGGCGTCACCAGGTGAAACACTCCATATGCATCAATTAGGGGCAGCACGGAGGTGTGTTGAGGCAATTGAACAACAGTTACTAAACAGAGACGTTGACGTTACTCATTTTGCACCAAGATTAAAGAAAGGAAAAGCTACATGGGAAGCCATTGGGTATATCGCTCAGCGTTATGGTGCCCTATTGTCCAGACAATCGGACAGAGATTTCCCAAGGACCAAGTTTGCAACGAGCGTGTTGTCTGTGACGAAAAAAGAAGGAAAAGACTTCAGTGGTACTATGCTATTGTGCACGTCCGAAAACTGGTTCGCGACCCCTCCCAAGAATTTATTTGGGGGGGTAGCGATTTATTCCTGGCTCATTTGGACGTAGCTCGATTCCTAGCTCTCTCCCGATTCGCAACCCCAATCGCGACCCAGTAACTACCTCAATTACGAGAAAAAAAAATAAAATTCAAACTCGACCCAAATTTTTTTTAAGACTCAAATATTTTCTTCAGTCACTTAATCAAATTAATCAACCCCATTCTAATTTTCTCGTGCTTTTTTCAAAAAAATTTAATCCTTTTTTTTAACACGACACAAATTATTTCCCGGCACACCCCTCAAGAAATTCCAGCATATATTCAAAAAATTCTTCACAAAAATTATGGACTACTTCAGAAATCGCGACCCCTCTCCTCACACGAATTGCGACCCTCACCTAAGAAATTTTGGATTAAGCACCAATAATTTGGGTGTCACCATTGAATAACTGAATAGCTCACTTATCGTGACATGCGCTTCGCAGCAAAAATATTGCTCCCGCATCGTGATGTAGCAAATGACATTCCCATGGCAGGACTTGAACCAAGAACACCAACCTAATTGCATCCATTGGTGCCACTACTACTGTCTACTACTACTACAGAAAGGGTGTTCTCTCTATATTATAATGCTACTTCAATCTCGGGGAAGGCTCATCCTGTATAATATGTACCAACAGTAAGGTACCGTACCTCCACCACTTCGCGCCAAAAGATTTGTACCAGTACTGTACGTACAGTATACACCGTACTGGAAACCTACACATCCCCTGCCTATACATACATACGTACTACTAGGTACTATGTATGCAGACATGTCATTTTTTCTTTTACTAAGACTGTAGACTTAGTACTGTAATCTACGTACATTGCTGTCATTTTTTCCTGGGACTGTACAAACAGTACTGTTACCTACGTGTTTACGTGCATCAGTGCATCATCATCGCGTGCATCAGTGCATCATCATCACGGTGAATTTTGTTGTTCGATTTTCCGCCCCACATCTCCCTCCTACCGTACCGTCAAAATTTTCATAATTTTCGTTTCGGCATTGGAAATTTTCTGTCAGGCCCAGTTTAAAGTGAGAACAAGGCGCCTGGTACCATCTTGGAGAGACTAATGGCAAAGAAAGTAAAGAACTGATCACTCTTGAAATCCTTCCTGTTATCTTTTGTTATCAAGGTAGGGTGGGTTGCAGACCTTGAGTCATCTGGCTTATCCAGATATCTACGAGTACGACGCGCGAACGAACCTGCAGAGGATGACAAAGACGATCGGAACAACGAAGACCGAAGACACTAAAAGGTACGACAAAGGTACGATCGTAGAAGAGGGGGACGATGATGACGAGCGAGCTGACGACGACGACCGGGACGACGATGACGACTAACCGCCCATTGTTTATTTTGTACAACCACACACAGATCGTAGCAAAGAGCAACGACGAAGACGATCGAAGCGAAGAGCAACGACGACTTCAAGGACGACAAACACGATCGAAACGAAGAGCAACGACGATTTCAAGGACGACGACGACGACGATCAAAACGAAGAGCAATGACGATTTCAAGGACGACAACGACGAGGGGAACGACGAACGACCGATACGATTGTTGAAGAGGGGAACGACCGATACGATCGAAAGATGGCGATAGTTCTTTAAAAATATTCTCGTGTATTATCCCCCCTGTATTATCGATGCGTTGCTGCTTGCTGTCCCCCCATGTATTATCGACGCGTTGTTGCTGCTTGCTGCTTGCTGTCTCCCCTGTATTATCGACGCGTTGGTTGCTGCTTGCTGCTTGCCGTCCCCCCCTGTATTATCGACGCGTTTGTATTATCGAGACGCGTTGCTGCTGCTTGCTGTCCCCCCCTGTATTATTGACGCGTTGCTGCTGTTTGCTGTCCCCCCCTGTATTATCGACGCGTTGCTGCTGCTTGCTGTTGCCCCCTGTATTATCGACGCGTTGCTGCTTGCTGTCGCCCCCTGTATTATCGACGCGTTGCTGCTTGCTGTCCCCCCTGTATTATCGACGCGTTGCTGCTGCTTGCTGTCCCCCCCCTGTATTATCGACGCGTTGCTGCTTGCTGCTGCTTGCTGCTGCTTGCTGCTGCTTGCTGTCCCCCCCCCCCCTTTATTATATCGACGCGTTGCTGCTGCTTGCTGTCCCCCCTGTATTATTGACGCGTTGCTGTTTGTATTGACGCGCTGTCCACCCTGTGTTAGATTTTTTTTTCTACATAAATCCCTGTACAATTTGTACTGGAAAATCGATTTTTTTGATTGGCTTATTCACTCAGCACCTCTATCTGCTTGCTGTCCCCCATGTATTACCGACACGTCGCTGCTTGCTGCTGCTTGCTGTCCCCCCTGCTGTATTATCGACGCGTTGCTGCTTGCTGTCCCCCCTGCTGTATTATCGACGCGTTGCTGCTGCTTGCTGTCCCCCCCTGTATTATCGACGCGTTTGTATTATCGACGCGTTGCTGTTGCTTGCTGTCCCCCCTGTATTATCGACGCGTTGGTTGCTGCATGCTGTCACTTTTGTGTGATTGATGATTGAAGTAAATCTGATTAAAAATTATTTGTTATGTTGAGTCAAATGTGTCAAATGTGTAAAATGGAATGAAAGGGTGACGAGGGACTGAATATCAGGGTCTAGATCAGAACATTTTCCTGAAAACGATGCGGGGATCGAGAAAAAGGAGAAATAAGGTTGAGAATAATGGAAAAAAGGTTGTGAAATAAAAAATTGGGGTCGCATTTTTCTGAGACAAGTCGCGATTGGGTCGCGATCCGGTCGCGATTGGTCGCGATGGGTCGCGAACCAGTTTTCGGACGCATCCTAGTAGCGATATTGTCTGAAGGTGGACAGCAGATTCTGGAAGATATGCAATATGCTAGGACACAAATTGACGCAATCCAACAGATAATATCTATGGAAGAGTTCTTGAAACACGGGCGAATAACTCCGAAGTCACTCGGAAATCTGCCAAAGACGATAATTCATTATATAAACACGATCAACCGTGCGTGTATTCGAAAGGGAATGGGAACGAAACTCATCAAAAATCATCTGTACTTCCACATACCAGAGTACATAAAATTGTGGGGGCATCCACTAGGTTGGGATAGTAGCTTTAGTGAAAGTCACCACAAAACAGAAGTGAAGGCTCCAGCGAAGAACACTCAACAAAATGCTGCTACGTTGATAAGCCAAACAACAAAACGACAGACGGAAAAGCTATTATTGCGTGCAGCTAATGTGTGTTATGGACTCAAACCCGCTGAAGAAGAATCGACGCTGAAACCAAAACCAGAAAACGGTGGTTCAAGATTCACTATCTACCGGAACCAAGATGGAGTTAGGGGCAGTATGAAATGGCTGAGAAAATCTAACAAAGAAAAGCCATTTTTACCATCAGTTATTCTTGATTTTGTCTGTGACTCAGTCCTGCCATTGCTTGACAATGATACATCAATAGAGGCATTTACAGAGCATAACAGATGGGACGAAGGAAACCAATTCAATTATTTATTCAGATGTCATCCATCATACCGGTCGACATCTGGACAAGTTAACGCAGTTTGGATGGATTGGGCAGTCTTCGACGTCGATTCCATGACCATCCCCTGTCAGATATTGTGTTTTGTTGAAGTAGACAAACTAAAACAGCCTACGACGGAAGTGAATAATTATCCAGTGACAACTGAAGGAATTTATGCTGTGGTTCGGAAATTGCAGAAAAAACCAGTAAAGTCTGAATCAGCCTTTGTTTCAAAGGGGACTTTAGAAGCTGGATTTTTTTTATTCAATGTTGACACCATTTTATCCGATGTCGCTGTTGTTCCAGAATTGAAAAGGGACGGCAGTTTATCAGAAAACAAATGGTTGGTTGTGGCAAATCGTAATGCATGGTTGAACTGGTTTGAAGAAAGGATTGATGGCATGACTTCTACATCATATACATCGCTTTATAATGCATGCACGTTGGCAAAGGCCAACACAGAGGACAAGGAAACAGAGGATGAAAGTACGTAAGATTGTTTAGTAGTAGAAATAGTACTAGTAGCAGTAAACAACATTATTAGTAGTATTAGTCATAGTACATACTACTAGTACTAAGAGTAAGGTTGGTAGTAGTGGTTTCCATTCATAGTTGTGGTGATGGTCACGTAGTGTAATAGTAACAGCAGTAGTACTATTAATACCAGTACTGGTAGTAGAAGTACCACTACCATCAGAGTATGAAAAAAAATGGCGCGGGGGGGGAGGGAATGCTTACAGTCTGAAGGAATGGCTGTCGTATTGGTAGAAATATAAGTACAAACTTTGGGTAAAAAAAATGGCGCGGCAGAGACAGCTTGCACTAGAAGAGGATGCCAGCAGTCAACAACATGTCATGCTGAATGAATTTTTTTTTTTTCATGTGATTGCTTGTTGTAATTACGACGTATAATTACAACGCAGTAATTACGGTGGATTATTGATCATGTCACAAAAAACGTGATAAAACAGGAGTGTATGCAACGTGCGAACATATCATTCAATCAAGATTTGTAAGAACATCATAAGCGGATCACAATCATGTCGAGAGAAGCCGCTGAACTAAGTAAAGCACTTCCAGCTATTAGTACAGTACCAGCTGATGTTGACGTGCCAAGACATAATCGGAGTGGTAAGAAGCTACCAACGCCTACTTATGGAGCGACGAAAAAGACAAGAATGCCGTCCAGACAACAGGCTGGACAAAAGACTACGAAACAAAAAGGAAAGACACCGGCAGATGAGCAAAGAATGGTACTCAATGTGGTGGACAACATGGTTGTAGGGAATCAGACAAATTTCAATTTCAGCAACTCTACGAAGGCGGCAGATAAGGACACTATAATTGACAATTTGGAGAAGAGACTTGAGGCGGCGGAGAAAAGGTTGGCGGAAAAAGAGAAACAACTGAGGGAGAGCGAAGCAAGGGTAAAAGAGCTTGAGAAGGAGAGGCGAGATCAACGTGGAGGTGTG
Organism: Pseudo-nitzschia pungens; assembly: GCA_037355855.1. Classification (NCBI taxonomy): domain Eukaryota; phylum Bacillariophyta; class Bacillariophyceae; order Bacillariales; family Bacillariaceae; genus Pseudo-nitzschia; species Pseudo-nitzschia pungens. The sequence goes on along the minus strand of CM074764.1, from coordinate 1,788,714 downwards.
GTAATTGACATACAAAATAAGACAAAAAAGGATATTAATAAGGCACTTAAAAAGCATCGCAAGAACGTCGTGGTATCTAAGTTGAAGGACTACCTGAGGTCAGAATGGTTTAAATGGGTTAAATTCGCGGATGACGATTATGCCAAGAAATTGCTAGCAGGACTGATGGAGGATGAGTGTCTTTCGTTTCCTAGCGGCGTTGACAAGTGCGATTTCTATGATTATAACATTCCGTTGATCAAAAAGAACGTGACCGAGTTGAGAAATTGTGTGCAGACGTCGGTTCGGAATCATTGGTTAGGTGAGTGTGACTACAAGAAATGCCAACTTACAGTACTACTAATTAAAATCGTGGCTGTGTCTAACGTGACAGAAATCGAACTTGATTTGATTGCAGACGATGTGAAGAGAAAGAAAACGCGTAGGAAGGGATGGGAAATACCAGATTTGTTTCCAGGAAGCTTGGAGCTTAAAGAAACAGATGATCAAGACGATCCCGAAGCAAAGGTATTACATCCAGATTACAGGAGAAAGGGTATCGATAGTGAGGACGATTTCTACTACTTTGCGTGTCGCATCTTAGCAGCGATAACACCGTCGGTTGTTGGGTTTGAAAAAGTAAAAGATGCAAAGTTGATCAGTGATATATATTCAGCCAGCGATGAGGCTTTTGCACTAATTATTATTCACAACGAGTACGACAGATGGGTGAACTACTTAAAGAGAAAGAACGGAGAGGACCTTGCTGAAGTGAAAAAAAAGTTTTGTGATGCTAGGAGCGGTAGTAAACAAGGGTGGTCCCAAAAGGGAATCAATATGTATAACAAAGTGTGTGAGGAAATTAAGGTGCTACGAAATGAAAGGGAGACGGGAGTAGAGTTCGAAATGGTTATGAGAGAACGGTTCAAAAGAATGGGAGAAGTAGTAGATGTGGATGATATCCCACACGCTGAGAGTAATGTCATGCAGAAGAAAAGGAAGATGTTTATCGATGCAGATATGTGTGTTAGAAAAAGGCAAATGTTGATGGCTGAAGTGTGATATTCATTTCTGAGTGGAGTGAGTGGAGTGACGACATTCCCATGTAGAGTGACAACGATCTTATGTAGAGTGACGACGATCCTATGTAAAGTGACGACATTCCCATGTAGAGTGACAACGATACTATGTAGAGTGACGACATTCCCATGTAGAGTGACAACGATCCTATGTAGAGTGACGACAATTCTATGTAGAGTGACGACGATCCTATGTAGAGTGACGACAATTTTAATACCGTAGGTTTCATTTTATAATTAGTAGCACGATAATAATTTGGCGTGAAATAAATTTTGTTTTGTAAGGTAGTACACACAATTTGTATGCAGGGGGGTACATATTTTGAACGGTGAGACCACAATGTGCCCCGGTGGTGGTGGTGTAATGATATTAGAGGTCGAGGGTACAAATTTTGGCGCCATATGGATACGAACATTGCGCGGTTGAGGACAAAAAATAGAGAGGATTTAACTGGAAAAGTGAAGGGGACTGGGGTGTAAACTTTAGCTGACGTAAAAGAAATTGTGTAGGAATGTAGCATGAAAAGTAAGGAGAGCAGAGCACAAAATTTATGGAGGACGGAGTAAACAATTTTTCGACCATGAACCATATTATTTTTTGAGGTGGAAGAAATAATATTTAGAGGATAAAGTGTGAAATGTTGCATACGGGCGGTGAATAAATTGAGGCCGTGCCCCTCATTTTTTTCGTGATAAACGTTATAAATAAAATTGGGAGTGCGCGATAAATTTTGAAGTACAAGCTAGAGGATTGGTCTCAAATTTAGACCTTTGGAGGTGGGGTGCTAACGTTTCGAGCAGGGGTCGAAAAACAGTTGACAGACGAAATTCAAAACCGTATGACTAACCCCCTTAATGTTCTTGGCACCATTAGAAAATTCAATGGCATCCATGTTAACCAAACAAGACACTACAACCACCTCCACTGCAAGACTTATATTGAAAAGATCACTGCGCACCATGGATGGACCAATGTCCGAACGAGATCCCGCCCGACGCCTATGAATGAAACAACGCAATATCAAAAGCAGCTACAGACCACAATTGGCCCTGAAGACCCATATGAAGCCACCAAACTAGAACAAAAGATGGGCTTCAGCTACCGACAATGTATAGGAGAACTAATCTACGCGCTTACGATTTGCCGAATAGATATCTCCGTTGCAGTCATCACACTCAGTCAATACTCCCACCATCCAGCAAAAATCCATTATGAAGCAGTGAAACAGATATTCCTTTACCTACTTGCCACCAAAACGGAAGGACTAACATACTGGCGCCCTGAGCCCCGTACAGACCTCCCCAATATGCCACTCCCACAACCATTTTCCTCCCCGGAAGCCCTTGCCAAATTTGCACACCACCACCACCCACTACAAGTGCATGGCGCCTGTGACACTACATGGGCATCCGACCGTATACACCGCCGCTCGATGGGTGGCGTTATCATGATGCTGGCGGGCGCCGCAGTCTACTATAGAACACGCCTACAACCCACCATTGCCCAAAGTTCAACAGAAGCAGAATTCACCAACATGGCAGACGCAGGCAAAGCAGCCCTTTACCTTAGGTGGATCCTCGAAGAACTATGGATTGCCCAAACAAAACCCACCCCAATCATCGCCGACAACCACGGTGGATGCAGAATGGCAAACGCCCATCAACCCACACGCCGCACACGACATGTTGAAATGAAACACTTTGTTATCCTCCAATGGACAGAAGATGAGTTTATCACCTTTGTGGAAACAAGATCTGATGAGAACTACAGCGACTCACTGAGCAAACCCACTGGCCGTACTAAATTCTATGAACACTCTGACGTGTTCATGGGACGAGTAAAGCCCACCTTCACACCACCTACAAACCAAAACCCCCATACAGTCCATAACATGACTTTCTCCACTTGCAATCGGAATCCTCTCGAAGATTTACTATATTCTCAAAAATTGTCTTTTTTCGACTCTTCCGATTCTGCAAGTGTGGGGTGGTGTGAGAATGAATCCCTAGCAACTAGTGAATAACCTCACTCTTATTGTAATACATACGTTAATCACGTCAATAGGAGCACAACAGCATTTCGCATATGGTACATTTTGGAGGTCACGAGCATCATTGACTAAGGTTTACAGTCTCATCACCTACCGTACCGTAATCTTAACCTTAGTAATTACCGTATCAATCTCTTATTTTTTGTTTTAATTTCTGTTGATTTGCGTTAAAAAATCATCCATTTCAATTATTGTTAGGTGATCCGTAACCTTACTAGTATTATAATAATATAAAAAATTAGTAATACTAGTAGACCAGTGTCAATCCCACTATGCTGAAAAGTGGACTCCTGTTTGGTTGCCAGTAGTAGTAGTACTACTAGTAGTACTCGTACTAGTACTAGTAGTACTACTAGTACTATCCATTGAACAATCCCCCTCAGTTCAATTGTCAGAAATTTTTCAGATTGGTATTCATAGCATCATACTACTAGTACTACTACTAGTACTTTTGAGTATTCAGATGACAAAGTTCAGAACTGGAATGTTGAAAATAAGGAGGAACTGTTTTACAAGTTGTACTATTTTAGTAGGTGGCAGCCAGGGCGTGCAGCCTCCTTACAAGAAGAACAAGCATTCACAACTATCACCCAGCAGCAGTCCTCCTCCATTCTTGAAAGTGCCTCCTGGATGAATCCCTCCTACCAGTAGTAACTAGTGAATAGCCTTGCTCTTGTTATTGCTGTAATACATGTCTTGATGGCAGCACCAATACTAGCAGCAGGAGGAGCAGAGTGACCATTGGATGGGAATTAGTGGAGTTGCAAAGAATGCTTCTTTATTACTAGCTCTAGTATCGAGGGTTTTCAGCGTAACTTAATCAGTGAGGGAGAGTCTGCTGAGAAGGGGGCTAGTAGTAGTTCTTGAATTTTTAACTGCTGTTTGTTGAATGTGGGCCATTTGTTACTGTTTTGAATGAGAAATACCTTACTGAATTGATTGCTTTTTGAATGACATATCGGCTTATTTCATTCTTAAATTGGCAGATTTATACCATCATCGTTGTTGTTGGTAGTAAGGTATCCACTCAGCCAATTGGTGAAGGTGGACAGAAGCTAGTACTATTTTTAACAGAGGGAGGTACAACAGTAGGATTCTGTACTATGGGTACATATCCTAGCAAAACAGGGAGCAGTACTACTATGGATTATATGCTACAGCACTGTGGTATGCTACACTGTGGTATGCTAGGTGCTACTACTAGAAGCTACTAGTACATGCTATATGCTACAGCATATTCTGTGGTAGTAACAATGATGCCACAGGGGGTGCTAGAAACAGGTTTCACTAATAGTACATAGGAGTTACTAGCACTACACCTACATTCCTCCTCTTCTGATCAAAATCAATTAGTTGTTTGCCCTGACCCTGTAACAAATATGAACCAGTACTAATAAGAAGGAGGAACATTTCTCCTTTGTATCCAAGCTCAGCAGTCCATGTCAAAACTATGAATGCGCAAGCCCTTTGCATCAATCAGTTGCCACTTCTACTAGTAGTAGTCAAGATGTACTGCCTGATAAAAATAAATCAGCAAGCCGCCCTAGTAGTATGATGTTCTTGCTTCATTTTGTTGCCCGTAAGAAGTACTAGCCTCAGGAGGAGCAATGACTGCCTTGAGCTGTGTGGAGGAATCTGAGAGACATGATCCAGACATTGGTGGCTTTGCTTTTCTTGTGGAAGCAATCAATCAAGAACTAGTAGTACTAGTAGTAGTAATACTAGTAGTACTAGTACTGCTGGGTCCAAGAATCAGGGGAAACAGATGCATCGTCGTTTCCAGACACCAAACCGACACAACCTACTACAGAACCAGCAAGAACCCCATGAAGCAGCACCAGATAGTACGCAACGCCATTTTTAGTTCTCATCACTCGTAAACAACTCTTCTTTAGTAAACCCAAACGACTACACGATTTCAACAATCACAACAATAGTAGTACGACTCCTGTGATACTACTACTACTACTACTAGTAGTACTAGTAGTACTGCTGCGTATTGTACTCGTTTCTTCCGCTAAGGGTACAAGTACAGAAATCTTACGTACGTTCGGTAACTTCTTATTCATACTGGTACAGTCAGTTTTTATTGATGATGCAACGCCATTCAACTCCTCCACGGAATTGTTTTAGATGATTCGAGTTCTTTCAAGTCTCAATCCAGCGGAGTGATCCGACCGATGCTACCCGGTACGGTAACCTTACGTTCCAGTACGTCGAACTTGTACTACCGGTATTGCGTTGACACTTTGTAAAACCTTACTGTAAGGTTAGTTGACAACTGAAAAATCTTTTTTTTTTTTGATGACACCGGAACAAAATCGAAGTCACAGGACTATTTCCGTGCTTGGACAACATGCCGGTAACTTACCGTATTACCCACCCGAAACGTTTATTCGGAACAGATTCCTTCCTTCATTCTCAAATCGGAACAGGTACGAGTACGGTAGCAGAGTGTATGGTATACGGATTCTGTCGCAGCGAACAATAATACTACGAAGTACGAAGTACAAGTAACAATCATAGCCCCGTCGTTATCGTGCCATACCGGTAGATAGATAGATAGATAGATAGATACGGTACATCGCTCCTTGCCGCCCAAACCAAAAACGACGCAAACCAGCCAAGAACATGAACGGCATCTTCTCCTCATCAAGCGGCACGAAATTGTTGCGGAGCAGTCATCTCGTTCTGCTGCTTCTGCTTTGGTCCCATGCCGGGATAGTACGTGAAGCTATCGCAACTCCTCAGCAATCCACGACCAACACACGATATGGAAGCGGAAATGCCAAAAGAAATGCCAATGGAAACGCCCACACCACGGATGATACGGATGATACGGATGATGATACTACTATCCACCCTCGTCAATCGCCGCAAGCAGCTCGGAAGAATCCAAAACCGCCACCACCACCACTCCAGATCTTTTTCATGGTCGGTCAATCCAACACGGAAGGCCACGGATACATGCAAACCAGGGAAGAAAGCACGGGAGGCTTTCGCAACGGGACCCTCGAGTGGATGGTGGAAACCTTTCCGGAGACCTATGTTTGGAGGGCTCGTAAAGTCGGTAGATTTTGTACCCTACGAGGTTTGAGTTTCTTAATTGTTTAATTACATTGTTAAATCCTGAGTATTTCGATTACTGAGTGAATGGTCCATTCTGTTGTTTATTTGATTGTTTCCTCTCTTACATGCATTCTCGTGTTATTCACTTGATTCTCTTTATTGCTGATTCACTTAATTCTCTTTATTGCTGATTCACTTAATTCTCTTTCTTTGTTGATGACTCATCGGTCTTTCTCTATTTTGCAATGTCTCTAGTCCCGGTCATCTTTATTCCCGGTCCAGTCCATATTCAATGGTCTTATTTCATTCAATAGTCTTACGAAGCACATCCTACGTGCATATGTACGTCACGTCCAAACACACTACCCTGCTTCAAAGACTTTTGAATCACACTTCCTTCAATCGAACTTCCGAACTTCCGTTTCATCATAATCACACTTTACTCAAATTCTTGTTGACGTTTCGTCACCAATCCATTGGATCTCTTCGTTGTCGTAATATCAGATCTTCATTCAAACTCGTCTCAATCTTCGCATTCGTTCAACTCTTTATCACCGTATTCGTTCAATGCTCAAACTCTTTGTAAAACTCTTTTCATTTGTAATCTTTCCTTCCTACCTGTTGTCCATCGAGTGATCTTTGTCTCGTCCATCGCTCGAACACTTATTTCCTATCAATCGATTCATTCCGTCATGTTACAATCAATCTTTCATACAATCAAATCGCTCCGTAATTCACTTCACCATTCGTTCGAACCATATCGACGCAATGATCTTTCGGTCAATGTTGTAATCGATCAGTTGCGCTTCCACACAATCAAATCGCTCCATGTTACGATTGATCCATTTCATACCTCCATGCTCTGCATCATCTTTCTATATTCGCCGTGTAATCATCATTCATTAAATCTTTCATAAGTGCCGTTTTCAGTTGATCCGATACGTCTACCGTTCAACCGAATCAAGCTTGCCGTTTTTTTTAATCGATCCGATACGTCTACCGTTCGACCAAATCAAGCTTTCATGTGATATTCTTCTTTCAATTACTCCGCTTCCCATATTCATTCGCTTCCATCCTGAAATCAATTTCTTCCATTCTTTCGCTTCTATAGACTCCACACTATGCGATCGTATCATTCGCTCTTTGGTTCAACCTTTACCACTGATCCTTAAATCGTTCAATCGGCTGCTCGTTCATTCATCCGTATCGTGTTTCTTCAACCTCTACCACTGCTCCTTAAATCGTTCAATTCAATCGTTCCATGTGACCGACCTGTATCCGTTTCGCTCGTTAACGTCCTATTCCTTTGTACCCGCTTCGCGCTTCGCTCGTTAACGTCCTATTCCTTTGTATCCTTTCAGCATTCCATTATCCATTGAATCATAAAATCATCAAATCACCTCACTACCCTGATTCAAAGGGATTGGAATACGAGTGCGAGGCCAGAGAGCTCCGTATCAAGCTCTCGCGCCTTAAATTCGTCTGTCAGTTTAGACGTCCAGTTCGCTGGACGTTGATCCTTATTTCTTTCAATTTCCCAACATTGTATTGTGGCATGGATGCCATCACAGACAGCACATAATGGTTTTATCTTTGGAATGTCATTTTCACGGAGTGGACAGTTCTTTGCAATATGCCCCTTCTCCTGACACCAGCGGCAAATCGTATAGGTTAACCAGGCCATTGCGGAGTGGGCTTTTCCCGTGCCACCGTTGTTGCCGCTGCGCCTACTGCCGCCGTTATTGCCGCTGCGCCTGCCACCATCATAGCCGCCGTTGTTGCCGCTGCGCCTGCCGCCATCATGTTCGTCGTCGCTTCCACCTTCATAGTCGTCGTTGCTGCCGCCTTCGCTGCTGTTATCACCGTCATCATCATCACCAACATCATATCCGCCGTTGCTATTGTTATTAACATTCTTGTTGATATCTGCGCCAAGGAGGCTCATATCATTAGGTCTGGGCTGGGACTGACGTCCCTTCAAAACAATCACTGAATTGTACAAATTTGTCGCCGTCCTCTCCAGCTTCTCCCAGATGTCATATGTTGGTGTATCCGCATCTCGTAAATCGTTCAATATGGTCGTCAACGAGATCACCAGGTACTGCGGAACCCCACTGAGTAGTGTTGCAAATAACTCATCCTCTGTTGGTTGGATTGTCTTGTACTGGTATTTCTGCATCAGTCCAAACAATCGTTCAAAAATTTCCCTCGGGGGATCCAATGCCCCCATCGTAACTGCCTTTAGGTCCTTATCCAACTGAATCCTATCAGATGTATCCGTCCTTCTGTATAATTTGAACAGCTCGTCAAAGATCCGATGCACTCGTCCTCTTGGCCAGTTCCGAACTGTCTCCTTGTTTTCTTCTTCCGTAATATTGCCGCCGTCCGATAACACCAAGGTACAGCTGCTTCGCGTCGATCGTCCGACAATAAACCGCGACGCCGACTCGTTTGCTTCTTCTTTCAATCGTATCCGTATCCGCGGATAGATCCTCTCTGTTGTTCGATCGTATTCGTCTCCGCAAATAGATCCTTCTTGTGCTTGTTCTGTTTTCTTTTGCGATTGTTCGTTGAATCAAATCGCCTGCAAGACCAAATTCTTTTCGTTGGTCCAAATGTAATTTCTTTCTTCCGCAATCGTACTCGTCTCAGCGAGTCGATAATGATCGTATTCGGTGCAATTTGTTAGCTCTCCAGAATAGATCCACAGCTGATCAGTGCTGTCTGCAGGACTGGCTTTATATTACCTCTTGGTCTGCTCCCTTAGTCCACCGCAATCTTATCCGCTTCCGCTGGACAGATCCAAACCGTATCCGTGCCCTCGTTCTATGCTCCGGATCGATCTGATGACAATTAAATCGTATTCGGCTCTTTCTTCTCCGAATAGATCCTTGTTATCGTCGTTGTTCTTCAATCGTATTCGGCCCTTTCTTCTCCGAATAGATCCTTGTGATTCGTTTATCACCTGCAAGACTGAGGCCCTTTCCCGTCAGTCCAATTCGTAATCGTAATTCAATCTTCTCTTCTGCAATCGTATCCGCGTTTCGTCGCTTCCTTATTTCGCACTGCGGATAGATCAATCAACGTTCTTCTGCAATCGTATCCGTCGTTTCGTCGTTGACGGATAGATCAGTCGATACTCTCTCCCCCACTGTACTGGTCTCTCGTCTTTCGAGCGCTCCCCTAACGAGATAGAATTCTTCGAAGAATGTTTGGAGGGCTCGTAAAGTCGGTAGATTTTGTACCCTACGAGGTTTGAGTTTCTTAATTGTTTAATTACATTGTTAAATCCTGAGTATTTCGATTACTGAGTGAATGGTCCATTCTGTTGTTTATTTGATTGTTTCCTCTCTTACATGCATTCTCGTGTTATTCACTTGATTCTCTTTATTGCTGATTCACTTAATTCTCTTTATTGCTGATTCACTTAATTCTCTTTCTTTGTTGATGACTCATCGGTCTTTCTCTATTTTGCAATGTCTCTAGTCCCGGTCATCTTTATTCCCGGTCCAGTCCATATTCAATGGTCTTATTTCATTCAATAGTCTTACGAAGCACATCCTACGTGCATATGTACGTCACGTCCAAACAACCTACGGCAAACTCAAAAACGCAAGTGGTGACTGGACCGAGCGGGAGGACGTCTGGGTTTCCCACAACAAGCAATCTGGCAACGACATCCGACCGGCACACCACCAGGTTGGAAAACTCAAGGCTGGATTCGGGGGGGGAACCGACCAGATCGGACCCGAGCTGGGCTTTGGCTGGACCGTCGGCGACGCGCTGGGGGGCCAAAACAGCAACAACGACAAGGACAACGACAAGGACAACGATAACGATAACGACAACGACAACGATAACGACAACCTCAACATTTTGCTCATCAAGGCAGCCTGGGGCGGCAAAAGCCTGGCGGTGGACTTTCGGCCCCCTTCGGCGGGCGGGACCACTGGTTTGTACTACGAGGCCATGATGGCATCGTATTTCAAGACCATCGCGGAGCTGGACACGATTGTCCCGTCCCGGATGCTAGCCGGAGGCTACGAGCTGGCCGGATTCGCCTGGCACCAGGGATGGAACGACGGATGCGACGCGAGCATGACCGCTTCCTACGAGGAAAACCTCGGGCACCTGATCCGGGACGTGCGGGTGGACCTGGGCGTTCCGGATCTGCCGGTGGCCATTGGGGTGTCGGGCATGTGCGGGTGGCAGACCGAGTATCCGCTGAGGAATCGGATCGCCAACGCCCAGCTCGCGGTAGCGAAGGATCCCGAGTTTGTGGGAACCGTGGCGACGGCCGAAACCCGGTCGTTTTTCCGCGAGGCGTACCCGGTCTCTCCGGGAAACGAGATCTTCCACTGGAACAATAATTGCGAGTCCTATTGGTTGGTGGGAGTGGCCATGGGAGAGGCCATGGTCGGGCTGGTCCGGAGGAGAAATAAAGATGATCCAACGAACGGAGCGGCGAAAAATCCGACCACCCACCAGCTGGAAAACAGGAGCAACTCGGGGCACACCCAATCCAAGCTGTTGCGGGGAGCAACCGTGCGTCCGTACGTTCTTGATTCGCACGCAATCGCTACAGTTTGACCGTGACGTTGGAACACACTAATGATCCCAAAAAGAATTAGAATGCAGCGGGTCTGGTACTACAAAGTTCCTATCAGCTGTCCTCTGGTTCTACACCATCAACTACTAATTTCTACGGAAACCGGGGGACAGCTGATAGGAATTCCGTAGTACAAATCCTTGAGAGGAAATCAGGTACCAACTGCCAATTCGCCATTACGATCAAGAAGTATTTCTAGATGACGGTAACGATGGAAGCAATCACGATCTTGTTTCGCTAAGTAAGAAATGCCTACACTACCACCACCACTACCACTACCACTGGTGATTGGCAGATAGTAGAACATGCATGATGTTCCTTCTTCTCCCCTGCCAGTTGGTGGTGGAGATGCTGTGTGTTAAAAAGTAGCCAAAATTAGTTCAGAGGGTCATCCAAGGTCAATTTACTAGTGCTAGTAGGGCTAGTAGTAGTATGCGTTGTCCTCAACCGATGTCAATGATATTACCTAGGATCAAGGCAAAATTCTGAAGGCGGTTGACCTGGGTTGATCTGGGCTGACAGGCTTGTTGAAATAAGAGACGACGCGATGGGTGTGTCCGACATTTTGTCTTGTGCTGTTACAATTGCGTGAATCTTGAAGAATCACGAGGAACACCTGTTCGCTGCGGATCCAACGCAAACAACGAGGGGACGACGCAAAGGTGGGTACGATGTTGTAAACCACAAAGGTTCGTATCTCGCCACTCTTATCACGCTCCTCGTCTGTTATGAGACTAACGTTGCCATTGACTGTTGCAGGGATAAATCTGTCGAGGTTGATCCAGAAACGGATGAAGATGACAAAGCGGGACAAAAAAGAGGATAGAACGTTGCAGAAAGGGTAGATAAGAATATGTATACCTTTTTCTTGCCTTTCGTTAGGTGTTTGCCATGGTAACTCTCACAATTGTTTCTGTCCCTAAGCTAAACCAATCGCGCTGCAAACCGAACTGAGCAGAGCTACTCACTCCGCATACCAAGCCGAGCTGCATCAATCTCTAGAACGATCGGGATCATGATGTAGTTTGAGGTACAAAAAAGTATCTATGTTCATGAAAAATTTACTAAAAGGATTATAATTTAAAACGGCAAGACGCATGCCCAACACCCACACCATAATTTATACAAAGTATGTATCAAACGGCACGACAAAGTACGACAGAAGGATCATTCGCAAGTCAGTACAAATGAAATTTTGGAGACTTCGGAGCTTACAGTTCTTTGTTTGACGTGTTCCTTTTCACAAAACAAAATCCAAGGATGCAAAACCACCCACGGTTACTAACATAGAAGTGAGACTGACTCGATCTCTCACCTCAGTGCCCAAAGAACAGAATCCGAAAGCTGTGTGCAGTGAAATGCAAGTGCAAATAGAATTGTTCTATATTCTGACTTCTGACCTTTGACCAGTGCTCTCCCTAATCACCGAAGCATTGGCCACACTTCTTGGGGCATATGTCTGCAACAAGCTTTCCCTTCACTTTGCCCTGGGTAGCTTCTTGGTTGCATAGGTCTTTTACCTTGACTTTCTTGCACCTTAGGACGCGGCCATCTGACAACTTAAATGGCTTCTTGGAGTTTCTGCACGAGCAACTCAAATCACATGCTGATGGACAAAATTCCCTAACTCGTTTCTTCGTTGCTCTATCCTTCATGCGACAACGCCTTTCTGGATTTTTGGCAGCCCAGGCACAATCCTTTTTGGGAGACTGATTGAGTTGAAACAGGGAACTATCCTGAATGCACTTGTTGAAAGAAGGTTTGGAAGATGGGGCAGAGCTTTGCAGAAATTTGCATTTGTTTCTGCAGAAAAGTGGACAGAAAAACCTGACCCGAAGCTGGGAGTCTCTGTCCTTTTGCTGGCACCGCCTGTTACTATGTTTGCCCCTAACCCAGTTACAATCCCGTTTTTCCTTCCCATCCAAGCGAAATGAACTATCATTTCTGCAATCAATAGTTGGTCCAGAGCTTGGAAGAAAACTGGGTTGCTGGGAAGCGAAAGTGCTTGGATTTCCACTTGGTTGTTCACTGGCAGGCAAGACAATGATAGTTTTTGGAAAGCCAGCAACTTCAAGGTCCTTTTCCATCTTTCCGTTCAAAATATCAAACTCAATCTTCCGGTTTTCAACCACTGGATCAATCAGAGAGAAAGGGGTAGCTGTGATTGTGACCGAGATATCAAAGCAGACTTTTCCAGAAATGTCTTGGGGTGCATCAAAATCACAGGATCGCTTTGTTGCCTTTACGATGATATTGACACCATCAATTAGCATTTGGCTTGACTGGAGTCCTTTTGTGATGAAATTAACACCATCAGATAGCACTTGGCTTGACTGTAGTCCTACCCTATTGGATATAAGCTCTCTCACAGTATTCACAATTTCATCCTCACCTACACCAACCTCAAATGCACCTGGAAAAATTATTGTACTCGTGGGAGTTGCCGATGGATTTGACGAAGGAATTTGTGATTGCCCATCTGTCGATGGCTGAAAACTAGGCAAGTCACTTGGACTTGTACTTGGCACATCACTAGGCACAACACTTGGTATAGAACTGGGTACACTGCTTGGCTTGTCACTAGGAGAAAGCGATGGGTGTTGGCTGGGCGAAGAGCTTGGGATATTACTTGGAAAATGACTGGGCTGAAAACTAGGCAAGTCACTTGGACTTGTACTTGGCACATCACTAGGCACAACACTTGGTATTGTACTTGGAAGAAAGCTTGGCGCATGGCTTGGTTTGTCACTTGGTGAAAGCGATGGCTTGTGGCTGGGCGAAGAGCTTGGGATATTACTTGGAAAATGACTGGGCTCAAAACTAGGCACATCACTTGGACTTGTACTTGGAACATCACTAGGCACAACACTTGGTATAGAACTGGGTACACTGCTTGGCTTGTCACTAGGAGAAAGCGATGGGTGTTGGCTGGGCGAAGAACTTGGGATATTACTTGGAAAATGACTGGGCTCAAAACTAGGCACATCACTTGGACTTGTACTTGGAACATCACTAGGCACAACACTTGGTATAGAACTGGGTACACTGCTTGGTTTGTCACTAGGAGAAAGCGATGGGTGTTGGCTGGGCGAAGAACTTGGGATATTACTTGGAAAATGACTGGGCTCAAAACTAGGCACATCACTTGGACTTGTACTTGGAACATCACTAGGCACAACACTTGGTATAGAACTGGGTACACTGCTTGGCTTGTCACTAGGAGAAAGCGATGGGTGTTGGCTGGGCGAAGAGCTTGGGATATTACTTGGAAAATGACTGGGCTGAAAACTAGGCAAGTCACTTGGACTTGTACTTGGCACATCACTAGGCACAACACTTGGTATTGTACTTGGAAGAAAGCTTGGCGCATGGCTTGGTTTGTCACTTGGTGAAAGCGATGGCTTGTGGCTGGGCGAAGAGCTTGGGATATTACTTGGAAAATGACTGGGCTCAAAACTAGGCACATCACTTGGACTTGTACTTGGAACATCACTAGGCACAACACTTGGTATAGAACTGGGTACACTGCTTGGCTTGTCACTAGGAGAAAGCGATGGGTGTTGGCTGGGCGAAGAGCTTGGGATATTACTTGGAAAATGACTGGGCTCAAAACTAGGCACATCACTTGGACTTGTACTTGGCACATCACTAGGCACAACACTTGGTATAGAACTGGGTACACTGCTTGGCTTGTCACTAGGAGAAAGCGATGGGTGTTGGCTGGGCGAAGAACTTGGGATATTACTTGGAAAATGACTGGGCTCAAAACTAGGCACATCACTTGGACTTGTACTTGGAACATCACTAGGCACAACACTTGGTATTGTACTTGGAAGAAAGCTTGGCGCATGGCTTGGTTTGTCACTTGGTGAAAGCGATGGCTTGTGGCTGGGCGAAGAGCTTGGGATATTACTTGGAAAATGACTGGGCTCAAAACTAGGCACATCACTTGGACTTGTACTTGGAACATCACTAGGCACAACACTTGGTATAGAACTGGGTACACTGCTTGGCTTGTCACTAGGAGAAAGCGATGGGTGTTGGCTGGGCGAAGAACTTGGGATATTACTTGGAAAATGACTGGGCTCAAAACTAGGCACATCACTTGGACTTGTACTTGGAACATCACTAGGCACAACACTTGGTATAGAACTGGGTACACTGCTTGGCTTGTCACTAGGAGAAAGCGATGGGTGTTGGCTGGGCGAAGAGCTTGGGATATTACTTGGAAAATGACTGGGCTCAAAACTAGGCACATCACTTGGACTTGTACTTGGAACATCACTAGGCACAACACTTGGTATAGAACTGGGTACACTGCTTGGCTTGTCACTAGGAGAAAGCGATGGCTTGTGGCTGGGCGAAGAACTCGGGATATTACTTGGAAAATGACTGGGCTGAAAACTAGGCACATCACTTGGACTTGTACTTGGAACATCACTAGGCACAACACTTGGTATGGTACTTGGAAGAAAGCTTGGGAGATCACTTGGAACTACACTCGGGTCGTTGCTTGGAAGTTGTGACAAGGATGGCTTGTGGCTGGGCGAAGAACTTGGGATATTACTTGGAAAATGACTGGGCTCAAAACTAGGCACATCACTTGGATTTGTACTTGGAACATCACTAGGTAAAACACTTGGTATTGTACTTGGAAGAAAGCTTGGGAGGACACTTGGAACTACACTCGGGTCGTTGCTTGGAAGTTGTGACGAGGATGGCTTGTGGCTGGGCGAAGAGCTTGGGATATTACTTGGAAAATGGCTGGGCTCAAAACTAGGCGAGTCACTTGGACTTGTACTTGGAACATCACTAGGTAAAACACTTGGTATTGTACTTGGAAGAAAGCTTGGGAGGACACTTGGAACTACACTCGGGTCGTTGCTTGGAAGTTGTGACAAGGATGGCTTGTGGCTGGGCGAAGAACTTGGGATATTACTTGGAAAATCACTGGGCTCAAAACTAGGCACATCACTAGGACTTGTACTTGGAACATCACTAGGCACAACACTTGGTTTGCTGCTAGGTATCACTTCACACCATTGGTCAATGAGGGGTGTTGGATCGGCTTTGTAGGTGCAAGCAGTGTCCGCGAATATTGAATTTACGAAGACTCCTTGTGGAACCTGGAATGCCCAAGGACCGAGGTCTTGGCTGAACTCCACTGCGCCAGTAAACGTTTGTCGTAAGGTTTTTACTTTTGAGACGTCCCAATCAATGAGAGGCTGATTGAAGACTTTAGCGCCATGAAACATTTTCTGCATATCTTTTACTGCTGATACATTCCAACTGTTGAGAGGTTGATTGAAAGCACTTCTATCAAACATGGAGGACATCGACGTTACTCTTGAAACATCCCAATCTTGAAGAGGCTGATTGAAAGGTGTTCCAGCAAATGAGTAGCCCATTGCCGTTACTGCTCCAACATCCCATTTGTTGAGCGGCTGATTGAATTTTTTTGCATCGAAAAAAATTGAATCCATCTTATTTAATGCTGAAACATTCCAATCATTGAGAGGCTGATTGAAAGTAGTAGTGAAGAACATGGACACCATGTTCTCCACTGCCGAAACATTCCAATCATTGAGAGGCTGATTGAAAGCAGTTGCGTTGAAAAACGCAAATCCCATATCTTTTACTGCTGCAACATTCCAACTATTGAGAGGCTGATTGAAAGGCGTCAGCTTAAATATCTCGGCAATCGATACCACTGATGAAACATTCCAATCGTTGAGAGGCTGATCGAAAACAGATGCCCTACCAAACATGCTTTTCATCGATGTTACTGCTGACACATTCCAATTGTTTAGAGGCTGATTAAAATTCTTCGCCAACGTGAACGTATATGCCATGTCATTTACTGATGAAACATTCCAATCGTTGAGAGGCTGATCGAAAACAGATGCCTCATCAAACATGCCGTTCATCGATGTTACCGCTGACACATTCCAATTGTTTAGAGGCTGATTAAAATTCTCCGTCAACGCGAACATATATGCCATGTCATTTACTGATGAAACATCCCACATAGTGAGAGGCATATTGAATGCCGTGTTCGAAAACATGCCGTTCATCGATGTTACCGCTGACACATTCCAATTGTTTAGAGGCTGATTGAAAAGTATTGCATTTTTAAACGTAGTCCCAAAATTTCTTACAGCTGACACGTCCCACTCATCAAGTGGCTGATTGAACGCCTCTGCCTTCACAAACATTCCTTCCATGTCAGTTACTCTTGATACATTCCAACTGTTGAGAGGCTGATTGAAAACTTTTGCATCGCCAAACATATTCCTGAAACTTAATGTAGCTGACATGTCCCACTCATCAAGTGGCTGATTGAACTTCACTGCCCTTAAAAACATGTCGTCCATAAAATTTACTCTTGACACGTCCCACTCATCAAGTGGCTGATTGAATGCCAATGCATCTGAAAACATCCCTGACGAATCGGTTAGTCTTGATACATTCCAACTGTTGAGAGGCTGATGAAAAGCATCACTTTTCAAAAACAACCCTTTCGCGTACTTCACTGCTGACATATCCCATTCATTGAGAGGCTGATTGAAAAGTGACCTAGAAAACATATAAGCCATGTTTGTTACTCCTGAAACATTCCAACGACTGATATCCTGATTAAAGGTTGATTTGTAGAACATTTTAACCATGGCTTTTGCTGCTCCAACATCCCAACAGTGCAGCGTTTCATCGAAAGATTGTTCTTCAAATGCAGAAGCCATAACAGTAACTTCTGATACATCCCAGCAGTTAATATCGCCTTCATATATGCAGGATTTTGGATCAGAGAGGCACGTAGAGATTACAGACCGAAGTTCAAAACCATTTTCTTTTACTTTTGGGCGTGTAGCAGAACATTCCGAAAGACAATCGATGCTGGAACTTGGCTGAGAGCTAGGGACATCACTGGGCTTCCAGCTTGGGGATACACTTGGTACATCACTTGGTACAGCACTTGGTTTGCTGCTAGGTGAGAAAGATGGCTGCAAACTAGGACTCACACTTGGCTGAGAGCTAGGGACATCACTGGGCTTCCAGCTTGGGGATACACTTGGTACATCACTTGGTACAGCACTTGGTTTGCTGCTAGGTGAGAAAGATGGCTGCAAACTAGGACTCACACTTGGCTGAGAGCTAGGGACATCACTGGGCTTCCAGCTTGGGGATACACTTGGTACATCACTTGGTACAGCACTTGGTTTGCTGCTAGGTGAGAAAGATGGCTGCAAACTAGGACTCACACTTGGCTGAGAGCTAGGGACATCACTGGGCTTCCAGCTTGGGGATACACTTGGTACATCACTTGGTACAGCACTTGGTTTGCTGCTAGGTGAGAAAGATGGCTGCAAACTAGGACTCACACTTGGCTGAGAGCTAGGGACATCACTGGGCTTCCAGCTTGGGGAAACGCTTGGGGACACACTGGCGCTTGGTGTATCACTCGGACTGGGAACTGAGATCGCAGCAGCAGAACTTAAGGGAGCGAGGACACTCAGAATAAGAAAAAACACTTTTGCAGTATTCATGCTGCTTTCGTTGTCATCTGCATTCAGGGATGTGAAGATTGTTGAATTAAAGAGGTACAGAGAACAACCAACAGTAAGATTTACAAATTCAAATAAAAAAGATTTTTGGAGATCATCCATTCTACAACTAAAAACGATGACGAGATGTGGTGCCAGTCACTGTGCGAAGCAAGTGGTCTGCCTTTGTATTATTCAATTTCCATACATATTTGAATTTGGAATGCTTACCAATCCTATGGAAGCAAAATGAAAAGTTGACCAAGGATTTGATTTTTTAAAAAAACTCAAGGCTGTAACTATGTTGAGAGTAGAGTTTGTTTTGCCAAAAGCAAAATTGGAATTGTGAGACATGTGTCACTGCCATTCATCTTCGTTTCTTATCGTGCAAATGCTCAACACCAAAACTCTTCGCGTCGAACGTATTAATATATATGACGACATGTACAAATATATATGGCATGAACATCTATTTTGTGTGCGAATCATTACCAATCAACCATAAGTTTGTTTGATTTTTATCGGTGCCCTATCGTCAAGATTGACCCACCAGCCTATGATCCCATTATGCGAACCAATCACACTAAGTACGAAGTAAGAGTATGATGATCCGTACGATGAAAATTACGATCGCCGATAAATGAATTAAAAATGGATCTTATGAATTATTCTGATTCAGTGGAACCAATTGCAATAAACGTGTTTGATTTTTATCAGTGCCCTATCGTCAAGATTGACCCACCAGCCTATG
The DNA here is from genome assembly GCA_037355855.1 of Pseudo-nitzschia pungens. NCBI lineage: Eukaryota > Bacillariophyta > Bacillariophyceae > Bacillariales > Bacillariaceae > Pseudo-nitzschia > Pseudo-nitzschia pungens. The sequence continues at coordinate 1,769,635 of CM074764.1, read as the reverse complement.
ATCCCATTATGCGAACCAATCACACTAAGTACGAAGTAAGAGTATGATGATCCGTACGATGAAAATTACGATCGCCGATAAATGAATTAAAAATGGATCTTATGAATTATTCTGATTCAGTGGAACCAATTGCAATAAACGTGTTTGATTTTTATCAGTGCCCTATCGTCAAGATTGACCCACCAGCCTATGATCCCATTATGCGAACCAATCACACTAAGTACGAAGTAAGAGTATGATGATCCGTACGATGAAAATTACGATCGCCGATAAATGAATTAAAAATGGATCTTATGAATTATTCTGATTCAGTGGAACCAATTGCAATAAACGTGTTTGATTTTTATCGGTGCCCTATCGTCAAGATTGACCCACCAGCCTATGATCCCATTATGCGAACCAATCACACTAAGTACGAAGTAAGAGTACTACGAGTCCGATAACAATTGAGACTGGTCGATTATGAGCCAAAAATTAACCGAATATTCCCGAACCAAAACGGAACGGAGAACATACCAATGCCAAAAAATCATTCTGTAATAGATAAATTCCTATAACCCTTTATAGCATGCTCTTTTGTTAGTGGAAATCCCTTGTTCGAGTGCCTTACTAAACTCTTCAAAATCATCTATTTTTGGTGTTCGCAAAAGTTCTTTTTCCGTGTATCGGCCTTCGAAAATGTGGCTCTATCCACAACAACAGCAATCGAGAGCAAGATGGTATCACACTTGCAATTATTGCCACTGTCTTGGATGGGGGAGGTTGATCTTGCGTCATTGGTTGAGAGAGAGCAGCAGAGGTGAAAGCAGCAGGAGAGAGGAATTCAGCAGAGAGGGGAAATGGATCGATTACACGGCAATCGGCGTCTTATCCGGAGACTCATCCGGAGACTCGACAATCTACCACAGTATTCAGTCCAATCGATTGAAAGTACTTACTTTGCACTGAAATTTCCTCCAAATTAGCTCTGAAACCATGTCTATCTTCATCAAAAAGGCCCCTTTGGCTCTCAGCAAGAAATCTGCCTCCAAACCTGCCCCTCGCAAGCTCGTCACTGTCAAGGAACGCCGGGAACGCCTGCTGGCAGACCTCGATACCGACTCTGACGATAGTGGTTTGCTCAGCATCGAAACAGTTGCTCCAGATCCACCTTTTGCTGGATTGGAAGAGCTTTTGAAAAAGCGCAAACCCTTCACCAAGCCAGCAAAACAGAGCTTGATTGTTGCGTTTTTGGAAGCCGATCTCTCGCGTCTTACAGAGAATGACGCAAAAAAGACCCTGCTTAAAATTCAGCAGGATTTGAAAATCACCAAAGGGAAAGCGAGCAAGTGCTCTCCCAAAGTCTGGACCAGTGACTACATGGCAGAAGAGCTTTTTGCCATTGTTCAAGCCTACGAATCCTACCAATCTTTTGTTGCGTGCAATCGATCCACCAGAAACAAGATTCCAGCAATTGCCATGTTGGATGATCTCCTGGAGAAATTCTCCATTGAACTGGACAAGGAACGCGCCAAGAAGGAAGTCCTTCTTCGCGCCGAAGCCAAGAAGAAGATTGCAAAGGCCAAGAAATCTGATGGCGTTAGACCCCAGGAAGACATCGAGTTTGACAGATTTCTCCTGCTTTCCATGCCTTGTCCCAACTGCAAGCATTTCAACACCATGCATCTCCAGAGCAAAAAAGAAATCGAGGAAATCAACCAGCAAGTGGAGGAAGAGTACCAAAAGAAGAAGCGTCGATACGCCGCTTATTCTGTATCTAAGCAGCAACAAGAAAAGAAGCCCCGGAAGGGGAAGATCAAGAGTCGGGAGATCGGTTGCTTCTGTTTCAAGATCAATTGCATGGACATGCCGAATGGAGGCAATTGTTCTCATTGCAAAAACTCTGCCAACCTCAACGCCAGGGGTGTATGTGTGGATTGTTGCATTTGTGCCTGTGACTGTAGCATTGTCTTTTGCGAATCGGAAAGGAAGGCTATTGCTGATTCGGTGGATCCAAAGGAGAAAGAGTCTCGTCCCCCTACCAATGGGAGAGCATTGCTCTACCGCCTCGAAGATATATACGCCTCAAAAGTCAAGGAGGTGTACCTGGAAAATCCATCGGCATCGAAGGAACAGATAGCCAGAGACGCCCATTCCAGTACCTTCCACGAAGTTCTATCGGATCCGGTTTTTGCAAATGCAGAAGCGAGAAAGAAACTTCAGGAAGATATGGGTCCACTGGAGACTACCACCAAGGATGGGAAGACTATCGATCAGCTCCGGGCAGAGAAGAGGGGTGTCACTCTCGATCCCGCTGGAGACTCCAGATTCTTCAGGAACAGACTCCAGGAACATCCAATGGATCCAACCAGGTTTCTCCGAAACAGCAATACGGCGAACCCCCTTCCTCTCTCTCCAATCAAATCCACTGGAGGGATCGGATCTCGTATCCAACCAATCAGCATCGATGGAACTGATCATGGCGCCAGTAAATTGTTGTGTACTCCAAGCAGACGCGAATTGTCAAGTGGTACTCCACCGAGTGAATTGTCGAGTGATACTCCACCAAGCGAATTGTCGAGTGATACTCCTCCCTTCCTCCGATCCATGCGGGAAGCAGCCAATGAGAAAGCTGACTTCCAGGAGAACTCCCAGCCCACCTTGGAGATCCTCGATCGCCTGGGAGACACTCTTACTGCTGAAAATAATTCAGCAGAAGCTTCCCGGATCAAGCGCAAGGCAACTGATCTTGCCAAGCGCGGGAAAGATCCGGAGGAGTGTCTCCCCAAGATGGTGGACTGGTGCAAGCGCCAGAAGATTCCGGCGAAAGACAAAAAATAAACTGTATTCTTAGTAATTATCTATGATTAGCTGTCGATTGTTGTGTCCATTGTCCATTGTCGATTGTCGTGTTGTAGTAGATTGTCGTGTTGTTCTTACTGGAGACAAGGTGTAGTTTTTACATGTTGCCAGCAACAAAATTATGAGCTGTTGCTTGCTGCTGCTGTTTGCTGCTGTTTGCTGCTGTTTGCTGCTGTTTGCTGTTGTTTGCTGGAGTGGATCCGATCGATCGATCGTGTTTTCGGTTCCGGACTTTCGTGTACCGGTATGTTCGATATCCGGACTCGTAGATCTACAATAGCTAAAGAGAGGTCCAACACCTCTGAGTCCCAGCAGTTCTTCTATACTTTGCGGCGTCGGCCGACTTCAATCCCAGGAGTTCTTCTATACTTTGCGGCGCCGGTCAACTTCAATCCCACCATCTAGACGTCCAAGGTTTTCTATTGTACCTATGTTCGATATCCACCAATGGAAACAAATATAATCGATTCCCACAAGTATTCGATACTTAGATGTGGGAGTGACACGAGAGTGACACTGCCGGCGGCGCTATTGGGTACAATCGAAAACCTATTACAAATAAACTGGAGCAAACTGGAGCAACACTAATTCATTATTTCTATTTTTGCAACTCTGCAAAAGCAAAATCTAAACCACCTCTAAGAAATACAACCAAAATCGAAATCGACAATGGTGGAGACTCGACAATCGACTATAGCGCTCAGCGCTCTACCACTCAGGGGATTACAACCCCGGGGTAGGTACCATCGACACTGTATCCACAGTGAGCAAACGTCCCGTCGAATGGACCGATTGCTCCTGCAGCTCTGTAGATCTGTTGCTCTAGATCTGCCAAATCTAGCTCCCCTCTCGTATTGATCTTGAGGTAGTTGACTAACTGACAGATGATATACTCTGTCGGTCCGTACTTCGGTTGATAGGGAGGCCGGGGGACAACGTTGTATCTCGTCGGTCCCTCCCTGTCGAAAATGGTGTTGTAGACAATTGGAGCAGCATGGCTGCTCAAGTTGTCCCACATGAAGACTCTCCAGTCATCTGTCTGTGGAACTCGCTGCTCGCCTTCAAAAGACGAGCAGATACTGCCTACAAAGGAAGCGAACGCGTCCCCTGTAGTTCCATGGTTTCTGCTCACTCGTACCCATCGACGAGGATGGCGGAGGCTGCCAGACAAATTGTTGGGTACAGTGGGATCTCCAGCTTCCACAGCGATAATTACTGTAAGTTTCTGCCCTTTCGCGTAGTTGCCGATACTCCGAACTCTCCGAAATCTAACTGACCAAGCCCTGGTGCGATTCAGTCTTCGTGTTTCCATGGCAAACTCATCGATATCGATAAGTCTCTTTCTGGGGATGCCAGCAACGCCAGATGGCAATGGTCTGTTCCAGAACAACCATTCCTTCCTCTTGTTGGTGGGAGTGTAAGCCCGGTAAGATTCGATGCTGCCTTTCTTTTGTGTGATATTCATCTCTTGTAATCGGTGCGAGAGGAGCTGCTTGCTGTAGATCCCTCCCCCCTCGTTGTAAATAAACATTGCCATCTGGTCAAGCGTTGCCTGTGGCCAAATAACAACACAGAGCATGAGGAGGGTCAAATCTGCACCCACCAGCTCTGTCTTGTCTTTGTTGCCGGTCATTCGATGGGGATGAAGTTGTTTCTTCCACCGGAAGAGTGTTGCTCTCGCAACAGGTACAGGTAAGCCTGCTTCGTGATCCTCCAGTATCTCTCGTCGACGCCATACTGGATATCCCTGAGCTCCTCCTCTTTTAGGGTGAGGCTCCTCCTGCCTCTGTTGCCCTAACTCCCTGCTAAGTTGCAGTTTGCTACGGGCTTTGGCTCTGGTATCTGCCGGATCCACCACCATGGTCAACGTGTTCTCGTCTTATTCTCGTTATTTGATGCGAAGAACTGTGGTGTCAAAAAATGTGATTTTTATAGAGAGTTTAGTAAGGCACTCGAACAAGGGATTTCCACTAACAAAAGAGCATGCTATAAAGGGTTATAGGAATTTCTCTATTACAGAATGATTTTTTGGCATTGGTATGTTCTCCGTTCCGTTTTGGTTCGGGAATATTCGGTTAATTTTTGGCTCATAATCGACCAGTCTCAATTGTTATCGGACTCGTAGTATGATGATCCGTACGATGAAAATTACGATCGCCGATAAATGAATTAAAAATGGATCTTATGAATTATTCTGATTCAGTGGAACCAATTGCAATAAACGTGTTTGATTTTTATCAGTGCCCTATCGTCAAGATTGAATCGCCATCCAGAAGCTCTTCCAAGGGAAAAGATCACACTAAGTACTTGTATGATCCCATTATGCGAACCAATCACACTGAGTACGAAGTACGGGTATGGCCGATAAAAAGAATTAAAAATGGATCTTATGAATTATTCCGATTCAGTGGAACCAATTGCAATAAACGTGTCTGATTTTTATCGTTGCCCTATCGTCAAGATTGAATCGCCAACCTATGATCCCATTATGCGAACCAATCACACTAAGTACGAAGTAAGGTTACGAGTATGATGATCCGTACGATGAAAATTACGATCGCCGATAAAAACAATTATTGAAAACTGATATTAAGAACTATTCTGATGCAGTGGAACCAATTGCAATAAACGTGTTTGATTTTTATCAGTGCCCTATCGTCAAGATTGAATCGCCATCCAGAATGGTCCAAATTTTGGTTCCAAGTGGAAGCTTTTAATTGAATAAAAATAAAAAAAATGACGGACGGACGATCCGATTTTGTATTCCAGGTGAAAGGCACAGATCACTGATAGTATGTATCAGCAATATCAGACAGGAACATGGTTGATTTAATTTTTTTCTAAGAATTTAAATTTTTCCAGCCCCCCCTGCACCACTCAGCGCTTGGTGTCACTTTGACACCCGGGGTCACTTTGACACCCGGTGTCACTTTGACACCCAAAAGTATCAGGGAGTGTCAAGTGTCACTTTGACACCGGGTGTCACTTTGATACCGGGTGTCACTTTGACACTCTACGTATTTTTCTACTTCTCTTGTGAGTGTCAAAGTGACACCCGGTGTCAAAATGACACCCAGTGTCACTTTGACCCCCAAAAGTATCGGCGAGTGTCAAGTGTCAAAGTGACACCGGGTGTCACTTTGACCCTGGGTGTCACTTTGACACTGATTCAGTGTGGGGAGGACCGGGAATTTTTGAAATTTGTCAAAAAAAAAAAAATCAACCATGTTCCAGCAGAGGGACATGAACTGAAAATGATACTTACTAGTATTTGACTCTGAACTATACAGTACTACACGTGAACTGCATATTGGATTTGAAAGTTGGAGAGTGATTGGAAGTGTACTTGGTAAGTTGGTTTATCAGGTACACTTTTACTAGTACTAGTACTAGGAGTGATATGCAGCAGTAAATTATGAGAAGAAAAAAACTGACTGAGGGAATTTTTTTTTGGTGTTAAGATACTATCCAAGATGCTATGGACTGTGCTAAGGCTCCTGCTGTGTAGGAAAGTGTACTGGGGCTACGTGCGCTAGCCTCCAGTAACTATCTACAAGGTGCTGGGCTGTATGCGAGAGCTGTGTGCTAAATGCTTAGCAACAGGCTTAGCAGCAGCAGGCTTAGCAACAGCAGGCTTTGCAACAGCAGGCTTAGCAACAGGCTTAGCAACAGGCTTAGCAACAGGCTTAGCAACAGGCTTAGCAACAGGCTTAGCAACAGGCTTAGCAACAGGCTTAGCAACAGGCTTAGCAACAGGCTTAGCAACAGGCTTATTACAGGGTGCTATGGGGGGGTGCTAACTACAAGATCATACCAGGGTCCTTGTGTAGGATTTGTAGCAGTTACATGAGCCCCGGGTATAGCACTGGCACTAGCACACTGTAGAATAGTGCTACAAGGTTAAGGTTCTTGCTAATGCTACGAGATAGTTGCTGGTATGCTAACGTAGTATTATACTACCATACTATGCTACCGTCAGGGTATGGTCATTATGTACAATATGTACTATAACCAGACACATGAGTCAAACCACTTGCTAAAGCAACTCCAAATGCTACTCCGTAGACTACGACAGTACTGAACCTACAGAGCTGTATGAATATATGAGATAGCGAAGCAAGCATTCACGCTACGCAGCTGAGCTGTGCTCAGCTCCCTCCACTATACACTCTTTCTTTTTCACCTAAAATAAGACACCTAGTATCATGCCCTTCCCTTCTGATGATCCCTTTTGTACCTCTAGGGGAGTATCTTGTAGTAACTGAGTGTATGCAAGAATAGTGCTTGAACAATATCTTGTAGTCTTGTTACAATTTGTCAGCACTCTACGTGCTACTGTTGTTATTGCTATCACCTCTTTTGCTGACGGGCAAATATCATTACTACATTGGACCACACATGGAATAGGAATCACCACCAATTTTTAGTGATCATGGCACACCCCTTCTAATTATGACCCCTGAGTGGAGTTGTATACCGCCATCACGGCCTCTATTTAAGTACCCTGTAGTAGAATACATTTTAGTACAAGTACCTTATTACCGTACGATAAGACAAGAAGTACCATATTGGGGTGTGACAGAAAGCAGCAGCAGTAGTAGTACTAAGGTTTATTTGTCGTATAATGTGGTACTAGTACTAATAAATATGGGCCTATCTCTCGCCTGTACAGTTCTGTCTATATCTTAGCACACTGAATATCTTGTAATATAGGGCTGCTAAGAGCTGGGGTGTGTAGTAGATCTGGTACAAATCCTACTGGAAGGACCCAGCATCCTGTCTAGTATCCTACTATTTAGTGTTTCCCCCTTATTTCTGTACAGTTCCATCTATATCTTAGCACATTGACAATCTTATAATATAGGGCTGCTAAGAGCTGGGGTATGTAGATGTGGTACAAATCCTACTGGAAGGGCCCAGCATCCTGCTTAACATCCTGTTCACTATCCCACTTAGCACAGCACCACAGTTCTGTTTGTCAGTTAGCACCCCCTATAGATCTCCCAATATTGGGCTGATCAGCTAAGAACTGGGGCATGTACATCTGGTACAAATTCTACATGCAGGGCCCAGCATCCTGCTGAGCAGGGGGGCCATTTTCTTGATATCTTTCTTGTTATTCTTTGAATCCTGATTTGTAGCAGGGGATGTTGCACCATCACAAAAAAGCTCCTTGAAATAATCGTCTTCACATTGTGTGTGATACGGTCCGATCTTTCCACACGGGTACTTCTTAAACCAATTACCAGCTCTGATCAATTGATCACCGATACTTTGTCTATATATGTCGAAGACTGGATCAACTAGTAGAAATGTGAGCTTTGGTCCTTTCTTCCTCTGATACTCCCATTCGCTCTTGAATTTTTGTTTAGAAGATGTTTTTGGTATGATATCATTGTAGGAACCCAAAAATTGAATAAAGCCGGGACATTTCTTATGGTCTTCCACCTTTTCATAGGTGCTGCAATGCTGTAGTTTTTTCACGTGCGTTGCAACGTGAGCTAGCTTGTTTCTAACGCCGCGGTCTTTCAATTTTTTGACTGATGTTGACCTTCTTTGACTTTGTTTACGGCTGAGCCTGCGCTCCTTCCGGACCTGTGGATCATCATAATCCAAATTTCAACACTCTTATCCCTGACGGAATTGTTTGTCTTTTGGTCGTTGTTGCCCTTAGCCGCGACGGGAGGATTGCCGTTTTCCTTGGAATTCTTTTCGTTTTGGTCCTTGGCTTCGTTCTCGCTCGAATCGTCATCTCCCCGAGCCCCGACAGAATTGTTTGTTTTTCCGTCCTCATTGCCCTTAGCCCCGACCAGAGGACTGTCATTCTCCTTGGAATTCTTTTCTTTTTGGTCCTTGTCTTCGTTCTTGCTCGAATTGTCATCATTCTCCTTGAAATTCTTTTCGTTTTGGTCCTTGGCTTCGGTCTCGTTGGGATTGATGGAATGAGCCCCAACGGAATTCTTTTTGTTGATCTTGCTGTCTTCATCCTCTGTGAAATTCTCGGATTTGTCATTATCCTTGGGACTGTCATCACCCTGAGTCCCGACACGATCGTCATTATCCTTGGGACTGTCATCACCCTCCTTGGGATCGTCATTCTCCTTGGGAGCGTTGTTTCCCTCAGACATGACAGCAGGATTACGATCGCAAAGAAAATCAACCCAAGTAAAATTTGGCATCTCACTCTCCAATTCTTGGTCATTGTTTTCATTCTCACGTTCCGATTCTTGGTCATTGTTTTCATTCTCACTTTCCGATTCTCCATCGCAAGATTCTTCAGTGTCCGAGGAATCCTGCTCAAGTTCCTCCTCATTCTCTGATGATGATGGTTGTACATATGGTTCAGCAGGTGCTGGTTCAGCACCAGCATCATCACTAGAGGGATCCTCCTGATAGTCTCGGTCCGGGGGGAAACGGGGTGATCTTCTCCTAGGAGAATTTGCAATGCTTTGGCGCCGTCTAGACCTAGGTGGGGTTCCAGAGCGTCGCAATGCTGAACCTCTTTGCCTTTTGTGCCTTGCCATGATGTATCACAGTAGATCAATGTTGTTTGAAAATCAAAATTATGTTTGTTCATCTTATAAGAAGCTCCAAAAGCATCAATTTACAAGAAGGGAGCGTGACTTGATTGTAAAGATGTAAACACGATATCAAGCCACCAATCTGGAAAGGTTTAAAATGTAAACACGATATAATCCTTTCTTCACCACCATAGGGTTTTGGTGGAACAAAACAATTTTGAACTGAACAATTTGGAAACTGAAAAAAAACCCGTTGTCCATAGGCATTAACAGTCAGGGGGTGGTCATGCGTCGTGGGCATGGTTTTGTTTAGGGAGAAATAATAAGTAATGTATGGTTTTGCAATTGGATGTTACTCCCACCACTTGTTGGAGGTATCGTGTAAAAATGTAGTGGAAATCCATAGTAGTACGTCCGAAAACTGTTTTTCGACCCCTCTCAAGAATTTATTTTGGGGGGTCGCAATTTATTTCCTGGTCAAATTTATGTAGCTCCATCCGTACCCCCTTCCCGATTCGCAACCTCAATTGTGACCGAGTTACTACCCCAACTCTGAGAAAAAGAGAAAAAAATCGAACGCGACCCAAATTTTTTGTAAGACTCAAATATTTTCTTCACTCACTTAATCAAATTAATCAACCCCATTCTAGATTTTTCGTGCCTTTTGAAAAAAAATTAATTTATTTTCAAAAAACAATTCCCCTCTCCCCCTATTTTTTTTGAATGTGACTCACTCAAAATTCACTCCCATAATTTTTTTTTTCACGACACCACCAATTATTTCCCGGCACACCCCTCAAGAATTTCCAATATATTCAAAAAATTCTTCACAATAAATTATCGACTCCTCCAGAAATTGCAACCCCTCTCCTCACAAGAATCACTACCCCCGCTAATAAATTTTGAAATACTGTGATGCAAAATCTAAGTCAATCTTTCAACAAATTTTTAAAATTTACACTAACAATTTTTGTTCTCGATTCGATTGTCCTCATGCACACCACACAAATTTACTACCAACAATTTTTAAACTGTTGTCATCGCCGTAATTCCATCCATCACTCCTTCGCCCGTAGTGTCACCACCAGTAAAGTTCTCCCCCTCTTTCTTTACATCTAGCAAAGCTTTTAGCTCCGGACTAATGTATTCAGCAACTTCTTCCTCTGGCCCCCAGTCCTCATCCAACAGACTGTTATTGTTTTCATTGTTCTCATCAGCAGCCTCGCGACGGATCCTCACTCGCAACCTTTCCTCACATTCTTTACCCGTCACCGGATCTTTCCTCAGCACCTCAATCTCCCTGCACAAGTTATTGAACAGTGCTAGACCTTCCTTCGACCATGATTGCTGCTCTCCACTGTACTGATCACAAAATTTCTTTTTCTTCTTCCTTCTCACGATCCGGCCGCCACTGCTGCCCTTCATTTTTTGCTCAACATGATTCACCCAAACATCATACTCGTTATGAATCATCATCAATGCAAATGCTTCATCCGGAACAGTGAAAATTTTACTTATCAAACATGTCTTCTTTCTTGTTTTGTAGTCCCTCTGTATTGGACAGACACTTGACAGAATCCGAGTCACAAAGTAGTAAAAATCCTCATTTTCACTGCCATCATTCCTTCTGTACTCTGGATGCAGTCCCATTTTCTTTCTTCTACCAGCACTACTAGCAACCTCCTTCACAACAATCTCCACTTTACCCGGAAATGAATTTGGCACAATGCCAGCATCCTCTTGTTCAAGTGTGTCCTCTAGTAGTACACAGCAGTAGAAAAGTTATGACATTAGAGTAGCTTGGAATGCATGGAATGCATACGATAGTATCAATCACCACCAAGCAGTAATAGTATCCAATATATCCACTTAGTAAGCACGTACCGAGATAATGTTTTCTAGCCAAAGTTTGAGCATTATGCCGCAGAGTGGCAACACCCTTGTACACCAACCTTCTGTTAAACTCATAAAAAACTTGAAATGGAATACCATGGGGCGGAATCACAGCTTTTGATTCAATCGCTCTCTTCAAAACTTTTTTGACATGATCTTCATCCACAATAAACTTCAATTGATGAAACCACCTAGTCTTTATGTGCCTTGTCAACTGCCCTTCCAAACCCGCTTCTTTCCTGTGTTCAGAGAGTTTATCGAACTGCAGCTGTGTTATCTCAAATTTTGTTTCACTTACGGTTCGTACCACCATCTGCTGCTTTGGCTTACTAGTTGCCTTCGGTGTGGGCTCTCCTTTTTGTGTATCCTCCCGCAGTATTGTCACATCCCTCTCTAAAGAAGCAACTTTCTGCTGGCTCGCTTCTAGCTGTTGTAGCAAGGCTTCGTAGGTGGGTCTTGATGGTATCTTGGCACCGGTATTACTACTACTTCTTGGTGTAACAAAACCCGTTGCGGCGGGTTTGTTGTTTGGTGGCGTGGTACCAACCAAAACCTCGGCGGGGTTGTTCTTGTTTCTTTTATTTTTTTCCCTACCACCACCGCCTGAGGTGGGTGGTAGTTTTCGACTTGTCTTTGGGTTCGATTTCCTAGTAGTAGTACTAGTATCAGCACGTGTACTAGTACCATTCGATACAATTTTTCCACTTCGATTCTTTCTTGGTGCATTGAGATCGGTGGGTGCCTTGCTTGTTATTTCCTGGTACTCTTCATATTCCGTAGCCATTTTGTTCCAATTTTTTTAACCGATCGGAGTTTTAAGAATTTCATGCGTCGGAAGTGGAAAAAATACCTGAAACCATAAAATTGTGAACACAACAGTTTTTCCACTACTAACAAAACATCTCTTAATCATTTTTCACCCACCCGCAACCATTAGTAGTACCGTTTGTTACAAATTGTTGTTCCCGCCCCCAATGGCATTACCACTACTACTAGTACTACTATTGGTAGAAACAACAATAATGTGTACACTTCACTATGGAAATTAGAGGTGACGTGGCCAAATCTTTAAGAGCATTCCCACCCGCGCCATAATTTTTTTCCATCCACCTGTGCACATCTCCGTACATTCTCTACTGTACCCATATTCACCACTGAATGTTTTGCTGGCACTATTATTCCCTGCTGGTGTACAGTAGGCAACAAACACCATTACTAGTACTAGTAGTAATACTACATAAGTATACCACCAGCAGTAGCAGTCCAACTACTCCGAGCGCTCGCATCGTTGATAAAATTACATTTATAATGATAATATTGATTGATAGCAGAAAATGATCATGCAGTCTCTGTGGTTGCATTAAAGGCATCAGGGTCGACTGTGATGGGATGGAATCCTTGACAAGAAATACATTTTCTGTTTGGCCGGATCACTACTTATTTTGTCAAGTATTCAACCATGTTTTTTCTTTTTTCATAATCGTGGACACACCACTAGGAACCAAACCATCACCATTATGTTACATAGTCAATGGTGTATCTGTTCTTTCTTAACACTGGAACCCAAAAAAATGTAGGATAATGTGACCCACACTCAGGAAATATGCACATGTGTAAACTCTGGTACTGAGGATTTTTCTCACAAATCAGGTGTCACATCCAAAATATAATTTGTACCCAGTTTATTCCTTTTCAGTATCCTAACAGATGCATATACTGACCATTATTCATTGTGGAAAACAAAAAATCTAGGACAGTGTGACCATACACAGGAAATATGCACATTCTGTGGTGTAATCTCTGGTACTGAGAATTTTTCTCACAAATCAGGTGTCACATGCAAAATATAATTGGTACCCAGTTTATTCCTTGTTAGAATCCTAACAGATGCATATACTGACGATTGTTCAGTGTGGAACACAAAAAATCTAGGACAGTGTGACCCCCACACAGGAAATAAGCACATTCTGTGGAGTAAACTCTGGGTATGAGGATTTTTCTCACAAGATCAGTTGTCACATCCAAAATATAATTGGTACCCAGTTTATTCCTTTTCAGTATCCTAACAGATGCATATACTGACCATTATTCACTGTGGAAAACAAAAAATGTAGGATAATGTGACCCATACACAGGAAATATGCACATTCTGTGGTGTAAACTCGGGGTATGAGGATTTTTCTCACAAATCAGGAGTCACATCCACAATACAACTGGTATCAATTTCATTCCTTTTCAGTATCCTAACAGATGCATATACTGACCATTATTCACTGTGGAACACAAAAAATGTAGGACAGTGTGACCCATACACAGGAAATATGCACATTCTGTGGTGTAAACTCTGCTACTGAGGATTTTTCTAACAAATCAGGTGTCACATCCAAAATATAATTGGTACCCAGTTTATTCCTTTTTAGTATCCTAATGTGACATGCTAGCGTAGCATGAACCACGATTAAATAATTAACCGAATCCCACATACGAGCTGACCGGTGTTTGAATATTCAAACTGTACGCCGGTACGCTCCAGCAATGCATGTGTGCCGTTATTCAAATATGAGCACGGCGCGCTTGTATATATTCAAACGTTCACATGAAAATCACAAAGCTCGCTTAAGAGTTAAAACTTTAGTCACAATTTTATACTACTCCCAATTTTCTACCTTAGAGTGTAACACAGTAATTACTGTTTATCTTCAACGTAGAAAACAGTAGAATTCAGTACTGAACAAAACAGCTAATCAAACAAAACATCGAAAGCCCTTATCCTCAACAACAGAGGCACCTTGTATCCCTGACAAGCATCTATCCTATCCAACATGGCAGGAATATACAGAGAACCACCGATTGCCTACAAGAGCTCCTTCGATAGCTCCAAGCCCAAGCTCGTAACCCTATCGGTCTACGATGCTGAAGACCATTCGGACAGTGTCAAAGTCCCCTTATTCACCGACAAAGGGGGACTAGAAGAACTACTACATACTGAAGAGGCGTTCCTTAACGCAGCAGAAGACATCTCCATTCCAGACGCGTCACTCATCCGATACTTCGGCCGATGCCTATGCGTCGATTCGCAAACCAAATGGAGAACGCTAACGAGAACAACTCGCGCAAACAACCATCGGTTGTATCCACTCACCAGAGACGGGTACACAGCAGCCTTCCAGGCATTCATCAAGTTATACTGCAACGCTGAAGACGCCAGGGACATCATGCATGTATATCTCCGGAGCAGCGCATGCAAGAAAAAGATCGAATCCACCTGCAAGGATCACACCGATCGGCTCATGACTCTAATCAAGTATTCAGCTAAACTACATGGTTTCGCATCCAACTTGGACCACTTGCAGACCCTAACCATCATCCTACACAGCTATCCGAACAGCTGGATCGAAGACTACGTTCGAATCCACCTGAGACTTACGCCTGATACTACAGCTCAGTTCATTGTGGACCACATGAGTAGTCTCGACCGACTCAGCAAGCAAAAGAACAACAAGAGCAACCAAGGACGCCGATCGAACAACAACTCCAACAGCGCCAACAATCGGAAGCGCTCAGGCCCCAGCAACAAGTCCAATCAGAATAAAAACAAGAAGAAATCCAATCCATGCAGAATCCCAGGCCACAATCATGACTGGTCCGAATGCCCTAAGAACAAGTTCTCCAAGCACCATAAGGGATCCAACAACAATCGATCGCCCACTACTACACCAACTAACGAGTCCTTCCAAGCCTGCATCCAAGCAGCCATGAACTCGGCGATGGAGACCTTCCACAACGAACACGGTGGACGTACAGAAAGAAGTATTGATGGAGACCTAGTATGGCTCCCATGAGTGCAACAGCGCTCTAAAGGGCTCAAACGCCCACCTAAACCAGCAATCACCTTGCCTCCGGCGCCACAGGCCCTGGATGCCAGTACAGCACCGCTGACTGGGATGACGCAAGGAGGAGATCTCCCGGAGAAAAAGGGGAAGGAACCTACAGGATGGAGTATTCCTGTTGAGCGCTCAGCAAAGACTGTAAATACAGCAACACCGACTGCCGCAAAAGCAGCAGCCAAAACAATCGTTCGAAACATCCTACAGGATATATCGAATACGGATACGGATCGAACTCAAACGAATCGATCCAAGGGTACAGACGCAATCAATCAGACAGCAGCAACAACAAATGGACCACTCTTGTCTCTAGCAAGAAATTGGTCTACCGGTACAGCAAAAAATCTCTACTGCAATTCCGGAAACTCCAAAGACTACACCAAAGGAGGTGCGCTGGAGCAAAATTATTTAAAGCTGCTGTCGACTGCTGGAAATCCAGCAGAACAGGCATCCACGAATAAGAGCAACGTGGCTCCTATTCTTTTAACTACAGTACAGTATATACAAGGCATACCAACGAAATCAAAACCACTACTCGCACTACTCGATAGTGGATCCTCCGGAACCCTCATCAACAAACGAGCACTACCATTTGGCACTATACCGGTTCGAAGCAAGCACCAAGTCCTAACTACAACAGCAAATGGAAGCTTCGATACTACAGAGTATGTCATCATGAAGAACCTCAAACTACAAGAGTTTGGTAATTATACCATCGACCAACAACAGGCAAGGCTCTTCCATTCCCCAAACTGCCGATACGATTTGATATTAGGCAGGGACTTCCTCCACCTAGCACAGATCAATCTCCTATTCAAAGAGGGAGCAGTTCAGTGGATGGACCGGACCATTCCTATGAAGGATACATCTTTATACCACGAGTCCGACTATAACTTGCTCATGGAAGAACTAGAAGACGCCGAACTCTTTGCTGATGATCTCTCCTTTGCCAATCCATACAAGTCCAAGGTAATCCTCGACAGAGCCTACCAAGAAACACATCCATCCACAGTTGCCAAACAACAGTCCCACATGTCCGCAGCAGAGCAGCAGCAGTTCCAAGCAATACTAAGCAAGTATCCCAACGTCTTCAATGGAGAACTAGGGAAATATCCACACAAGAAGATCTCTCTAAGACTGAAGCCCGGATCCAAGCCTATACACAAGAAGCCTTATCCAGTTGCATACAAACGAGAAGACCTATTCAAAAGGGAGCTCCAGAATCTTTGTAATGATGGAGTCCTCAAGCGTTGCACTGGACCAGCCGAATGGGCATTCCCAACCTTTATAGTACCAAAGAAAGACAACAGAGTTAGATGGGTATCAGACTTCAGAGAACTCAATGAACTTCTTGAGAGACGTCCTTATCCGATCCCCCGGATACAGGACATCATGAACAAGCGTGGCAAGTATACTCACTTTACCAAGATCGATTTGTCCATGCAATACTACTGCTTTGAACTGGACGACGCAAGCAAGAAGCTCTGTACCATAGTTACCCCCTATGGATGCTATGAGTATCAGAGACTTCCCATGGGTGTCAAAGTCTCTCCAGACGTTGCCCAGCAACTCATGGAAGATATACTACAAGACACTGACTGCACTGTTTATATTGACGATATAGGCATCTGGACCAATGGCTCCTTCGATCTCCACATGAAGACCATCGACAAGATACTGGACCGGCTCAACCAAAATGGACTTAAATGCAACCCACTCAAGTGTGATTGGGCTGTACAAGAAACTGATTTCCTTGGATACTGGATGACACCTACAGCTGTTAAACCCTGGAGAAAGAAAATAGAAGCCATCCTCCATATGGATCGACCTCGTACTATAACTCAAGTCAAGTCCTTCCTAGGAGCAGTTGGCTACTACAGGGACATGTGGCCCCGACGATCTCATGTCCTAGCTCCTCTCTTCGATATCACCGGAACCCCCAAGCAAAAGACTCCTCAAGCAGCTGCCATCAAAGGCAAGCAACGCAGAGCGAAAACTCCTTCAACTTTCACTTGGGGACCTGCTCAAGATAAAGCCTTTCAAGAGATGAAAGCCATGCTGGTAGCAGCAGATGCGCTGAACACCTATCCAGACCTAAACAAGCCCTTTGAACTGTACACTGATGCCTCCGACCTACAGCTCGGCGCTGCTATCCTACAAGATGTGAAGCCTATTGCCTATTGGTCCAAGAAACTATCTGATGCCCAGAAGAATTACACTACTATGGAGAAAGAACTCCTTGCAATAGTACTCTGCTGCAAAGAGTACCGAAAGATGCTACTTGGTGGTGTAATCAATGTATACACTGACCATAAGAACCTTACCTTCCGAACACTTTCAGTCCAACGAGTCCTCCGGTGGAGACTATTCCTTGAAGAATTTGGTGTCAACCTCACCTATGTTGAAGGCAAGAAGAACGTTCTTGCGGACACCTTCTCGAGACTACCCCGGATGGATCCACCTACTGAAGGGAAGAAAGCCCTTGAAAAGGGCACTCTTATTGATTTTTTGAAACTTGAAGTCCCCAAGCACGATGAAGAACTGTTTTTAGCAGAGTTCCCAAATCTATTCCAGCACTTATGCAATGACGCAGACCAGGAGTTATACTCTTGTCTGCTGAACAATGAGTGCCTGGTCAATCTACCAAACAACCAAGATATGGAATGCCCGGTTAACTATAACAAGATATACCTCCATCAGCAAAAGGACCCGACTGTCAAGTTCAAGATCCAATCCAAAGCATTCTTCTACCAAGAATTACAAGGCAACAACATCCTTTGCTATGCCAACCAAGCCAATCCAGATAATTGGAGAATTTATATACCAAGCTCTCTTACGAATGATACCATCAAATGGTATCATCTCCTGTTGGGTCACTGTGGATCCACCAGACTATATAAGACTATCTCAGCTCGCTTCTACGCAGACAACCTGTCCAACTTATGCAAGTCCTACATTTGCCCTGATGATTGCATCCAATACAAGAGCAGGCAAGCTAAATATGGGAAGCTTCCTCCCAAAGAAGCCCCGGTATCACCCTTCGATGAAGTCCACGTTGACCTCATAGGCCCATGGAAGATTACAGCTCAAAACAAGGTCTACAACTTCAAGGCCCTCACCTGTATTGATCCAGTTACCAACCTACTTGAAATCATCCGGATCAGGGACAAATCTTCTCAGCATGTCTCTGATCAATTCAAGAACTGCTGGCTCTCAAGATATCCTAGACCAAACAGATGCATCCATGACAATGGTGGTGAATTCCTAGGGGCTGCTGAATTTCAACTCACCCTCAAGCAGTACGGAGTCCAATCAGTCCCCACGACAGTGAAGAACCCACAAGCTAATGCCATCTGTGAACGCGTCCATCATACAGTGGCTGATATTCTACGAGTTCTAGTGCATGTTAATCCCCCACAAGCCAACGCCAGAGCCACTCAGCTAATGGACAACGCGCTGGCAACATGCATGCATGCCTCCAGGTGTGCTGTCAGTACCTCTCTACAGACATCCCCCGGTTCCCTGGTGTTTAACAGGGACATGATGATAGATTTGCCACTAACCTCCAATCTATTAGCCCTCAAGCAGCTACGACAACAAGGAATCAACAAAGCGCTGCTCAGGGACAATGCCAAGAGAATAGAGCATACCTTCCAGATCAACGACAAGGTGTGGTTGAAAGAGCCGGATCCGGATAAGCTAGAGCCTCGACGAACAGGACCCTATCTTATTGTACAAGTCAATGACAATGGTACAGTTAAATTGCAGAAAGCCCCTTCGGTAACAGAAACAGTGAACATCCGTAAGTTAACTCCGTACAAAGAACCGGAATCGGAGTCGACAGCTATTCATTGGGCCTCGTAAGATTCGTCTAATCATGAGGCACTATGTGACATGCTAGCGTAGCATGAACCACGATTAAATAATTAACCGAATCCCACATACGAGCTGACCGGTGTTTGAATATTCAAACTGTACGCCGGTACGCTCCAGCAATGCATGTGTGCCGTTATTCAAATATGAGCATGGCGCGCTTGTATATATTCAAACGTTCACATGAAAATCACAAAGCTCGCTTAAGAGTTAAAACTTTAGTCACAATTTTATACTACTCCCAATTTTCTACCTTAGAGTGTAACACCTAACAGATGCATTATTCAGTGTGGAACACAAAAAAAGTAGGACAGTGTGACCCACACACAGTAAATATGCACATTTTGTGGTGTAAACTCTGGTACTGAGGATTTTTCTCAGAAATCAGCTGTCACATCCAAAATATAATTGGTGCCCACCTCATTCCTTTTTAGTATCCTAACAGATGCATATACTGACCATTATTCACTGTGGAACACAAAAAATGTAGGACAGTGACAGCTTTTTGATACTGGGAATATGTCTCCGAAATCAGAACTGACATCCATAATAGTAGTGCTATCAAGTTCATTCCCCCTTTTCTGGGTTGTAACAGATTCTGTTTATTATTCTACTATTTTGATACTTATTACTACTACTATTTACTAAATTCATTCTGTTCTACAATGCTCTGGTACACTTCCTGTGTTTTAGTGATATCGTGGTGGCTTCTTCTTGTGATCAAAGGGAAGGTTTGATGTTGATCCCTTCCCCCCCTTTTTTTTCTTCTTCTTCTTCTTCAAGCGACGCATGGCTTGTTTCACATTTCGGATGTGAACTTCTAAGCTCCTTTCCGACACGGCCGAACCATTCATTTGGTCCTCTGACATCCAAGTATACACCGAACCACGGAAGTATACTCTTTGCTCCATTGGCATACCATTAGTTTCTGCACCAATAATCTTTTCTATTTCTTCCTCTGTCAGTGGTCGGTTCGCCCCTTCACATGCAGCTGATTCTTCCACGTGGGCATTCGAAGCTTCTCCTTTAGTTCTATCACCAAAAATGGCTTTGTAATATTCTTTCTCAGTTTCTGTGTGATGAGGGCCGTCTTTGGTATTAAATTGTAGCCGTGACACAATTCACGACTGGACACAATCCAGTCACGCGCACTACATTTGTGTGTCATGCTCGAAATAGTTTTCTACAGGGTTCTCAGTACTACTTGTACGCTGACAGCAAAACCATTTCCACGTACAAATTGTACATGAAAAACAAGTAACAAACAGAACAAGACAGCAACGTCGATTCCCTGACAAGGTTGCTGTCCTCACATCTTTAGTTTAACTCCGATTTAAATACCTTGATACTTACATCCTGCTCTTCAGCAGCTCCCTGTAGAACTACAAGCCTAAGGTCTAACTGACTGAGCCCACAGGTAGTCAGAATAGACCTGGTCGATTCGTTCGATCGTAGTGGTAAATCCGAGACTATCGATAGAACAGACCGGCACCTCAACCGGTTTGCATGCCTTTGCTCTTGCTGTATCTCCAAGCTTGCCCTGGGACCTATCAGCTTAAACCAGTTTCAGCTACATTTTAACAGATTAACAGTCGCAAGCTTGTTGTAAGCTTGCAAAGCTGGAGATCTACAAGCAACGAAAATAACAAGAAACAACGATGACGACGACGACGACGAGAAGACCGAATCGACGCTGTTACAGTTTTAATTTTATACTGGAACACCAAGCTCCCACGTTGGCAGGCCGTTCCAGGTATTATTGCCCTTCTTGTTATTGCGGATAAAACAGTGCAAACGGCATCTTCAAGCTCCAAGAACTGATGGAGAAAGAATTTTTCAAAAATTCTACTGCTGCTGCACCCATTTCTTCCGTCCCGACACAAGGTGCCCCTGTTATTGCTGCTACGGCGTCTTTGGAACTGCTACGACGTTTTTGAACTACAACGGTGTTCCCAAGCTACAGCGTCTATAACGGTGTTTCACAACCACAGCGCCCACACGACATTTCGAACAACAACTGCTTCTTGAGCAACAGCGGTGTTTTCGAACGTCGCAGCAACATATAACCTCCCACTGATAGATCTGTATTCTCCGAATACAGCTGTATCCACCTCTTGTATCCACCAGGCAAATATACCCCTGTTCCTTTGCCCGGATACACCTTTCTCGGATTTATCCACACCACACGAACGTTGTTTTCGAACGACACAACGGCGTTTTTCGCACACGAACGTTCTTGTTTTCAAACGACAACACCGGCGTTTTTCGAACAACAACAACGTTCCTCAATAAATTCAACGCTCAGCAACTGCTGTTTTAACTGCATTTTCAAACGACAACGGCGTCTTTTGCACAACAACGGTTATTTCAAACAACAACGGTGTTTCCGAGCAACAACAACGTCTCTTTGGAATACAACGCTCAGCAATATATAACCTCCACTGAGTCCCCGAATACAGCTGCAATACCAACTGTATTTCCCCAGGCATATTATCTTCCTATTCTTAGATCTTATCCTATTCCTGGATCCTACCCCATCGAATTTCGGCCATTCTCTGACATACCGAACCCGACAACGAGCTCCATTCTCTGCAGCCACCGAAGACACCTACAGCCCCTTCCAATCCATTCCAACTGCAGCCCGCACCAGCTTCAATCCCAGCACGATGTCAGACGACGACGGTGATGTCTTCCCGTCGTTTGACCCCCATGTTACACATATCCTTCGCAACTTCCTTAACCTCCACACCGAGAATGGGGATATCATCTGTGGTGCACTCCGCTATAATGGCTACAACACCTGGGGTGAATTTCGGTTCTTATCCCACGATCTCATCTCCTACCTCCAATCCGAAGACCAAGGCCGCTTTGTTCCCATTTCTGCCGGTCATGCCCTCCGCCTTCATACCATTGTTGCATACATGACACACCTTAAAACCACTGTCAGCCCACAGGCATTCCTAGACATCAACAACTATAATCTCGACGACTTCCTTGATTTTCGCGATGCATATCGCCCATCACTCCCGTCTACATTCCCTGCTCCACCGATTATCCCTGCTCAACACTACGTACATGTTCCGGCACCTGCTCCGGCACCTGCTCTGCTGGTTGCCCCTGCATCCCCCTTGGCACCTGCACAGGTCAAGGCATCAGCACCGGTCCCTAAACCTGCTTCTGCTACTACACCAATCCTGACCCGTCCTCCAGTTCGAGTGAAGGGTCCTCCAGTTCGGGTGAAGGGTTCTCCAGTTCGAACAACGGTTCCTGCACCTGCTCCTGCTCTCAAACCAGTCCTGGCCCGTCCTCCCGTTCGAGCAATCCTGTCCCGTACTCCAGCTCGTAAACCTTCCCCTGCCACTGCAACTGCACCGACACGTCCTCCTGCCCCTGTCACTGCACCGACACGTCCTCCGGCCCGTGCGCCTGCTTCTGCAACTGCATCGACTGCACCGACACGTCATCCGGCCCGTGCGCCTGCTTCTGCAACTGCATCGACACCTCCTGCCACCGCGTCGGCATCACTTCTAGCACCGACCTCGCTGCTGCCAGCACATGTATCACTCATACCTGCTCCCATCCCGGCTCTCGAGTCTTCCAATACACTTCCTGCCTCTGCACTCCTGTCTGATCTGTCTTCTCTGCTCCCTTTTGGTTTGGCTGCTGGGATGCCCTCTGCATGGCATACCATTACCCTACGACACTGTGATGCCATCATCGTGCAGTTGTACCACCTTTTCGATCACCCTTCTTGTTTGATTTCATCCCCGTTCTTTCCCCTTCCGTTATCTGACATTCTGAGATACCTTTGCGGAAGAACTGCTGGCTGCACTAATCCCATTGCATGTTCAATGGGGCGTACATCGAAATCCAACCATTGCCTGTTCGCATCGGGCGTACATCGATCTCCCTGTTTTCCCCTTCACTTACCTGGGGCGATTCAAGCAGACAACGCGGGCGCTCTGCTTCCAAGCACCTGTCTTTGCTTGCTATACAACCAAAGATCACACTACGATCGATTGATACGATCGATTGCTACAACACGCTTGGTTGGTACAATACGCTCGCTCAATCCGATCGATACACGCTTGGTTGGTGCAATACGCTCGCTCAATACGATCCATTGCTACGACTATCAATACAATCGATTGCTCTCATAGCTAAGATCAATACGTTCAAAGCCCAATACGATCGATTGCTACGATAGCTCCATCCGATCGCTAGATCAAAACGATTCCGGATCAATCCGATCGAAGATCAGTACCATCGATTGATTCGATACGTTCGATCCATACGATCGATTGATACGATCGATTGATACGATCAATTGATACGATAGCTCGATACGATCCAGCTCGAAGGTCAATGCGATTCGAATGCTCCGATAGCTTCATGCGATCGATTGCTACGATAACTCAACCCGATTGAAACTCAATACGATCGACGCTCCATACGATCGATTGCTACAATGGGTTTGATTGCTACATCACGATCGCTTGCTATGATTGATTGTTACAATACGATCGCTTGCTACGATCGCTTGCTACGATCGCTTGCTACGATCGACCGCTACGATCGATTGCTATGATCGATTGCTACGATCGATTGCTACGATCAATTGCTACGATCGATTGCTACGATCGATTGCCACGATCGATTGCTACGATCGATTGCTACGATCGATTGCTACGAAAGCTCGATCAGCTCCGTATGATTGCAGCTCAACACGATTGTTTGCTCAGATAAGTGACCACGACGTCTGACCCATCCAAGAACCTAAAGGCATCATACTCATCGAATTCAAACCGACAGCAACATCAACACCATCCACACGGCTGTTTGTCCCTATTGCTCCTCCATCTTCAATTCGATCCTGCTTTGATTTCATATTTGCTTCTGTTCTTCCCCACTCTGTTCTCTGGGGCGATTCAAGAAGATAACCTCGTCGAAGAACAACAGCACGTCGATTCCATGTGGAGCCAACTTGTATCCGCACTTCCATTACCCTCAATAACAAGTGTCCATCGATTCCCTGACAGACCATGTGTCCACAGCATCTGCATCGATTGACCATCTCCATCCCACAATTCAGGACCAATCCGATCGAAGATCAGTACAATCAATTGATACAATCCGTTTGATTGATACAATACATATGATCACCGATCAATACGACCGCTCCAATACGATCGAAGATCAATACAATTGATCAGTACGATCGACCCATACGATAGCTCGATACGATTGACGCTCCATACGGTCGATTGCTACGACGGCTCAATAAGATCGATTGCTACGATCGATTGCTACAATACGATCGATTGCAATCCGATACAAGATCAATACGATCGATTGCTACGATTGATTGATACACTACGATCGATTGCTACGAAAACTCGATCACAAGCGTCCACGAACTTTGATCAACCCGAATCAAGGAATCATATCTACGATAGCGCAATACGATCGACTGCTACAATGGCTCAATTGAAGCTCAGACTGGATACGATCGAAAATGGATACGATCGAAGATGGATACGATCGATTACTACAATACAATCGGTTGATACGATCGATTGCTACAATACGCTTGGTTGCTACAATACGCTCGCTCAATACGATCAATACGATCGATTGATACGATCAATTGCTACCATACGACCAATTGCAACCCGATACAAGAGCAATACGAACGATTGCTATGACCGATTGATACGATCGATTGCTACGATCGATCGCTACGATCGATTGCTACAATTGCAATCTGATACAAGATCAATACGATCAATCGATTGCAATCCGATACACAATCAATACGATCGATTGCTACGATCGATTGCTACAATACGATCGATTGCAATCCAATAGATGACCAACACGATCAATCGATTGCAATCCGATACAAGATCAATACAATCGCTTGCTACGATCGAATGCTACGATCGAATGCTACGATCGAATGCTACGATCGATTGCTACGATCGATTGCTACAATACGATCCACTGCTACGATCGCTTACTACAATACGATCGATTGCTTGATCGATTGATACGATCGACTGATACGATAACTTGATCAGCCCAGTACGATTGCAGCTCAATACGATTGATTGCTGAGATAAGTGTCCCAGAAGTTTGATCAATCCGACCTCAAGGAATAATACCTACGTTCCCTCGTTAGTATGACACAGACCAAACAACACTTCATCACACGCACCCCAATCCAACTAATGTTTGTGTGTCACAGTCACCATGTCCATGAATTCAGAGCACACTCATCTTGCTCCTGCAATCATGGATGGGGCGTATTAAATTGTAACCATGACACCTCACATACCTGAACCAATCCAGTCCCCAACATGGGGCGCAACTTCAAGCTCAGTGTTATTGCACACCCTAACCTCAACTCTTACCAACACCAAACATGGGGCGCAACTTCCAGCTCTGTGTTATTGCCCAAACATGGGGCGCAACTTCAAGCTCTGTGTTATCGCACATCTTGTCCTCATGGGGCGCAATCTATGCGCTATAGCCCATCTTTCCATTCAACATGGGGCGCAATCTATGCGCTATTGCCCATCTCCTTTCCATTCAACATGGGGCGCAATTCCTGCGCTATTGCCCATCCTTCCATTCACTTCATGACATCTGTTCTTTGTGTCACAGCCCCAATGTCCATGACCACGAAGAAAGAATCTCTTGCTTCCCTGATCATAGATGGGGCGTATTAAATTGTAGCCGTGACACAATTCACGACTGGACACAATCCAGTCACGCACACTACATTTGTGTGTCATGCTCGAAATAGTTTTCTACAGGGTTCTCAGTACTACTTGTACGCTGACAGCAAAACCATTTCCACGTACAAATTGTACATGAAAAACAAGTAACAAACAGAACAAGACAGCAACGTCGATTCCCTGACAAGGTTGCTGTCCTCACATCAGCAGCTCCCTGTAGAACTACAAGCCTAAGGTCTAACTGACTGAGCCCACAGGTAGTCAGAATAGACCTGGTCGATTCGTTCGATCGTAGTGGTAAATCCGAGACTATCGATAGAACAGACCGGCACCTCAACCGGTTTGCATGCCTTTGCTCTTGCTGTATCTCCAAGCTTGCCCTGGGACCTATCAGCTTAAACCAGTTTCAGCTACATTTTAACATTTGGTGTTCGGATCCTCAGGATTAAATGGATGGGTAACGAACCAATTGCCTGCCTGGATCAAGTGTTCGCCGAATGTCTGTCGATATGCATGAAAACCTGGACCCACCAGAAATGTTAGTCTCGGCCCTCCTTCTCTCTGATACCCCATTGGTTCGGTTGAGGCTTGCGGTTTTAAATGTGGTTTCTCAACGACTTCGTCGTAGCAGAATAAACCATGCATACAGCCAGGATATTCCATTTGTTTTGCCTCATCCTCGAAGGAGGTGAGTGACTGGAGTACTTTTGTGTTTTTTGCCACCATTTTAAATTTATTCATGGATTTGCCGTCTTTCATGTCGATGCAAGATTCGGCCCTCATCTCCATCGTCCGGTTGTACCTCATCTTCTTTCGGTACCTTCGATCCTCCCTCAACCGTTTCTTCTCTTCATCCGTCCGCGGTGTCTTCTTCTTCTTGGCACTGTTTCCTTTACCACCAGCATCTGTGGCATTAGCAGCAGTGTCGGTATTGTCACCCATGGTCTGGGCAGTGGACTGGTCCGAATTGTTTGAGTTGTTGTTGGGAAGGGTATCTGGAAGGGCGTTCCCATCCTCCAAATTGTTTGAATTTTCCAGTTCTTCTTGTCCAGAGGGTGGAGGATTACTACCGTCGGGGAAGTCAGGGAATTCAGGGAAGTCAGGGAATGGTGGATGGTCGGCTCGCACAAGATGATCTTCATTTCCTGATGACTCACGTTCCGATCGTTGTGCTCGGTCCCGTTCGGTGCTGCTATCCTCCGACTCTTCCCTGCGGGGAGGATCATGGATAGATCTTCTTCTTGGGATGGCGCGTGGTGGCTGCTGAGACCCTCTTCTCTTTTTGTGCCTTGCCATGATGTATCTCCTGAGTGTTGGATTTTGGGCGTCGGGATAGTGTCGATTGTATCCGAGGGGATTGACTTGTGTGGAACAACAAAATTATGACGATTCATCTTAAAACCTTGCGTCCGGGTCAATTTGGAAGAATACATCATGAAATGTTCATCAGAATGTTATCCCGATCGTATGCTGCACAACCATTTCCCCCACCGTGGGACTTTTCTGGAAACGAACAGCTTCGAACGGAAACAAAAACCATTGTGGAAACCGTGGCAACCGAAAAAACCATTGTGGAAAGGCCTTCGCATTCAGAATGGCAACAACGACGATACTCCCACCATTTCATTTTGTACAAATTTTTTTTCTACATATTTTCCTGTACAATTTGTACTGTAAAATGGAATTGTTTGATTGGCTCATTCATGATGTGTAAGATGCGGAGTCGATACTCCCAGCACATCACAAATTTTTTTTTCTACATATATTCCTGTACATTTTGTACTGGAAAATTGAATTGTTTGATTGGCTCATTCATGGTGATGTGTACCGTACGATGGGGTGCTGCGGAAGGCACTAGTACAGTATGATGTGTACGGTATGATATTAGTGTATATGATGGTGTAGTACTTCGCGCCAAAAAAATTGTACCAGTAAACATACGTACCTTATGTAGTGTAGCGCGGTTGGTACATACATCCCTGTACCATGTCATTTTTTTTTCAGCCTGTACACTTAGTACTGTAATGTATGTACATCGATGTCATTTTTTGTACATCCAGTACTGAAAAGTAGGAACTCGTACGTCATCATGGCAGAGAATAACAGAATTCACCGCTAGGATGATTTTCCGCCCCTCATCTCCCTCGTACTGGATGTGTCATAATTTTCATTTTCATTTTCATTACATGCATTGGAATATTCTGGCCGGCCCAGTTTAAAGTGGGCATCAGGCACCGGGACCATCTCTTGTGAAGAAGACAAACACGCTGCGGGGAACTCGAGACGGCCGCTCTTGCTATCTGCACTGTTTGTCTGATTCATATTCGATTCGATTCGAAAGGGAGGTAGGGTGTGTTGCAGTCCTGGAACTACCTGGCTTACCCAGATATACGACGTACTGATATTGGAAAAAACGAAGACGAAAATCACCACCAACCGATCGCTTCAGAGAGGGACGACGACGCGGAAGAAGGTACGATCGCTTCAGAGAGGGACGACGCGGAAGGAGGTACGATCGCTTCAGAGAGGGACGACGCGGAAGGAGTTACGATCACTTCAGAGAGGGACGACGATGCACTAACTGTCCCTTTTTTTGTCTTTCTTTCCACAGAAAAGCGACGCGGACGAAGGTACGATCGATCGCTTCAGAGAGGGACGACGGGGACAAAGGTACGATCGCTTCAGAGAGGGACGACGCGGACGAAGGTACGATCGATCGCTTCAGAGAGGGACGACGGGGACGAAGGGAATAACGGGAAGAACGATCGCGACGGCACAAGCTATGCCTCATAGTTTTATAAAAATACTCTCTCCTTTTTTTTGTAGTAGGTGTCTGTGTCCTCTAGAATTACAACTAACACGAATGCCAATTTTTTTCATTGTTGCAGACAGGAGCAACGATTCGGACCGGAGCGACGGCGGAACGATTTCCGATTGTTGCAGACAGGAGCAACGATTTGAAATACACCGACGATTGTTGCGGACAGGAGCGACGATTTCCGATTGTTTCAGAGAGGAGCGACGATTCGAAACCGATTGTTTCCGGTTGTTGCGGAGAGGAGCGACGATTTCCGATTGTTTCAGACAGGAGCGACGATTTCCGATTGTTTCCGGTTGTTGCGGAGAGGAGCGACGATTCGAAATACAAGCGACGATTTCCGATTGTTTCAGACAGGAGCGACGATTTCCGATTGTTTCCGGTTGTTGCGGAGAGGAGCGACGATTCGAAATACAAGCGACGATTTCCGATTGTTGCGGACCGGAGCGACGATTTCCGATTGTTTCCAGTTGTTGCGGAGAGGAGCGACGATTCAAAATACAAGCGACGATTTCCGATTGTTGCGGAGAGGAGCGACGATTCGAAATACAAGCGACGATTTCCGATTGTTTCAGACAGGAGCGACGATTTCCGATTGTTTCAGACAGGAGCGACGATTTCCGATTGTTTCCGGTTGTTGCGGAGAGGAGCGACGATTCGAAATACAAGCGACGATTTCCGATTGTTTCAGACAGGAGCGACGATTCGAAATACAAGCGACGATTTCCGATTGTTTCAGACAGGAGCGACGATTTCGGATTGTTTCCGGTTGTTGCGGAGAGGAGCGACGATTCGAAATACAAGCGACGATTTCGCGGTTGTTCCTGACAGGAGCGACGATTCAAAATACACCGACGATTTTCCGATTGTTCCGGACAGGAGCGACAAATTCCGATTGTTGAATGATTGTTCCGGAAAGGAGCGACGGAGGGAAATACCCCCACGATTCCGGTTGTTGATTCGATTTCGGATTGTTTCACAGAGGAGCGACGATTCGAAATACAATCCAATCAATCCAATTATTTCAGACAGGAGCGACGATTGTTCGAAATAGACCAACGATTTCGGATTGTTTCACAGAGGAGCGACGATTCGAAATACAATCCAATTATTTCAGACAGGAGCGACGATTGTTCGAAATAGACCAACGATTTCGGATTGTTTCAGATAGGAGCGACGATTCGAAATTTCCAATTGTTTCAGACAGGAGCGACGATTGTTCAAAATAGACCAACGATTTCGGATTGTTTCAGATAGGAGCGACGATTCGAAATTTCCAATTGTTTCAGACAGGAGCGACGATTACGATTTCTGATTGTTTCAGACAGGAGCGAGACCAACCATGACCCGTTCCACCAGACGAAAGATTGGTGACACAGAAGAGACAAACGATGCCCTAAGGGGTGATAGATGCAAGAGACGGGTCGAACAGAAAAGCTCAAGCAATAGGAGCACTTCTTGCGAACCCAGCCACTGTATTCTTGGTTCCGTGACAACACTGACACAAAAAGCAAGCCGAGCTGCAAAGGGAACCACCAGTTGCCCAATGACTGATGACGGCATAACATGCACCTCTTGTGGCAATTTTGCATGCAGAAGATGCCTGGAACTACTGTTTGACAGGATGGACAAAGAGAAGAACGTTCGAAAGCATGCCATTCCTGCAGCGATACAGCTTCCTCAGCTTGTAATGAGAAGTTACAGTTCGAAGGAGGGATGCTTCTTCTTTCCGACGGGTTGTCTGGTGGACCAAGGTTGCAGCATTTTGTTGAGTATTTTTGGAGGGTGCCTTTATCTCTGTCTTGTGGTGGCTTTCACTGTATGCAGAATCGAATCCTGATGTTGGACCCCACAGACTGATGTACTTTGGAATGTGAAAATAAAGGTGATTTTTGATCAGTTTTGTTCCCATTCCCTTCCGAAGGCAGGTGCCATTGATGCAGTTAAGGAAATGAATGATTGTCTTGGGAAGATTTTTGATGCACTTTGTGGTGGGCCGACCGTGTTTCAGGAATTCTTCCATTGAAATGATTTGTTGGATGACATCGACGTGTTTCTTTACAAATGTGTTGTCCCTCAAAAGTGCAGTACCGGAATCAGAAACTAATGTCAGTAGAATGGAGATGAGCATACCACTGTAATCGTGGCCTTCTTTTTTGGTGACGGATAGAAGATTGGAGCTGAATTTAGTTCTGGGAAAGTCACGATCCGATTGCCTCGACAGGAGGGCTCCATATTTTTGAGCTAAGTGTCCGATCGCATTGACTGTAGACACCCCGGTCTTTAGATCATCTGCATACGGGCAAGGAACAGAACCCCTCATAAGCTGCTCCAAGGATTCTACCTCTCGTTTGGCACAGCCCAGCTGGTGCATGTGGAGGCATTCACCGGGGGTGGCTAAGTGAATGTTGTTCACGTTGGTACCAAAGTTGAGACTGTGGAAGGCATTCTTGATTTGGTGGTGAGAAATATCATTAAAATATTCCTTGGTGGTAATGGGATCCGAATCCGGAAATGTCTGAAAATCTGATGGGACCCAAAGAGAAGCAGTTTGTTGTGCTGATGGTCTGTTTATGTCTTGAGTGGGACAGTTACAGTGTCTGTAGAGCTTTTGTACACCGCCCGACCGGGATCCATACTTGCCACATAATTTATCATGCAGTTCTGTGTCACCAATGACATAGGCTATTGCAAACTTCATTTTGACTTTCCATAATTGGCCTGCAAAAGGAAGAAAATCCCATTGGATGCCTCCCTCATTGTTCGACTCACATGCTTCTTTGAAAGATCGGAGTGCCACTTCAAGAGCATTGTGTAGGTTTTGGATTGATTCTTTCGGAGATGGTTTTCTTGAATGGTGGATGCTCTCCAAATCAGAGTCGGGATGAAAATAGATTGTTGTCCAGGCTTCGGGCCTCTTCCTTGTTTCAATGTTGAATATGCCTAGGGTCATGTTGAGTGGAGTCAGTGATAGTCTTCCGTGCGCATCCAAGCTGATTCCATCCATGTAAAAAATGATGGGAACAAGGATTTCGGAATTGTCTTCTCTGCAGATGGATCTCCATGAATCCGACCACCATGATCCGTGGTGCAACTTGGTGATGGGACAAGAATCAGTTCAAACCAGGAAATGCTCTGGTGACAGAGGGGTTTCACTGTTGGGGAAAGACAGATTTTCTTCGGACATTAAATCTGGATTTGAGAGGAGGGAATACAAAGCATCCAGAAAAGGGCGGACATAGATTTGGGTGGGTTTGTTGTCGGGAAGCCAATTCACAATTTTGGGCTCAAATTTTGGTTCGGAAGATATACCAAGATTTCTTTTGATTTCTTGGAAAATGGCTTCCCGTTTCCTTGTTGGTGTGACATTGAAATTGAAACCGGGAAGATTATTGCTGTGTTTCGCCCAGTTGAAAATGGATTGAAAAGTGGAAAGCGGTAGCTTGTGTTGTGATATAATGTTGAGGAGGTTGATTTCGGCAATCAGTTTGGAACGGGGTGGGAACAGAGTGCGGTTGCGGAAAGCTACCTCTCTTTCCTTTATGGAAATGGTGGTGCTTCTACTAGTGATTTCGGAATCACTGCTGATGTCGGTGTCGGAACTGGCATCGAAATTGTCAGAGGCAGCAGCATCGGAACCGATGGTTGAAGTTGGTTCGTTTGCAGCCATTTGTGATTCAATTGCCTGCCGGTCCATGGGTGGGATGAGTACATTGGCAATAACCTGAGGGTTGAGTGAGGAGTGAATATTGGAATTTGTTGTCGGAGTGGTGTCAATCGGAGCAAGGGACGGGGGGATTCGTGGTCCATTCTGTGTCATTGTCAATCCATACTGTGATGGTGTGTGTCGAACCGAAGGAAGGGTGACTTCTTCTTTCACAGAAGAAATGAAATCCATAAGATTGTTCTCTTGATAATAGGTCCGGCAATCACTGTTGGACTTGAGATGAAATGAAAGTCCTCTGCAGACATATCGGTAGGTGGAATTGTAGCTTGATTCTTGTTTGTACCCCTTGAAGGATTTTGGTTTTTTGCTTCGTCCGGTGGCAATGCAGTTGCGACAATAGAATGTCCTGGGTATTCTGGGATCATTGGCAAAGTGCCTTGGGTCAGAGGAGGCTTTCGGCATGGCGGTGTGCGTGAAATACAAACATGTGTTGGATAAAAAAATAATTTTTGTTGTGATACGATGCAAAGAAGGGGGGCTTCAAAGCCAGGGTATGTGACGTGACACCACTGAAAAAAGAAAATGAAAATGGTGCGCGACGTACAGTAACACTTTTCTGTGATTGAAGAAGATCTGATTAAAATTATATGTTATATGGAGTCGAATGTGTCAAATGTGTAAAATGGGATGAAAAGGTGACGAGGGACTGAATATCAGGGTCTAGATCAGAACATTTCCTGAAAAGGTTGGGGGGGAATGAGAATAAGGAGAAATAAGGTGGAGAATAATGGAAAAAAGGTTGTGAAATAAAAAAATTGGGTCGCGTTTTTCTGGGAAAAGTTGCGATTGGGTTGCAATCGGGTTGCAATTGGTCGCGATTGGTCGCAAAACAGTTTTCGGACGTAGCATCATCCAATAGGCACATGCCACGCCACATGTTAATAAATATCAGGCTACTAATGCTAGGATCATAGAAATATCAGGCAGTAATGATGCTATCAAAATGTATTACAGCCTAATGCTAGCATCATACAGTTGCACTACTATGATGCTAGCAAAATGTATTACAGCCTAATGGTGCTAGCATCATACAGTGGGCAGTAGTATCGAGATCCTTATGGGCAAGCGACAATCCAGTGATGGTATTTGGATTACAAGAGACCTGTACCCAATTAGAGTCTGCGTTCGATGCAGCGTTTTCTCCGGATAGATTGAGATCTTTTTGGGAGAAGGTTGGAATTAGTCCCTTCACATGAAAGTGTCTCAGAGATTGTAACATAGTTCACGATCTCATGATTTTGCCAAACGGAGATATCAACAAAGCTACGGATCCAGCAACAACGGTGGAGCTATTGGAGGAGCTCAAACATCAAAACGCTGTAGCCGTCAAAATGCTGATTGATTTTGGTTTTGACAGGGAAGTATTTTGGCAGGAAGCACCGCGGAAATCCCAGCGAGTTACGAGATTGGAAGCAACTACGGCACGTCAGATCCAAGATGCAATTGCAAAGGCAAATACTGTGGGGAAGAAGTACATCGTTCTTCTTGGTGGCAGGCCATACAACTGTCACGGTCAGCACATTACGGATGAAAGAGCGCATTGCAAAAAAGAGATCAAAGCAATGAAATCCGCAAAGGCTTGGGCGGAGGAGGTATATGCAACAAAGGAAACCGACTGTAAAGCGCTAATTCAGTTGGTGTGCAGCGGCAACTTTGCAAAGCTATGGGTGAACAACATGAAAAAAAATTACGAGTGGAAGCTTGGGAAAAAGGCTACAGGTCTGAAGAAAGAGGAGATACTGCTGACTGCAGTAGTAGCAGTGAAGGATGATGCTCCAGTTGGTGCACCAGTTCATTGGACTGTAGAGGATGATGCTGTACTGAAGGAATTACTACAGCAGGAGGATATCACACTTAAGGACAAAGAGGTTGCAAAGAAGACAGCAGAGGATATGAGAAGTGTAGTGAACACAGCAAAAGCTATCACGAACAAGAGGATGGAAATTGCCAAGGCACACCTGATGCTAGAGGCAGTGAGGAGGAGAGCGCAGCGCCGCAAGCGCTGGTATTTAATGTTGTTGGTGGTTTAAAGTTTAAAGTGGTTTATTTGTTACAGAGGGACTTGCCTTCATTACTGTTGTTGCAAATAGAGGACCGGAGCAAAAAAAAAGTGATCGAAATTTTGTCTCTATTGGAAGATTTTGAACCTCTATCGATGGAAAAAACGGTAGGCGGACGGACGCTATGACAGGTCGAGTTTTTAGTGTTAAAAACGTCTGCTGACGCTACGTAGAAAATGTACTGTGTTATACGGTATCTCGACGACGTTAGCGGCTAAACTCTTAGAGCCTCCTCTCCAGAGTCTGTGCACCTTTATGCGATGAGGTCTAAGGGAAAGTTTCGAAATCACCCACCCCCCTTTCGTGCAACCCCCATTCGGACACGACACCATTGCATGGCACGGCAATGCAGACGGCATTGGTCCTGTTTCTTGTGTGCGGCACCCTGCACTCGAGTAGTAAGTTAGCCAATAGGAACAAGTAAGATTTACCTGAAGCACGACAACACGCGTCCCACACACAACGAGTAAGTGACAGCAAAAAAAAAACTGTGTTGGTACGTACCTAGTTTGTAAGTTACCGTAACCTTACTTGGTGCCGTAAGATTACCTCCTTCTCTTAACACTCTTATCGGAATTTGGATTTTTGAAGACAACCAATATTCTGTCGGAAGGTTCCGTAGCCTTACGGATACGGTAGGATAGTGGAGGAGAGGAGAGGATACGATATTGTGTTGTTAGGATACGATACGATACGATACGATACGATACGAACGCAACTTACTGTACAACCCGATTGAGCAACGATAGAGATCGATACAGTAGCAACCGCTAGCAGCCGCCCGCCACTTGCTACTACACGCAGTGAACTCGCACTAGTATTTCAGAAGGAAGAATCAATCAAAATCCCGGTCAGACGTTCTCTGTTCTTTACTTTTCTGTACTGTTGCGTACTGTGCTGTGCTGTGCTGTGCTGTACTGTGCTGTTCTGTTCCGTGCCTCGCTGCCGGAGAACGCATCCAAGATCGTGTTCCAAGTCAGTCTCCAGAAGTGCGACTGCGACTGCGACTGCGACGGAGAGTAAGGCTTACGTAGAGTGAGTCGAGTCGGTTCGAGTCGAGTACGGTAGATTGGAGTCGGCATCAGAGTTCCTCAAATAACAAGAGCACGGCAGTTCTTTTCTTTTCACCGGAGCAGAGCAGAGCAGAGGATGGTCCAGTAACTGTGACGGTTACAGCAACAGTGACAGTACCACCGCAATCCACAACCCACAACCCACAACCCACAATCTAGCGACACAAGAAAGACGACCTTGTCTGTTGGCAGCGGTCGGGTTGGACAGAAAGATCACTCATGAAGCTCGGCAGCAGGGCATTGGCGATATCCTCCACGGTCGCATTCGCATCGGCACCACCCTTGCTGCTACTGCTACTGCTACTGCTGCTACTGACCACACAAACGATGATTTGTTGCGAAGGATTCGCATTTGCGGGGATAGGGAGACATGTCGTCGTGGCACGAACACAATCACGCCTCGGATGGCGACCAACGACTCAACCACCACGGCAACAACACGAGCTTTTGTTGGCGGGCGGTTCGAGTTGGAGTTGGGGTTGGAGTTCGACTTTGACTTTGACCCGCTCCCGCAATGGCAATGACAATGGTACTGGAATTGGAATTGGAACTGGCAGCACTGGCAGTCGTCTCTGGAGGGGAAGGGTTGCTTGCGCTCCGGAGGATCACGGCCCGGAGGAGCACGACTCTGCTCCGACTCCGACTCCGAGCCGCCGCCAGTTCGTGGTTTGGAACGCCAATGCCCTCCTGGCATCGGGATTCGCATCGGGATTCGCCCCGGGTGTCAGCGCTGCTGCTTCCGCAGCCACCGCGGTTCCCGAGAGCGTCATCGATGCTTCCACTCCAATGTCACAAGCAATGATGGCGGAGGTGGTGCCCTACGCGTCCGTTCGGGAATACAAACGACTTACCCTGTCCAACGGCGTGACCGTCCTTCTGGTCCACGACCAGCGCGCCCGGCAATCCAGCGCTGCCCTGACCATCAACGGGGCCGGACAGTTCTCCGATCCAAGCGGCCTCGGGCTCTACGGATTGGCGCACCTGACGGAGCACATGGTCCTCTCGTCGAAACAACCGCAGCAACAGCAACGACAGCAACAATCTTCCGGAGAGAAACGGCGCAACGGATTGTTTGGAGGCGCATACAACACCAGCGGCAACAACAAAAAGGGCAAGGGCGGCGACTTTCAGGAGTGGCTCGAGAGCGACTACGCCGAGGGATTCAGCAACGGCTTTACGGCCTACGAAAAGGTCTGCTTCCACTTCCAGGTCGAGAACAACGACGCCTTTCCGGAGGCTCTGGACCGATTCGCCGGACTCTTCGTCGATGAAGTGTTCCGACAGACCTGCTCCCAGCCCGAGACGATCGCCCGGGAGGTCCGGAGGGTCGCCTCGGAGCTCGACAAGAACGATTTGTTCACCCGGGAGCTGTATTTGACCAAGAGTTTGGTCAATCCGGACCATCCCTACTCCAGGGTCACGCTGGGCAGCCTCGAGACGCTCGAGACTCTCCCCGAAACCAACGGCGTGGACGTGTCGCGGGAACTCCTGGCGTTTTTTCGCAGGCACTACCGACCCGACCAAACGATCCTGGTGGTGGTGGGTCCGCAACCCCTGTCCGTCCTGGAACCCATGGTCCAGCCCTTTGCGAGGGCCATGGTCCGGGAATCCCCCGGGGTTGGCAGAAACACGCGCGATGAGGCAAATGCAGGTGCAAATGCAGATGCAAATGCAGATGCAAATGCAGATGCAAATGCAGATGCAAATGCAGATGCAAATGCAGATGCAAATGCAGATGCAAATGCAGATGCAAATGCAGATGCAAATGCAGATGCAAATGCAGATGCAAATGCAGATGCAGATGCAGCTTCCGAACCAGCAGCGCAGGGCATCGCCGCTGCGCCGCGGATCTTTCCGCCCTTTTTACGCCCGGGCAACGCGTACGGCGGTCCCATTTGTCTGTTTCGGGGAAAGGTTAGCAACGAGATTCTGGCGGACAATCTCGAAAAAATTTCCTTTCAGTGGGCCCTCGACCAGCGCTACGAGGGACTGCGAAAATCAACGTCGTCGGTGGTGACCGGCACGCAGATCGGTTTCGTCCTGGCCGAGATCCTGGGACGCCGCGGACCCGGATCCCTCTTTCGGCTGCTCCAGAAGCGCGGATGGGTCCCGGAGGGCAGCAACCGGGGCGTCCCGAGAATATCCTTTCCGGTCGACGTATCGGGATTCCAGATTCTTCGTTTGGAAATCGTCGTGACGCTCACGGGATTCGCCAGGCGGTCCTCGGTGGTGGCGGCCGTCTTTGAGCATCTGGCGTCCCTCGCGGCGAATCCGCCCAGCCGGGAGCTGGTGGCCCAGTATTGTTCGGATAGCGCAGCTCTACGGATACGTCTTGGCCCCCCGGCCACCGGACGCGATCGAACTGGCCTTCGACGGGCAGATCTACGGCGTGGGCACCGGATCGCTTTTGTCGCCACGCAGCGGCGGCGGTGGCGTCGGGACGCCTGGCTGGAGGCTGATGCCTTTGCCGGACGACATGGAGGGCGTCCAAAAGCTCCAGGCGACGCTGCGGTCGGTCCTGTCGAAGCTGAGCGATCCGTCCAACGCCATTACGATCGTGACGGCATCCCAAAGGGCCATTGGTGGCGCGGCCCGGGAGCGACTCAACGACCTGGAGGAACCCTTTCCGCGGCTGTCTCCGGCCAGCTGGGAGATCTCTCCGACCACCCAGGCGCGGTACCTGCCGCAACCCAACAACGTCTTGACGGGGAAAATCAACGAGTGGCTTTTGTCCAAGATCACCAACAGCGAGAAGCCCAAGCCGCCTGTGCTGAATCCGCTGATTCCACCCACGCTGCGACCGCCCCGGTTGCCGCCCGGTGGAAGGGGCGGTGCTCTCGCGGGAGGAATTCCCAACTCGAATAGCAACGGCAGCAACACCAACACCAACACCAGGGATTCCCCGCAGGTCCTCGCGAGCTACGTCGGTGGATCATACCTCGATTACGCGGAAACCAATTCCCCAGTGGTGGTGCGGGATTACTGGGCCCTGCTCAAGGTCTACTCGCACAGCGATCTCTTCCCCCCGGGAGGCCTCTCGCTGCCCCGGATGCCCCCGGAGGCCTCTGCCCGTTCCCTTTTTGTCCTCCAGCTCCTCTCCTCGCGACCCCCTAGGGCCACGGCGGAAATGGCGGCCCACGCCGAGGTGTGGCGGATCTCCCTCGAGTACGCCTTAGTGGATCTCTCCGAGCTGGGTGCCCCGGGGGGACTGGCCTACGAGATTAGCTACAACAAGTACGGCATGCGCGTGGCCTTTTTGGGACTCAGCCAGAATATTGCCTCGTACGCGCGGCGGATCGGCCGCCGGATGGTCGACCACACCAACCAGCTGCTGGAGGGACCCGAGCAGATTTCCGAAATCGTGAGGGAGGCCGCCATTCGCAACACGAACCGCTTCCGCATGTCCCCCAAGCGCAAGGCATTGGTGACCAACACCCTCAAGCAAACCACGGCGTCCGACGCGGCGAGGGAGGGAACGCGGTTCTTTGCGTCGTGCAGCGGTGCGGTCTGCTTTTCGCAGGGGGACCTCCTGCCGGCCGAGACGCTCTCGCTCATGGCCGATCTCAAGGAAATCTTTCGCAAGACGACCGGGGTCAACGTGCGACCGTCTCCGGCCGTTCCGGAGGTCTCGGATCTGCTCTACAGAGCCAACTGGATTCCCCGCGCGGCCTCGGTGTGCACCATTGCCGGGGCGAGCCTCGTATCGAATCCGTGCGGGAGGGTCCCCCGCTGATGGGGTATAGCGGGCACACACACGGGCACACTTTGGGACGGCATCTGGCAGGGCTGGAACGAACGGCATCGCGGTTCGAAAAAGAGCGATGGACTACGCGCTGCCGCATAGCCGATGGAGGCATGGATGAAAGATTGTTCACAAGTAGTAGATGGCACGAGATTTGATGATATGCTCCAGTGTGCATGCCATTTGAAAAACAAAGAAATCGAGTGTCACAATGCAAAATACCAAAGACCCACGAGTTGCAATGCCATTTGCGGCACGCTTCGAAACAATTCTGCTTGGGGGAATGAATGTACTAGGAGTGATAGTTAGTCATTACTGCAGCAGGAACATCGTCATCGAAGATCCACTCAACGGCAACAAGGACGTCCTAAACTTTTACATACCGAGTTTATGAATCAATTTCGAGTGAACCTTCGAAATATTCTGCCGATCAACTCGAACCAAGTGATTTGATCTTGGAAATCTGGGTTGGAGACAAATAGAAAAGGAAGAAGGAGGCTGGCTTCAATTGGGATTGTCCCACCTGGAATTGATACCATACTACGACCTAGCTAGAGGAGAATCAACAAGATCAAGGACTACTTCGCCATGTTGTTGCTTTCCCAATAGTATGATGTACCTATCAGATAGTCATTTTTGTTCCAGATCCTTTTTGCTGTTGCACAATTTAATAGTAGGAGAGTGCGTACTACTGTTGCAGTCTTCTTATTTTGAAACTGGTGATATTGATTCACTCACCATGCAGGGATTGAATTTCAAAATCTAAGGAAATGAGGTGTGCTGTTCACCTGCTGTCACAAGAACTGAATGATGTATTTTCAAGACACCAAAACATAATGCTGTGTTGTGATTATTATTATGTTCATGAACGTCATACCTTACGGTAAGGTGAGTCAGTGAGAGGGACACAGACTAGTGATTGATTCATTCGACTCGATTCAGCAATCTCAGCAAACCCCATTCAGAAATCAGTCACGATCGACTTTGAATTTCTCTGTGACGTCATAGTGACGTCATTGTTGTCTGCGAGCAAACGTCTACACGTGGTAAATCGATTCCAATACGCTCACATACCGAGGCATTCAACAGTCCATCCACTCTTTGCCTCGCTGAGAGTTGCGTCGAGCGAAGCTGCAACTCGTTTGTGTGGATCGATTCTTCTTCTTCCCACGCAGGGCACACACACCTTGTCGTGTTCAGATCACGGGAAAGAGTTCTCCCTCCCAGACACAATCGGGCGATAATCTTACATCATCCGGAACAACCGAAACGATTGGCAGGATCCAAAACTGCGCGCGCAAAATCAACACCAATTGGAATGTTTTACGGTGAGTTTCGTACATGTTTCTACCAGTACTTATGAATGAGTATGTCATCACAACCTTCCTCGCGTTGCTGAAGGCTATTTTTTTGTTGATTGGACATCAGATCGATCATCGACGATCGCACTTGTGATCTTACAGGTACAGGTAGGTTTATTTTCAATACCAGAGTTTTGTGCCAGTAACTTACTAGCATCATCAACACGATCGATCAAGTCTCTGTTGGAGAACCATCAGCGGTGGTTGAGATCCACAACGGTTCCCATCATCCATCACAAAGGCTTTGGCATTGAATCGGAACGCAACGCAGCAACACACAAACAGCAAGAACGAGCAACTTTTGACGCTCGAAACGAACCCTTCCATTCCACAATATCTTTCTCCGATAGCTGAACACAATACACAGTGTCCTCGGCTATTGGGGACATACGCATGCGTAAGTGGCAACCATCGGCCCACTTCATCGATTCATCGGTTGATTATCCGGTTGGCTCGGCTGGGCACTGTAGAATCCCCACGATCCTGTGGTGGAACAACCCAAACCCAATAGTTCCAATATACAATGGATCGTTTTCACCCTCGGAGGCGGCGGCGAAGGCTACGGAGCCGATCGCTCAACGACCCGCTCGGTAACAAACCAGCAGCGACGCACGGGACTTCCGAACACCGATGTGGTTCCGGCGCAAGCAAGCGGCCACGAAGACTCCCACGGGATCGATTCGTTCTGGCAGCAACCATCTCGATCGCGTTGTTGCAGTTTCTGTTCGTGATCGTTCCCGCAATCAGCGGAAAGGATGATGCTAATTCCATGAGGGGATTTGTGAATGCATTCGTTCCGAAATGCACAACGACCATATCGCGCGCACGAAACACCCAGGATTCGAACTCTTTGCTTTGGTTAGCGAGGGAAACAGCGGACGAGGACCGCAAGAAAAAGAAGAAGGATTCACAATGGGAGGACAGCAGCAAGGACTCCTTTTTCGGATCCTTCTTCAAGGGCAAAGACTCCGACGATAGTGAATATTCGAAGATTCAAGAGGAGGACGACGAATCGTCCAAGGTACCCATCCTCGGACGATTCTTCAAAACGGAGGAAGAAAAAGCCGAAAAGGAGGAACGGAAAGCCGAGAAAGAAGAACGGAAGAAGCGAAAGAAGCAAGAAAAAGAGCGCATCAAGCTAGAACAGCGGGAAAAGAAACGACAACAAAAGCAGCAGCAACAATCAGGAGGAAGCGGCAGCGGTACCAACAAAAAACGAAGCAAGATCATCCCTGCCGTCAAAAATTACCTGGAGGAACGCCAGATCCGAAAGGACGCCGAGATCCTTCGGGCCCAGGTCCAGCAGCGAGAACAAGATCGACAGAAGCAAATGGAAAAGGACGCCGAAGAATTGCGCCTCGAGGTCCAGAAGCGGGAGCAAGAACGTCTGAGACAGCGGGAGGAACAGGCGAAAAAAGCCAAGCCCGCGAAACCAGCGGCGGCGCAAGCCGTCCGGTCATCTTCTTCTTCGGACGACAGCGTCCAGCGCCAGGTCGCCACCCAAAAAGAACTGGACCAGAAGCGGAAAGAACGTGCAGAGAAAGCAGAATCCACCCGATCCAAATCAAGATCGAAAGCGAACAAGGACAAGGAAAGCAACAACAGCAAGTCACAGCGCTTTGGCAGCGTCGTGAGCGCCGCCCAGAAATTCGTTTCGGGTGTATTCGACAACAACGACCAGAAAAAGAACGAGGAATGGATCGTGGTAGCCCCGAAGACCCGCATCTCTCCGGGAGAAATCGTGGCTGTCACGGCCGGGGGGATCGACCTGCTGCTGGTCGCCTCCAAGGACGGATCTGCCGTCCACTGCGTGGCCAACTCTTGCCCGCACCTGGGAACCCCCCTGGAAGTCGGAAGCTTGGAGCGATTGCCGATCGAAACCAGCTTGGCATCGTCGTGGTCGTCGTCGGCAAACGCCACCGACGTCAAGCCGGTCTCGACCCCGTCGTTCTTTCAGGAAAAAGACATTTCCCGGATGCTCACCGAGGACGGCTGCGAGGATTGCATCGTGTGTCCGCTGCACAAGACTGCTTTTGCGTTGGAGAGCGGAGAGGTCCGAGGTGAGTGGTGCCCATACCCACCAGTGATCGGAAAGCTCACCGGGGCCATCAAACAGCAGTCCAATCTGCCGGTCTTCGACGTGCGCACCAAGGGCAAGAACATCGAGGTCCGACTGAACACGCCCGTGGAAATCGGCGAAAACGAAGAGCAATGATCCGACCAACAACAACAACAAAAAAAGACACCACAAAGAAAGAATACGTTTTTGAATTAAAACAAATTCGTGGAGAATTGTTTCATGGATTTTATCCCTCCATTCAATCATCCCATCCTTCATTTATTGACCCGATCCCCCCTTCCTCCTAGAATTCCTCTCGTGGACCACGACGACACTCGAGCGCAGGCATTTCCACAGGCCCTGTCAATCTGTTCTGATCTGCCAAACTACGGACGACCAAGCTAGCTACGACGACGAAGCGCTACGTTGATGACAATAACGATGATGACCGTGATAGACCGCTATCAAGATTCACCT
Source organism: Pseudo-nitzschia pungens (assembly GCA_037355855.1). Taxonomy (NCBI): domain Eukaryota; phylum Bacillariophyta; class Bacillariophyceae; order Bacillariales; family Bacillariaceae; genus Pseudo-nitzschia; species Pseudo-nitzschia pungens. The sequence goes on along the minus strand of CM074764.1, from coordinate 1,726,563 downwards.
TCTTACAATTAAAATATTAAAAGACCCTGTTACGCAGAGTACAGAATCGGTTTTCTCGTCCACAATTCTAAAAACACACGACCTTGTCACACGATCCTTTTCTATTTTGGTTTCGTTTCTTGCATCCTCGCTGATGTCTGCCAATGGTTTCCCCGTTCGACAAGTCACTACGACACGATACGATAGTTGTTGGGTTCCATCCCATGTGGGTTTGTGTTATGCTTATAATTCAGAAGGCAACCAAGCCGGACGAGGAGTCGTAGTCATCGACCGTGCTGGTTGGTTCTACGCTGATGGCACTTTCGTTGACCTCTGCGTAGAATAAGGCCTCCTGAATCTTAGGGTAACTCTTTGCTACGAATCCGATGCCTCCCACCGCTGCCAGGGAGACGAGCACCACGGGAGCAATCATCCATGGGGCCATTCGAGCTTCCTGTTGTTGCTGGAGTTCCATTCCCAACGAAGAGTCTGGCGATGATTCTCCTTCTTCTTGGATTAGGTATTCCGGGGCCGTGCCCCTGCGGTGTTCGCAGTGCCGCCCGACAAAGCGTCCTGGCAGGGAATGTAGAATGAAACAAATAATAGAGGAACGAATCCAGTCAAGTTTGGGGGTGAGACGACGAATGATTGATTCCTCCTAAAAGTGCAAAGGATCCAACAAAACAACACCGATTGCAAAACAGGCAAAACACTGTCGGAACTCGTACGCACCGGGACAGGCGCATCCGGGATGAGGCTCCCCTTCGTCCACGAGATCCGAACATCGTCCCCCGTTGGTGCAAAAGGCGTAGAGCGATGTGGTTTTTCCTGCCTCGCACACCTCGGTGACGCGGTTCTCGCAGTCCTCGATCTCGAACTCCTCCATCATGGCCGCACGCTCGGCCGAATACGACGATGGAATTCGGCAGTCGCACCGATATCGATGTTGCTGTTGTTGAAGTTGCGACAAGGAGGAGGAGGAGGAAGACGATGTCCCGTCCGGATCGTCGTTGCTTGTGCCAATGCGGATGCCAATGCAGACGGCCGATTTTCCAAAGCACTGCGTGGTGGCGTCGGGGCAAATCTCGTACGGGAAGGAGCAGTCGTCGCCGGCATATCCCTTGCATCCAATAGAGAGGCCCGTATCTGTGGAGGAAGTGGCGACGCATTCCGTGTTTGTATTACAGTGACGGTAATAATCGGTACCGTCCGCATCACGTTTCGATCGTGGGTCCTCGTCGCTGGGTGGCAGTGATGGCGATGGAGATGGAGATGGAGATGGAGATGGAGATGGAGATGGAGATGGAGATGCGATCATGCCGTTTGTCCGGGGGACACCACCAATAGCATACAACAAAGCCGTGCCAAGATAGACCGTATATTGGAAATGCATCTTGCTCTTTCTTTTGTTTTGTGCGCGGGAGAGTCTGTTCGTTCTTATGGCGCAACGGATGCCGGAAGGATGAATTTCGTTTGCTGTACTTGCTTCTCGTTTGCTGTACTTGCTTGCTGTGTATGTCTCTGAGACAACCGAAGAGATTCAAGCTATGATATCCCATGGAATGAGTCATCGCTGATTCTTTGTATCGCAGGATAATCGCTCTGGATAAATGAATGAATTTGGCGGTATCCATTTTTGCCCCACTACACATTTACGTGTTCCCCACGACGAATGGAACGAGAACACACCTCAAACGACATTCATGAATTAGGTCTCTCCTCCCATGCTCGCTAAAAATGAGCAGGGTGGAAGGACTTGAGTGGTCTGGGAGGAATTGCTGTTGGTAGACGGTATGGACACTCCTGCTTCTGTTGTTTCACCTCAAAACTTGGAATTTCGTGAAAAAGACAACGGCCGCCATATCTGTACGGTAATTGTTCTCCCAAATCTTTCTTTGGTGGCCTGTTTTCCACCTCGGCCTTTTTTCGATTCATTCGAACGATTAGTAAGGGCAATAAAAGTTTGGTTTTTTACCAACCGATTGTTTAATCTAAGGACGGTATTACAGAAACTTCGTCCTCCGGGTTACTTTAGGCTAGAGGGCATGCGTAACGGTCCAAAAACGCTTTTTGAGATAACATTATAGCTAGATAGATCTCTGTTTAAGGTCTCTACTAGGTATGCTCCATATACTCTAATTCCTGTTAGTTTCGAAGTTATGGTATTTTTTCGATTTTGGGACTTAATTTTGATTTAAGTATGGGCCTCGCGCTCGCGCACCTGGTAGTTGCAATAGTAATTTTTTTCATCCTGTCAGCCATACAAGCCTCCACGATTGTTAAGTTTCTTCATACTGCAGCTTCCTCCCCTCTCTTTGTTTTTTGAATTAAAAAAAAAACACATCTTCGGCGTTTGCTCTGTTTTCCATTCATTGCAACTACTCATCATCCTTGTGAGCACCACAGCACCTCAGCACCTCTACTGTTATACAAACAAATCGCTGATGCTGCTGCTGGTTGAAAGCGCTCACAAATTCAAGCGTTAGTACAACTAGAGATAGCAAGCAAAGCAAGGATGCCACAAGGAACAAAACAATGGCATCCATTCTGCGATTTCCGGGATCACACCTGCTTTCAACAATGGGAGAAACTAGAGATCTGCAAGGACTACCTCTCCGAGAAAGCACAAGAAGGATGCAAGTGTTTAAGGAAAAGAAGAGAACTCCCTTGTCGGTGCCTTGAAATATTACAAGGAGGAGAAGTTAACCAGAATTTGCGGGACGCTGTTGCCCTTTACATGGTGGAATTTCATGAGAGGAAGAGGGAAGACCAATACACTACTTTGATTGACTGGATAAGATACAGCGACGCCACACTCAGCGTTCTTGAGGATAGCTTAGAGGAGCCAACTTATGGCACCAACACAAAACTATTCTTTCTACCCTTTGTCAACCGGCAGGGGGGAGATAAGGAATCGATGCCCATACCAACAGATCTATCTCAGCATAAAGTATGCAGATCTGCAATCGCTGTTATACTCGATTGGGGGATAGGCAAATGGGATTCCTGTCGACGCTTCATTAGATCAAACAGCTCACCAAGCCATGGACTGAAAGGGAAACGCCCGAACAATGTAAAAGAATTCGACGCTGCTTTCTTGAAACAAGACTTGCACGAATACTTCACACAGATGGAAGACTTAGCTCAGCCTGCTGCTACACAATTCATCCGGCAAGAGGTTGGCGTCAGACTTAGACAGAGTGAAGAGGGAATCGTCGACTTGCCCCCATCTTTTACAAAAAGAACAATGTACTATCGATACTGCTTGGAGAGGGGATGGACAATATCAAAGAAACCAAGAACGATACTGGAAGCAACAAAAACAGAAGAGTTTGAGGGGGACTACCAAGAAATTTGCTCGTGGTACTACTTCCTCACCTACTGGAAGACAAACTTCCCAAAGCTTAGAGTAATTAATAGGAGTGCTGACGTCTGCTCCAAATGCCATGTCTTCAGGAATCGATTGCGGTACGTTCGATACGAAACAAGTACAGAGCCAGGGATGCTGTCATCTTTCACTGAAGATAGTATCCAAGCTTTTTACAACAGCGCCGCCGCCGATCAAACACAGCATCAGTGTGTGCCTGCTCCTCCACCCCCTTCTGCTGGTGGTACTAAACTTTTTGATTCATCTTCAGTTGTGATTGCGCGCAGGGACAAGAGACCACCTGATCTGTACTCTCCGTTGCTGCTTGAAGAAGAAGAGGCTGCAGCTGAAAACGCACGGATACTGGAACAAGCAACGCTGCATGTCCACCAAGCTGCTGATCAGAGGAAGCTTGCAAACGAGAAGATACAGCAGGCCCTCCACGATGGAATAAATAATGTCCCACACGAACGCCGGACTTATAGTTTTGTTGTGGATTATTGCCAAAACGCCGGTCTCCCCAACCTCGCAGCAACTCAGCCAGGGGACACATACTACATGACACCTCTAACAGTACCAATACTTGGATGTGTCGATTGTTCTGTAATGGGGGGGTTCTTAGACGCTTACATCTACCACGAGGGAGTCGGTGCAAAGGGAGGCGACAATGTCACATCGATAATAATGGCAAACTTAAGGAAGAAGGGATACTTACAAGAAGACTCCTGTGGATACGAACTTAATGTTATTATGGACAACTGCCAAGGGCAAAATAAGAATAACATGGTACTGAGACTGGCATTGCTTCTAGTCGAAGCCGGATATTTTTCAAACGTCAATTTCTGTTTTTATGTAGTGGGTCACACGAAGAACGTTGCCGATCGATGGTTCAATATCATGAAGAAGAACTATCGAAACCAGAACCTGTTCACTATGGAGCAGCTAGCAACTGCCCTTCGGGCACACGAGCATATCGATGTTACAGTGATAAAGAAAGGTCAATTCAAAATGTTCGACAAGTTCTTAAATATTTTTTATAAGAAGATCAAGAATGGAGCAGTTCAACCCGGGCACATCTTCAGTGTAGGGAGCTTTAAGCCGACCACAATGATAATTAAACAAGACCGACTTGGAACAGGGACAGTTGAAGTACAGGATCTTGCGAAGCGAACCCCGGTTGCTATGAATCGACAGAAGGAACTTCGAGAGTTAGTATTACTCGAAACGCATCCCTCTACAGGAATTAAGGATATCAAGAAGATTGAACTCTATACCAAGTGGAGGAAACTGGTGTTTGCTGAATACAGAGATATCATTTGCCCTTATCCAGGGGATGAGGTCATGCTTAAGTACAAGGATGAGCAAAGGAGGAAAGCTCGCGAACGAGCTGCTCGGAACAGTGGCAGGAGGACGTCCGCAGCAGCAGCAGCAAAGAAGCGAAATTCCCGTGGTAATTAGTATCCTGTCTTAATTAGTAGTATTCCTGTCCCTCTTAGTAGTCTTATTATTAATTCTAATCGTAAACGCTCTCTTAGTGGTCTTATTGTAGTCTTATTGTAGTCTTATTGTAGTCTTATTGTAGTTAGTACTAGTACTACTATGGACGTCACAGAACACAAATTTGCAGTTGAAATGGGAGCAAAATCAAGTTTTGGAGTGAACACCACTGCTGCTGGATGAACTCAGCAATCCCCCTCATAATGAGAACAGAGTACTAGAGGTCTATCAAAAATTAAATTACAATTTCCTAATACTTTGGGAGGTATTTACACCCAAAACCCATCTCAGCAGGTAGTAGTAGTGCTGGAGTAGGAAATTTTTTTTGTGATCCCACCTCACAAATTCCATGATTCAAGTATCAATCCTTCTCAAATTATACACAGAAAAGACTTCTATCAAAAAAGAAATCACAATTTCCCAATACTTCAGGAGATATTAACACCCAAGGCATATTTCAGCAGGTACTGGGAGTATAGGAGAACAGGTGCAATTTTGTTGTTGTTGTGATCCCACCACACAATTTCCATGATTCAAGTATCAATTGTCCTCAAATTATTCATAAGAAACAGATATATAAACAAAGAAATAAAGATTTCCCAATAGTTTAGGAGATATCCACATTCAAGGCATATTAGAGGAGGTAGTAAAGGTAGAGGTGAAAATAATTTTTTAAAATTATTCAACTGTCCAAATTATACTTTTAAAGTTGCAATCCCACTTATTAAGACAATAGACTAGAGGTCTATCGAAAAAGAAATAAAAAATTCCTTATACTTTAGGAGTTATCCACATTCAAAGTATCAGCAATGATGAGCATGTGCTGCTGGGAAGGGTATGAGGAGTTTTGTTGACAACAATTGATGTCGTGATTTTAAGGTGAGTTTTTTCCAAAAGTTGTTTTCGGATTTCATTTGACCTTTATCTCGAAAACAAGGTGCGCGCCGGCCAGGGGTCGACCACGCTCGAAGTAACCCGGAGGACGAAGTTTCTGTAATACCGTCCTTATCTAACACACGGTTCAACACAAGAAAGGAAACGCATTCAAACTGTATCTTACAACATAGTAACAACCGTTGGTTGGTTTTTGAGTAAGAAACATTCTAAACAGGTCTATTTTGAAAAAATCCGCAAAATTCGGGATTGGACCTCGGGGGGTACCGGTAGACTCAAGGAGACAATGTACCCCGCCAAGAATGGTGTCAAGACATGTCACCAAAACCAATGATTTTATGGACTAAAATTTTCGAAGGATGTGAACATTCCCACTGCCAAAGTTTATCGCCATCAAGAAAAGGGTTACCAGAAGAAAAATCCCTATGCCAAAAATTAGTAGTTGTCCTCCACCAGTTACTACGTTGGTTAAGGTTCGGACTTGCTAGTAGTAGGAGGAAGGCAACACATGCATGATATGTGACTCCTTCCGCATCAATTTCTAAAAAAGGTGTCATATGCATGGCTCTGATCTTGGTAGAATCATCATCTTCAGGCTACTAGGAACAGCAAAATGTGAGCCACTCAAATTCCACGCAGTTCATTTCCCGTGATTTTCTTGTATCACTCACTTCTCTGCTGGAAGGTTGAAGAAAGACATTGTTAGCAGTGCAGAGCTGTGACTGAGTTGATTGACCAAAAGCTACACTGGTGCCCAAAGAATGTTCAAACAACTTTGATTTTGTTGTTGTGAATCCATTCTTGAATTTCTTGTACATGCCAATACCATTGTAACCCCCAGCAATGAGGGCAGTTGCATTTTGAATTCCAACCGTAGCACCAGGAGCAGCCTTCTGTTAAATTGTAACCGTAACACGATTCATGACTGGATCCAACCCAGTCACATGTCGAATATTCCCATGCACGTATCGTGCATGAAAAATAGTTTTCTACTGGGTCCCAGTACTGCTTGTACACGAACAGCAAGCACAACACCCGGTAGCACTAACAAGATAGCAACATTGAATCCTCGACAGGCTTGCTGTCCTCACATCTTTAGTTTAACTCCGATTTGAATACCTTGATACTTACATCCTGCTCCTTGAGCAGCTCCCTGTAGAACTACAAGCCTAAGGTCTAACTGACTGAGCCCAAAAGAGGTAGTTAGAATAGACCTGGTCGATTCATTTGATCGTAGTGGTGAATCCGAGACTATCGATAGAACAGACCGGCACCTTAACCGGTTTGCTTGCTCCTGCTGTATATCTCCAAGCTTGCCCTGGGATCTATCAGCTTAAACCAGTTTCAGCTACATTTTAACACCTTCACACACACATTGGAAGACCAACAATATAGTAGTAGTAGTATGCATAAGAATTATAGTAATTACCGCCAGGATCATGAAGGAGATTTTCATGAAGGATAGGAAGACCAAACTTTTGGCAAGGAGGAGGAGTGTTGTACCCAAGTGACACTTCACCACTGCATGAAAAAGAGGTTTCACCAGCTCCGAAATACCCCGCAGTCACAACACTGCTAATGACTCCACCATCTCCTCCAACAGCACCTCCAGAAGTATTTGTGTAACCAGTGGGATTGATCTTTAATGTTGTGAGGGTGTCTGGTTTGGAATTCACAACCAACTGGCGCAACGATGCCAAGTTCTCACAGGTTATGTTCGTAAATTTCATGATATTGTAGTAGTCAGCCGTGATGCTCACACAGATGGAAAAATCTTGACCAATTTTGTAGCTTGATGGTGCAAAATTGTCCATGGCACACAAACCAGCTTCCACGGCAACGGATTTCGTCATGTTCTCCGTAACATCTCCCATAGCTGTTGCGGTGATGTTGACAGTTTGGGAGAAATTGGAAAACTTGGCAACGAGGTCAACGTTGAGGACCAATAGGGTATCAACATAGGACACATACTCATCCCCTTTTGAAGAAGAATCATATTCTTTCTTATTGCCAGTACAGGCACCTGAAACAACATTGCAAAAGGATTATTAGTACAACAAGATCCAAGAAACAACAGATGCAAACCCATACAACAGTTCGTGCCTCACTTACAGAGATCCACCTTTCCATTGTCATATGCTGGAGTTGCCGTCACATCTGGGATGGAGTATTGAGCAGCAAAAATTCTACTATTTGAACCTGTCTTGGTGTATGCTGGTCCTAAGCTTGTTGACACATTGAAAGTCGAATTTGAGATAGCCGTACCAGTGCTGCATGGCTTACCATCAGCTGCATTTGCAAACAGCTTATACGTAACAATACCTGGAACAGTAGACGGCACCTGAAATGAGCACAGTACTACAGAAGGATTGATAGTAGTAGTACTGAAAAATCTTGCAAACAACACCTACCATACAACAGTTTCTTGTGCCTCACTTACCGCAGAGATTCACCGCACATTTCTTGTTGCCTCCAGCATCTCCTTGTTTGTACGCTGGAGTTGTCATCACATCTGCTGGAATGGTAGTAGTAGCATAGTCAGCAGCATCAATGCAACTGTTTGAACCTGTCTTTGGGTATTGAGTGGAATTTGCATCTGCTGGAATGGTAGTAGTAGCATAGTCAGCAGCATCAATGCAACTGTTTGAACCTGTCTTTGGGTATTGAGTGGAATTTGCTGAATCATGCTGGCACACCATCTGCAGGAGGATTTGCAAAAAGAAGCTTGTGCGGCGTAACAAGATGAGCCAGAACAGAACTGCACTCCTCACTGTTCCACCAACGTACTAGATTCAGAAACAACAAGTACTACTACTAGTAGCTACGAAGTAGTTTTTAAGAATCTACTTCATAAATTGACCTAGTGCCACCGCCACCAAAACTCCTTCATATAATATTTTGATATCTCAAGACACTCTCTCAAAACACAACAGTGCATTCTTGTAGGGTCCAATTATGGTCCCAGATGCCGGTTCTACTATGGAGAAAAGTACTTCTGTAAGATTAATTTACCGTAGATCATCCTTCTTTTCGAAACTCAGAAAATTCTGTAGTAGTAGTAAGACCTTATGAGATGAAACAAAGTCAATTTTGATCACTCAAATTCTATGGGTTTTTCCAACCCCCCTGTACATTCAACATACAGTACCATAACTTACTGTACTCCTACTTCCGGTGCCGGTAGATCAATTTTTTCGATGTACGGTACAGTAAGGTTATTCGACGAACCCTCGGACGGCCCTCTCTGTCCATCAAAAAAATTTTGGGGTTCTCGCACAACCCCTGGACGCCCTGAAGGATAACAACAAAGCCAACGAAGCCAAAAAATAATGATAATACAAGCGCACACTCACTATCGTTTAGTGGCGGCGGAAGAAAAATCGGCGCATATGCGTTGATTGTTTTATAATATGTAATCCTAACTTCTAAAGTATTCATCCAACATCAACAAGTAATGGCTTGTTAGAAAGCTCTCACTCTCCTCTTTCCATAGGTATATGGTTTTATATACTACTTTAGAGGTGTTCTTGTTGTTGCAAATACTCAGTGAAGTTGACACATGAAATTTTGTATCGGCTCATATGCGCCGATTTTTCCATATTCACATTATTTACTACTAGTAGTAATGACTACAGTAGTTCAATTCATGCACCGACTAACCAATAGGACTCATCAGATCAGTAAAAAACTGATATCTGACTAATGGGACTGAGAAAATTGTCATCGGCCCAAGTGTTCCTGACAACACCTTATGTGCTTTGACTCGTCAGATTAATATCAAATTGAAATTTGACTAAAACGGCTTGGAAAAAAGGATGGTAAGACTAAGGTTAACCTTAGTCTGATTGATACAGTAAAATTATTCGTATTTTTTAAATAATTGAAATTTGACTGTTGCGACTTCGAAAAAAATATTGGAAAATCGACGGTGGCACGGTAGATTTTTTCCGCCGCCACTAATAAACGATAGTAGTAAAACAAATCAAAAAACCGAAACCAAAACCAAAACCGAAAGCAAACCGCGTCGAGCCGCTTCGTTTCGCGCCAAGAATGCTCCGCCACGGAGCTCGACGACCCGGACACTTTCGAAAGCGAACCACCCCGTCATCCCCCGCAACGACTCACTCACTCACTCACTCACTCACTCCGAGTCAGTCATTCGTTCATCAATCGATCATCGCGCGGATGAGGGGAACCATGACAAAACCGAATCCAACAACAACGACGACCACGACGACGACAAACGGCACCGCGAGCGGCCACCATTCGCCGGGCTCTGGCGAGGAATCCAACACCACCACCAACAACAACAACAAGAACAACAATAATAATAATAATAATTACAGCACTAATGATGATAACAATACTGGGAGAGAGCCACCAAACGAAGAACAAAAACAACAAAACCAAAACCAACAACAACAACAACAACGACAAAACCAAAACCAACAACAACAACAACAACGACGACGCCGACAACGCCCCCGGAAGGTCTGCTTGTTTGGAACGTCCGCCAATCCACCGACGGGAGATGGAGGCCACGCCGGCCTGATCCGGGCCCTCTCGGATCTCGGAATCTACGACGAGATCCGAATCCTGCCCGTCTACAAGCACACCTTTTCGTCCAAGCGGGACCAGCTGGTGGGCTTTCACCACCGGGTGGCCATGTGCGAACTGGTCGTGGAGGGCTTGGGATCGGGATCGGGATCGGAGCCGGGGGTCGGAGCCGAAACCGGAAGCGAAACCGGAAGCGAAACCGGAACCGCCAACGATGCGACCGCAACTGCAACTGCAACTACAAATAATTATACAAATGCCGATACCGACAACGACAACGACAACGACAACGGACAACGATACCATTCCTTCAACGAGGGTGATCGTCTCGCGCGCCGAAGAAGAATCCTTCCGGCGAATGTGCCACGAGGGCATGACCGACGCCGAAAAGGCTAAACTCCGAGTCGGAACGGCCGATTTGCTGGAACTGCTGCTGGAGCGGGAGCGGGAACGGTCGTCCCATCCTACCGGCGACGACAGCGACAACGACAACGACAACGACAACGACGCTGCTACCGATACTGTTACCGATACCGATACCGCTACTGCTGCACCTCCTCCTCCGAACACGGAATTTTCGTTTTGTTTGGGCGCCGACACCTTTCTCGACCTGACGGACTGGAAATGGAAACGATCCAGGGACGTTTTGCGGCTGCTGGGGGGACGGCTGGTAGTGGTGAACCGAAAGCAACAACCACAACCCGATGACGATGAAAAGGATGCCAAACGCGGACCGCAGCAACTGCTGAGGGACCGCGTCGATGCGATCAACGCCTCGGAGGAGCTGGGAAATGGTCGGATACGGTTGCTGGACGTGCCGGCACTGGACGACGTGTCGTCCTCGAGGGTGCGCGAGTCGTTGTCTCGTCGGACGCGGAACGACAACGGCAACGGCAACGACAACGGCAACGACCGCAGCTCTAAATGCGAATGCGAATGCGAATGCGAATGCGAATACGCAAAAAAGGTCCTGTCCCCGGGGGTCTTGGACTACATACTATCGCACAACCTGTACGGTTCCGGGAGCGGCCCGGAATGATCGACTCGACCCGACTCGACGTGCTGTGCGCAGCCTCCCATGCCATTCGGTGACATTCGGTGACATTCCGGTGACATGCCATGCATGCATGCATGCTTGCCATGGATGAGAGCCGAGTGAGCGAGTCGGTCGGTCGGAAGCAGGCAACCCAACCCAACCCAACCCAACCCACCCGACGGGTCCTCGGAGTAGGAGGGGAATGGGGAGGAAACGAAAAAGAGCGAGAAAGGAAGGAGTGTTTCGTTCGATCGTTCCTTCGTTTTTCATCGATCATTAGCTATCATCATCGTCATCTTTCTTGCTTCCTTCCTTCCTTGCTTCCTAGCTTCCTTGGCTTGGATGGAACCAACCGGATCCGGGCATCTGCGGAGACTCACGGAAGGATCGTGGGAGAAGGTCATCGCCCACATTTCCGACCAACGAACCGACGAACCGATACACCTGTACGTACGTACCTACCTGTCCAGTGTACTACTGTATAATGCAGTAAACAATATTGTTGTTGTTAATGATTGTGATTGTTCGTCTGCGGGAGGACCAAGAAACGAGAGGATCGATCACAAATCACGCATTTGGCCTGGCCAAAATCATGCCGGAAACGACAATTTCAAATCGGAAACTATTTTGTAGCAGTACCAGTAGTGGTAGTGGTAGTACCAGCACTAGTAGTACCAGCAAGTGGTGGTAATATATACGGTACCGGTAGTAGTCAGAACGAGGAAACAAAGTGGCTTGGGATACTAGCTACTAGCTAGTGGTATGGGTTCACTGCGATTGCGAATGGCAAGGAATTGATTTTTCGCAATTCACCGCGCGCCATAGCAACGAGTTAGAGTACAAGTAGTGGCTGGCTGGCTGGCTGGCTGGCTAGCTGTTGTCGTCGTTTTAGTCGTCTTCTTCCTCTTAATCGTCCTCATTGTCACTGTCTTTCGTAGTAGTAGTGTTGTCGCGGTACCAGACCGAGGGGAAAATCGTGTCGGGGTGCAACCACTCCTTCCAGTGCTCCTCGATGGTTCCGATCCGCGGCTGGCACGACTTTTTTCGCTTGGTATCCTTGCATCCGAGGCGAAAGTTTTTTTCCGTCCGTCTCAGATTGGCGCGGACCAGCTCGTACCGGTTTCGGCTCGGCCGCAAAACGTCCCGCCGGAGGCGATCGAGGAGGTCGGTCAATGGGATTCCCAGGACCGCCAGGTGGACGTCCTCCGGTTGGATTATCGTGTTCGCGCCGGTGATGCCGCGGAGTCGCAGCAGTTTCTGGGCCGTCGCCTGAACCGTGTGGTTCCAGTGGTCGGTCCAGTTCTTTCGGGTCACTATCGTTAGCAACCGTTCCACGAACAAGGCTCGTCGGTAAAAGGCACAGAAATCGGAGGCTTCCCGGAGATGTTCCTCGAGTTCCTGCCAGTCTTCTTCGTCGATGTGGATGGGATGGCGTCCCGATCCCAGCCCTTCTTCGCAGACCGACGTATCACAGCAATATTGGCTCGGAATCTTGTTTCGCACGTTTTCTTTCCAGGACCGATTCGTTTCGAGCGACTTGATGGATCCCAAATCGAGATACGCGTACAAGTGCGCCAGTGCATTGCTCAGCAGCGACGAGAGTTTGTCGTCTTCGAAGGTAGCTACGCTGCTGCTGCAATTCTCGTCGTCATCGTCGTCATTGCCTTCCTCGTATTCGTTCTCGTAATCGTTCTCGTTCTCGTCATCGTCACTGTCATTGTCATTGTAGCTCCGGATCACCACGGTGCTGAATTCTTCGGATTCCGAGGGATCTGTGATGTGGACAAAGTCGTACAACCTGGAATTCCATTGATCGGTTTTCGTCTCGAGATCGGATCGATCGGGAACGGGATTCATTAGGGTGCGGAGCCAGTATCGAACGAGTTGCGCGGAGGTATTGGCCAATCGGCATTCCCAAGACAGGGGACGGGTGCGGACGGATTCTTGGACGGTTCGGATCACGAGGGGGACGACGAGGCTGTCGTCATTGTCGCCATTGTCGTCATCACGGTCGTTGTTATCGTTCTTGGTCTCTCGCGGAGTGGCAGTAGCAGTAGCAGTGGCAGTGGCAGAGGCAGAGGCCATCGCAATGGTTGTCTGGATTGTTTTCCCTTCCGGATTCAGCAGGGAGTTCAAATCCCTCGAGTACGCAATGGCCGCCTTTTCGATTCGTCCGATGGGAATGCTCTGGTTCTCGATTGCCATGAGGGATTCGACGCACACCGTATCGTGGCATTGCGGTATGAATTCGTTTTCCAGGTAACAGACAAAATCTCGGACAATCCTCGTTGCGGAGGTCTCGGCCGTTGATGACAAGGCGGATACCGGTACGGCTTTGGGAAAGAGTTCTTCCGCAACGTTCAACACAGCCAGCAAGGCCTGTACGCAATCCTGTTGGGGTTTGTAGGATCCTTCCAGGACGTCCGAAGGAGCCCGTACCACGGCGGTATCGTCGAATGCTGCAAATTGGACCCGTCGTCTCCGGAGGTGATAGTCGTCATCGTCATCGATCTGCTTAGATTTGGAAGTGGCAAGAGCCGAGTTGGCCGACCGTATGGCAGCAGTAGGAAGTGGAATCGATTTCCCTTCCTCCTCGAAGCGGTGTTCGTGTCCTTCCAGCACCGTCCATTCCAACTCGACTAATTTTTGTAACAGAGTCCGGATGGGAGCAATGCTTTGCATCGCTGCGGAATTCGACTTTCCCGTCTTTGCCATTGAATCTGCTTTTGATTTTGATTTTGCAGTCTCGACATTTCCACACGCAGTCGTCCTCCGCCTCTTGGCGGGACGGTCCGAAAGAGATGGTTTGCACTCGTACTCGTTTGCAAACAATTCCACCCCAAGGTCTCCTTGCTTCCGCTGGTGGTCTCTGAGAATAGTGTAACAGGCAATCAATCGCGGAAGAATGCACGGCGGGGAGGAGGCCGCTGCGTTGCGCTGCCTCCTTGGCCGACGTCCGCCCCTGCCAACGTTCCGAGCGAACTGTTTGGGAAAGAGGTCTTTCAACCGCTCTCCCAGGGTTTCCATATCGATGATCAGGGGATCACCGACATAATCGAGGCTGCTGCTTCTGTTGCTGTTGCTGTCGCTGTTGCTGTTGGTTTCCTGGAAAACAGATGCTCCCGCAAAAGAGGATTGTGATGCTTCCCGCAATGCACCATTACTATTCGTATGAGCGTTTTCGTTCATCGGTGACTGGGAAGACGCTGCAAATGCCACCAGCGCATCAAAGTGGCGATCGCTGGTAGGATCGACGGCGGAAACTTCCCGTGTCGTTCCGTCGTACACGTCTCCTTCCTTCGCGGGGATGCATCTCCTCCGAAGAATGCTGGATGGATTCTGGCCATTGAGATTGCTGCTACCGGTATAGTTAACGTTTGCCTTGGTTCCGTCCGATTTCGTTGCCGTTCCGGAAGAAGTAGACAGGGGTGGTGGCCTCAGGGACAGGAGCAATGATAAGCGTTTCCTTGATTCGGTTTCCGTTGCAACAGGAGGAGACAAATACGATGGAGAGGAAGACGTGTCTATTGGTTCCGTTTGTGGATTGCCGGCTTCGTTGTCGTTGTCGTTGTCGTTGTCGTTGTCGTTGTCGTCATCGTCATCGTCATCGTCATCGTCATCGTCATCGTCATTGTTGCTGGTGCCCATCGTTCCGCTTGCTTTTTCCGTTGCCGTCTCTTGTTCCCGATCCTTCTCGGCATCGACGCGGGATTCGGTGGACGACGACACAGGCAACGACGACGAGAGCGGCGACGAGAAGGACGCATCGAGCGTTGCGTTTTCGGTTTCGATTTCGGCTTCGATTTCGATTTCGTTTTCCTTCTCTCGGAACTCCGAGTCACCGGTTCCGTCCGATTTCGTCGCCGCCGGATCGAATCGATCGTTTTTCTTTTCCGGACTCTCGAGCGAGGCGCTCTTCATCGCCGTCTTGTTTGGCTTCGTCTTCCAGCTGCGTTGGACGTTTTCCACGACCCGCAGGCTCGACTTTCGTTTTCGGGGCGATCGCCTTCTCGCAACCGGTGGCACGATTGCTTCGTTTTCGTTTGCGTTTTCGATTTCGTTGCCCGCTGCGAGTTTCGCAGTCTGGTGAGGGGGAGGCGATGACGAAGACGAACACGAAGACGAACACGAAGACAACGACGGAGACAGCAACGACAACGAAGCATCAGCTGTCATGATCCGTTTCGCGTGACCAAATCTGGCTTGACTTGACTTGATTTGATTTGATTTGATTTGATTGGACTCGGTTCGATAATTCGATTCGACTCGACTCGACTCGGCACGGCAATACGAGATGATGATGAAGACGATGACGATGATGATGATGATGATCCGGCTCCGACGGTTTGGCCCTGTCCGTATTTTGTTCCTTTCCCTTACTCTGCGTCGCTTTGGTTACGGTACGAATACTGGTACCGGTACTGCAATAACTTTCTGGGCCTGCTTCGCAATGCTGGCTTCTACCGACATTGGGTACGTATTGGTTGCTTCCGATTGGTGCCTTGCTTCGCTCCTTGCATACAAGTAAGGTTTCACGACTACAAGTAATTACGTTACTTGTAAAGTCTTACTCGTACAAGTGGTTAACCTTAAAAGGTAAACCTTAGTATGTTTGCTATTTGCGATGATAATTTCCGTTGTTGGTTTTCAGTTCACCGCGTTTTCTGATTTGGCAGTTTGAAAAGCATTGAGCATGGCTGGCGCGCGCCAAAACAAACTCTATCAACCATTCACCTCAACTGAGCACCGGCTCGACCAACGAGTAATTACGTACATTTTGTAGTAACCTTACTACGAAGTAACCTTACGTGGTACTTCTACTACAGTATTCTGCGAAGTAGAAGTAAGGTTACCCGTACCGTAACTTCCCGTACCGGTACGAAGTAAGTTACGAAGCGGACGGGGGCGCATTCGGACGAGGAGCGGACCGAGATCGAAAGCCTCACCGAATGAACAATGAATAATCTTACTCCATCGTTGGGATGGAAATGGGAACCACAAGAACAACAGCAACAACAACAACAACAACAACAACAACAACAAGAACAAGAACTTCCATGACAACTTCCACGAGCCTGGGCTCCGGCGTACCGCACCCGCAATCTCGTCCCGGAGGAGCCGGGATCGATCGGAGGATTCCCCTGTTTCCCGACTCGGACCGCTGCGACAAAACAAGTCTCGGTCCTTTTCCGACGAATGCGTCCCGGTAGTGGCAGCGCGGCGTCGGCGTCGGCATCGGCATCGGAGTCCCTCGCCACCATTGATTGGCTAGCTGCCGGGATCCTCGGCGGTGGCGGGTGAGAGTCTCGGGAAGCCTCCGCGAGATTGCATACGTCGCGCCGGAAACCAAGACCAAAACCGAAACCGGTGTCCTTGGGAAACGGCGGCGAGTCGTGTTTTGCGGGAAGGAAGGCGCCGGAGCAAACACGAGATCGGCCAGAACAGTGACAACGACAACGACAGGGTTAACGACAACGACGACGACTCCTTCTGACCCGTACAATTAATTGCCAATGATTCGGGGCACGGGCCTCTTTGACAGACTGTACCTCGGCGATCCACTCCGCATCGGACACAACCTCGACGGGGGAGGGGGGAGGGTCGTGCAGGTGCGACTCGGGAATGGAAATAGACAATAGACAAAAAACAATAGACAATGATTATGACTTAGAATGCAATGAGATGGATGGGATGGGATGATATGCAATTGTCAATGGCATTGGGAAACCGAGCCGTCCTCGAAATCACTTGCGTGATGCTCTGCCACCACGGAATGCGCCGAAACGCAAAAAATCATAGCGGTCTTGGTGGGGTGGGGTGGGGTGGGGTGTGATACCGCGAAGTAAGTCAAACTTTGACTTACTTTGCGGACGAATAGAAACCAACCATACCGTATTTTGAAATACGTAGTACGTGTACTATACTGTATGATAATTGAAATTCGTCAATAATAATAATAATAAATAGTGGTAATTAAAATAGAATTTCAATTCGCAACTGACTGAAACACATAAAGTTGTCCTTAGAATTGTTTTATACACAAAGAATGATAGGGGCACGACAAAAATTCGAGAACCATGATCCGGGTGCATGGGTTGCATTGCATACCGTAGCTTGAAACGTTACATCGATTCGAGTGGTTGCGAGCTGGGAGCAGCACGTGCATGTGGAGTACTGGGAAGGCAATCAGGCACGCTCTCGCTCCTTTGCAGTTTTTGTTTGGGGCGGGGACACAAGGAATGGAATGAAATGGAATGAAATAATGGAAACTCGATGTTTCGTTCGCTCGATATCACAAAAATAATATTGGTTTTGAAACAATGCGGTAGATACGTTGCGCCGGATTGGTTTGAATCAAACAGCAGTTGGTCGATGGATTTGTTTGAATGAAGCAAACAGCGTTCGATTCGTTTCGGTTTGTCGGTCGATGGATTTGTTTGAATCAAACAGCGTTCGTCGTTTGAATCAAACAGCGTTCGTCGTTTGAATCAAACAGCGTTCGTCGGTTGGTGATGGATTTGTTTGAATCAAACAGTGTTCGATTTGAAGCGTTCGATTCGGAGCGTTCGATTCGTTTCGGTTCTTTGCTGATTCTGATTTATGAAACAAGACTTTGTTTTTCAAAAGCGGCTTTGTTTTTGGTGCTTAGATTTAAACGTTTTACTTAGTGCACCTATATAGTGATACTTAGCTTGCATGTGTGTAAGTACTCAAAATCGCTGATAGTTACTGTTTTACTTATTGCACCTATATCAAATTGATATGTGTAAGTACTGAAAATCGCTGATACTTTTTGACATTTTTACTTAAGTATCGCGACCTCGCTCGAAAAATGAAGGGGTTCAGAGGAATTTCATCTGAAAATTGAAATGCACCTCCAGGGAACTTGGGGAATCTCTCTTAGTGAATCCCGTTTTCACTGGTTCCGTGAAACCTGGAATTTTCCCGTGAGAAACGCCGGCTACGCCGGCGTGAAAACGTCGCGCTGCGCGCGAAAACGTGAAAATTCCGACATTGGGTACGTATTGGTTGCTTCCGATTGGTGCCTTGCTTCGCTCCTTGCATACAAGTAAGGTTTCACGACTACAAGTAATTACGTTACTTGTAAAGTCTTACTCGTACAAGTGGTTAACCTTAAAAGGTAAACCTTAGTATGTTTGCTATTTGCGATGATAATTTCCGTTGTTGGTTTTCAGTTCACCGCGTTTTCTGATTTGGCAGTTTGAAAAGCATTGAGCATGGCTGGCGCGCGCCAAAACAAACTCTATCAACCATTCACCTCAACTGAGCACCGGCTCGACCAACGAGTAATTACGTACATTTTGTAGTAACCTTACTACGAAGTAACCTTACGTGGTACTTCTACTACAGTATTCTGCGAAGTAGAAGTAAGGTTACCCGTACCGTAACTTCCCGTACCGGTACGAAGTAAGTTACGAAGCGGACGGGGGCGCATTCGGACGAGGAGCGGACCGAGATCGAAAGCCTCACCGAATGAACAATGAATAATCTTACTCCATCGTTGGGATGGAAATGGGAACCACAAGAACAACAGCAACAACAACAACAACAACAACAACAACAACAACAAGAACAAGAACTTCCATGACAACTTCCACGAGCCTGGGCTCCGGCGTACCGCACCCGCAATCTCGTCCCGGAGGAGCCGGGATCGATCGGAGGATTCCCCTGTTTCCCGACTCGGACCGCTGCGACAAAACAAGTCTCGGTCCTTTTCCGACGAATGCGTCCCGGTAGTGGCAGCGCGGCGTCGGCGTCGGCATCGGCATCGGAGTCCCTCGCCACCATTGATTGGCTAGCTGCCGGGATCCTCGGCGGTGGCGGGTGAGAGTCTCGGGAAGCCTCCGCGAGATTGCATACGTCGCGCCGGAAACCAAGACCAAAACCGAAACCGGTGTCCTTGGGAAACGGCGGCGAGTCGTGTTTTGCGGGAAGGAAGGCGCCGGAGCAAACACGAGATCGGCCAGAACAGTGACAACGACAACGACAGGGTTAACGACAACGACGACGACTCCTTCTGACCCGTACAATTAATTGCCAATGATTCGGGGCACGGGCCTCTTTGACAGACTGTACCTCGGCGATCCACTCCGCATCGGACACAACCTCGACGGGGGAGGGGGGAGGGTCGTGCAGGTGCGACTCGGGAATGGAAATAGACAATAGACAAAAAACAATAGACAATGATTATGACTTAGAATGCAATGAGATGGATGGGATGGGATGATATGCAATTGTCAATGGCATTGGGAAACCGAGCCGTCCTCGAAATCACTTGCGTGATGCTCTGCCACCACGGAATGCGCCGAAACGCAAAAAATCATAGCGGTCTTGGTGGGGTGGGGTGGGGTGGGGTGTGATACCGCGAAGTAAGTCAAACTTTGACTTACTTTGCGGACGAATAGAAACCAACCATACCGTATTTTGAAATACGTAGTACGTGTACTATACTGTATGATAATTGAAATTCGTCAATAATAATAATAATAAATAGTGGTAATTAAAATAGAATTTCAATTCGCAACTGACTGAAACACATAAAGTTGTCCTTAGAATTGTTTTATACACAAAGAATGATAGGGGCACGACAAAAATTCGAGAACCATGATCCGGGTGCATGGGTTGCATTGCATACCGTAGCTTGAAACGTTACATCGATTCGAGTGGTTGCGAGCTGGGAGCAGCACGTGCATGTGGAGTACTGGGAAGGCAATCAGGCACGCTCTCGCTCCTTTGCAGTTTTTGTTTGGGGCGGGGACACAAGGAATGGAATGAAATGGAATGAAATAATGGAAACTCGATGTTTCGTTCGCTCGATATCACAAAAATAATATTGGTTTTGAAACAATGCGGTAGATACGTTGCGCCGAATACCATGCTATGCGGTGCGCAAAGCATCGCATCGCATCGCATGGTCGGGCGTCGGACCACATAATTTCTTCTTGGTTCGGTTGGGTTGGGTTGGGTTGGGTTCGTTGGGAGATCGTCGTCTGGATTCGATTCCTTCAAAATCAACAGTTCCCCTCTAGATCTCGACCTCGACACTCTTTCCGGTTGCGAGGGCATCGTCATCGGCAGCGGCATCGGGAGCGTCGTCTCCGAAGATTTCGTCGCCGTCGGGGGACGCCTGCTCAATCGTGGAGGGGGCCTCGGCCTCGGCCTCGCCATCCTCCTTGGCGGCTTCCTCCTCTTCGGCGCTTCCCTGTTCCACGTCGACTTCCTTGGGGTCAGCTCCGTTCGCTCCGACCTCGAGCACCTTGACGACTTCTTCCTCATCCTCGACGACCTTTTCCTCTGCTTCGTCCTCCTCGGGAGGCACGTTGTCTTCGATCCACGCTGCGAGGCGGGGCGAAAGGAAGGTACCGACAATGAGCTGCATCGGGTGCCAGATCAACAGGGGCAGGGTGTAAAGGGCAATGTTGGGGTTCCCCTCGTAGATAGCATTGATGAGGGGAATTCCCATGGCCACCGTTTTGTGGGTGCACCCGTACAATCCCATGACACGCAGCTTGTGTTCCTTGGCAAAGAACAGGCGGAGCGAGTACCAGGCCAGGAACATGAGTAAGATGAGCAGAATAAAGATGAAGAGGATCATCAGGAAGATGTCCTTGATCGGAATGTTCTGGTCTTCGGCGCTAAAGGTCTTGCAAAAGACCGTGTAGACAATGTAGACGAGCGAATACATCTGGAGCTTTTTGAAGTACGGCTTGTATTTCTTGACAAAGTCGTTGACAACCGGGACTCCCCACTTGAGGCCCTGTCCGATGGCGATCGGCAGGAGTACGCGAATGGCGAGCTTGGTAAAGACCTTCATGAAGGCGACGTTTCCCTTGGCACCAATGTATCCCATGATGAGGATCGGACTCATGATGACACCAAACAGGTTTCCAAAGGCGCAGTTGATAATGGCGGAACCCTCGTCTCCTCCCGACGCCACGGTCAGGACGATGCACATGTTGATGGTGAGGGGCAGACAGGACGCGATGACCATACCGTCGGCCAGACCCTCGATGATGACGTTGTAGTGCAGCAAGAGCCGGCTGAATCCAAACACAATGGCCGAGTCTACACCAAAGTTGAAGACCTGCACAAAGGAATTGAAAAAGCACCGCTGGAAGGCCTTGGTGAACTCTTCGGTCTTGAGTCCGAGACCGGCCAGCAAGAAGATGAACATGACAGCGATCCATGTCGCCGTGATCTTGGGTGCCAGATACTTGGCTCCGAGAGGAGGATAGGCCTTGGCCAACAAAATGACAAGGAGGATGAGGGCGAGAAACTCGTTTTGCCAGTAAAAGGCGGAGAATTTTTCGAAAAAAGTCTTTTTCTTGGGTTCTTCTTCGTCCTCCGCAGCAGCACCAGCGGCAGCGGGATCCTCCCCGACGGTCTTGGATTCGGCCTTGGATTCGGCATCTTCCGCTTCCGCCGACGAGCCCTTGGCGTCGGACGTCGCTCCCGCGTCTTCCTCCCCTGCGGGTGAGGCCTCTACGTCGACATCCTTTGGTGCGTCGTCTTCCTCGGCAGTGGTGGGGGCGGCGGGTGACTCTGTTTCTTTGTCCCCCGCTTTGCTTTCGGCGGCCTTGGAGGTCTCGTCGTCCATGTCATCGACAAGCGCGGGCATGGGGGATTCGGCATCGGCCGCGGTCTCTTCGGCGGGAAGGGTTGGCGGCGGCGATGGAGAGGATTCGGGTTCGGCGGCTGGAGCCGGAGCCGGAGCTTCCGGAGTTTCAGTGGGAGCTTCCGCGGCGGCTTCCCCGGGAGTTGCCGTCGGAGTGTCGACGGGAGTCTCTTCGGGGGTGGACATTGCGTTTCGGTTGCTGGTGCCGTGCTTTTTCGGAACGTGTTGCGTCGCGTCGCCTTGTGTCGTGTCGTGTCGTGTCGTGTTGTATTGCGTAGAAAGCTCGGTATGTGCACGAACTATTACTCAGAGTACTTTGTGACACTGTCTGCGTTGGGAGCTAAGTCGTCCACGAACGATATGCGGTACGGTACGATAAGGATATCACGAGTTCTGATGGCAGTGAGGAATGATTGATTGATGATTGGATTGTTGGGCAATGTTTGGTTCACCGATGTGACGCAACAAAAAGAAAATACGAGATGATTTTACCCGTACTGTATACAGCAGTAACTCGTACCTGTCGTTGACGTAAGATATACAGTATTTATTATCATTCATTTTTTGCGCCTAATGTTCATGCTTTCAAAATAGGCCAGCTCGTAGTCACTGCTTTTAAGTCTTGTTCTCCTGTCTGGCATGTAAGAGATGAGACGATTTATGGAGCGAAAACAAAATTTGTTATTGTTTATTACGTACTTCGTAGTTTGATGTCTCTTTTGTCCAAGCCGGACAAAGAAAGATTCCGACGCCATCACAATGCGCCGACCGAGCTACTTCACGCGGTTTCGAATGGCTACTTAGGGAGTATTCTAATGTCTCAAAAGCGTTACTTAACGACCGAAACACCCCACGCCACCAAACAATTTTGTCTTGGAACGTTTTTGCGCAAGGAGTGATTCATTCCTCGGAGTTTCGGTTCGGGAAACGTTCTTTTTTATGGCTTCGAATCGCACCAAGACCATCACCCATCTGTGTCAGATGGGCGCGCTCAGTCATTGTTCGTTTCGAATAATATCATTTTGAGATGAAAGCAGACGCAACACCACAACATAATGATACGTACCCGTGCAGCATCGAATGATCAACAGAGAGAAAAAGCCTACTACCAGTTCGTAGTAGTACGCACCGTAACGGTATGAAACACCGTCCAAGTCCTCCTTGTTCTTTTTACATCATCCTGTTATGGGAACTGGGCAATAGTTTGCACTCTCTGTTTCACTAACATCATGCTTGCTGAGCTTCCCGGGGTGGGTGGGTGCCTACGGTTTGCACCGTACGGAATCTGTAGTCCCTAACATTTCAAAATTGTTGGAATTGATCGTTTCCATCATTTCAGGGACCTCCTCCACATTATTATTGTTATTTGCAAAGACATTAACATTGCTACTAGTAGTAGTAGTACTTTGGTGCTTTGCTACGGTGCTATGGGTGATGCTCAACAGGATGGTAGGTTCTTGAGTAGTAGGGATGTCTGGCTATATGATATCCTGCTAGCAAAAGAAGTACCATGCTGGGATACAAGATGCCAAATACATTGCTATGGGAGGTGCTGAACAGGGTGCTTGGGCCCCTGGTGGTGCTGGGTCCCGGCATGGGGATCTGCTCTGGAGCTACATTCCCTGGCTACTACAGGTTGTAGTACCCATACCAGCACACTACTAGTAGAACTAGATGTAGCAGCCTGAGAAGCTGTTTCCTGCTTAGTAGCACCCTGCTTAGCACCCTGCTTAGCACCCTGATTAGCACCATGATTAGCACCATGATTAGCACCATGATTAGTAGCATCCTGATTAGCACCCTAAGTAGTAGCACCCTGATTAGCACCATGATTAGTGCCACCCTGCTTAGCTCCATGATTAGTACCACCATGATTAGCAACATGATTAGCAACCTGCTTCTTTGCAACCTGTTTCTTTGCAAATTCTTGTTTAATAACCTGTATACACTTACTAGGAGCTCAGATACGTAGCTCTGGTACAGATCCCTAGAAAGGGACCTAGCAACATACTTAGCATCACCCATAGCACCATATTGAATTCTTCACAAAGGAAAGAACAAATTTTGGACAACCATGAAAATAGATGCTTGCATTCTCTCCAAAATTCATACTGCTCCCTTTCCAGTTCTGAACAATAGATCAAAATCCATTGCAATCTTGATGAAACCAATGTGAACACTGCAGAATGAAGCGGTATGAGGAAATTCAATGCCAATGATCATGAAGAAAGGGGGTTGATGCATACTACATAGTACAAGGAAGACACATACTTCCTTAGTAGTACTAATGCTGGAATCAATTCAATTCTTCTTCTTGACTTGTCATTCAGCGTGCCACCATTCATTCCACCTATTCTCACCCATAACAGTATTGCGTTTCGAGCAATCTTGTAGCAATTTGAAATTAGGACTGCCCGTGAGGGACAAGGTCGCCTACAGGTTTCGTCTCACCGAAGAGAAAAAATAATAATAATAGTACGGAACCTTTTCGGTGGTTCGACGAAATTCACTTTCGCAACATCGATGAACATCGATGCACAGAAGGCAGCATCTCGAATCGTAGGAGCATCGGTAAGGAAACATCTCGGATGACCGGTATGGTCATGGAACTCGAATCAAGGGTACCTGTGTCTACCTGTGAGAGTCTACAATGCCAATGTTATTGCTGAGTTCATTGGAACGATCTGATTCCAACCTTCCCCCAGAAAAAATACATTTTGTTGCATTGGGATTAAATTGTGTCAACAACTATCACTACTTGCACCGTGATTCAAAATCATGGGATTACTATTATGCTTCCGCGAGAAAGGAAAACTATTCAGTAACGATGTGCGAAGGGAAGAAACGAAAAACAGATTGTTCCATTCGCTTAGCCAGGGTGTGCTTTCGAGCTGTCCGACAATCCCAATCCCTTTTCTTCTGATTGTTGTGTTCAAAACGAGTTATGTCCAAGGGTTTATGCTAGCATGGAATAGGGAATTCAAACAATGTACTCGTCACTGTTATGGAGTCCCTTTCCGGGAATAAAGGCTCCTTTTGTGGGCTTGCGCCCCTTGAAAGTCTGGAGGGCAGGATTTTCGAGTGCCATCAAGCGATCGTATTCCTCATTGGCGTGGAGTCCCTTTCCAGGGATGAAGGCTCCCTTTGTGGGCTTGCGTCCTTTGAAAGTCTGGAGGGCAGGGTTTTCGAGGGCCATCAAGCGATCGTATTCTTCGTTGGCATGGAGTCCCTTTCCAGGAATAAACTGACCCTTGGTAGGCTTCGCTCCCTTGAACGTCTGAAGGGCGGGATTTTGGATAGCCATCAAGCGATCGTATTCTTCGTTGGCGTGGAGTCCCTTTCCAGGGATGAAGGCTCCTTTTGTAGGCTTGCGTCCTTTGAAAGTCTGGAGGGCAGGGTTTTCGAGGGCCATCAAGCGATCGTATTCTTCGTTGGCATGGAGTCCCTTTCCAGGAATAAACTGACCCTTGGTAGGCTTCGCTCCCTTGAACGTCTGAAGGGCGGGATTTTGGATAGCCATCAAGCGATCGTATTCTTCGTTGGCGTGGAGTCCCTTTCCAGGAATGAACTGACCCTTGGTAGGCTTCGCTCCCTTGAACGTCTGGAGGGCGGGGTTTTGAATGGCTTCGCTCGATTGAGGGAACAAGAAGGCAGCTCCAAGGGCGGCACCGAAGGCTCCCATGGCTTCGCGGCGTCCGACATTCTCGGCCTGCAATTGGGTGCTGCTGGCAGCGGGAGTGGCGGACGGAGCAAAGGCCGCTACCGACGAGCAAACGGTAAGGAATACAAGGGCTGAGACGCGCATCGTGAAGTCTATGTGTGTATATGCAATTGGAGGAGGACGGTTACGGTTGGTCGTAACGGTGCTGTTGGTGAATCGAAGGCGAGAGCAAGGCACACCGGATGGATGATGTCGAGATCTATCTCGTAGCTGATAGCGGCGCTGCACTTCGGAAAGAAAACGGTAGGAGTCAGGAAGAAAGCAGAATTGCGGTGAATGACATCATGTTTTTTTGTTTCCTACCGTACCGTTCCTACCGATAGCCTTTACGTTATTAGTACTTCGTACTACGCACGGCATACAAAAGTAGTGCTTGAACTACTACCGGTAATTACGGCGTTTCCTTGCGCATCGCAGACATTGAAGTGTGAAAGACGTATCCATCGGAGTCAAAGGAATCGGATTCGCGCACAGACACCTTCGGTACCGTAAATCTTACGGGAGTATGCGCGTAAAAAAAGATCGTTGCTCCTTTTTTGTCAGATAAGGTTACGCACGGTACTGGAATAGCTTTTTTGGGAATAGAAGGAGTCTTGAATGGTACCGGTACGTACCGGTAACCTTACAACTAGAAACCACGAGTAACTTACTTGTACTGGTGCCACAGCTGCAACTTTTGTAATACAATCTTTGCCTCTCCTCTTCAAAATAAAATTGGTGATGACAAAACTGGGATACCAAAGCAGTAAGCACAGCGACTATTGAGTAATTAACCAAGATGGTAGTACTAGATGATGATGACATCTTCACTTTGATTTGTTTTCCAATTGTTCTTCATCCATTGGCATTTTAAGCTACTACTACTAGTATCATGCGATATCCAATACTTTCAGTCTTTCGTCATTACACGTTTGTGCTTTCGTTACAGCACCCCATTCTGTTTGTCTACCGTGAGTGTTCCGTACATACCGTGACGTTTGTCGCACATGTTTTTTCGTGGTGTTGTGTCGTGTTGCGTCATGGCATGTCGTGTCATGTCGTGTCGTGTCGTGGCTGTGTGCTATATTGCAAAGATTTATGAATAGCAAAGGGATCGTTGTGCTTGTTGTTGTGATAGCGAGTGCGTTGTGGATTGGTCATTGGCCCACCTAAATATTTCGTTTCATATCGTTTCATTTCATTTTGTTTCGTTTCATTTCGTTTATTTCGTCTCATTTCGTCTCATTTCATTTCATTTGGTTTCACCTCACCCCAGCGCTCCCGACAGCAGGGCCCCGAACAAGACCAGGATCCCGGCGAGGACCCCCAAAAAGACGCCCCCCTCCTCGAACCCTGGGGTTAAGAGAATCATTTCCGCGTCGTTGGAAGTCGTCCATGCGAGCCGGACGTCGGACCCTTCGTCCGCGTCGGCCTCGATCTCCACCAGTGTTCCCGGAGAGACCGCAATGGGGGAGGAGGAAAACGATGGTGATCCCGTTGCTTCGGTACCACCGAGGATTGCCAGCGAACCGCTTCCCTCCAGGACGTATCGGACCAGTGACGATCCGGGCTTTACGGTCTCGGTCCACGATCCGGTCTTGCTCTGCTGGGGCCACTCGCGGATGCCAAGGGTTTCGCACTCGGCCTGGGACGGAACGGAGACCCTGGGGGAAACGGCGGCCAGGGAGGTGGTGGAAGCAGAAATGCAAGTGGGAGAGAATCGCTGGCTGCATCCTCCTTGTCCTCCATGTTGCCGCGCCGGCAGAGTGCTTCTCGTGCTCCTACTCATACTGCCACTGCTACTGGTGCTGCGGGATGAAAAGGCTTCGACGACCACCATCATCCCAGTTGCCTTTGCAGTCCTTGTCGAGCCTCCTCGGAAAGAGGATCCGAGGACCGCCACCAAAAAGACGGTGAACAGGATTCTTTGGTACACTGCCGTAGATTTTGAGGCTGTCATCATTGCGTATTGCACTGTAGTCGTTTCTGTTTAGGGGGCGCTATTTCATTCCGTGTTCTGGTTTCTTGACTGAGACGATGCTATTCTGCCGCATGTAATGTCAAATGCGATTGTTTCTGACGGAACGTTGTTGGACGCATAACGCATCGGAAGAAAGATTGCGTGTCAACAGACTCACTCAATCTCGAAAAAAGTTGGTTCTGTTTTCTGTTGTGTGTCGTGGGCCGGACCTGTACCAGTAGTGCGAGTACGAGTAAGGATAAGGTTACGTACGACGAGTACGAAGAAGATGCGATGACTGATGACACATACCCGTACCGTACATGGTTGTACGGTACCAGGTAATGAGTGATTCCCGGAATTACATATCGGAGTATTACATATTAGCTTTCCCGGAATAGTAGAACACATATAAAAATTGCGCACCCAACGGAAGAACTAGATTTGTCTCAACGCACGAGGCCTATTTTGGAATTTGGAATCTTGTCCAAAGAAACAAAAATCCTCTATTAACTGCCAACCGGCGCATCTACTTATTTTTTTGTGCGCGTCGTCACACATGTTTGATTACACGTGTCAAATTTTTGATTTTTAAATTCCATCTATTTTTATGCACGCTCGTAGTCGGACAGACGGCACTACAAGGTTATATGTAAGTTTGAATCAGATATACGAGTCTGGTTATTCCGGGAATGTTTTTTACCTAAGATATGAACGCCTAAAAACGTAATATGTAATTCCGGGAATCACTCAATTACCGTAGTACAGTAGAGGAAAGGTGATGAGAATGCTGTCAATGATTCGAGACTGTAGGTGTTACAATCTCAGGCAGTAAAACTTGTTCCCAACAAACTATTACTTCGTACAAAATAGTTCGGAGCGCTTGCGGGTTCAAGGTTGCTGAGACCGAAATTGCAAACTCAGATTCTAGGTTGAGGTTATTTTGGACAACCTTGAGGTTGTCACACCAACCCCCCATTGCTAAAAACATAGAGCTACTAGTAACACTCCTTCCTGGTCCTTGCATCAAACAGTTCTATCCAATTGGTGATATACCACACCACCTTTTTGATGAGCAATACCCACATTGCATATCCATGATGTTTTGTGCATCGCTTAAATTGCAACCAGGTTGCAAGTGAGGACTCTAGTAGGTGCAAGAAGTTAATATGGTAGTAGGACCTGCACGCTGTACGAATTGAGTGGTCGTGTGTGGTGTCTCAGATGAAATGTGATCAGTTTTACTTGTTTTTCGCTTGGCTTCTGACTTGCAGGAACCTGGTTCAATTTAAGGGTCGTACCCGTCATCATGGATATTACGAGACAAAAATAATAATGGTAATATATTTTCTTCCTGTCCCGCCAGCCGCTCTGGGTCATACCTAACATAGGAGGCACTGGTTACGACCGGCTAATCGGCCTACCAGATAAACATTGTTTCCTCATGGTAAGACTAATAATTTCTGGGGAAAAAAGGTGATTTTGGATTCATTCAATGGATTTGTTCTTTCAAAATAGGCGGCAAGAATCCTTTTTATCAGAAAACATATTTTTTGTCCCTCCTACACCTGTTTCTTATCCTACGTGTTGTTTAGGTTTTCAAAAGCTTCCAATGTCGATTCCCAAATTGCCAGTCTTTCGCTGCACGCCTCCTTCATGCTATTGGCAATGGTCTTGATGCTGTTGTTCCATGCAATTCTTCGATCGATTGCTACACGATTTATCTCTAACTTGAGACGAGCCCCAATCTCATTTGCCTCGGTGACGGCGTCGAGGGCTTGGTTATCCATCGATATTGCATTTTGCTCCAACTGACTCAAGTGGTGCATCTGGCCATTCACCTGTAGATGGCGTTGCTGTTGGCTTAGGTGTACTGCTCGTGCGTCGGCCCGACCTCGTTCTTTCGCTTTTCGCTGGATTGCCTGACGACGGTCTTGCATGGCCATCTTTTCGTACCGTACCAGCTTGTATTGGTGGAGAAAACTCTCCATAGCTGCACTCATTTCCAACGCCAAGCGTTTTGTGCGGCGACCATTTCTTAGAAGGCCAGTGGAAAGAACATCGAAAAATTTGTAATCATGGTCTAGTGTTTTTGAGGATTTCGAAAGCTCCATTCCTAGGATACCAGCTGCATCTCCTTGTTGACGCAAAAGAATAACGGTGCCTTCCAGTTTAGGAACAGCTTGCGAAACAGCACCGAGGCGCAAGCTCTCCGAGCTGCAAAGACCAAGAAGCTCTGCATCTTCTTCCCATTCTTGAACAGGAGCCGAAGCCGATGTCAAGTTTGTCGACTCCGCAACCTTCATTGTCATACCAACACCGACGGCTTGAAGACGCGTAAGCGCATTGGTTGACACTTCGGGCCAGGCCGTACCGATATCGTCCTGCAGGCCAAGGAAAAGGCGAAGAACTTGAGACTGACCAGCGACAGGATGCCTTGCGACTTGATTGAGATACTGTTCGAGTTCCTTTGCACGCTGAACGGCGAATTCAGCAGATTGCTGCGTAGATGCTTCTTCTAATGCCCGAGTTGCATGCTTTTCGGGTCGAGGAGGTATGATACTTCCCGGGCAAGCTTGTCTCAAACGATCTTCCAAAGCTACAACATGACGAAAGCGGCGCCTGACCAACCATGTCCCCTGGTTCCCTGCCAATTGGGATGTTATTTGATACGACCAATATGGTGGGCTACTTATTAAAAAGCTTTGGGTTTGAATCAACATAGGCTCGGTGACACGAATGTCGACGTACAAAGGAGCGACCTCTTGTGGCTTCACCAGGGTGATCTTTCTGATTCGTCCTAGGTTCATGCTGTGGGAGGTATTGTGCATCCCCGCGGTTGATGACGGCTGAATTAAGTTCCCAGAATACTGCTGCTGCTGCTGCTGAGGATATTGCACGGATGGATGCTGAATTTGCTGTTCACGTGTCCCATAATAGTAGCCACCGGTGTTCTGCTGAGAGGAAGGTCCAGCGTGCCCATTCGGTGATCCCATCCCAACGACCGGAGTGTTCTGTGGGATACGTTCGTCGTGTTCTCTGTAAAAACCCGAACCGTTTCCGTTGTTGTTCAGAGTCATTGTACGCATCTGATCATTCAAAATGCGCTGTGGCATGACAACACTCTGCATCATAGCAGATTGCATCATAGCAGATTGCATCATAGCAGATTGCTGCTCATCAATCGAAGGAGAGTTCCCTGCATTCACTTGACCAGGTTTTTGATTTTCGTATGAATGTTGAATAGATTGATGTTGTTGTTGCTGCTGCTGATGCTGCTGATGCTCTTGCATTTGAAGCCGATCTTCTTCGAATGGTCGAGCTTCAATCTCTTGATGCATCCGTTGTTCGGCGTTCACTCCGTGCCCTGCTGCTTTCTGCTCGTCTTTGTCAACATCATCGAAGAGGCCTCCTGAGTTGTCCACAACACCCCCTATACCGAGTAAGCCACTTTTTGAGAGCAACGAATCCACAGGGGCGGATTCGTGTATAGATGGTGCGGGTTCAGTACCGGCAGAAGTGACCGGTGGAGCTTTCGCGTGCACGGTTGGAACTTGCCCGTCGTCAATCGCGATGTCTCCGAATAAATCCTGTTCAGGAGTCTCAGCCTTAGCGATACCATGAAGCTGATCGCCAGTAAGAGATGCGAGTAAAGAATCTTTATCCATGGTGGTTTTGATACATTGACGTTGGAAACGCGGAATGGCCTGTCGATGAGAAAAGGAAAAAAGTAATTTGGCACTATCGGGTAAGGCTACCGGGTAAGGTTACCTTTACGTAAAATGGCGAATACAAAAAACTGAGGGTCTACGGACCCAGTACGGGTGACTTATTATTGTTTGGTAATCTTACCGGTACGTCCTTTTGCGTTTCTTACCGTACCGTACAGTAAATCTTACCGCTACGAGCATCGAAATGCCTTGTTCTGCAACGGGTCACGGCGGTTTTCTGACATCGACCTTTCAATCTGGCTTTTTCGTCTGGGAACGAAGATCGCGGAAAAAAATCTATTCGTTCCCACGAGTCATGCACGTTGCGCCCAAGCCAGTTGGGTCGTGCGAGGTTCAACATTTCAAAAAACGAAGTAAGCCTTACCGGCAAGGTTTTCTTGAACTGCTGCTGGTCGTACTGGTGCTGGAACTGTAGAGATGGTTCCAGCGGAAGCATGGCATAAGGCTTACTATCAGTGCTAGCACCAGCTGTGTGACTGGTTCTTCTTCAAAAAAGCAACAAGAATTTACTATAATTTTTGTGAGGGACACACAAAAGAACCAAGAAATTTGAATTGGAGAAAAACAGAAAAGAATGTAATGAGGTCGTGTCATAAAGAAGGGAACAAATGGATGGATTTGTTGTCACTTGATGCTTTGATAGAGCCACCTTGGTTTGGAAGTGTGTTGCTACATGTTCTCAGATGAGCATGTGTAGAAATTTTTCAAAAGGAAATTCAGACACACAGGTCCAGACGAGTGTCGAGCTGAAGGTGGTGGAGTAGGAATTCCATGGTTGCCTTTAAAGATCGGTGCTATTTGCATTCATTTGTTGTCATGGATAGATATGGGGTTGACAACCTTTTTCGTTCAGGATCAAACTCGCATACAGTACTAGGTCTACTAGCACCCATGAAAGAAAAAAATCAGCTCTGTCACAAGCATTTTGAAAAACTTGTCCCGTTTTTCCCTGAAACGTCGGAGTGTGTGAATTCATGTGATTAACTTGCATACTACGGAATTCCTATCAGCTGTCCCCCGGTTTCCGTAGAAATTAGTAGTTGATGATGTAGAACCAGGGGACAGCTGATAGGAACTTTGTAGTAATATGATTACTGCATTTGCCTCCCGGAGAAGCATAATTCAATAACATCTTCATATCTTTTATTATTATTTGGACTCACACTCCACGCGGACTGGTACTCAACAAACCAAGGTTGTGAATTTTTGATATACCGTAGTGAAGAACAACGGTTTGAGTTTACAATAACACGAGTCAACGATAGAATAATCGAAAAACAACGGTCGCACATCTAAGTTGACCAGAAAGTCGTATGTCGGGATCCCATTGCATGTTGCTGGTACGAAATGAAACTGTAACCCCGAACAAAGATGTTTCAATTGCATACAGTACCGCATTTCTAGAGATAGGAAAATAAAACATAATTACATGAGATATTTGCAATTTCGAAGGATTGTGTGCATGGTTTATTGTCACATATGAAATGAAAGTTTCAATTTCGGAGATTTGCCAAGCGTGCTTCCAGGTCATCAGCTACCGGTTTTTCTGCGGTTGTATCTTTGACTACAGGCGTCTTTTTGCCTACAGGACCAGCCTGAGAGAATGCTTCTCCCAACTCCAAATTATTTGCATCTGCAACTTGCTCTATCAATGTATCGACTTGTTCTGCAGGCGTTGTTGTTGCCGTGGTGGCATTCATTGTACCCTCCATATATTGCGTCTTAACGTCCAAATCCTCGAACTGTTGTTCAAATTTATCCATCAAAGCTGAAATCTTCTCAATGTTCATGCTGGCAAGACCCTTGTCCATCCCCTTCACAACGCCTTTCATTCCGTCCGTTACTTGTCCCATGCGAACTGCGGTTTCGATACGAGACGAGCATGCGTCGATGCGGCTAGCCATCCTTAAGTGATTTAGAGCCTGATTTTTCTCTCGAATTGCATCTTGGCCGTAAATTCGGGCTCCCTCGTGATTCCCTTGCTGGATAGCCTGATTATCAATTCCGGCAGAGTAATGATAAGATGATGAATGAGAGTCATAACGTGAAAATAAATCTACGATAGAATGGATTCCACTTACTTTCTTCAACTTTTCTAACGCCGCTTTTTCGTTTTTTTCGCACTTTTTCGACGAGCGAATCATCTGCTTGCTGACGATTCGCAAATTCACCATTTCATCTTCTAACGATACCTTGTTTCCCATATTTGCAGAAAGATCAGAAAGGTATTGACAACAAGTTCCAGAATCAGGCAAGTATAGGTTGTTATTTAATTCAATCTGGTGTAAGTGGTACGCAACCTTTATTGTCAGTTGAAATGTGTTGTCGCTACTTTTCGATTGGAATTTAACTGCTGTAAGGTTACTCGTACAGGTACCTGGCACTCGTAGCTGTTGCTTGTAAGATGGTTTTTTCAACGTTCCAAACTGCTCACGCTCTCAACTTCGTGTTTCACGAA
The DNA here is from genome assembly GCA_037355855.1 of Pseudo-nitzschia pungens. NCBI lineage: Eukaryota > Bacillariophyta > Bacillariophyceae > Bacillariales > Bacillariaceae > Pseudo-nitzschia > Pseudo-nitzschia pungens. The sequence continues at coordinate 1,692,748 of CM074764.1, read as the reverse complement.
CCGAAATAAAAATGACTTCTTGATTTTGATGAGATGAATTTCTTTTTTTTTAAATCTCAAAATCAACAATCAAAACCAAAATGAACACGATTCATTTTAATCTTGCCAAACTGAATCGTGACTGACACGGAACCCTTACGGCCAACCCTTGTGAGTAAATGTACGGTAAACCTTACGGTAAGTGAATGATCTTTTCAACGATGCTGTACGGGTAAGTCTTACGTATGTACGACTAAGTTTACTGGTAACTTACTGGTAGGCAAGTACAAGTGCTATTGAAGTAAGTTACTGTAACGTACCGATAATAATTTGTACCCGTAATTGTACGTACCCGTGAAAAACTAAAATGAATCACGTCGGAGTGACAGATTGTTGCCTCACTATCTGACCAAATACCTCCTCCCAGTAACGGAAACCTCCTCAACGAAAGTTACAACCTATTCGTAAACACTATAAACCGACTGTTTGCAACAACTCCTGTTGAAATCAGTGACTTACATCCATAGCTTTGGCCCCCTGTAGTTAGTGGTTTTTTCGAAAAATTGCCAAAAATTGATCCATCATGGTTAATGTAGACACTGGTACATTTTCTACACGCGACCATACAATCGAGTGACAGCATCTTGACGTCTGAAAATTGTTGTTCTTTGTATGTATGTACCATACGGTATAAATCATAATAATAATATTATCATGTTCTTTCGACTGCGCGCAAGCTGGGAAACCATGCACGCAAGCCGAAAAACTATGCCGGCTCGATGCTGTCACTCGAAAACACACAATTTTCGGCCCAATTTCTGTATTCGAGAGCTTACTAAGGGAAGAATAAGCAAGGTTGTTTAAAAGTGAATATAGAGCATTGTAGAGTAGAGTGTTAGCTAACAGAGGATGTCTTTACTTTGAACAGAGGTGGTGTATGCAAGGAGATATTCCAAAAAGCAAAGATGCTGTCACTCGACATGATTCATTATGGTAAACGTGATTCATTATAGTTTTTCACGGGTACGTACGTACTCATATTATTATTTTTTTGTACAGTAATTTTGTATGGCGAAGTAACTTTTCTTCTGATGGAACACTATGGGGGGCAAAATTTTGTGAGTTGAATAACCCCCCCCCCCCGAAATGAGATACGTAACAGTAAGATTTACGGTAAGGTTAAGTTAGTTTGAGATGATTTGAGTTCAGCATTCCCAAATTTTACTGCCTTCATGGCCATCGATCTTCACAAACGAGAAAAACACTTCGTAATACGATACAAGTCCATAGCAATACACCAGTTCTCGTACAAAACGAAAATAATAACAAAAATGTGCGAAGTGTCGGAACCAAAGTTTCTTTTCCTATTCTTTACCGCATTACGCATTACGAAGTATTATTTTGACGTGTGACCTAATTACTGAAGGTTCACTGTGCAAACCGGTATCCAGTCGATTGAAAGAAGGAAATCGAGGACAAAGTCATTACGGAAGAAAGGGAACAAACGAGATTTCGCATCTAGGTTGGAACTTTTTGAAAACAAGTGACCGACAGGATGGATTCAAACTCAGCACCGTCCAAAGAGGATAGCTCTCCACCCCGGGCAAAAAATCATAATAAATACAGGAAAGACAAGCCGTGGGACAATGACCAAATTGATCACTGGAAGAATCAGCCGTGGAGTGAAGAAGATGGAGATCGTTTGGTTGGCGGTCGATTGCTTGAAGAATCTTGCTTCGCTACGCTCTTTCCAAAATACAGAGAAAACTATCTTCGTCAGGTATGGCCGGTTGTTACGAAGGCATTGGATGGATACAGAATTGCCTGCGAATTGAATCTTGTGGAGGGTTCGATGACCGTGCGTACAACAAGCAAAACATCAGACCCATATATTATTCTCAAGGCAAGGGATCTTCTCAAACTTCTATCCAGGAGTATTCCAGTTGCTCAAGCCTTGAAAATTCTTAACGATGAATGGGTTTGCGACATTGTAAAAATCGGTGGTCTGGTTCGAAACAAGGAACGTTTTGTGAAACGACGGCAACGGCTACTGGGACAAGAAGGATCCACCTTGAAAGCGTTAGAATTAGTAACTGGGTGTTTCATTCTCGTTCAAGGAAATACAGTTTCGATCATGGGGCAAACATACCAGGGACTGAAGCAAGCTCGAAACGTTGTGGTTGATTGTATGAACAATATTCACCCAATTTACCACATAAAAAGATTGATGATCATGAAAGAACTTGCCAAGGATGAAAAATTGAAGAATGAGGATTGGGAGCGATTCTTGCCGAAATTTGCGAAGAAGAATGTTAAGCGGAAGAAACCCGCGAAAAAGAAAGAAAGCAAGCCGTACACACCCTTCCCACCTGCACAGCAACCTCGTAAGGTGGATTTGCAACTTGAAACTGGTGAATACTTTGCTTCGGAAGAGCAGAGAAAGTCTCAGAAGCTGGCTGTAAAGAAAGAGCAGGCAAAACTAACATCCTTGGAGAAACGAAAGCGTCGATTGGAGGAAGATGAAACTGCACCAGTGAGGAAAACTGACAATAAACGAAACAAAAAGCAATCCCCTGCGAATGGTGATGTTGACTTACAAGCCTTCAAGAAGAAAATAAAGAACCGATCAAAAGCAGGATCATCTGCGGAAACAAAAATATCTGACTATGTTAAGAATTAAGCAAAACACTCTCGAATTTCAGAAGAAGGATGGATTTTCCACGATGATTGTACTGCGAAATACTAAAAATTGACTGTCGTATCTACGATCTTTGTACCGTATTCTTTCATATTCATTGGACACGTATTATCAGGTGTTTCTTTTCACATATTAACGACACTGTATAATATTATTATACTATTATTATTATTTCGATATTACAATAAATAGAACGTAAATATGCTTTGGTGAAAATTAAAATCTATTGTTGAATTTTTTTCCTCTCATACAGTGTAGCGAAACGACGTGCGAGCGCAATTGCTGCCCCGCATGCAACGGCAGTACCAGCGGTTGCGAAAGCAGTTCCTGCATTGTATCGTCGATAGATTTCCCCAGAAACAATAGGCGTCATAATTCGTGCCAACGTGTTGATAAATCCGTCCAGGCCCATAATGAATCCACGTCTATTTGGTGGGACGCACCGCAACAACATCGATGGTATTGTCGGACCTATGAGACGTTCAGTAACCCAACAGTGAGAGAACGAACATCCGTGGTAAACTAAGAAATACTTAAAATTGAACTTACCGTAGAGGGCTACACCGCAAAAATAAATTGAAGCGATTGCGCCTAAAATTGTGAAGTGTGGTTGTATCACAGAGGACCCAGATGCAGCCAATCCCATGAGTAGAAGACTCGATCCCACCAAGGTCAAGCCACCGGCACAGGTTAAGACTGGTCCCAATGATCTCAAAATCTTGCTTGTCAACGTGCTTGAAACCAAAAAACTAACGCAAGCGAGGGACGTAAATAACAACCCGATATCCGTTGTAGCTATTCCTTCATTCCTAAGGAAAGTTGAGAAAAACCTGCAGCGACGTGAAGGAAAAGAACGTGGTTAATTTGGTGACCTGCGATGAATTCAACGTGCATTTTCATTACTCACGCATGGAACGTAGAATCACCGACGTTGAAAAGAAATGATACAGCACAGACGGATGCAACCCCGGCCCATAGACTACGACCAAGTGGACAAGAGATTAAGTCGTCGTCTTCGTTGCGTTCTGCTTCTGTCATTTCACCGTCGTCACGAGAAATCTTTTTGTCGTTCGAAGCGGCATTTTGGGCAGTTGCAAGTCTATTCTTCAAAACATTGCTTTCCTGGACTAGTAATCCAGCAATTATTGAAGCTATGATCGATGCCGCTGCTGAAATAGCAATAACGAATGCTAGAGATCCAGATGTATCGAGAACTTCAGCTTTGCTTAATTGTTCAGAAGCTCCAATCATCCTTCGACGAATGTCAAACAACAAACCACCTGCAGCAGGTCCAATTATAAAAGCCAACGTAGAGGAAGCATCTTTCAAACTCAAATAACGCGGAAGCTTTCCATCCTTCGCTCCGATATCAGCAAGATATGCCTTACTTACAGGTGAACTTCCTATAGGTTCATGGCGAAACAAGTGTTTATTTTGAAGAATTATTATATACATTTTGAAAATACGAGGACAAGTCAACGCTGAAAGACAATTTCTGTACTTAAATTCACACTTCCAGTTTTCTCACCTGCGAAGAGACCTGTCAATGAACGAGCCAACAGAAAATGCGAAAGCGATCCCCCTCGATGTATGACTGAAGCTTGCGCCATCAATCCAAGGCCACTCCCCCTTTTCGATAGAGAATAGAAGAAAAATGTCAGAAACGAACAACTCTAGAAAGGGTCAACACAAAATCTGTTCAAGGATAGAGTTGTACGAAGAACCACAGCAGAAAAAGCCATCTTACAGCAATGAAAATGATAAAATGTTTCTGCGTCCCAATCTATCGGAGAGACTCGGCCATATAAAAACTCCGATCATCATCCCTATCGATGTTTTTGGAAGGTGGGGTTATTGCGTTAGTTCCGATATTTAATAAATGTAGATATGTATACGTTAAAGAATCTATTATTTGTACCGATTTTAGTGACTCACCTAAGGGATAAGCGGATGTCAAGGCTCCAAACAAACTACCGACTTGCAAATTAAAATGCTTCCCTGGCGGAACACAAGTGAGGTCAGATAAGTATAAGTCCGATGTATTCATAATTCGGGATAGAACACGCACATGTGCTTACCAAGCGCTGGAGTCTGGAGAGTGAAGGATGAATTTGTTAGTTGATCACGGAAGAAGTTTTGCATGAACGGAACTTGGACGAAACTCGTATCGGACGCACCAAAGGTCCCGCTACCATTGTGAAGCCGAGAAGGGACAAAAACGAAGCTGGAAATTTCGAATTTCATCAAAAGAAGCTTGTGAGATTGAGTATTGTACCCAAAAAAGAAATAGAAATGTCATCCAACAGGTTGAAGGTGAATGGTGAGCTGAGACCTACAAATCAAAATACCTAAAACGGAACGAGTCCTTGGGTCATCTCTCCACCGACGAGAGTCTCTAGACCTATGTCGTTCATCAATGCTGTGATCATCACTTCCGTCATCACTCTTCATGGACGAAGACCTGGAAACTGCGACCCGCATACCCATACTATCTTGCCGTGGTCGCTGCCTCATCCTGCTGTGCCGAGTTGTATTGATCGACAACAAGGAGGCTCGTGATAAATTCTTCCGAAATCTTTCGTACACAGTGCTGGTCGGGAAATATGCAGATGATCCACTCTGCAGCGTTAACAAGTTGACCAAGCTAAAGAGGAGAACAAGGGTACTCGTAGGCTTTAACATGAACATGTTCGTTGCTTGTTCATCAGAAAATGTGTCCTGAGTTCAAAGTTCAAAGGTACAAGTAATCTTACGAAGTAGATCCGAAAGATATTGTAAGGTTACACTGATCGGATACGAAGTAAGTTACGAAGTGGTAATTACGGTAAGGTAAGTTACGGTACGGTAAAAGTGATCAGTGGGAATGTTCGCGGACTGAAGCACAACCCACGTACCTGAACCGTGAATAAACCTTGACACCACTTGCCTTAAATTAGTCACTACTACCGGTAAGGTTACTACGGCTTGCGAGGGAAATACTAGTAGTGAATTCCTTTCTTCTCATCAAAAAATGAAAAAAGTGCCTACAGCAATCATGATGCCAAATTGACCATCGCTGATCTACCTCCAAGGATTATCAAAGACAATCCATAAACATTGTTGGAGGAAATAAGCAGTGCAGTGTGGTGTTGTGGCAGTTTTTGCCCATGACATCATGAACAAATTGGAGATGAAGATCAAAGAACAAGAGCAAGTGTTGTAATGTATTCCATGGTGGCAAGAGGAACAGGTCTCGACTTGAGTTACTGGTGAAAGGGTAAAGCAAATAACATCTCAGACTCTAGGAAGTTAAAACAAAGTTTGATTCAATTTACCAGAGGATGGAATCCCTATCTTTGCACGGCTGTGACACCACCATCTGTTAGAATCTTATGAAGGCTCTAAGTGATTTATTGAATCCGGCATGTTCTTCACTAGTACATATGATATAAATGTATGCATATCCAACATATTATACATACAGTATGATACTGATTGAGTATTCAAATAACAAGAAAGCGTGTGACTTGTAGTACTGCATGTAAGGAGGTTGTATGTGTGCATTGGGTAGTAAGGGGGGAGTTTCTTGTATCCAGGGTGCAATCTCACAGTTCATGACCACAAGAGACCATTGCAATACAAGTAGCATCAGTGCTTGCAATACAACTTTCAAAGGCTGCTCTTTCGATTTGAGTTTTAGTATTTTCTTGCTCTTGCAAGCAGATTTTTTTAAAGTTTGACATGTTCCTCATGTAAGTTGGTGTTTCTTCCATCCCAAATGAAAAGGTGAAAAACTGCCCGTACAGGATTTCTAGTAAAACTATTGCAGTGCCCTGTTAAAGGTCGTTAATTGTCCATGCCCCCCCAAATATTGTAGCACCTCAAAAAGAAAACTTCCAGGGTGGGCACCTGACTAGAATTTCTTGGTCTGCATGAATTATGAAAGGAAGGTAGCATGAATGTGAGTGTTCCTCCTTACACGGTTTGGATCATTTGCGTCAACAATAATTCACTAATTGAACTCGTCATCAACAGCAGAAATCTCCTAGGATTGTCTCAACGGATGAAACATGGTACGAACCAAATACTGCACCTCATGGAATATGATCCATTTACTGTACCGAGAAAAATACTAAATGAGTGAAGTTACCGAAGGTGGCTTGCGAATTGCTTTTTGAAAGAAAATTAAAGTAATGGTGAAGAACAAACAATCATAGGAATTGCATGGAATTTAAAATTGTTTTGCATTTAGTCAGCATAGGCGCTGTGTGGAACCAATTTGTGTTGTAAGTACTTATGCCTGGAGTAGATATGATTCCGAGCTTCGCTTAGTTCTTGTTTCCACTGTCATTAATTTTTGGTGATGCAACGGGCATATTACCGGCGTAAGCGGATGCTTGTATTCCGGCAGCTGCTTCTTCAAGCAATTTTCTTTTCTCCAAGTAAAACTTCTCTTCGTTCGCCTCTCTTGCCTTAAATTCTTCCTGTAATCTTTTGTCGGCGGCAATTTTTTCTTCCTCCAGCACTGCTAAAAGATTCATTACTTCGCCCAGCGGTTCGAGTTTGTCGTTATTTGCCAGAATCTGGCTATTCCAGTCCCCGCTCATTTGTTGTTGAAATCGAGATTGTTCGAGGACGGCAGACGAATCATCAACGGTTGCTAATGTTTGTGACTCTGCACCGCGCTGCAAGCGATCGATACGTTCCTCTCGGATTTGCGACGCCAACCTCGAAGTGTCCTTCTCTTCTAAGTTGAAATCTTCGTTGCTGCCATTGGTACCATTGAAAATTGCCTCCATCGCCTTTTCCTCGGCCAAACGTAATTCTTCGTCCATGTCCAACTCGGCGGGGATATCATTTGCAATTTGCTGGTTGGGGGTGGACACGGTTGCAGCAACCTTTGGGACTTCGCCTTCGACTTCGGGCTCGGCACTCTTTTTCTTTCGCTTGATCCGTCTCATCTTCTTTTTCGGAGCCACAGCTGCTCCACCGGCTGCAGTCGTTGAAAGATCGTACTCCAAATCTTGGGTGCTTGGTGCAACATCTTCAGGTGCTCGAGGAGACTGCGCATTCACCGCAAAAGGATCAGAATCTTGCTCGACATTGATGGACCGACGAAACGAGAAGGCATCGTTGAGTTCTCTCTGAGCTTTCCGGATTTCTTCCAGTTGCAACTGCGATTCCATGTTGTTTTCGAGAGTTGTTGTTGCCTCCGAGGCAAACGTTTGGAAATTCTGAATGAACTTTCCAATCTCTTTCACAAGCTTGTACAAGTCCGATGGTCCCAGCACAAAATAGCCAATCAAAATGATGGTAAACTATAACAGATCCATCACAACAGAATTCATTAGTATCGGGTTGAGCAACGACGAAACATATTCCATTTGTTGTTTTTGTTGCATCGGAGCTAGTGGATTGTAGACAGCAGAACTTCCGTCATTAAATGGACAAACAAAGTCTTACCAGCTCTGGTGTCCCGATTCCGAATAGTCCGCCATCCGAACCCATGAAAGAGTAAAGCTCGGTGGATCTCCGTTTGTTCCCGCGGTTGCTGTTGATTGGATAACTGCGACCAGTACCTCGTGGTTCAAACGAGTCCGCTGCTCGGTTCGGTGCGATGCCTCCCGTGGTGAAATCGGCTTGCTTCGATCCCGGTGCGAGTGTCGTTTGGACGAAGGCAGCTGCAAGACCAATCTGGCACACCAATAGGCCCGCAAAAACAAGATACAAAATGGAAAACGGCCGCCTTCCGCTTCCGTTCTGCATCTTGTTGGATTTAGTATCAATCGACAACATCACGCCCAAAAAAGTTACGACTCTTTTCCCGACGCTTTACCCGGACGGACAATCCAACAAATATTTGATGTCTACTCCTGAAATTTTTCGATGGGAGCTTTGACTTCAATCTTCTGTACGGTTTCAGTTGTTAATGATTGTTACGTCAACGATCTCCGTGGTGATGGAAGCGAGAAAAAGAAGGACAGAAAAATGCACTTCCCCAGACGAAAACGTTAGTCTGAATCCCTTTCTATCGAGGAGCGTGAAGCCTCAACCATAGACGTTTTCACACACGTGGAGCAGTGTTCACAATGATTACGACAAGCCGAGAGTGCCGTAAGATCTTACCTTACCTTACAAGGACTTGTACGGTGCACTCTTAATACTAGTACGAATGATTACATGTAACCTTACCTGTACACTGTACCGTGCAGTACGATACGTACAACTAAGTTCAGCATGAAGGCGATATTGAACATTATTCATAATAATAATACAAAATACTTCGTAATATGTACGGTAAACCTTACGAGTAAGATTACTGGGTAACCTTACATGGTCATACGGTACGGTAAGGTTATTATTATGACTTGGTGCTACTACTACGTACGAAGTATTATTTTATGTGTATTATTCTTATGTACAGGTTGTACAGAGTAAGGTTACAGATACGTAAGACCTTACTTTCTTCGTAGTATTTACCGGAACGTGTAGTGTCATCGAGAGCCAGTGATTGGAATGAAACCCGCTTTTTCGTAACGGTACGTTACTAGTAGTAGTTCACTTAAAACTCGAATAGCAGCTTTACGACTAAGGTATCGACTCCATATCCATCGAAATTGATCATTAATGAACTCACGACAATGCATTTACCGCACTGGCAAGATCTCACTTGTTCGTGTCTCTGACAGCTACTTGATACCGTATTCACAACGAAAAATTAGCACGACGAAAAGCCTAACCTGGCCAATCTTGAATTTGGAAGTGCGAGTACCGACACACTCACGACGACACGCACGCGCACGTAGCTGGGTCTGACGGAATAGTGTCTGATCGACCGAGCATTCAAATAGCAGCCGTGCGGAGAAAAATCTCGTGTAGAAACGGAATCATCCGACAAAGGGAATAATGTTTGATGCCAGTACCGAAGAGGGCAAACTTGGGAAAAGGAAATTTGAAGGGGGCGAAAAGGAAAGCATTGAAAATCGGGTCGCAAACGAGACTAGCATCGACATCGATTCCAGCAATCATGAATCCAAAGATTGCGAATACGTTTTGGTAGTTCCGAAAAAACTCACAAAGCACGCGCAAAATATTATATATTCGCGAAAGGCCACACCACTTCGCTACCATCTCGAGGGAAGATTTGGAAGCAGGACTCACCAGATCAGTGAATCACACATGGGGTTGCCTCTAACTTCGATGATGGCGCTGGAGGATTCGAAAGAACAATTGGAGAAGCTAGCATCGCAATACGAGGATCTGAGGACACTGATCAATAGCGAAGGGGTGAGTTTCAGTTACAAGCCCTACTATGAACCTCCCGTTCACAGGGCTCGACCTCCGCCCTATGTGGACGCACGGATTCATGCCGAACGAGAACCAGAAGGAAAGAACAATACGTTTTGGAAAGAAGTCGCTACATCACTCAGATCAAAATCATTCACAGAAGGGGGAAGGGCAGGAACGCAATACAATTATAGCGCAAACACCACTGGAGCAGTTCACCCGATGAATCATCTGTCGTTTCGAAAGGATCACGACGTCTTCACGTACGCCGAACTTTTTGCAGGTAAGGCTGGTTCTTGGTCCGTGTGACTCTGGTGGATTATGGTTGAGAATCAAATGCTTGCGCTGCCAATATATACATGAAACTTGCTCACGGCATTGCATCGTTCAAATTGAAATTTATTTGCAGGTATGGGTGGCTTCGGTGTTGCGTTGGACGCCCTCGGCGGGAAATGCTTATTTGTCAGTGAGCTCGAAGGTAATCATCCTACTGTATTTTGTTCACCACGCAATGAAAACCTTTTGTTTTGAGAGGATTTCTTCACAACTTTTTTCTTTGGCACGACGTGGGCGTGTCGTCTCACTCATTTCTTCTCACTTTTTCGACAAAAACAACGTAGAACACTTACGAGAGCTCTATCGCCATAATTTTGTCACCCTTCCGAATTCATTTGAAAAACAAACGATTCATGATGGACAGAAGTCGACCGATAGAAATATCCCAATTCATGGTGATATTTATCAGGTACCCGATACTTCCTTTCCCACTTGTAAAGCGTCGGATACTGATTCAGATTCTACTTCGTTGGACTTGCTGGTGGGAGGATTTCCTTGTCAACCATTTTCGGCGCTTGGACAGCAACCGGGATTACAATGTCCGAAAGGGAACCTGTTTTTAGAAATTGTCCGTGTTCTTCGCGTATCCAAACCGAAAGCATTTCTGCTGGAAAATGTACCCGGACTTGTAGGCATGGAGGAGACGTTGAAAATAATTGTGGCTGCGTTGGAAGACGAGGGCTACGACGTGACGTCTGAAGTGTGCTCGGCGAGAGGATTGACAGTCACCGGGAGGAAGAGACTGTTTTTAGTAGGCCTGCGACGAGATGCCACCGAAAACATCACAGGAGATCCTGCTTTGAAGGAAAAGAAATTTGAGTTTCCATTCATTCCCGACTTGAATCTCACGTTGCGCGATGTTCTCGACTACGACAATTTACCACCTGAAGAGCTAGATATTTTGAGATTGAGCAATAGCACTTTTGATCAACTGTTGAACAACAAGAGATGGAGACCAAGTCGGCTTGCCTGGCCGAACACAAGGGGTGACACGCTTACAAGCCACTATGGTAACTCTGTTGGACGTGGTGAATCGCAACTGGTTCCATGCAAATCGCCAAACCCACCTAGACGTTTCTCTGTGCGGGAACTGGCCAGAATGATGGGCTTTCCCAATAGTTATGAATTTTTGCCACCAAGAGAGAGACAAAGTCCCATGGGGTATCGCAAAGAGGTAAGTATTACTGTTTGCAGAGACCAAGACATTTTTCTTCAGACACTGTCCCGGCGAATCAAACTCACCAATAATTTTTTTGTCAGCAATATCGAGCTATCGGCAACGCTGTTTGCCCGCCATTGATAGCTGCATTGGCTGGAGCTGTTTTGGACCGGTGTCCAAACTTAGCGTCGAAGGATTGGGACTGGGTTCATAGGGGCCGAGAAACCGCTGTGCAGCTTGCGATAGCGGCAACTCGACCACACGTTGATTTGCCTCGGGGTTGCTTAACATCGACAGAAAGAATTTAAATCGGTCATGGTATTCTCAATATCTCTTATACATTGTTTGTTTGTTTTGAAATCGATTTCTTTTGCCTAGTCGAAACTTCAGATTTTTACTATAAAAATGGAGTCATCACCTGGTTTTTAGGTACATCGCGTTGTCTTCGACTTGCGTTTTGTAAGATCAATTCGTGTTGCACGTATACTAGAACCGAGGGACAGCTGTTAGGAATTTTGTAGTAGACTTGAGAAGAAATATGCGATGTTGAACAGATTGATGGAAAACAGCAAATTGAGTACTGTGGTCGATAAATTCTTCGCCATATATATTCACTACATTGGGACTCACAACCAAACACCAATGGTTTCTCTACAGTCCGCAGCTCAACCAGGTAATAGTGTGATGTTCATCGATCCGGTCTTGCATCGTCTCCAACTTGGTGCACATGATATCGTGACCGGTCTCAAAACGCCGAACTTTCCATCCTCGAGGAGGGTGGTAAGGGTTTGTGACCAAACCGATGGTGGCTGTCGCGTGGTGTTGCATCGATTGGTACGACCAGTGCACTGGATGCATCATCAGTCCGTCACGTTTGGACTATACATGTGCAATCGTATGAACGGATTGTTACGGTCGCTTAGCGTGTTCTAGAGCCATCGGGGAGTGTATGACCTCGAACCCACGTGTTGCGGCGACATGACAATCATCTACATATCGTCGACGCCATAAAAGAGCGTTCACTCTCTGTATGGAGTTTCTAGTGCTCTTATCGCCCTGCAAACCCTTGGAATTTACTACTACTTTGTCACTTTCGTCATTTCCGATATCCGTTCGACGGTGAGCCGCTGTCTCCACTTAGAACCCATCTATCCCTGGTGATTGAGGTCAGCAACTGGTTTGATGATCGGTTTGGGATTCCTTTACTTAAGATTGACGATTGCCTTTGACAGCTACAGCTACGTTTTCTGGAGTGACTTTTCTTCATCTTCTTTCTCCCTGTCAATAAAATAAATCATAAAGGGAATGATAATCCCCTCAAGACGCCAAAACAACAGATCAAACAGGAGACTAACCATATGAATGATTTGGATGTCAAACTTTGGCAACAACAAAAAATCATTCGGATCACTGTCTAGAATCAGAAACAAGCAATATCACTAGCAGTACTCACTGTTGGTGTTATTGTCATCAACCGAAGAAGGAACAAAAACAAATTAGAATTGCAGACAATACCAATGTTCTCCCAAGGCGTTTGCTCTTGCAACACCAAGACATCCAAAGAGAGTGTTCACGTCATCACTTTTCTATCTTGCTGTTGTGAGCACAAGAATCAATTGATTGATCACAATCACAGAACTTTGAATCCCTTCACTGCAACCTATTGGCCATGATATAGCACAGGAAGAACATCAACACGGAGACAGGAAAAGACGAGTTTTGTCTGTAACCTTGCTCACACATCCTATTGTTGCTTTGCTAGAAATGGAGGTAGGTGTGGCACACAACTTCTACCAAGTGTCAAGTTGCTCATTGATCAGAAGGAAGTCTCTTTTAAAACAAGAAATATTTAGTTCAATGAAATATGATGCAGGCGAAGCAACTGCTGCTGTGTTTATAGTATGAACCTCAAATTTCGAGACCAATGTCATGGAGTCATAGAATGGGAAGAGAGACAACGGGGTGAGACCTTGCATCAGATTTGATACGGTTCATGGTATCTAGGTGTCCGCTCAAGGATAATCGTGCTGCCGTTATCTCTCAAATTGAGATTTAGTGCTTATCGCTATGTCTACCGCAAGCTAGATCACACTACGTCATCAGCTTCTTTCACTTGTGTCGTCGAGTGAAGATATCCAGGAGGTTCGTTGCTTTGCTGAGTTCTTGTCAACTCACTGAAATCAACCATTGATTTTGATACCCGGTGCAAACGCGTTGATTTCAGACCGACGTCTTGAACTGATTTCTTTTCTGTTGTACTATTCATCTCCACACTGCCAAATGCCACTGTTGATTTCTCAGCGATCTCTGCAAGATCCATCATGGATTTTGTTCGTAGGTGTTTCAATTTTCTTTTCGAAACACTCTTGACAGCACGGCCCACACTTTTCATGCCATCTTCAGCCTCTTTCTCGTGAAAGTGGACTATTTCGAGGAAGTCTTGAAGCTCAGCGTCGTTGCTCTCACCAAAATGCGGAAGATTTTGATCGAGTTGATTCCTTCCGCAAATACGACAAACAGTCTCCGCCCATTGAAAGGCAATATCCCGCGTTATATGATTTGAACCCTGGTGGATTTCGGACTCTTCAGCCTCGAAAAGTGCAAGATCAGAATAGAAACGGAAGTAAAGTGTGCCCGTTTTGGTTGATATCTTCAGACGGTCTTCTTGATACAAGGACCATCGAATGCATCTGGCATATTTCTCATTTCTTGTATTGACCGGCGAAGGATTCGACCAATGTTCAGTATTTAGATCCTTTTTCTCATTTGAAGTTTGATCTTTTTCCACCAAAGAAACTTCAGAGACAGGAATGTCGTCTTTTTCTACATGTATTTCAGTAACATCGGTAAAGTCAATGTGCCCCACCACTTTTCGCCCTCGAGCAACATCACACAAACGTAAGTTTTTCCCACCTTTCGTTGCTTGAAGTGCTAATAAGCAAGCCTCACTGTGTCTTTTGGTGTCTTCATCCAGATCAGAATCATAAGCGTCTATTGCTTCGAAATACTATTTCGAAAGAAGCAAACAATGGATGATCATGCCGGTTTGTATTACAAAAATCAGTGACATTCTGGTGAGAATATTTTTGGTTGCATTACTCTTCCGTCATTTTGAGCAAGGTAATCCGAACAAGAAGATTCTCTACTTACGACAATTTCAAATTGTGTCATCACAACATCAACACTTATCCATGCCTGAAAAAGAGGCAGATGCCTTCGGTCACAACGGCGCATGCTTCGTACCAAACGAGCGAATGGCGCAACAAAGGTGTAAGGGGAGTTCTGCTCAGATTTGAATTGTTCACAATCCACTTCGAATTCTACTAAACCAAAATTATCATGTGATGTGATCTCGCCGTCGATCGAAGCGGAACCAAGTGCTCCCATTTTGACGCAAAGTTCTTCATTCATTGGCTTCACGGGTTTGCCAAGCTGCCCAGCTACGATCAGGGCTTGCACTCTAGGATGCAGTGTTGCGTGTTTAGATCCGGTGAGCTTGATATGTGACTGTACTTCTTTATGTTTGCTCTTGCTGGATTCATTGTCGTGTCTGATATCTGAAGTGCTAGGTTGCTCAGAAGAAGACAGATCCAGATATTCCGGGGTGACATCTAGGCCAAGCATTGCTTGCAATAATTCACCGCTGAATTGACCATATTTCTCAACAATGTCTGGAAATTCAGCCATTGCACGTTCCCATAGCTCCAGGGCCGTTCCTGATTGATGTGCATTGTCGTTGCAACTGTGATTATGAACACTACCATGCTGATCCACGGGGACAGTATCATTGTTTTGCTGCGTTTCACAAAAGGCTTCTGAATCATCAATCGGTTTGTTTAGCTTTCTCTCCTGACTCAAAAATCTCACAACGAACTCAGCGAATTGAAATCGGAAAAGCCTGAGAACAACAAGCGAGGTAAAAGGTTCTATCGTGCCTATGCCACCAAATGTCCTAGCACCCCATTCTGGACAAGTGCAATCAGACTCGTACAAATCATCATTAGTATCCCGTTCTAATCGACTGCTCGTCAGTGCCTCACTTTCTCTTGTGCAACACCTTTTAGCTTCAGCAACAAAGAATAGTGCCATCATAGTAGTGACAATCAGGAGATCTGCAGAGGTTGCAAGAATAAGCTGCCTCTCGTTTCTGGTTTTTGATTTCCAAAACGGGAAAAACGGGAAAAGAACCATGATGATGAAATCGATTAGGATAAAGCACAGAAAGAAAGCTGCCTCCAACCAAAACCACGCTTTCTCGCTAAATAAACTCGCTCCAACTTGACTCTGCCGAAAAATTTCGACACGGTGACCAACAAGGTAGAAAACAAGCGAAGTACCAAGGACATGGCTTGTATTTTGATACACCGGCCCAATGAAGTATTGCCGTGCTTTTTGAATCACAACTCTTTGAAAAGGTACATTACTTTTTTCGCCGTGAACAGCTTTCTTTGTCAATGAGCTCCTTCCAACTGATTCTGCTTGAACCACATCTACATCACTCAAGTTGCAAATTGATTTTCCGGTTTCTACTGTTCCGTCATCGTCCGCATTACAACCTTTCATGCTATTTTCTATGATGACTTCTGACAAATCAATAAGTGTCTTTCCATCTCTTGCAACTTCATCCATGTCACCTTTCTTTGTCGTTTGTTCCTCGTGGACTTCGTTTTCTATTAGTGTATGCAGAGAAAGCTGGTTGTGAAAAATTGACGACGCGTTTTCGGCTTCACCTTCGTCGCAGCGCGCACCACTCAACTTTGGGGCAAATATTTTATCATGAACTAACTCGTCCGACGACAAATCCTGAAAGTCTCCCGAGTTGAAATTTTCTTCCGCAAGAGTGTCGGATTTTTGTTCGACCACTTCATTGATAGAATAGTCCCGCCAAGATTGAATAACAGCAGAGGCAGATTGTGCCTTCTTTCGCGCTCTCTTTCTTGCAGCAAGCCTTTCATTTCGTTCGGTTTTCCAATTGAGTTCCAAGTCCCTACTTCCTGCGCCGCTGCTCTCCCCGCTTTTCCTTACGAAAGAAGGACCTCGATCTTTCGAAAGAAAAAGATCGCCGCCTTTTTTATTTTCCGAAAGGAGAGATTCTTTCCAAGCTTGGACCATAAGAGGGTCAGAATTAGATTTCTCTCTATTTCTTTCTTTAGTAACTCTAGTGGCGTCTATATCATCCAAGGAACGAGGAATATTCTTTTGCTCCTCAAATGCAGTAATTTTTTGCCAGCCTTGAATGACGCCGGGTTGAGAAGCTGTCTTCCGTATACGAGATCGCTGCCTTTGTTTACCTTCTTTTTTTTCGTGTAAATTATTTGTTCCTTGGTGGTGATTCCATGCCCGCATGGCAGCAACTCCATCGGATAAAGCTTTTTTTCGATTCACACGACGTTGTCTGATACGCTCCTCTCGGTTTAAGAGGTTCTCTCGAGATTCCTCCGGTAGTTTGTTTCGTAGTTTTTTCGTGTCAATCTTCACAAGATCCGACACAAGCAGAGGAGCTTTCTTTTCCTCTACACGTGAAATTCCACCGACTGGGTCCCTCGAGTCGAATTGTAATCCTTCTTGTTTACCATCAACGCCGATACTTTTGGTACGGGATGTTGAAAGCTCTTCTGGGTATGTTTCAATAATGCTGGAACTTTTTAAACATGCGTTTTCGATCAATCTTCGCCGTCTGTGTCGTTCTGCCTCCTCCAGTCGATGCATTGCAACCGTCTCATGCAGTTCCTTTTGGTTCGTGAGATATCCAAGAGATGTACAAAGAGTATATTCTGGTAACAAAGCGGAAAGGTTGTGAAGGAAGACGAAGTAACATCCGATTGTTATGGCTGGGTAAAGTTCAGTTGGTAGCCTGAGAGTGTTATCGTGTAAATATTCCGTGAAAATGATCACGACGGAAAATGAAAGCGCGTATCCAAAATTCATCAATTGGATCATAGAGATTACAAGAGGAGGCGATCCAAACCAGAATAATTGCTTTTGATTTTTCACTCCCTCCTCGTGGTCTGATGATTCAATCACTTTTCTTTTCAACACTTGCTGGAATATGTGGCGCATTTTCCATCGAAACACCCAAGACAAGGCAATAAACAAAAAGTCAACCGAGAACAATATCCCAAACATTATTCTTGTGGTAATCCCTGGGTTCAACGTCTTGATTTCTATCATACCCAAAGTAAAGTATGCAAGATTCATCATAGCAATAAGTAGAACCCAAGTGGCGGCGGACACGTGGACCAAACCAATCAATATGGAAAGCTCTGATCGTTTCAAATAGTCGCTAACTTTCAAGCTAAAAGGGAGATTGTTCGACTCTAAAAAATGCAGACGAAGTTCATGAAACTTCACTTGGACCCGTAGCATTTCGTGTCGCCGCCTCAGCCCAGAGCGACCAGCAAAAAGAACCAATTTGCCCCAAAACCCCTTGTATTGATTGGTAATTATGTCATTCACTCGATCGTATTCTTCCCGAATTTCGACGTAATGATCTAATTCAACCTGTTCAGTTTTCACCCACATTCTATTCGACCTCCGTGTTGAAAATATCGAAGTCAAACCGTATTGTAAGGCATTGAAGATAGCAGTGAAGAAGAGGGCGAAATGAACATCCGCAAACTTTTTCTTTATGTCTTTCGGTATGTATCCGAATTTACCCCACAAAAATACAGCGAATTCAACGATTCCAAGCGTCGCCACTGTTCAAACATCACAAAACGAGGGTGGGTCATTATTGAGATCATGATTCAAATGAAGCAGGATCTTAAACGGGCGTTTTCAAATTGTGAACATCGATTTCTTACATTCACTGTACGCCATCGACAATACGGCAGTGGAGAATGGTCTACCGTGTGCAGCATGATCGATGGTATGACGCACGAGCTCGACAAAGAGAACCAGATAGAGCGTCCCTAGTTACGACAGAAGAAAATAATCGAATGAAAGAGATGATTAACTTTTGTCATTGGTTTTTCAATTCCGTCTTCTCGTCGCTGTGAAGAAGTCAGCGAGTAGTATCACTTACAAATTCCATAATTCAATATCGTGTAATTCATTGTATCCTTCTCATTGTAGCCTTCACCGCCGTAGCTAGACTCGTCACCTGCTAACACTCGATTGAACGAGGCAAAACCAAACTCGGAATGATCTTCTATGTAGTGCCCCATAATTTTGTCGTAACGCGACAACGTGAAGGGCAGCAGCCTATTTCTTCCCTCTAATCCTGTCCTAGATTCTCTACGGCGTGCTAAACACTTGAGAAATAAACTTTACAGCAGCTATGCTCGAATTGCGAGAGGGATCTGACGAATGAATTCCTAATGGTGACAACAGGTAATTGTAAGAGTTTAGTGTTAAAAATCCTTAGAAGTGGAGTACAAGTGAATCAATCTACGTAACGCACTTCTCATTCCGGAACACTTTTTCCTTTTTCATTGGGATTTCAAAAATTTTCTTCGTACCGGAGCGTTTGAGATTGTACCGTATGTATCGTGTGGTAACTGGTAATCTTACTGCAACCTTACTCGTACCGGGAAAACCAAATTGGTACGAATACCATACGGTAAGCTTACGGTAAGCTTTAACTCACCATGTAAAGTATTTTTAGTCACGGCAAAAACCTTCGCTATGGTGCCAGCACGCTGTAAGGTTACTGTACCAACACGGTCTGTACGATTATTATTGTTGACCGTGATAAAAAAATGATGAGAAAAGAGCAGGCGCATCAACGATCATGACGAGAAAACAAGTTGAAAGTAACCTTACTACTATTTTCATCACTACTGTACTTGATTAAGCGAGATAGTGTACATTATTCTCAATTTTAACACATACAGTCCGTACGTACCGGGTACAGTGCATTAGAAGTTTTCTTTTCAACAACTAGCTGAAACTGAAACTCTCACTATGTGCAGTGTATCCATGTTCTTACAAACTATTCTTCCGGGAAGAGCCGAACCGTTCTTCGACGTTATACGGATCTATCATAGCGTGCGCATGACGTATTGCACATTCGCTGAACAACGATTTGTCTAGTGGCTCAGCTTGACCATACACCCCTGAAACTGGATGCCTACCGTACCCTCCCTCTAAGACAGAAACTACACGCCCTTGACAACAAATATCAGCAATCTCAAGAATTTTGCTAGTCGTCCATGCATAATCTTCTGGTTCCAGGTCAATGCCCATTTTCTCTTTACCTCCGATCTCATGTTTTGCATTCCCCACATCACCTTTGCAAGCGTCAAATCCTGCACTTATCAATATGAGATCAGGGTTGAAAGCTCTCAAAGCGGGCAACAATCTATTCTGAATTGCTTTTCTATAGGCCTGCCGTCCCCCTCCTGAACCTGAAGACCCAGTAGTCGGAGATGATGCTCTGGTCAATCTTGAGTCAACTTCGGCGTCACTTACTCGGGGGGTTCCGGTCTCGGAAGAGCTTCCGTCATCGCTTTGGCTTGCTCGTATTCGCGAACGGTGGCGAGTGTTGTGAGTACCACCGACTGGAACTGGATTGACTTCTTTCCATAAAGGAGTGATTGGTACATTGATGATGTTGAGAGGAAGGTCATCCTCATCTCCTGTCCCCGGGTAAAACTTGTATTGATTTGACTTCGTTTCCCTCTTTCCCTTACGATCGTTATCGTATAGATGAATGGAAAAAAAGAACAACTTTCCAGGATCATGGCATTTTCGAACGATTTCTTCGGTACCATTTCCATGGTGAGCATCAAGATCCACGATAGCGCAGCGTTCACACATCAAGCGCTCGTCTGAAATCGCATGCATCGCACCAGCAGCAACACTGTTAAAAATACAAAAACCGCATGACTCCCCGCCGTCTAACAAACCGTTGATGCCTGCATGATGACCTGGTGGTCGAACAATACAAAATGCATTTCGATGCCTCCCAACCAGTACACTTTCAAACAAAAATGAGACGATAAGATATAAAAGAAGAAGAATGTAGCGAATCCAGACGATCTGTATCTTACCAATCGACGGCATGCTGAACGGCACCAGCAGCTCTACGAGCTGCGCGCAATGAGCCTACGCTGAATGAAGTATCTGAGTGTTCGCTCATTTTGACACTGGATGCTTGGATCTTGGTCATAGAACGTTGGACCTGAAAAATGGTGTGACAATAAAAAGCATTGGTGAGCCTCTCGCTCTAGAATGGGCTTTCGCTTAAAACAACGGACGAACTCTTACCATAGGAGTAAATGGTACAACTGGAGGAGCACCGAAGTCATCCTTGTTTTTGCCATTGTTAGCATTCTGTTCCTTTTGTTGACGTTCTAAATCTTTGCTTAGTTCATTCACGAAGTTGAGATACTCTGTACTATGAACGCGACTCAAAAGATCGAGCTTTGCGCGCTCAAATTCTTGGGAAATCTGGATCTCACGTGGATAAATTGATGGAGTATCCGAGCCCGCATGGATCTGTTGTATTCGCTCCATAATACTGTTGATACGATCAGGGTTTTCCCAATCTCCTTCTGCTTTCGGAATGTGTTCTAAGCATTCGGGATGATACAAGACAAGAGTTCTTGACTGAGTGGAACACTCAAATAAGTTTGCTCGTGCCTCCTTCCTCTCCTTCGCAGCCTCCTTCAGCTTTTGTCTTTGCTCTTTCTTCAGCTTCTTTTTTTTCTCATCCAAGGCTCTAATTTTCATCACAGGGTCTGCTTCGTCAAAGAAGCCATCTGCAGCAACATCAACTGGTCTTTTGAATTGAGTATTCCACACAGACGGTCGAGCACCATTTTCGATCAAAATTGACACAACAGGTATACCAACTCGACCGGAACGCATGGCCCAGTGGAGGGGTGTCTCTCCTCTCTCGTTCTTGGCATCTAAAAGTTATGAAGTTTTATTCAATAACAAGAGAAATAAATTTTATTGTCGTCGATAGGAAACACGAGAAGGTAACTTTGATTTCAAAATCATGATCTTACCTTTTGGGTTATTTTTAAGAAGCAGTAGTTGCGCCGTGGCTTTATCCCCAGCGCGGGCCGCCCAGTGGAGAGGTGTGTTCCCTTCTGGGTCCCGGATAGACGCATCCGCTCCTGCTGCTATGAGCATCCGAACAATTTCAGATGCCACGACAGAGTTGTTTGGATTCTTCAGACATAATGCACAGGCTGAATGGATCGGGCAATAACCCTTTTCATCTCTTCGATCAAAATAGTCAGGTTGCGACGACAACTGACTCTGTACAGTGGTAATGTCCATATCACACACCGCTTTGTGAAGCAAACTCCTCCCGTAAGCTGAACCAGAGCAGCAAATGTGATGCACCATACCCCTCGCACTCATACTACGCGGTTCCATCTTTGGCGCAGTAGGTAGGCCTCCAACAGTTGAATCTTTCGCGGGTATTTTCAGTTTTTCCTCACTAATGAGGATTTATTACGTAACAGTATATCGAACGTTAGTAGATTCCATTCTCATTAGAATTGCCGAGACATGCCTTCAACTCGTCTTACCTTACTAAAGCTTGAAGCTGACCTTCCCATGGCGTAACCGGAGACTTGAGACCATCTGTTTCTCGCCCTACAATCTCTTCGTGAGACACTCCCAATGATTCTGGATTAACAATCTGCAGCGATCGGCCCATTGTCTTCTTTGGAAATACTGCTGATAACGCCTCTGAACCTGATACGTTCACCCTACTTTCGAGACCCATTGATTTGAGATTTTTCGATGCATCAAAAGGAGCGACAGATGCAATTCTTTCATGTTCTGGAGGTGGGGTAGCTGTTCCATCCTCGTTATTTCCAAAAGGATTGTGAACACGGTGGGTCATCGACATTGTTTTTCTCTTGGCACTTCCACTTTGACTTTGGTGCTGTTCCATGCTCCCCAATCCTTGTGGTGGTGTCATCAACGATTCTGACGCTGCCACCCCTGCCAACATGCGTGCTGCAGCAATTTCAGCGAGCTTACGTTTCCCACAGGCTGCAGGTGATGGTTCCGGAAATTTTCCTCGCTTCATTGCAGAGTCATGTTCTGGTGCCACAATTTTCATAGTAGGAAATGCGTTTGTACCGATAGTAGAGGGTTTCCCGCCTAAGAAATTGTTGTTTCCGATTGCCGAATTCTTCCTTGCAACATCCTGCATGCTAGAAGTCGATAAAGGTCTGGGTTCGGAACTGACAGAGTTTGCAGCAAAGGCGCTTGAAAATCCGTGAGTAGGCTGATACATACTGCGATCTTGGGGTGGCTTCACTTTTCCAGCTGTCGCAGTTCCCGTCTGAAAACCATGACCCCCAGGCGGGATCGGAGACGCCTCTAGCGGACGACTCATAGTTAAAGGCGGAAGAGAACGTTGCCCGGACAGCGTGGAAATCACTTGAGCTGCGGAGGCAACACTGGTCGTCCTCGAAAGCTTATTTGATATGGCCGGTGCCATTCGCTGTTTTTTCTTGACGGCCGATCCACCTCTCCTGGCTTCCGATGCTGTGCCCATATCCACTTGTGTGACATCTTCTTTGCCCTCGTTCGCCTTGGCCAACTTTTGAAAATATTTTTGAGCGTGTGTGCGAGTTTGAACGACGGTTCTTGTCTTTACTTTTGCAGCAACCTTTTTCCATTCCTTTCCGTACATGTCGATGCCTATAAGAAAAGCCTCGTGTTCCTCCTTAGTCCATCTACCCGTATGTTCTTGACCTGTTTCAACAAGTCGCCCAGGTGTATTGGGATCAAGTTTCGTACTCCCCAACTCCGTTATGGAATCACTGTTACCTCCCCGAGAAAGGCCAGCCGATGCCCTCATTGTCGAAGACACAGACGCAGGAACACTTCTACTGTTGCCGAGGTTGCTAGATGTTGCGTAACCGTCGTCATTGTGAAACGAAATTGGCATACCCGATCTGCTTTCACCACCTTCCCCATTCGTCAAATCCAAGAATTGAGTATGTTGCGGTCGTTTTGAAGACGGATTTTTTGAATCGTATTCGTAATAATTACTCGGTTCCATGTTGCTTCCGTGTTATCTGTAATCGAGATGTGCAGAAAATTTCTAATATTTTACAGTGCAGGAGTGCATACGTTACTACCTCAAAGTACCTTCTTCTGTTCATACGTGTCGTACGGAAGCTGCTTTAGCTTCGTTGTAGTATAAAGAGCAAATTGTTGTCGAAACTATGAATATCTCCCGAAAATCTG
The DNA here is from genome assembly GCA_037355855.1 of Pseudo-nitzschia pungens. NCBI lineage: Eukaryota > Bacillariophyta > Bacillariophyceae > Bacillariales > Bacillariaceae > Pseudo-nitzschia > Pseudo-nitzschia pungens. The sequence goes on along the minus strand of CM074764.1, from coordinate 1,669,142 downwards.
GCCACAAATTATATTAGAGATAATGGTGCGGCGATTGAGAGAGCGCCATGTAAAGAGGTGATCGGAAAGCAGAATTATGAGTATTATTTCTATCGCAAGAGAAAGGGGGAAAAACAAGAACCACATCGAACTATTGTCCATATGACATAACTCATCTAAGATGAAATTGATGCGATTGTGAATTCCGATTGTGAAGAATGTTACCTTCACAGGAAGTCGACGCAAGCACAGCGACACTTTCTTCGAGGTTCGGTCCAAAATGAAAAGATACTACTGGTTTTACGTAGAAATCAACGCAAAACAGAAAAGGAGGCATCAACAACCATCCCGTGCATTTTCGAGTGATTTCGAACAAACAATTCCTTCTCCAGCCGATAGGAAGGAATGAGGGCATTAGATTCATACCTTTTGCAGGAAAATTGCAATCGAGATGACTATTTCCATATGCGACGAGAAGAGTAATCAGCCTAAGCTGAAGACGAAAGTGTTGAGCAGGAAGTGATTACTACGATATGAATATTATTATTTCTTTTGTCGTTCACATCTTCACAGAGATGGAAGAACGATCAATACCTATTGATTTCTGTAGTGTAGTTACTATTGCTTATCTGTTTTTTATTGCCACTGGAGTTTCAGAGTTTGTCTTGGCGTGTGTCTTTGGAAAAAGTTTACGAGTACCGTACGAGTAAGGTTTAACAGTATTCGTACGAGGTTTATCATGCGAAGGTGTCGCGCGGATTATGCTCGTTCATTGCCAAAAAAGAAAAACGAAAAATGTCTCTAAAATTACAGGTAACTTACGAATACGTATGGATAATGGATAAGATTACGGTTACGCGTAATTACGAGTACATGGTTCGCATACGAAAGTGAAAAATGTACTGGTATCATCTATCGTCTCATATTATGTTTTCGACGTCGATCGGCATGCATTTCAGTCCTGCACTAGTCAGTCGGAGATTATCGTACAAAACCAACCAGGAACAAGGTTGATTTTTAGTTTTTGGAGGAATTTTGAAATTCCACGCTTTGCGCGATTTGAAAAATGATTTAAAAAAATAATTTCCTGGAGGACCCTGACTGGTGTCTACTGTTGTCTACTGACTGGTGTCTACTGGTGTCTACTGGTGTCTACTGGTGTCTACTGGTGTCAACTGGTGTTGACTGGTGTTGACTGGTGTTGACTGGTGTTGACTGGTGTTGACTGGTGTTGACTGGTGTTGACTGGTGTTGACTGGTGTCGACTGGTGTCGACTGGTGTCGACTGGTGTCGACTGGTGTCGACTGGTGTTGTCTGGTGTCATGATGAATGTTGGTAACCTTATGTTCGTCTGTTTGTCTGCTTGTCTATCTAAATCAATTTGTACGTACCAGTAGGAGTAAGGTTACTAGGATACGTACATACCTATGCTCTATTGTTAAATTGTAACCAAAATCGGTTCTCGTTTGACAAACCCTTAACCTTACATACATTACATATGAACGTCCGCACATCACACTGCGCAAAAAGAAAAGTTGACAGTACAAGAAAACATAAACAGCAGCAGCAGCAAACACTCAGTAGAATTAACAAGACAGCAACGTCAATATCCCGACAAGGTTGTTGTCCACACATCTTTAGTTTAACTCCGATTTGAATACCTTGATACTTACATCCTGCTCTCTTGAGCAGCTCCCTGTAGAACTACAAGCCTAATATCTAACTGACTGAGCCCACAGGTAGTCAGAATAGATCTGATCGATTCATTCGATCGTAGTGGTGAATCCTAGACTATCAATAGAACAGACCGGCACCTCAACCGGTTTGCTTGCTCTTGCTGTATATCTCCAAGCTTGCCTTAGGACCTATCAGCTTAAACCCTTTTTCAGCTACATTTTAACATCTATTGTTGAGAACATACTAGTACTGTGATGGGAAGGAAGATAGTGGGATAAGACCCAGTATCAAAAGGTATGGGACAAGATGAGAAGCAGGAACAGAGGACAAAACCAAGGTACAAAGTGGAATCAACCCTAAGATCCAGTAAGCCAGGCTCGTAGGAGATCAGCCTCTCGTTGGTATGGCTGCACTGGGGGGGCAGGGGCTGCATACTGCCTCCTGGCAAGGTGAATTGTTGCAAGCCACTGCCTCTTGGCAGTCAGGGTGTAACCTTGTAGGACTTGGAGAGGGGTTTGTAAAAGGGAGTGTGACTGGGGGAGTGCACCAGCTGCACCAATGGCCAATTCAGAGGAAATGGAAGCATCAACAGATTGGTGTTGTTCAGCTTCAAGGGTGCCCCCAGGACCATGGAGCCGTGTAACATGCTAGCGTAGGCTAGTAGCGTTACGAATTAATAATTAACCGAATCCCACATGGGATTCAATCGATACCTATATGTATGATATACATGTATGGATATCCGGTATGTATGAACGAGCATATAGAAGAGAGCGATCGTACGATTAAGGTTACATACAGAATATATGTTATATACAAGGATGGAAATTATATAAAGAGATCGCGATGACCTCATCGCTCATTATTTCATCTCTTTAATTTCAATCCCATCTCGTAAAGTGAAATAACACACAATTATTCATACTACTCCGAATTTTTCTACCTTAGAGTGTTACACAGTAATTACTGTCCGCTTCACGTAGAAAGACAGTAGTATTCAGTACTGAATCCAAACTCATCAACAAACTCAATAACAGGACCACTTCGTGTCCTTGACAAGAGCAACTCCTTACCTCCTTTAACCATGGCCGGAATCTACAGAGACCCCCCTATTGCCTACAAGAGCTCCTTCGATCGAACCAAGCCAAAACTCTTCACCCTGTACAATGTCGATGAAGATCGCACCGACAGCATGAAAGTTCCCCTGTTCACAGAGACCGGAGGACTAGAAGAACTACTCTTTGTGGAAGAGTCCTTTCGAAACGCCGCCAAGCTCCTACGACTACCAATCAACCTATACCTTACACACTTCAGCCGCTGCCTCACCACGGACGCGCAAAGCAAATGGAATGACATGATAAAGGATCCATTGGACCCAGAAGAATACCAATACGAGCAAGAGGAGATTGGTGGATATGACCAAGCCTTCCTAGACTTCACCAAGTTCTACTGCAACGCCAGAGACGCTCGGGACATAATGCATACTTATCTTCGAAGCGCTGAATGCAGAAAGACTCCATCCGCCACATGCAAAGAGCATGCAGACCGGATCCTCATCCTCATGAAATATACCCAAAAACTAGACAGAAGCAGCGCGCCTCTGTCTAGAGTGGAGAAACTTACCATTCTCCTCCATTCCTTTCCCTCAGCATGGATCGAGAGCTATGGCATCATCCACAGTGGGATCCAGGAGAACACCACGGTCCAGCACATCGTGGACCACATGAGCTGTCACGAGCGCCAAGCAAACAAGAAAGGCAACAAAAACAACAAACAGCAGAAGCGCTCGAACAACAACAACTCCCGGAAGCGTAATAATTCCAACCACAAAGGGAATCCGAACAAGAAGAAGTCCAATCCCTGCCGGATCCCCGGCCACAACCACGATTGGTCTGAGTGCCCCAAGAACCGGTTCTCTAAGAACCACAACAAGGGCTCCGGAAACAACCAACAAACTGAGTCCTTCCACACTCATACACACGCTCTTATGATTCCAGGAAGCAACGAGACCTTCCAAGCCCACATGAATGCAGCCCGAGAGGCTGCAATTGAAGAATACCATGCCAATCATGGTGGACGAACCGAACGGAGCATCGATGGGGAACTTGTGTGGCTCCCCTGAGTCTCCGGAGGCTCCAAGCCTCCAAAGAAGCCCCGAGCTTCGCCTAAACCAGCAATCACCTTGCCTCCAGCTCCCCAGGAACTGGATGCCAGCACAGCCCTGCTGTCTGGGATGACGCATGGAGGAGATCTCCCGAATAAAGAGGGGAAGGAACCTACAGGATGGAGTATTCCTGTTGAACGCTCAACAAAGCCTGCAACAGCAGCAACAACAACAACAAAAACAGTTCGATTCTCGGCTACCGAGAAACAATCGAACATGGATCCGAATCGAAACCAAACGAATCGATCCAAGGGTACAGACGCGAAAGATAGTACAGCAGCAATAAATAGACCACTCTTGTCCCTGGCAAGAAATTGGTCTACCGGTACAGCAAAAAATCTCTATTGCAATCCCGGAAACTCCAAAGACTACACCAAAGGAGGTGCGCTGGAGCAAAATTATTTAAAGCTGCTGTCGACTGCTGGAAATACAGCAGAACAGGCATCCCCGAATAAGAGCAACGTGGCTCCTATTCTACTAACCAACGTACAGTACATACAAGGCATCCCCACGAAAACAAAACCACTACTCGCCTTACTAGATAGTGGATCCTCCGGAACTCTAATCAACAAAAGAGCACTACCACTTGGCACACTACCAATCAGAAGCAAGCATCGAGTCCTAACAACAACAGCAAACGGAAGCTTCAACACTACAGAATATGTTATCATGAAGAACCTCAAGTTACAGGAGTTCGGCAGCTATACCATCGACAAACAAGAGGCAAGGCTCTTCCATTCACCCAACTGCAAATATGACCTGATACTAGGCAGAGACTTCCTCCACCTAGCAAAGATCAATCTCCTATTCAAAGAAGGAGCAGTCCAGTGGATGGATAGAACCATTCCCATGAAAGATACCTCCGTATACCATGACAACTATACCATGCTCATGGAAGAACTCGAAGACGCCGAACTCTTTGCGGATGACCTATCCTTTGCAAATCCATACAAGTCCAAGGTTATTCTAGACAGAGCCTACCAAGAAACAGATCCATCAACAGTCGCCAAGCAACAGTCCCACATGTCCACAGCAGAGCAAGAGCAGTTCCAAGCAATACTAAGCAAGTACCCTAACGTCTTCAATGGGGAACTTGGGAAGTATCCACACAAGAAAATCTCTCTAAGACTGAAGCCCGGATCCAAGCCTATACACAAGAAGCCTTATCCAGTTGCATACAAAAGAGAAGACCTATTCAAAAGGGAGCTCCAGAATCTTTGTAATGATGGAGTCCTCAAGCGTTGCACTGGACCGGCCGAATGGGCGTTCCCAACCTTTATAGTACCAAAGAAAGACAACAGGGTCCGATGGGTATCAGACTTCAGAGAACTCAATGAACTGCTTGAAAGACGTCCTTATCCAATCCCTAGGATACAGGATATCATGAACAAGAGAGGCAAGTACACTCACTTCACCAAGATTGACTTGTCTATGCAATACTACTGCTTTGAACTGGATGATGCGAGCAAGAAACTCTGCACCATAGTCACTCCTTATGGTTGCTATGAATACCAAAGACTCCCAATGGGTGTCAAAGTCTCTCCAGACGTTGCCCAGCAACTAATGGAAGATATCTCACAAGACACTGACTGCACTGTTTATATTGATGATATTGGTATATGGACTGACGGATCCTTTGACCTCCACATGAAAACTATTGACAAGATCCTAGACCGGCTCAACCAAAATGGACTCAAGTGCAACCCACTCAAATGTGATTGGGCTGTACAAGAAACTGACTTCCTTGGCTATTGGATGACACCTACAGCTGTTAAGCCCTGGAGAAAGAAGATCGAAGCCATTCTACATATGGATCGACCACGAACTGTGACTCAGGTCAAGTCCTTCCTCGGCGCAGTAGGATACTACAGGGATATGTGGCCTCGCAGGTCTCATGTCCTAGCTCCTCTCTTCGACATCACCGGAACCCCCAAGCAAAAGACTCCTCAAGCAGCTACCATCAAAGGCAAGCAAAGGAAAGCTCCTTCAGCTTTCACTTGGGGACCTGCTCAAGACAAAGCCTTTCAAGAGATGAAAGCAATGGTGGCAGCAGATGCGCTGAACACCTATCCAGACCTTAACAAGCCCTTTGAACTGTACACTGATGCCTCCGACCTACAGCTCGGCGCTGCCATAATACAAGATGGCAAGCCTATTGCGTACTGGTCCAAGAAACTATCTGATGCCCAAAAGAACTATACTACTATGGAGAAAGAACTCCTAGCTATTGTACTCTGCTGCAAAGAGTACAGAAAGATGCTCCTCGGTGGAGTCATCAACGTATACACTGACCATAAGAACCTTACCTTCAGAACCTTATCAGTCCAACGAGTCCTCCGGTGGAGACTATTCCTTGAAGAATTCGGTGTCAACCTCACCTATGTTGAAGGCAAGAAGAATGTTCTCGCTGATGCCTTCTCCAGACTCCCCCGGATGGATCCACCTACTGAAGGGAAGAAAGCCCTTGAAAAGGGCACCTTAATCGATTTCTTGAAACTTGAAGTTCCTAAACAAGATGAAGAACTGTTTCTAACAGAGTTCCCGAACCTCTTCCAGCACTTATGCAATGACGCAGACAGTGAACTACAAGCCTGCTTGCTGAATAATGAGTGTCTAGTTAACCTACCAAATAACCAAGACCTGGAATGCCCGGTGAACTATTCCAATATATATCTTCATCAACAGAAAGATCCTACCATCAAGTTCAAGATTCAGTCCAAAGCCTTCTTCTATCAAGAATTAGAAGGCAATAACATTCTCTGCTATGCCAACCAGTCCAACCCCGACAACTGGCGCATATACATACCAAGCTCTCTCTCGAAGGATACCATCAAATGGTATCACCTCCTGTTGGGTCATTGTGGATCCACCAGGCTATATCAAACTATCTCCGCACGATTCTATATTGACAACCTATCCAATCTTTGCAAGACTTACATCTGCCCCGACAGCTGCATTAAATACAAGAACCAACACTCCAAGTATGGCAAACTACCACCGAAAGAAGCCCCACTGGCTCCATTCAATGAGATACATGTGGATCTTATAGGCCCATGGAAGATTACAGCCCAAGGCAAGAACTACAACTTCAAAGCCCTAACTTGTATTGATCCAGTCACCAACCTACTTGAAATCATCCGTATCAGAGACAAGTCTTCTCAGCATGTCTCTGACCAATTCAAGAACTGTTGGCTCTCAAGGTATCCAAGACCTATCAGATGTGTCCATGACAATGGCGGTGAATTCCTAGGCGCTGAGTTCCAGACTACTCTCAAGCAGTATGGGATTCAGTCCATTCCCACTACAGTGAAGAATCCCCAATCTAATGCCATCTGTGAAAGAGTCCATCATACAGTTGCTGACATTCTCAGAGTCTTAGTTCATGTGAATCCCCCTCAAGTCAACACCAGAGCCAGTCAACTCATGGATAATGCCCTAGCAACTTGCATGCATGCCTCTCGATGTGCTGTCAATGCTGCCTTACAGGCATCCCCAGGGTCCCTAGTATTCAATCGGGACATGCTGATTGATCTGCCACTAACATCCAACCTGCTAGCTCTGCAACAGCTCCGGCAACAAGGGATTAACAGGAATCTACTCAGGGATAATGCCAAACGTATCAATCATACCTTCCAAGTCCATGACAAGGTATGGATCCAAGAGCCAGATCCAGACAAGCTTCAACCCAGGAAGATCGGTCCCTTTCCAATCACACAAGTCAATACAAATGGAACTGTAAAATTGCAAAGAGCCCCCTCAGTAGTGGAGACAGTGAATATCCGAAAGCTTACGCCGTATCGAGAACCATCGGATGAATCCACAGTAAGTCAACTGAATCAGTCGGAGTCTACGCCGGCTGAATCAGCAGATATCGAATTGAGCCAATCAAATGACTCAGATTGCTCCATGAGTCACTGGTCGGCTTAACTGTGGGATTCGTTCAATCATGAGGCACTATGTAACATGCTAGCGTAGGCTAGTAGCGTTACGAATTAATAATTAACCGAATCCCACATGGGATTCAATCGATACCTATATGTATGATATACATGTATGGATATCCGGTATGTATGAACGAGCATATAGAAGAGAGCGATCGTACGATTAAGGTTACATACAGAATATATGTTATATACAAGGATGGAAATTATATAAAGAGATCGCGATGACCTCATCGCTCATTATTTCATCTCTTTAATTTCAATCCCATCTCGTAAAGTGAAATAACACACAATTATTCATACTACTCCGAATTTTTCTACCTTAGAGTGTTACAAGCCGTTCATTGTGATACAGTACCATATATCTTTCGAAATATTCCAAATGGCATATATCATCTTCAACCGGTTCTCCAAACAAGCATCTCCTATCCTATTGAACCACATGCAAACTTCACCTAATCATTGGGGAACTATGTGACATGCTAGCATTACGATCCTACCAAGGCTCTAAATGATTATTGAATCCCGCATGTGCTCCTATACACAAGAAGAATATATATATATAATATTCATGTACATATACTGAATATTATTCAAATATCAAGATAAACAAAGATTCCCATGAATCAATGATTATTGATATTATGCCTGACAAACAATTATATCATTGTTTGATCATTCTTTCCATACTCAAGGAATCATTCCCATCTCGTAAAGTATTCAACCATTCACAATTTATTAATCATACATCTTTAAAATACTCCTATCGCGTATTTCTACCTTAACAAATAACATTTATTCCTATAGGTCCAGAGATCCCAGGAGGTAAGAAAGAACTGATGGATGATAGCTGTAGCCCAACGTCTGGGGGAGTGCTTGCTTCCAATGTGGGAGTAATAGTCAGTCTGGATTTGATGCCAGCGAGGAGACCACCTACCAAGGAGCCAGTTGTGCCAACCAATTGTCCTCTGTGCCTTGACAGCTGGTGAAGTTTTTGCAGGGGAATAGGAGGATGGAAAAATGTTCTGGCCCTTCCGAACCCTGGCGAGAAGATCCACAATGGCAGCAACCAAGGCTGGATCGGTCTGCTCAGAATAAAGACTCTGCTGCAGGGGACCCTTGAAGGCAGACACACTATGCTTGACAGCCCCAGGGTCCTTGCAGGAGAGCACACGAGACACCTTCTTGTTGTCTGCATCACACAAGGGGCACCTGGAGTGATCCTGATGCTGGTACTGAAGTAGCTGCTGGTTGCCAACACCAATGCAGCCAGAAGCAAACTTGACAAGCCACCTTTGCATACCAGGAGGGAGATGCTTGAAAGCAGACTGATGGGAACACCAATCAATGGAACTCAAAACAGGTTGGGGAATGGGGATATCATGGTGAGTAATAGAAAGAACACGTTCCTTTGAAGATCATCTCTCATGATTCATTCCATACTAGTACTACTACTCTAGTACCCAAGAAATCATTCACATCTTGGTGTAAATTATTCACCCATTATAATTTTTAAATACATCTATCCTATGTCACTCCATCTAATTCTACCCTAGAATGTTACAATAGTATCCATGACAGGAGATTGAGAAAAAAGCCTCTGCCTCCTTTTATTCATTTTGATTCAAAGAGACGTGAGATTTGAGGTGCAAAATTTTTTAAAATCGTTTCTTCGTAGTAAAAGATAATACTAAGGTTACTACGTGATACGCACCTACTCGTACAAGTAGAACTCACTCAGGGACACCCTACGTTAAAAAAGAGAAAATAATAATGGATTCTCATTGGCTGATATCTCAAAAACTTTAACCCTTGTCTCAATCAAAACATTTTCGCTGAAAAAATTCTCAGCGAAAATGAATTCTATTTTCGCTGAGAATTGATTCTCAACTAAAAACAAAAACAATTGCGGTCCCGAAATAGAAAAACGCGGTCAACGCTTTCAAAATCATAATACTACGTATATGAACTTACCGCACATATCCCATAAATGTATCAACGTGTGGTTCATTTGTTTACTTTTTAGTGAAAACAGGTAAGAGGAGATAATTATTACGAAGTACGTATTAGGGAGTGATTTCTGGTGAGCGAAAACGAAAATATTTCCGTTTTTTTTTACATACATTACCTACCGTAGATTGTGCGTCATATCAGACGTGTGCATTTTTCTGTGATTCCGCCGTCCCGGACTCCAGAGAAATGGAAATACGGTAGGTGACGTGCGACGGTCAAAGTAATGCAATCCTAAGACTTACTCACTGTACCGTACGGTACCTGTAAGTACTTCTTCGTACCTACAAAGTATCAATTCGGTAAACTCACGATGTACAGTAACCTTACTCGTAGTCTACCGCTAACCTTACGTAATCGTACCGATAAACCTCACTCGCAATTACTGTATCGGAATTTTTCGAGAAAACGAATGCGCCGTCAAAAACGGTATGGTCCCAGGGTAAGGTTAGCTTACCGTGAGATTACGATCGTAGCAATGAGCGTAGTTCGAAGTACCTGAGGCACTGCGAGGTCATGCAATTAATTTGTGCGCTAGCCTAGCTGCCTGTCTCGTATCGACTTCGATGCTGTTGCTCTTGTAATCGTTTGTTCCGCGCAACGCTGTTGAGCTCGTAGTAGGACGTGTCGCAACACTTAAGCTTTTGCATGAGCGTTCCTGCTTTGCAACATCTGATGCTCTTCTTTGATCGTTCCAGGCTGCTGGCGTTCGACCTGTAACAGAGACAAGAACATGTCCCCGTAAGCGGAGCACCACTGCTTCGTCGCAGTACTCTATCGTCTCGGCTTGATCTGTAGGCAGTACAGACGTGGTTCGATGCGTGTAGGCTCAACATTGGTTGCAAGGCTCGTAATAACATATACTTTGTCCCCGCGAGTCTTCAATTAATGACATTAGAGCGTATCAGCTAGTTTTTTACTTATAACAGGGAGAGCATGTCCCCGTGATTGGGCCGCGATCGGGGCATCACGCCTTGTGTTATTGGCACAGCTCCACATACGCAGGCTCAATTCTTGTAAGGCTCGGATTCAGATAAAGTACGAAGTAATACTTACTTCGTAGTAGTAGAAGTACTCGTACGTTACTTGTAATAATGATTATTAATGATACTTTCTTCGTACGACTATTGCGGTAATGATTGCATGTTTCCACACTCGAAATCAATTCTTGACGATTCGATTTGTCATTCGTCGTTCGTAAGTACTAGCCCAACGCTCTTGAGCTATTTCAAAGCTTTAAATTTGAACTTCTGCCCGGAAAGTGACGCCTCGTACATAAGACCCCCGATCGTGCTGGTAAAGACGGCCAGACCCTTCGTGTACATGAGAGTATTCGTTGTGCGTTCGAACTTGTGCTCAGTTCCTCTCACATCCCCTTGAATATTGACGTTGTTGTCGATCGTGCTGACCTTGGCACCGGCACTCGCCTTCAGCGCCACAGCATTGGCATCGGCTCCGAATTCGAAATTGTCAACGATGAATCTCTTGTAGTCGCCTTCCGTTTCGAAAAAAATGATCATGCTGTAAATTTGTCCTCCAAACTGAGGCCCAAAGCTGACCTGGATCATCTCTGACGTACCGATCTTCTCTGGAGACCCGCTCTCCTTGTTGATAAAGACATCTCCTTGGCCACCAGCGCCGCCCACGGCGCCCATTCCAAGTTTTGCGATGGTTGGGAAGACGGCATATCCGTAGGCTTTTTCAAAATAAGGAATGCAACCATCCTTACTCTTGAATTCGTCCATGATTTCTGTTCTTGGTGTTTTCGTTGCTGTTTTAATTGTTTCTCTTTATTATTTATGAAACGAAGTGCAAGTAATGTAAGATACCGTAGATGAGATGGATGTTGAACGAAATTGTCTCTCAACACACTGTACCGTAACCTTACGGTAATCTACTACGAAATTCGTAACAGCTGTCCTCCAGTCCACGTCGGAATTAGTACATAGGCGCGTAGAACCAACAGACAGCTGTTACGAACTTATGTACTAGTGTACCGGTATCTTATACTACAGAATTCCTATCAGCTGTCCCCGGTTTTCAGTAGAAATTAGTAGTCGGGGACGTAGAACCGGGGGACAGCTGATAAGAATTTTGTAGTAAGAATCGAAAAACTGATCGCAATTTCAGTCATCGAGGCATGTCAGTCATCGCATCAATGGAACTTGCGTTCAAAATAGATGTCAGAACGTGTGATCCAGAATTCGGAACATGCTCCGAATCGAGCCGGCATGCGCTCTAGAGGTTCGGCTAATGACTTTTTTTCCCAATGGGATTCCAAATTCCAAAATGTCCAATATGGGCACCAACCGGCATCGACCGTTAAATTGCCATGTGTTGAGTGTGCTTAAAACGAGACGTTATTTTGAGTGATTCTTCCCGAAACTAAGTCTTATCGTCTACTAGTTGAGGTGGAAAAATCGTATCCTATGGGATACCCCGGCGCCGTCTCGGGTGTACGTCAACTTCGCAGTGCACGTAAGTTACTCTGTGCTCATATTGGCTATGCTATGTCATACACGATGGAGGGATGACGAGGAGGGTGTCGGATTGGATGGAATTGGAGTGGAGGCCGACATGGTATAGGGTGTCGTCAGTGGTGGCGGTCCACGTGACAAGGGAGTGGATGCACTAGAGGACATTCTTATGTTTGTCAATGTAGGCGTACCGGGTCTTCAGGGTGTTCAGGAGGTTGGAGCGGTGTGCTTCATTACCTGATGTGCCAAGGGTACGGAGGAAAGACGACGTGCAGGTTGTGTCACTTGTGTCACCTGGGTTGTGTCACTGATGGTGGTGCGGTTCCCGGGTGGGGCGTCGGAGAAGGTCAGAAGACCGGAGGTGAGGCACCCTACCTGAAGTCTTGTCAGTTCGGAGATGGTGAGCATGGTGTAGATTTGGGTTTGGGATTCAAGGGTGTGGGAGATCAAGGGACAAAAATAAAATGTGAGAATGTCTAGTGGTATGTTGGGGCGGCGTTCTGGTAATGTGGGTGTGCGACTGTTAATCTGTTAAAATGTAGCTGAGCTTAGCTCAGGGAATAAGGAGCAAGCTTGGAGATATTGTTGGTTGTAATGGCAAAGGCATGCAAACCGGTTGAGGTGCCGGTCTGTTCTATCGATAGTCTCGGATTCACCACTACGACCAAAGGGGAAGACAATTGGCCGGATCTATTCTAACTACCACTTGGCACAGTCAGTTAGATCCTAGATTTGTAGTTCTACAGGAAGTTGCTCAGGGAGCAGGATGTAGGTATCAAGGTATTCAAATCGGAGTTAAACTAAAGAAGTGATGACAGCAATCTTGTCGGGGAATCGATGTTGCTGTCTTGTTGTGTTTGCTGCTCGTTTACAAGCAGTACTGGAAACCCTGTAGAAAACTGTTTTGCGCATGGTGCCCGTATGGAGTGGATCGTGTCACGGTTACAATTTAATACGCCCCATCTATGATCAGGGAAGCAAGAGAATCTTTCTTCGTTGTCATGGACATGTTGGAGCTGTGACATAGACAGAAATAAATGAAAGCGAGTATGGGCAATAGCGCATAGTTTGCGTTTTGCGCATGGTGCGCGTATGGAGTGGATCGTGTCACGGTTACAATTTAATATTGACGAGTGTTTGTGTCAGGTTTGGATCGCTTGAATTGGCAAGGGTTTGTGTCAAGTGGGCACTGGTGTGTGGAATAGTTCCGGAACTATCTTCCGGCACATGTGTGGGGGTGGGGGGAAGGGGAACTGGAGCCCCGGTTTGGGGGGGTCGGTTGGGTGGTGGGTGATCGACAGGATCCGGGGAGCTGGGTTAAGCAGCGAGCTGGGGTAGCCAGTGGGAGGTCGCACGTTAGCGGCAATGGGATACTGGGGTGAGCAGTGGGTGATCAACAGGATCGGGATAACTGGGTTGAGCAGTATGCTGGGGTAGCCAGCAGGTAGACACGTGATGGTCGGTGGATGATCGGCAAGATTGGGGAAAGCTGGGGTAGCCAGCGGGTGGACGCGGACTGGGCAGTGTCGGATGGCTGCGTCAGGACTGTCAGGTGCTACAGTGCAACAGGGTAGTGGGACGTTGTCATTGAGGAGGTGTGTGGCTGGGGATGGAGAGAAAGTTTAGTTGATCCGCTCCCAGAGGGAACAGCACTCCTCATTGTCGTTGGCTTAGTGTTGGCCAGGAGACAATGAGGTAATCAGATGGGGAAGGCATTGCCCCACACCTCTGTGCCCAGCAGCAGCTGCGTACCTCAAGCTGGCACCACACGGTGCCCATCTGTGGTGCGCGCGCTGTCGTCCCTCTTGTGGCACTTACCTATTTACCATTGGCACCTTCCTCACATACATTGTAGTGCTTGTCAAGGCGCGTGCAACAAGTTCACAGGTGGTGCGCGTGTAGGTGCGGGCGTGTCCCCACCCACATCCTGCAGTTGCGGTGACCTGTGTCTTGCCCAACATACTGCTATCCAGTTGATTTTGGTCCCTCGAACTTTCTCTACTAAAGACTCCTTTGACTAAAAAATTCAGAACGTTCTGTTTTTGGGAAAGAACCATTATCAACATTCTGTCTTCTGGAGTAATTATTCAACTACATAGATTAATGAATATCATCAGAATCAAGTAGAATATTTCAGTCCAATGAGTTCATTTTGCTAGTAAAATTACGAGGGACCAAAATCGGTGGATGTCTGTGGATGCCCAAAATTCATGTGTAAACTAAGTTGAGTATCTGCAACAACAAGACCAGCTCTAAAGTCTATAACCATATACCTATTGAAAGAGGTGAATAAGACCTTTCTAACAAGCCATTACTTGTTGCAATTGGATACATACTTTAGAAGTTAGGATTGCTCCAAAATTCACATCCACGGATATCCACTGATTTTGGTCCTGTCACAACTAGTACTAGTAGATGATATGTGTAATATCATATCCTAGATTATATGCCTTAATTTTTTGGCACACCCAACGCATATGTATATGTTTAGGACAACAGACAGGCAGTGACAAGGCACATTTTCGAATTAGGAATCTTGTTTTGAAAAACAAAAATTCTCTCTTTTTTTATTCCCTACTACCCCCATCTCCATCAACTCTTTTTTGTGCGCCGGGATTCTTGTGTTCTCCAAAATTTTGCTTTGTTCTTTGAAATTTTGTCCACTCTGCTATCCTTAACAACAGGGGGGTGTATGCTCTCCAATAGAAATTTTTATTCATTGTTTTTTCAAACAAAAACAACAATACCATACAATGTCCCTGGAGATACTGTACTACTATTTCTATTGCAGCCTATTGTCTGATCCTGCATACAACAGCCCACAATTGTCTCTCAAAGACCATAGGCGGAGAGATCATAGGATTCCTAGGATTGCAATTCGAAGATATAGTGATCCCCTTTTCATTACATGTTTGGTTCTGGCAATGACCAAGCCCTGCTGAATTGTTGTGGAGTGGACCATGTTGTCTTTGACAAGCTGCTTGCTATATTGTATACTTATGATATGGACACTGGTGGAATTATTGGAAAGCCCAAGATTGAAGGGAAGAGAATAGAACTGGATGCAATTAGTTGTCTAGGGCTTCTCCTGTATTGGTATTGAACTCAGTGGCAAGAGGAATAGGCTGAGCTTTTGGTATAACTGCAAGTCCCATGTACAAATGGCCCAGATCCACTCGCAGGATCCTCCTTTCAGTGCTACAGATGCATGATCAAGCAGCTGTGAGATTGCCAACTTCAGAAGAAGTTGACATATTATATGTCAATGCCCTTTCTTCAAAGTATCCAGTCCTCTGGCCACACAGAGACTGGGTGGCTTGTGATGGACATTCCCTTCAAGAAATCAACAAGCTGGTTCTTACAGAACCGGAATTACAATGGATGGACAAATGGGACATTTATCAACTCTGTCCTTCTTCTCTTTACTCTGGATGGAAAAGATCAGGGTGGAATTATGAATTGCCGTGCACCGGAATACAGTCACGAGTCCATTCGGGACTGGATTAAGGATAAGGATGAATTACGATTAGCGAGCGTCCGTATCGCCAATAGGGAGACGGCCTCTCAATCCGATAGCAATAGACTAACTGATAGAGCTCACAATTTGCATATCACTACTATTCTAATCACTAGTAGACCCGGGGTATGGCATGATTTTAAAATCAAGCTGAGCGCTGATGACCATGAGCAGAAAGGACCGATCGGACCAAGGGACCAACGGATCCGAAAGACTGCCAAAAATGGAGGCGCAGAGAAGCAAAAACAGGGAGAAGGATATCCAGTGTCTGCAGCACAAGGAAGACCGACCCCAGCAACTGTTGGCGCCCAAAGAAGGGAGCAACAGCAGCAACAGAGACACCTAAGTACCTAAACAGGACCATGGTCGACAACAGGAAATAATCGAAAATAATGAGTGTCGAAAAAGAGACACATAATCCAGTGAATGGACTAATTGGACCAACACTGAGTGGACGGACAGACCAAAAAGGGTATGCCGACCAAAACCAGAACATATAAATATCCGGACAGGTATAAAATAAATACCTAAACACCACTAAATCCCACGGGAGACAGGAAGTGGGACCGGCCCGGTGATTGCTTAATAGGGAAGCAACGCCGGAGAACCACGGGAATCGAATCCCACGAAATAAAAACAGAAACAACCCCGGAGAACCACAGGATTCCCGGGAGCTAAAGAGAGAAACAACTCCCACCACCAAGATGGATGGGAGCAAAATCAGTTACAACACGAGTTATCGCGTGGAAACTAAATTTAAAAGCAAAAACTGGAGCAACCACTTTTGCTCATTTCCACACTGAAATTAACAGATAACAGAATAAAGTAACTAAATTAATTAAATAAAACTGATTAACCATGACGTCCAAAGGAACGCCAATCCCAGTTGCAGCTAGCACCATCAGATGGAGCAGCAGCAACAACAGAAAGACCTACGGACCTCGATAGGTCCATGGTTGACACAGTAACGAACGTCAGACAGCCGTTCGAAGAACAAAACAATCGAACTCGACCGACCCAGTGGGACGGCGACAACAACGTCACGGCGACAACAACGCTACGGCGATAATAAATAAACTCCAATCACCATACCAGGTATGGAGCAGTTGCAGCAAGCTCCTTCAGAAGTGGGATGCTGGCAACTCCACACGGCAAAATGACTGATCCGATGGGATAGCATGCTGCCGCAAACAAAAATAACAGAAGAACGATGCCGTTCGAAGAACAACAACCGACGCTCCCTCTGGAACACCCAAGGAGCCAGTCGAAGGGAACTCCACCCAGAGCGACAAACTCGAAAATTTGGAAACCACCATCCGAAACGAAGAAGAACTTCGCAAACGGATCACCGAACTGGAAAAACAAAATGGTGGAACCAAGAAGAACTCCAAGGCCACTTCTGGGGGAGGAAACAACAAGTCTCCCAACAAAAAGAAGCGCCCAATGGACAACAATAAGCAACTTTGCAAAATCTGTGGCAAACCCACGCCGGCAAATGCTGGAAACTAACCGGAGGACCACCCAAGAAGGGGAAATTCGACCGGGAAACCATCAATCTGCTCAAGGAGCATTTTGTGGCAAAAGAAGACTCAGACAACGAGCAACACTCCAAACCCCACTGGGGAAGGAACCTCTCCAACCATGAGTACTCCTATGTGCTGGCCACGGCCCAAGCTGACCACGAAGTCTCTGACGATGAGGTTGACATCTCCGAAAGAGACCTCAAAGAGTACAGGAGGAAGTACAGGAAAACCTTCAAAAGAAAGGATCCCATAACAGAAATAATCGAAATTATCAAAAGAAGAAGAAAAATCGACCGATCCAGTGTGACGGCGATTACAAAGACGCTACGGCGACAAAGACGGGATAAAACGGAGCAACGTCAATCCCAGTTGCAGTTAGCACCATTAGATGGAGCAACAGCAACAACGGAGATACCCGAGGACCTCAATAGGACCACGGTTGACCAAATAATGAACGTCGGGAAGACGACCGATCCAGCGTGATGGCGGCTATTAACTCCGATTAATGATCCGTGCGACGGCATAGTTGCTGTAGCAAACCAAAATAATCGATCGATCATCGATAGGGTAAAGCAGCAACAACAAGGCCAACCTTGTTCCGGACAACCAACCAGTCCACAGGGAGCTCTAAATAAACCAGAGCAATCCCGCAAAATTGAGAAACAACACCCACAGAGGTGCTCTGGAGTTACAAAATATGAACCTCCAGTCGACTGCTGCAAATACACCCACAATCAAAACACATACACAATCGACGTACGTGTGGTTCCAGGCGATACGATTCAAAGGAACGATCGCGAACAATCAACCAAAGGACCGATCCAAATGGACGTTAATCCAATAAATCAAATCGGTTGACCGAATAACTGATCACAACACTGCGGCGACAATAATCAAACCGTTTGACAAGCAACGGAATAGATTTACACGTTACAGCAACGCGAACACGACCGTTCCAGGAACAACGCCAAAAATGGGATAAAACGGAGCAACGTCAATCCCAGTCGCAGCTAGCACCATTAGATGGAGCAGCAGCAACAGGACTTCTTTTTAACAGCCAACAGTGCTGGAACGCGAAGAGCTACATGCTTTCGTGGAGGCGAAGGATGTGGAATACTACCGACTGAGAGTTATACAAGCTCCACAGGTCGCACAAAACCACTCCTCTCTTGGATCCGACTTGATGGCGCAACTGGGACTGGATATTATATACAGTTCCCAAACGCTTACTTGGCAGGGTGACTCCATTCCCATGAAGAGAATGGGGGAGCTCTCCGACCCGGACAAATGTGAGGCAGTGTTCTTTGCCAACACCCAAAGTCCGATCCTCCAACAGGAGGAAGCAAGGCAAGCCAAAATCCTGGATGCCGATTACTCCAAGGTAGACATAGATTCTATGGTCAACGGCCTGGAGATCACAGACAAGTCCAAGGACGCCTTAAAGAAAACTTTGAAGAAGTTCCCTACTCTCTTTGGAGGAGGCCTGGGACTGCTCAAAAATATTGAACTGGTATCTATCGAACTCCAACCTGGGGTCACACCGGTCAGGCAGAGGTACTACTCAGTACCCCATGCCTTTGAACAAGCCCTCCGGAAGGAAATCAACAGGCTCTGTGAAATCGGAGTACTGGAGAAACTTCCACATGATGATGACTCACCATGGGCGTCACCGACGTTCTGTCAACCCAAAAAGACAGGGGACATACGAGTCCTTACGGACTTTCGGAAGATGAATGAAGCCATTCAACGAAAGCCGTTCACTCAGATTCGCCTCGACAAAATCGATACAGTCCTCCAGCGACTGGATGATGCTGGCTTCCGAGCCAACCTCCGAAAACCCTTCTTCATGCAAAAAGAAGTAGAATACCTAGGGTTTCTGTTAACAACAGAGGGCATTCAGCCCCAGCCAAAGAAGCTGGCGGCGATGAAACGCCTGGAGGCCCCCAAGAACACCAAACAATTGAAGATGTTTCTTGGGATGGTAAATTTCTACAGGGATATGTGGAAGCGCCGCTCCCACATCCTGGCCCCCCTCAACAAGCTCGCAGGCAAGAAGGGGAAACTGAATTGGTACTGGGGTCCAGCAGAGCAGAAAGCTTTCATGGAGGCGAAGAGGATGCTCGCAGATGAAGCAAAACTCGCATTCCCGGATTTTACGAAACCATTTCATCTCTACTCAGATGCCAGTGACCGGCAACTGGGAGCCACGGTATGCCAAGATGGCAAACCCCTTGGTTTCTACACGAGGAAACTGAACTCAGCGCAGCTCAACTACACTGTCGGGGAAAAAGAACTCCTGGGTATAGTGGAAGGCTTAAAAGCGTTCGAAGGAATCCTACGAGGACAAGATGTAACCATTCACACGGACCACCTGAACCTATTGTATCAGCAGATGCCCACCCAAAGAATGGTCCGATGGAGACTCCTCATGGAGGAGTTCCACCCGGTAGTCAAGCATGTTGCTGGCAAAGAAAATGATGCAGCAGATGCGCTGTCCCGACTGGACATCACAGATGACCCAGCAGATACGGTGGAATGGCTACCACCAAATAAGCCCCTCACCTACGCGGATGAGGAAGCGCACCTCCGGCAACTCCTAGTCCCACTTGGAGAAGCACCGGAAGAATTCCAGGGCAATAGTGCATTCCCACTTGCTCCGGACATGATTCAGTTCTACCAGCAGAAGGACACGAAAATCATGAATGCTTTGGAAAAAGACAAAGGCCTGACCACCAAACATGTGGAAGGTTTCAGTCTCATCCACAAAGAAGGTAAGACCCTGATTCCCGACAAGCTCAAACAACGAGTGACGGATTGGTACCACACAATGTTGGTGCACCCGGGGGAAAAGAGAATGGAACAGAGCATACGCTCAGTCTCCAACCTGGAAAACAGGGACCTCCACGAGAAGGACCCTTTGAGGAATTCACCACCAAGGCAGCATATGCTATCAGAAGCGCCATCCATACCACCCTGGGGTACTCCCCAGCGCAACTGGTGTTTGGTCGAGACATGTTCATGCCGGTGAACTTCCCAGTGGATTGGGAAGCAATCCAAGCAAGGAAACAGCAAAGCATCCACAAGAGCAACATCAGGGAGAACCAGAAGAGGATCCCCCATGTCTATAAAGAAGGAGACTATGTCACCCTGAAAAGGAAGGGCATTATTCCAAAACTATCCTTCCCACGGCAAGGACCTTACAAGGTACTCAAGGCCCATGATAATGGAACTGTAACTATTGAAACTGCTCACTTTATAACCGACCGGGTTAACATCAGGAGAGTGCACCCCTATTACTGCAGGGATAGCATTGAGTTGAAGAAGTAATTGTAACAGTACCATGGGGGAGCATGCCGTGCACCGGAATACAGTCACGAGTCCATTCGGGACTGGATTAAGGATAAGGATGAATTACGATTAGCGAGCGTCCGTATCGCCAATAGGGAGACGGCCTCTCAATCCGATAGCAATAGACTAACTGATAGAGCTCACAATTTGCATATCACTACTATTCTAATCACTAGTAGACCCGGGGTATGGCATGAATGCTCCAGGATGCTGGCACAATAGTACAATAGCTGATTATGGCTTATCTGATAAGATGGAAAAGGTGTTCGATGACTGCGCTGCAAGAGTGGTGGTAGACTCAGCTTTCCATAAACAAGAGAAAGGCGTGCTTGTGAAGAGCTCACAGAAAGATCCAGACACGCCAGAAGAAATTGAAGTTAACAGAGCTGCTACCAGCGTTCATCAGCTCTCTGAATGGGGCATGAGACAGATCCAGCAATGTCCTTAGTACTAGGTTATACGCACGTAATTACTGATAAGTAAACCTTAGACCTTTCTAAGACGTGTGCATTTTTCTGTGATTCCGCCGTCCCGGACTCCAGAGAAATAGTTGACGTGCGATGGTCAAAGCAATGCAATCCTAATCACTGTAAAAAAACCCTACCGGTAATTAAAGTTACCGTGCATGTGCGTTATCCTTCGTAAGTATCAATTCGGTAAACTTACCATGTTGTACTCTATCGCTACGTAACCGTAAGACCTTACAGGTACTTACTCGCTATTACTGTATCAGAAATGATAATATCGCGCATGCTGGCTATGCCGACAACTTTTGAGAAATTATGACCCATTTTACAGCAGCAAAGTCCCCTCTTATCACGCCCAACCGCATGCGGTTGCGGCACCGGTACCGTACAGTCTTACTACGACTTACAGTATTTCTATGTACCGTTGCATGTACCGTACTGTACTGACCTTTTGTTACTGTAAACGAGTAAATGACGAAGCTCCCACGCCGGAAATCGCTCAACCTTCCCCTGCCCTAATAACAGTTTTGTACCCGATACAGCACGAACAGCCAAAGCACTGTCTCCGACACACCTCTCGTTGTCTGAATTAAAGGTGTTGATGCGATACCCGCTATCGCTCCACAGATCCACAGATCCGTAAATCGAAGCATCAGACCGAAAAAAGTTATCAACATCGAACGACAAAATACAATTATTGTCTAAACGCAATCTCCTAGGACTGGCTGCTATTTGAACAGCATAACTTGATTTTTGAGCGTGATAGCTGTAACTGAGAAAACACTCGGAACTAACAGCTTTGCACTGGACGCGATAAATATCTTTTTGGGACCTTAATCATTTTAACGTACAATACTCGATAGCCATGTCTCTTTCCATGTCCCCCGCTGGAATTTCTCCAGCCACATCATTGACACTGGCCAGAAGCATTCCTCAAGGAGTAGACGAATTGAACAATATGGGGCCGTTCGATCTTTTTCAAACTCAAATGGAAACTGGGAATGCCGAGGCAAAGATCGATGCTATGAAACGCCTCCCTGTGGTTGCCTTCGCAATGGGAAGTGGTGCAGTTTCTAGCGATCTTCTACCGTACTTGCAACAAGTTGCTCTCCAGCAACCCCCAATGGATGATGAACTTTTGTTGCTCATGGCGAAGCAGATCCAGACTTTTGTTCCGGCATTATTGAGCACTCCTTCTCAGATACTTGAATTGCTTCCAATCGTCGAACGACTTGCCGCGGTCGAAGAAACTGTGGTTCGAGACGAAGCGGTTGTGCTAATGAATCATCTCTGTGCAAATCTGAAAACAAGCTCCCCGCTTGATTCCTCGGTTGTAACTACTCTGGTCAGTATGGCCAAGAGACTTGTCGGGGCCGACTGGTTCACGGCAAAAGTATCCGCCGCAGGAATGTTGCCAAAACTTCAAACCCTAACAAAATATTCGGAACTTGGGTATCTTTTCAAAGAACTCTGCATGGACGAAACTCCCATGGTTCGAAGAGCTGCCTCTCAGCACCTTGGCCATTTTATGGCAACTCTTGGTAGCAAGGACAAGGCGAACGAATTAGTCCCTGTTCTCCAGCAACTTTGCAAGGATGACCAAGATAGCGTTAGGATGCTAGCTGTTGCGAGCATGGCAAATATTGGACCTTCCTACGGAAAATCACCTGAATGGACGAAAGAGTTTTTCCTTCCTCTGTTGAAGGATGGTAGTACTGATACGAGTTGGTGAGTTTGATCTTCGATCACTAGAAGCACACATTTTGATGGAGAATGCAAGGAGAATTGCTTTGTTTCCACAAAACTGACAACGCAACATGAATTTTCTTTTTCTCTGTCGTTTCTTCAGGAGGGTACGCCACAATCTAGCGAAGTATTTCAGTGATGTAGCTATTAATCTTGGATTTCAGGGGAATTCTCGTTACGCTGGGGAACAAGCATTGGTCGTTGCGTGCTTTGTCAGCCTGCTTTCGGATGCAGAAGCAGAAGTCAGAGCTGCAGCTGTGGGTCACTTTGCGCGCATGGTTCATTGGGGAGGTAGTGCACTTTTCTCATCGTATTTGATGCCCCTCCTACCGAGTCTTGCAGATGATGTAGTGATGGAAGTGAGAAGCAAGACAGCGCTTGCGATAATGGATAGCTCAGAAGGTGGCACGTTGGATGATTCCTTGATTGTGCAAACATTTGGTCCGCTTCTAGAAAGTTTTCTGCAAGATGAATTCCAAGAAGTACAACTTCAGGTGTTGGGAAACCTTCACAAATTGTCTCATTTGTTAAATGGGATGAACGGAGTCGTCAGTAGCATTTTGAATATGTCAAAAGCTACGAATTGGAGAGTCAGGGAAGGAGTTGCTAAACTTTTACCTCACTTAGCCGAAGCTCGTGGTTTGGATTTCTTCGCCAACGTACTTCTTGAACCAGCTTGGCTTGTTTTGTTGTTGGATCCTGTCGCTTCTGTCAGGGCTGCATGTGTCTCTGGGATGCCTATCCTTGTGAATGCGGCTGGACAAGATTGGATGGTTCAACATATTTTGCCGCAGCACGTACGAATTTACAACCACGCTGCGTCTGGAAGCTATTTGATTCGAATAACCATCCTTAAGACACACGCAGCAACAGCTCATGCCTGTGAAACGGGGAACGCTGCAGCTGGAGGAGGTACCTTGTGGAACGATTCTGTATTGCAACTTCTGCGAGGATTAGTCGATAGAGTTGCTAATGTCCGAATGGTGGCCGCTCAAGGTCTTGCAAAGGTTGTAGCAGCAGAAGATCCAGCGCAAGTAGCGGTGGTTCAGGCTCAAATTTTGCCCGCATTAGAAAGTCGAATGGCTGAAGAAGAAGACGTAGACTGTCGCCAAGCTTGTGCGGACGCATTGGCTGCTATTCCAAAAAAGTAGCGTTTTGTACTGCTATCAGAGAGACGTCTACTTCGTGAAGAAGTTCACGTTTGTCTACCGTAGTATCCGCTGGAAGAGTAAAAATAAACTTTAGTATGTAATCTCTACATCTTTTGCGCAATAGCAACACCAGGGCCTCCATACTCTGCACGAACAAAGTTTTCGAACGTACCGTGTGAAGCATGTCGATTTCAAGCCCAGTCAGAACAAGTGCATCGCAGGGTTTGTCTCAAGACCCAAAAGGAAAAGACGCCTACATCATGATCCTATTGTGTACACTCAGAGCCTCAAGCAATTGGTCTCCACACCCAAACAAAGAAAACATCTACGTGATGATAGAATGTAGAGTTACAGCTTCAAGCAATCTGAATTGAGATAAAGATTAGCACCTACATTTAGACAGGCAAATTTGCTTCCTGCCATTGACTATTTCCTGCTCTCAAGTTGAACCCTGCAAGCTATGGGCTGTGAACACTACTATGCTTTTGTGAGGAGAAAGCACTGAAGCACATGAAGAATATTATTGTAACATTCTAGTGATACAATCGTAGGAGGCTCTAAATATCAAGGAAATTCCATGCATCAATTAATAGGTGTGATGATTTGGCATGCTGTTGATTATGCTATTGGATCTGGTGTCATGAGTAGCATTCTGCCCAATGCATGCCAAACATCAAAAATGTCATGTATTCTCCTATTCAAGAAACCATTCCCTCTTTTTGAAGTATTGAACATCATAATATTCAAAGTACATCTACTATTTCTATCACTTTATCTTATTTCTAATTTGAGTGTTACAACCAGCACTTGAACCCTACTACTATCCATGGACCACTTTTGCTGCTTGGGCTAACTAAATGTGTGCTAACAGATAGACGGAACTGTACAGAAATAAGGGGAACATACTAAATAGAATGCTAGACAGGATGCTAGACAGGATGCTAGACAGGATGCTAGACAGGATGCTAGACAGGATGCTAGACAGGATGCTAGACAGGATGCTAGACAGGACGCTAGACAGGACGCTAGACAGGATGCTAGACAGGATGCTGGGCCTTTCAAGTAGGATTTTTACCAGATCTACATACCCCAGCAGCTCTTAGCAGCTCTATATTATAAGATATTCAGCGTGCTAACAGATAGATGGAACTATACTGGGGTAAGGAAGAGACTGAACAGGGTGCTAGACAGGATGCTGGGCCCTTATTTAGTACTACTACATCATGATACTATAAGAAGAAGTAGTACCTTTATTACTACCGTACTGCTGCTATCGGTCACACCCCAATACGGTACTTCTTGTACTGTCGTACTGTAGTAAGGTACTTTTAAAATGTACTCTGCTACGAAGTTACTAAGCTAACCTTAACTTACTTCGTACTACTATTCAACAAAAAAATATCGGTAATCTTACTTAAAAAATAGAGGCAATGATGGCATTCAACTCCACTACCCCCCCCCCAGGTCCAATCACGTGTTATCCCGGAATCAATTCTCTCCACGTGTATATTTCTCGGGGGATTGAGGAGGAATGAACATCGGATGACGTCGACCCCCACTGCAACTTATTTGTGATTTCCAATCAACAGAAGTCGGCATGCAGTTGTCAACTCGAGGTTGCCAGCAAGGTACGGTACGAAACAAACCTCTTCAACGAGAAAGATGAAAAATAATATTAGTAGTAACTTTACGGGTAACTTACTTCGAGGCACTTCGTACGGTAACCTTACTCGTACTCAACAATCAAACCCATTTCGAAAGTTCAGTGACGACTAGAAACTCTGTGAAAGCAACTAAGTTACGTACCGAAAACATCGTTCACGAAATAGGTGCCATATCGTATCCACAAACAAGATCGACAATGTCATCAAGCAATCGAACAAAAACACGACAACTTTAGAAGACTGCGGGGAAATTGAACAACGGCAACTCTGTTTTCACCTAAAGTAATACGAGAAACACGAGAAATACATTTCAAATACACAATAGTTCTTTGACGTGTGGTGCAACGCAGAAGGAGGATGCTAGTTCCTAGAACTCGTTCGTCTCGTCTATTCCTTGTCATTCTTCACCTAGTGTGTGTTTCGACACATTTGCGCCCGAAAAGCAATGGCATTTCATTCATTTTTTGGGAAGAGGCAGCAGCAGCAATCCAAAGCGTGGATAGCGCTATATCAATAATTTCCTTGGCCGAGAGGCAGAACCGCGATTCAATAATACATGATATAAACAAACTGGACCCATACTGGCTGCAAGATGCACAAGACCAGAAATGTTTTGGGTCAATGGGGCTATTTTCAGAATGCGGGGACGCCAACCTTTGGCGTGTGATTCCAAAGTCTAGAAGGCACGTGCGAAGAAGACAATGGATTCGATGGGCCATGGAGGATGATGACGTCGATCATGAAGCAGTGCAAGGATACTATGCTTTGCAAGTCTTTGACCAGGATATTGCTCAATTCTACAACCCTTTTAGTACAAACGTATCAGAGAGCAATACACGAACTTCCTCTCTCTCCAACAGCGACGAAGATTTAACAAACACAGAATGTATGACAAGACGGCGGAAAGACAACAAGCTTGTTATTGTACCTTGCTCTGAAGATCGAGCATGGTATTGGAGATTAAACGAACACGGAATACTTTACTTTGACAAACCAGCGAGAGGCTTTGTAGGGAGCAATCGAAGGGCATCAAGCACAAATCGAAAGCGACTTCTAAACAAACGACAACATCTTGAGCTATGTGTATGGAGGAGACATTTATCAAATGCGGTGTTGTCACCATGCGATGGCAACCAACCTGCCTCCATGAATTCCAATTTCACTTTATCTTCGCAGAACGGCAGCATTGAAGAAAGATTGGCTCAAGTTCAGTTTGTGCGTCATAATCACCAAAGAGATGCGTACGCCATCCAGCCAACACCATCTGGCACGGATACACTATCTGTCAATTCCAAAACAAAAATTACAATAGAAAAGCCGACAGATCGAGAGGAAGAAAAGCCTTCAGAAACGGCAGGATTGGCTTCGTCGCATCCGAAACGAAATACAAATCTACCATCTCAAGTAGATATTGCACACAGCCATGCATCTGTATATTCTGACCGCACAGAGCCACGATTGTCAACGTTGAACATAAAGTCAATACTACCTCATCAGTCGCCTGAAAAGGTATCGAAAGAGCTCCCTCGATTTCTTGGAAATACCAACCCCATATTGATTGCAACTGGTCACAATCTTACAACTCCGACATCCAAACGACGCTCGAGCAAAAGCAACGGAAATAAGAAGACGACGCGTCTTTTTGGAGAAGATAAGAACAACCCCCAATCAATGGTGCACAACAAAGATAGCGTTAAACCACACTTGCACGAGAAACCTTTTGTCAGAAAGATTCAGACGAACCCTTACGTTGCAGCTTCCAACAACGAACGGTGGACAGATCCTCAAACTGGTTTGGTCTTCAGGACTGATCTCTGCCAGTATCTTGGGCATGAACGTAAAGATGTGGGACGACACACATTGACAGGAGTTGGGCAATACACCAAAACAATGTTGAATATCAAGGTTGGTAATGAACTCGATTTTTTGTGCGGCATTATTGTAGAATTTATTTCTGTATGCATTTTCTGATATGTTGATTTTTCCGCTGTGCTGAACTACGAATCAAGGTTTACGGGGTTGGCTTTTACGCGTCGAAACGTGATATTTTGGCGGATCCTAGTTTCGAACCATACGCAACCTTGACTTCGGAAGGGCTTCGACAGAGTGAAGATTTTTTTCGCATTTTACGCTCGATGAAAGGTTTTACGAGTACAAGTGGACCTACCAGTAGTTTCGACAGAACAATATTTCTGAAAATAAATATGCAGCTTTCAACGGACACAATGCGATCTAGTCTGGATGCAGACTGGAAAATGCTCACACCGGAATCAAAGCAATTATTGATTGGCTCAAGCATGAAACCAAGGCCTGCGGATCCAATATTTCTGGAAATTGCGAAATCACCAGACAATCCAAATCGTTGTACGTGTGCACAAATTGCACCCGAAGAATATAACGCAGATCCATCGTGTTGTGCCCGAGGTACAGAATTGGTGTTTACGTGGAGAAAGAATGGTGATTTAGAGGTGCGTGTCAAACCTGTTGTCAAGCAATTATTATTGAGCTTCAGTTTTCCCCCGTGGTCCTTCGTTGAACTTATTTTTCACTCACACCAATTTTTCCAGGTTCGACTCAATGGAGTCTTTATGGATTCTTTCCCGAGACCAGACATCGCGGAGGGTATATTCTTTGAATATTTGCGCTTAGATAATCCCATGTCGTTCGACTTTTTAGACCGAGTGGTGGATGGTTTTCCATCATTGTTAGCGCCGCTTGCTCAGGTGAAAGGTATTACCACCCCGGTTACATCACACCAGACAAACACGCCAGGTCAATCTGGTTCCGGCGGTAACCCGTTTTTCAAAATCATTGGTGGGTTTGGAGGGGCCATTTCCACTCAAGCAGCGACGTTTGCTGAATTTGTTCAAAGCGGAACCCAGGAGCTGGCCGGCAATGCAATCGATAAAGCTCGTTCGGTGGGGTCAACTGCAAGAAACTTAGGGGAAGAAGTGGAACGGCGACGAGACCTGATTGGGAAGCATGTGTCAGCCTTTACCAACCAGGCATTATCTTCTCTCGTCCCTTCCAATCAAAAGTCGTTATCGGTCCAATATCCTGATTGGATCACAGATAGTGAGTTACGGGATTTGTCCGAAGATTTTCTGGATGAAAAAATTCTGGCAAAATCAGACTATGGAACGAGCTATAGACAAACGTTGTCGCGGCTTATTGGACTCGATGATGATTCAATGTCTGCATCAAATGCAACACAAAAGGTGTTCTTCGGTTTGGTTCACTTGTACCTCTTGTTACTATTGATTGCTAGTTTTCCAGCGCAATGGACAACGCGAACGAAACTGGTGGTAACACGGAAAAGTGAAGCATCATCCCACAATGCCACAGTTCCTACTACTGATTCAGAGAATTCAGACAGCGATGATTCAGGTGCATCTTCTGTCCAGATCATCGATGCCGAGTCAATAATATCGGGAAAAGAAAACCAAATCAAGAAGAGCCTCAGTTATGTGCTGTAGGGACGGAAATGTGTTGTTGACAGAGAGCTCTGATCAGCCGGATACACTCCCGTGCAAAATTCGAAGAGATGTCAATCAAAGGGAACTATTTTTTTCAAAAAATAATTCATCCAACAACATAACGTAACCTTAGCTAGCAATCTTATTTGAACATGATCGTTTGTGAAAGTACAGTTCTGTATGATTTCTTTGGGAAGAAGTGCCGTCTTGTTCCGTACTTGTACCTGAAATGCGTTTGCGGCAATGACAAAATGCTACCATTACTTCGTATTTTAAAAAATACACTACTATTTTACTAGTAACTAATAGTAGTACAATAATATAGACGAAGTATCCACTAGTAATACTTCTCTTACGAGTAAGGTTTATGGTATTACTTGTAAGGGTAGACGTTTATTAGTGGGAGAAATCGTCTCTTGCTTCACCGACATCCTACCGGTAGTCCTAACGCAACCTGCCTTATCTTAGGCCATGTACGGTAACTCTTCATTGCCGGCTTCGTTTGTCGAGAGACTGAATCATCTTACTCTCATTACAGTACTACGGAAGCTTACCTCTAGGTAAGGTTACGTAAAGCATTGAGGATTGTGATTCCCGATTCGGGATGGAGTGTCGTTGGTACTCTTACGTGTAGTGAGTAATTAATCTTAGTCGTAACTATCGTAAGGTTTACGGCAGTATTGTTATTAGTAGTAGTAGTATTGGAACTTGAGGGGTGAGTGGAGTTGTAGTCCTTAATTTTTTACTATGTTTTTATGGTTATTATTTACTGGTTATGTATGGTTATGCGTACCTATATTTAACTTAAAATCAACAATAATCATTGCCAAAAACACAAAAAATGTCTATCCATGACCATTCCGGGGGTAACTTTTAGTACACAAAATCCTACCAGGTCTACATTTAAAAACAGCGAAAAGTCAGTTTTTAACTTTCCCCCCTCTCTCACACTCTCTCTTCTAGCGAAGTAAGAGCTCCATTGTGACGGAGGTGATAATAAAAACCTTACTCACAACTCCACTAATTTTTTTTAGTAATATTCTCAAGATAGGGATTGACGATCCAGGACGGGATTGACGATCCAGGACCGAGGAGCCCAAGTACGTAATCCAGAATAGATACGTATGTAAAATTACTACAGTAGTATAAAGTAAGGTTTTACCATGGATCGAAGAGCGTCGCGCTGCGCGTCCCGACCATTGAATTTTTTTGCATGCGTCAACGTCGGACGATGCAAGTGAATGAGTGAATCAATCAATCAACGATCATCGTTTCGTTGAGAAAAGAAGCTAACCTTTTTAACCATGTTGTCTTGTCTATCCATCATGATCCCGTGCTGTACCATTCCAGGTAGTAAGAGTACGTTATTTCATCGTGCTATTGTGTTGAAGAATTTCCGATTTTGTTCATATTAATTATCACCAAATCGATTTCAATGCACCCATGCTAGATATGTCGTTGACAATCACCTGCTTTCCATGACTTGAATAATTCGCTAAAGAAAAACAAACATATTACAAACCTGAATTCTGATGAAGTATCGAACAATATCCTCGAACCTATTTTGGATCGCAATTTTCCCCGTCTCCGAGGGATTTGGTCCTTTCACGTCATCATCGATTTTTTCTTTTCGGTATGATCCGAGTTTGTCCGGCAGGAGTCTACACACAGTCGTTTCATTGACAAAATCTGTTGATGTTAGCGTCAAAAATGGAGTTGGCGGATCTACGAATCCTGCCGACAGATTTCACATGGATATGAAACGTGTCCTGGAATCCAGGAAGAACGCATTCGATGATTCTTCGAAAGACTCAAACATAACGACTTTGTCGCCAATGGATCGACGAAACAGACCAGCCATCTTATCACAAGACATAGATGGAGCAAATCGAGTGACTTCAATGCTTCGACATATGGTTAACATCGGAGTGGCTAACGAGGAATCGTATCAAATAGTGCTCAGCGCATTATGCCGACGCGGGAGGTTAAGGTGGATCGACGGCGATTCAACAGTTGTGTGTGCTGCGGATGTGGTAGATGGACTTGTCGATGAGCTGTGGGAACGTCAAAACGGACGTGTTTCGACACACACTTGTAATTTAGCCCTCCAAGCATATGCTGCATGTTCCACACCACGAGGGGACCGACAATACGCAGAGAAAGCGCAATCACTTTTGTATCAGATGGAAACTGATGGCATTGATCCTTCAATCGAAAGCTTCAGTCATGTAATCAATGCATGGGCATGGCAACAGGGGAATCTTCGGGATGGGAAGTGTGCCAAAATGGCAGAAAGTAATCTAAACAGGTTGCTCGAAATTTCGCCTGATGACGAGACAAAACTTCAGGGCTATGATTGGGTGTTGGAGGCTTGGTCGAAGAGTCAGGAGGATGACGCACCTACACATGCGGATCGCATTCTGAGGGAAATGAAAATGATAAAGAAAAGGAATAGTTCGTTGAAAACATCGCTTCCGAATAGTCAATCGTACACAAACGCAATACTAGCGTGGACGAAGTCAAATTCAGTCGCAGAAGCCCACGACCTGCTTTCTGAATGCATCGACAATTTCGAAAGGGGGGGAGAGTCAGCTGACCAAGAACCCGAGCTCTTCGCGTTCAGTAAGACTTTTTAAAACGATTGACTTTTGTTGACTACCGAACGCACCTTTACACTTACATCACGTTTGTTTCGTTTCGTCTTGTTTCACGAATTTTATCATTTACGATCAGATGGCGTTATATCCGCATGGGCCCGAATTGGCCGCACGGATAAGGCTGAAGAAGTTCTGTGGAGAGCGAATGAGATAAAAAAGAAATGCAAATCTTTGACACTTGATGTTTTCACTTACAACTCTGTACTATATGGTCACCTGAAAGATAAGAAATCTGCTGATAGTCTTGAGAAAATCCAGAACATTTTTCAGTTTATGGACAACAACAAAGAAGAAGAACCCACGATAACTCCTGACTGCTTTACATACCACTGCGTTTTGAGAGCATTGGGAAGTAGCAATCGCCAGAACGCAGGCGCAGATGCAGTACAAACGTTGGAAAAAATGCATACTTTGTGGGAAAAGGGGGACAAGTCTCTGAGACCTGCCACGGCTTACTACAACATAGCCATAAACAAAATTGCGAAGAGTGGAGGGAATGCAAATCCAGAGAAAGCTCTGAGTGTGCTAAATCTGCTTGAACTATCCCAATTCTGCGATCCAGACATTATCAGCTACACAACAGCAATTGAATGTTTCTCGAAATCAACAGATCCATCTGCTGCCGAACGAAGTCTTGATCTCTTCTACGAGGCATGGCGTATATTTCAGGAGAAGGAAGACCCGCAGATGAAGCCCAATTTACGGACGTATACAATGGTGATTCTGTCTCTATCAAAAAATCCCACGCTTGAGAATATCGTCAAGTCGAGGGACTTGCTGTCTCAGTTAAACGATT
Source organism: Pseudo-nitzschia pungens (assembly GCA_037355855.1). Taxonomy (NCBI): domain Eukaryota; phylum Bacillariophyta; class Bacillariophyceae; order Bacillariales; family Bacillariaceae; genus Pseudo-nitzschia; species Pseudo-nitzschia pungens. The sequence goes on along the minus strand of CM074764.1, from coordinate 1,636,548 downwards.
TATACGACAACACGAGGGATCCAGAACTTCGTCCAAATGCTTATCCGTACAACTATTTACTCAATGCTGCCGCATCATGTGTAGGAGACGCTGGGGACAAACTGAAAGCTTTCAAGATTGCCGCTCAAACGTATAATGACATCCGAATCTCAGAGTATATTGCCGCGGATAGCTACACATACGCTTTTTGGTTCAAGCTGTGCAATCATCTGTTACCCGAAGGAGATCTGAGGAGGAAATCGATAATCTATTCGTTTGAACAATGTAAGAAGGATGGAATGTTGAGTAGAGCTGTGCTTGAAAGACTTTTGAAAGGAACACCCCATGACATTCTTTCGGAAATACTGGAAGTGGAGTCACGAGCATCACCAGCATCTTCCAAAAAGATAAGGCTGGGTGACTTACCACCAACATGGAGCCGTAATGTAAGATGATAAAACGAAGTCCTAACTCCAATTATATGCATTTGGCCGAATTATTTTAAGTACTTCAGATTCTCGTCTATGTATTTGATTGAGTGGGCTGTAGTGGAAGCTGTGATCTTCCGTGTCACACGGACCGAATCACAAACCTTTATTTCCATTCATAGTCTCGTATTCTTTCATGTTCGTCACCTGTTATTATTTCATGATATGTTCCTTCGAGTTTGTACTACAGTACCATGAGATATACGAGCATTAAAAACTCAGCATATAATGCCGCAGCGGATAAAGGAGCAATCTATAAAATTATTCAGACTTTAAGGCTGCCTTCTCTGCCTTGATGTCCGTCTCGAGGTAGCTATCCTCGAAATCTTCGGGGAACCATCTCATTGAAGTGTTGCCAACCATAATGTCAACAGTTTTCTTGAGTCTACGGAAGACGTTTTCTTTGATGTATGGCACGTTGTGTCGGCGGCAGATTTCTTCCACAAGAGGTGCGGACTTCTGATAGCTCAGCATCGAAAGATTAGGCCACATGTGGTGTTCAATCTGGTAGTTCAACCAACCATGGAAAAAGTCAACAGCGTCGGTCCCCATGCTGTAGTCAACACTGGCCAAGACCTGACGAAGAAAGAATGATCCAGAAAACGGACGGCACGCTTTGCGAAATCGGTACATATCATCACCGGCATGGTTTGTCACTACGGCCAAGAATCCGTGGGCGTTCGTCAACAGTTCGGCGAGGAAAAGATTCTTCACGGCATTCCAGTAAAGGGAAGTGTCATAGCCAAAGTGTTTACCCACGAACAGATATGGAAGTGGCGCAACAAAGAAATGAAACACAAGGTATGGCAACAAAACAACCATCATCAATTCGGAGAAAGAGTAGAAAAAGTTACTCTCCCCGAACAAGGCGGCTTTGAACGTCATTTGCTCTGCTGGATTGATATTTGCGGGGATCTTCTGCCCCTTTCTCCTCATTTGTGCAAGTTTGAGTTCCTTGTACGTGTTAGGTGCATAGTAAAACCATTTCCAGGTGAAGGCAAAAAATGTAACAACCATGTATTTCGCGAACGTTGGAATATTCATCTCCCGCAAAGATTTGAGATTTTCCTCCACCAAATCCGGATCATGCACTTCGGAAAGATTGTAATGGTGACTACGCATTCGACAGGGAGGAGAACAAGTGACGAAAAAGTGTGCCGGGTAAGATAGATACAGGTATCGATGTCACTGGTTCCCTTCATTGCAGACCTTTTATGGAAGAAAGATAGTGCGTATTATCAAGCGTGATCATTAGCCTTACCGAGTGTTGTGCTCCACATTCCACGCTTCAGGCATCATCCAATCGAACCAGTCATTGAATCTGCGCCATAAATTGCCAAGACCAAACTTGAATCGAGACCAGCGGCTCTTGTTGGGGTGGCACTTTTCGTAACCTCCATGACAGACGTGGTGCGCAATCATAGTCCATCGCGAAAAGGTGTACAGAGACAAACATATAATAGTGATTGGATTTACACCCAAACCCATGGTCAACAAGCCAATGGCTGCAAATGTGTTAGACCATCTAATCATTTTGTTGAGATGGGCAACGTCTGCGGGGCCTTGCTCCTTCTCGAGCTTTTTCCCAAGATCTTTGATTTCTTTCGAGAATTGTTCGAAGTCGAAGGTCGCAAGCCATTTGTCCTCTTCGGACAAGTCTTTGGAGTTTACTTTGCCTCCATTTCCTTTGATTGCGGCATCTTTCATTACCTCAGGGCGACACATGGTGGAAAACTTCTTTTTTTCTATCTTCCAACAACTCTTGTCCATGAAACAATGACCACCAGGATGGATTTTGCGGTGGGACTCAACAAGATGCGAATTGTTCCCTTTCGATAGTCGATACAAGTACGCAACCGGTTGGACCCGCCTGAATCATCATGTTTTCTTCGAAGATTGGAGAGAAAAGGTGGCGTGGCGCATGGACAGCAATTGGAGAACACCACTATTTCAAACTAACGAAAAAAGATCCTTAAGTAATTACGACAGCAAAAAGGTGTCGGGACTCCTCGGGACATTCATGTAAGAGAAATTATGGCCGATTTCCACGTGACCTGAGACTTCGTTCCAACCCCTCGTCATCTGTCTAAAAACTACAAAATTACATACGTGTACCTTTTTTATGGGAAGGGTAAGACCTTACTTGTACCTCGTCCCTGGTACGTACATGCAGCTATTCCTTCCAACTAATTGTGATGACGAAACTACGACTCGATGGTCGCATCACTGGTTCTCGTCGTCTCTCAAAAAATGAATCATCTGAATCCCAATCTCATCGAAGGGATCGACGACTACTTTGATTACACGTGTAGAATATGTCTCACAACTTCATAGTGTACGTAAGATTTACCGTAAGGTTTACTGGTACGGTATCGTACAAGTAAGTTACGAGTAAGTTAACCTTGCCACCTTAGGGCAAGGCAAGTGCGAAAGGCAATGTAGGATCGTATGATCCGTACCATTGACCCAAGTCTACCATTGTCCAGTGCCGTAGTGAACAGAGCTGTACAGTGAGGAATGAGCAAGTACAGTAGAACGTAGAGTAGTAGGCAGAGTTGCTGAGCAGGGGTCTTTGGTACGGATACTATTCTCATTGTTTTCGCAAAGAGGGAGCCTTAAAGCTGTCTATGTGAATGACCAAGAATGGTGGTCTGAGAAAAAGTTCCCACCCTTCCCACCCTTGCGATGCACCTTTGCAACTGCTTCTAGCATGGGACTTAAGCCCTGCTACATGCACTCGCATATGCGATCACACTTTCTCTCTAGCAGCTTTGTTAGCCCGCCAAACCTATGTATTATAGTTAGTATACCTATACATAGGACCGCAGGTCCCATAGCTCCTAGGAGGTTTGGTCAACTAGCAACACGACACCTTCAGACCGGTGGTAGTTGCTGGCCAGACGAGACGGCGCCCGGGAATTGGGCGTAGCAGATTCAGGGAAAATAAGTAAGAAGGGGTGAAACATGATGCACACGAACTCGTACCTTACAAAAACTCCATCCAAATCCAAAATCCAACACATTCGCTTCTAAGGTTACTGTAACTTACTACAACATGCGCTGAACAAAAAATAATACTATGTAATAATAAAATACACAGAAAAGAAACCTTTCCTCCAGTTTCTTCTTCAAAAAAATGAGATTTTAATACTGTAAACAAGGTAATCCAAAATCACCGTTATCCTCAACAACAGTAATACATTGATACCCTGAAGAGCAACAAAAAACAACATCCAAGTGTTTGAGATCTACAAATTGATACAAAGGAACACATTCAACACAAACTCTCCAATCAAACAATCCAACATCTCCAATACAATAAAATGGATCAAAGCATTTGGAGGACAGATTAAAAAACACTTTGATCTATGAACAATGGCAGGAAGGTACAGATACCCACCAATCAACTACAATTGTAGTTCCTTTCAAAGTTTTGACCAAGAGCCTGTTGCACTCACATTCTCCAACAAGTGGGACCACAAAGACAGTGTCAAAGTCCCTTTGTTTACAGGAAAGACAAAGAAAACTTCTATGTACCAAAAAAGCATTTCAAAATGCAGCAGAAAATGTCAACTTAAATGCAAACAGATATATCAGCCAAATACTTTGGTTAGTAGTTCCTTCCCCTCTTTGAGAGTTCTTCTTCACATATTGTCCCAGGCAGCAGTGCAGTATATCCTGTGTAGCTGAAGGCATGGTGATTATTTGCTTTGGATATCCATTTTTTTGGGCTTTGGTTGAAAAATGATTTTTCAAGATACTATGCATCTGACAACAATTGACACTCATGTAACGTTCTAAATTGAACAAGATTCCACGAAAGGTGCGTAAAAAATGGAATCTCACACAATTTGGAAAGATAAAAAAGTCTCAATTGTGGTCAAATGCTTAAGGGTTTAGTAAGTAAAGTCACTGAGACACCGTAGAACACAGTACACTTTCTACACGTGCATCAGCAAGTGACTTTGCTTACTTAACCCTTATCCTGTCTCACCGTCCATCTGTCTACCATATTTTTGATTGATAGAGGTACGAAAGCTCCGAGACGAAATTTTGATCACTTTTTTTTGCTCTGATAACATCATGTATTTGCAACAATAATAAAGGCAAGTTGCGCTGTAACAAATAATCGATCTGCAAATTGGAGGGGTTGTCCTTCTTTATGTAACTGAGCTGTCCAAAGTGGTCCGGTCCAAATCGATAGAGAGGGGGGAGATATCAATTTTCGCCGTTGTTACTAGTTTTTCGATAAAAAAAAATAACCAATTTTGCTGCTGCTTTGCCAGTTTGATTCTGCAAACCAAGCGCTCCAATCAATTCAAAACTTGGAGAGCTTATTGCTGTAGTAGTGAAGATGGAGACGCTGTAGTATCAGAATTAAGCTGGTGTTGGTTATGGAGCTAGGGGGGGTAGATTGGTCCTGCTGTTGTGGTTGTTGAAATGGAGTTATTTTCAAATTTTTGACCTTATTTTGTGGCCCGGATGTCAGTTTGTGCTTCGTAAAAACCCGTACTAGTATGGCTTTCTGAATTTTAAAGAAGTCTTCTTGCATTCTGAAAAAACAACGAACTAGAGGATTTTTTTCGAAAACAAAAATTGGATGTTAAAAAATATTTTTATCCATTCCCCTTCGTAATGAACACAACTCAAAGCCCAAATGATTTTAATCGCTGTCTTTTTTAATTTTGTGACGAGATAAAAATTATTCAAATTGAAAAAGCCCATCATACGTTGGAACGTATGTTGGGCTATTTCAAAGAACTTACAAGGATATAAGCCGATGTGTTACACTAGGGACGCATACTCTTCAAAAAAAACGTAGTGCAAGGAGGTCTTTTAACGACTTTCAACCCCGTCATCAATCATGCACCTAAGAAACACATGAGACAATGTTTGTTAAAGGTTATCAAACAATATCGACTCAATCATCTCCTGAACTCGTACCGGTACTTATGATTTCTTCTTCATCGCAAGAGAGCGATTGACTTCACAATAGTCACAATCACATTGCAGTCAATGACGTCGACCGAAGTGGAATTTCTCCAAGAGAGGCTTTACCTCTTGGAAACATGGCTTAACAATACGGCAGACGACGACAACAATGAAGACTTGATTGAAAAGCGGGAGGAGTATAAAGGTTTGATCGACGAAACTGTTCTGTTGCAAAAGAAGCTTCGGAAAACGTCAAAGTTGTTAGCGAAAGAAACTGACAAAAATATTTTGCGAAAGTTATCGAAGAAGCAAGATCAGTACTCAAGTGAGATCGAAGAAATTATGAATTACGCTGAGTCGGATGTATTATTTGAAACAGCCGAAATCGAACCAAACGAACTACTTGGAGAGCCTTTAGAAACACTCGTGGAACAACCAGGAATGGAAGGGTCGTCTTCGTCACTTTTGAACTTCTCCATGTCTGATTTCATGCCAAATGCACTGAAACCAGATCACAAAAACAAAGATTTGCAGACTATAGCAGAGAATACTGGCCTCTCCCCCTATGGAAAGAATATGGAATCTTTCTCTTCCGGGATGGACAGTTTATTTACTATTTCGAGCTCGCAGAGCAATACGTATAACTATGATGAGAGAACACTTCGGAAGAAACTAAAAAAAGTTGAGAAACTGCTAGAAGCCGAAGAATCGGCCTATAACAAAAGGGGTATGTTGGAATTAGATTCCACACAATTGAAAAAGCTAAGGAAGAAACGCGAACAATACACAGACGCCCTGAGGATGAAGACCAATGAAGGCGACACTGATGCTTGCAACAAAATTCCGCTTCACATCAACGAAACACTCCTCGATGTCGGCGCTGGTGTCAGAAATGGCCTAAGAGATTTACAATTAGATGAGGACAGCGAGGAGGAAGACCTTTTGAAAGAAACTGTCGAGGAAGTTAGACATAAATCGGAAGGGAATGGAGAGCAAAGGTCACGCACCGAACAGTTTCACGACAGTATAATTAGTGAGAGAAGAACGGGTGGTTCTTTCGGCGCCATTACACACGATAAAAAAACACTGAAAAAGAAGCTGAAAAAAGTACAAAAGTTGATTGCAGCCACAAATGATCCGGCAGAGCTCAAGAAATACAAACTGAAGAGCAGCGAATATAAAATGGCTTTGGACACGCTAAATGAAGCGGAAATGGGGAGTACTGAAGGCTCGTCCTCTCGTCGTCATGCACAACATGAGGTCACTGTTGAGGAAAAGCCAATTCCCCTCGATCGAGACGATGCAACTCCTCTATCAGGGCGTTCATTTGATTCGAATTCACGCAACAATGAATCACCAGAAAACACACAGGAGAGAGAAGAGGAAATTGAGTTATTGAAGAAGAAATTGCGTAAGGTTGTCAAGGCGATCGCGAGAGCTCGAGACGAAAACGATCCCAAATTATTGAGGAAGATGGAGAAAAAAAAGCTAGAATACCAAACATCTTTGGACAAGTTACTAAGCGAGCGATAAGGCCAAATTTGGCCGATTTTCAGAAATAGCCGATGGTAATAAAAGAAGTATTGTTACAAACTCAAAAATGCAATCTTTTTTAAAACATTCGGTTAAAGCTAGTAACACTAGATGGGCAACATTGTACATGGAGATGACTCTCAATCAATGTTCATGAGAAATTAAGGAATGAATCATGTCTCTCCATTGACATGTGATGAATTTACAAGGAGAGAAATTTGTTATGCCTAACACATGCATCCCTCAGTTCTCTACCATGGTCCATCCCTGTTCCAAAGATCCAGCTTGGTGTATACTCAAGAAGGCTGTACATAGCAATGTTGCTTTTACATTGCATCCCTTGAGCAGTATTCATGTCAACTGATTCTTGCTCATGAGTACCATAACGACTGTGACAATAGTCTGTTGGTGATTGGACCCTGAAAACACTATGTTGGTAATTGAAGGCTTAATTTTGATCATACCTGCTCTGAACTTTCAGGTGATAGGGACAGGTGTGATTGTTGTTGGGTTTGAACCATACGGTAGTGCTCTTTTATTGGGCTGAGGTTCACTAGGTCAATGATGGTCTTCACCTAATCCGTGGACTAGGCAGAAGTCTGAAAATGATCTTAATTTCTTATTGCGATGTCACTCCTCTATCCACCTCAGTGTCCTTGCTTTATGCTTTAAATATGGGCATTCTCTTGTCATGACTGGAATGGAAATTTTAGGAAGTCCATGTGATCACACACTGCCAGGAGACTGTATTAATGGGAAATGATTAAGACTAACTAACAACTTACATATCACTACTAGTCTGATCATCAGTACTAGGCCTGAGCCTGAGCATGATTTTGAATCATTCCTTATGACATACATCATATTACTATTGTCCCCACCCAGTAATATTGACCATGAGGAAACCATTGAAAGCTGGAGTTTTCTTAGTTTCTTGCATTGGCATTAGCTTTGTTTCTTGCATTGGCATTATTTGTGTTTCAATGACTATCATTGACTTTATTTGCTAAGGAAGTTGGAAGCGCTGCAGCATCTTTGGGCCTCCAAGAAAACTAGTAAACACCCTATAAGATGTTTCTTGACATGATTGGCGAGAAAAGTGCTTTCCAAAGATTAGCCCTTTCCAACAAGGTTGTAGAGAAACTTACAAGGATACTTGAGATGCTACTCTCACATTCTGGTCATCTGAACAAACTTGCAGGGAAGAAGGGGAAAAGAACCCATTACCAAGGCCTAGCAGAGCAGAAAGCTTGAACGAAGGCAAAATGAATGCTATCTCTTATAAAGCTTGTGGGCTTGCATTCCCAGAGATGACAAAATTATTCTGTTGCTACTCAGATGCCAACAGTGACAGACAACTTGGTACAAAAGTGTGCAATGATGGGAAGCCCTTTGGTTTAGATATGTGAAAGCTAAACTTAGCCTGGACTTTGAAAACTCTACCAGCCATAGTCCCGCTGAAGCCGCAGACTTGGTACAAAGTTTGCCCCCAGCATATGTATTGTAGTAGGTGATAGATCAGTGGTATTGGTTTGTTACTTGAGTTTGGTCCACAAAGTGCCTTAGAACTATGGATTTGTAGTACACTGAGTCCATAAGACCCCAGAGTATTCTCCCCCTTCCCTTCTGGTCCAATCCTTCCACACATACCTCTGCCAATTTGTTGATGACCTGTGGTCTAGTGTGTGCAGGAGCACTGGCCTGACTAGGATTTCAATTGTGGGATCTCTTTTTTTGAAGGTATTCATACACCTTCTGCAGTACTCCTTCAGGTCCTTGCATTCAATGGAGATGTTCTTGTCCTTAGCTTTGGTTTGGGATTGCGCTGTTGTATCAGCCTTAACAAAGAGCCACTGACTGACACGACCTCTTCCGTGCGTGAGCCACATCTCAGGATAGATAGTAAGGCTTAGCAGTAAACAGAAGTGGGGATGTATTGATCCCATTAGCAACTGCAGATGACAGTCATTCTCCTCTTGTATCTTCTTTGACTAATGCATCTGTGCAGTGAGATATCCTGGATTCATTATTAGACTATCTTGCAGGCTTGCCTTCAACATTTGTAAAATATTATCTCCTCTTGTGTATTAACTTTATAGTGCAGCTGGAACTTCAGCATGACTTCATGATGTCTCTGGCTTGTAATACCATAATATGATGATCCAATTGGATCCTGCATTTGAATGAACTCATCAAGCATAAACAGCTCTATCAGTTTTGTCCCTTCTTGCCATACTCAAGGGATTCGAATTTTAAAACCCCCTCGAGTAACGAATTGATTGAGGTGCAGAATTAGTCTCTATCGAGCTCCCTATATTATGAACAGTTGTAAAAGAAATACTTCGTAATAATAATAATTGTTCAGTCATGGTACGTGTAACGTACCTGGTACCTGGACGTTTGAAGGTTCCGTTCAGAATAACTCTTCAATAATAATTTCGGTTCTCACAACATTCGGGACCTAGTTTCGCCGATAGTACTTAGCTGTGCACGTGCCCAGTCCGACATGCTTCGCAAAATTTCAAACGTTGGCTGTAAGGTTTCGGGTAAGAGTACGTTTATCAGTATTCGATTCATAAAGTTGACGTACCGGTAAGATTACTATGTACAAGTAACTTTACCGCACCAGTACCCTGGGTTCGTCGGTGTTTGCAGAATAGGAAGTAAGGTTTAACCTTTTAAGGTTACTAGTATTTGAGATGTGTTTATGGTAAGGTTTTACCAAACAAGGTACGAGTACTGTATCACCGAGTGGGAAACTACAAAAAGCATGAAAAAGACCATTGCTATTGTAAGAACTTCGTGATGGGGGTTCAATGGTACAGGTAATCTTAATCTTAATTCATTTTATATTGTGGTCCAGGGATCCACGAACTTTGTTTCATCGTCCCTTTTCATCTCGGCTAAAATGTGGTTCCTAAGCCTCGTGTTGTTTTGTCTTGGTTCGCTTCGTTTATTGAAGTCATTGTGAGGTGAGGCTTTATTTTTTCACGAGCAAACAGTCATTTTCACTGATTCCGATGTGGTTCTTTTTCTCTGTTTCGCGTGACAGCGTGGAGCGAATATTTTATGTTATTACGGAGTAACCTTAAAAGGTTACTGTATTATGTAGTCGCACGATTACATCATGAAATGGGCACGAAATTGCGTTGTTGATCGTTGATTGTGAGACAACATAAAACGACCACAACCACAGTACTACACCATATCGGACTTCGTTACTCCAAAACGGTACAGAGTGCAATTCCAAATTTTGAGCAAAGTCCTGACAAGAAAATTAAAAATGAAAATGCGACAGTTTACGTTTTTTATACCCTTGGTGCTTCCGTCTACAATACATGCGTGCCAAGTTACGCTAAACGGTGAGGACAAAACAAGTGATTTCTTCGTCATCGACGGAGACAATGTCGAGGCGTACGTTGATTGCCGCGGACACTCCAAATGTCGAGGGGCAGTTATCAAAGATTGTCCTATCGTAAAGTGTGTCGACAACGAAGCTTGTAATGGCGCTCAAATAATTAATTTTACAGAGTCTGTTCTGTGTGAAGGACTTCATGCGTGTCACAGAACCGAGATAATTTCTAGCGATCTTGCACTTGCAGCAAACCGCAAGCGAACGGTCTCTTGCGTGGGATCTGTAGCATGCGACGTTGCACACATCAGTGGTGGGATCTTGGATGAAGTAAAATGCAGTGGTGTGAAAGCTTGTCGAAAAGTTAATGTAGAGGGATCAAAAATTGTGAAATGTCATGACGGGAAGGAGGGAGTTCCCGCTTGTATGGACTTTGCCACTTTCGAAGTGGATTGCCTGTACTGTGGTAACAACGGTTGCGCAGAGTACATAAACATGTGTCGATACAAGAATGTCGGAGACATCAATAGCGAAATCGACACCTATGAATCATGTCAGTCTGAACAGCTGATGGGAAATTGTCCTAATGAATTGGAGGCAGAGCTTCGAGATGAATTGAGTGGTAAAGAACAAGTCGACTTAGACACAGTCCAGGGTGGGTCAAGGCGATTTAAACGGCTTCGAGGTTAGGAAATTTTACCAGTAACAATCTTGTTCACTAGCTTCATGGCATTTTGCAATCGATTGCTTTCGAAACGAACAGGATTCTGGCTTCGTCGTACCGTACAAGTCGGGCTCTCCACACGATAGCTTCCGGTATGGATGACAGAAGAGGGGAAATGAAATACTCGTGCAACAATTGATATCGTCAGATCAATATTGCTTGGTCTGCGTACTAATTTTTCATTCGACATCGCTATCTCTAAGCTAAGCACATAACCAACTTGATACTAATACTTTGAATAAGGCTATACTAGAGTGCAGCAAGTTGCATACTAGTACTTGTTTCCAAAACAGGAGATCCAACGTGGAATCATTCTCACTTTTGTTGCTTCCTTTTTTGGAAACAACATTATTTAAAATGACATCATAAAGATACAAGTTTTTCCACCAAGGTGGCCATTGGTTGAGTTGGTGTCGTGAGGGGAAAGGAGAATAATTCCAAAATCATAGACACGACCACCACATTCAAAACCAAGAGAGTCGCAAATACATAGAAGCAAAACAAATAAATGAAACAGTCCAAAATATTTTTTAGCCTAGGTGATAGCCTCATATGAAAAGTAAGGGTGTAAAGGGAAACTTCACATTAATTTTCATTGAAAGTGGAGTGTTTCTTTTGAAGTTGTGAGTTGTGTAAAATATGTAGAGTTAGTGCCAGAAATAAAAAGAGGTAGGTATCAAAATCGCCATGCAAAAAACAATACACAAACTGAAATAAATAGCAAGAAAATTCTGTTCCAAGCTTCATTCAAAATTTTCTCACTTTGGAAGCCAAATGAATCAACAAGAACTCTCTTTCTGTTGATATAGCTGATACACTTGAAACCACTCATGTTCTTGACTTGCTAGGAGTCCTAGAGGAATCCCATAAAGCTGTTTGAGCTATTTATCAAAATATCTCAAGAGTATGAAATCTTAGATGAAATTGCTTGTCTGAAAGCATCATTGATGTTGTGGAAATAGATAACAACAGCAACAACAGCAGCAGCAACAACAGCAACAACAGCAGCAACAACAGCAGCAAATAGATTGCTGGGAATTAGTGAGATTATAGAGGACACTGTTGAGATACCATTGCATACACTAGGACACTGTGTCATATCAACTTCTGTTTAGGTACATCAGAAAACCAGTTCAATCGGTGTCTGGTATGGATGCTGTTTTCTTCATGGTGAGAATCTTTACCTTGGTCGAGATAATTATGCACGACTTGAGGTTGATATATGTACGAACAATGTTGTACTGGTTGATTTTTGCATCTAGAAATTACTTGAGAATAGCCTCCACAACACGACAAGTTTGTTTGTCGATGGCTTTTTGCTAATTTCGAAGAGAAAAAAATTGATGTTATAATTTTGTAGTGAGTCAACGTCTGCAATTCTGCAGTAATGAAGTACATTGTTTTGTAAAAGCCAAATAATAGGGGAAAATTGTGGGAAACAGTTGATGCAGAAGAAGGTCGTCGAACCAAAAACTAAGTTGCATTAAAATCTAATCTCATATGAAATATGTCTTCCCGTAGCCAATGGATTTCAATTTCATTCCGCATAGCTTTGTCTGTCTATGATTCCTTAGTAAACGTAGTTCTTGACGTATAGAGATTCCTGCATGGAAGGCTGCGACCCGGGCTTGTAGGATCCGGAAGAGGCCTCCGAGTTGGCCTTGGCGCGGGCGAGTAGTTGATCTTGGGCTTTCTTGTAGTTTTCTTCCTTTCCGTCCCATGTCTTCAAGCACGAAGATTGCAGGGCACGGGAGAAGGAGAAGGTGAGAGCGAAAGGTGCAACTCGGTCAATTTTATTGATTTCGTTTAGATAAATAGAAGAATCTTCTTCGGAGATTCCTCCACTCAAGAAGGTGACACCAGGCATGGCGGATGGAATGGATCGAGAAAGAGTTTGGACAGTCATTCTTGCAATCTCTTCGACAGCGGGCTTCTCTTCACAGTCAACACCGCAAACGGTCATGGAGGGCTTCAACAAAGTTCCCTCGAGCATAACACCGCACTCTTGAAGCTTCTTGTAGACCGTAGTGATGACACGTTCTTGAACCTTGGCGGTGGTGTAAATGTCGTGGTTGCCGTCAATTAAGATTTCGGGTTCAACGATGGGGACCAAACCGGCCTCTTGGCAGATGCGAGCGTATCGAGAGAGTCCATGGGCGGCCTCATCGATGGCGTAATCGGTGGGAAATCCCTTCTCGACGTCGATGCGAAGGGCAGTGCGCCACTTGGCAAATCGGGCACCCTTGGCATAGTGGAGGACGCACTTGTCGTAAAGTCCGTCCAAACCCGAGCACCATGTCTCACCTTCTCCACCGCCGCAAAGAGGCTTAAGGCCAGTATCGACCTTGATACCAGGGATGATTCCTTGTTCCTTCAAGACATTAACAAAGGGCTTGCCTTCCTTGGAGTCTTGGTAAAGAGTGTTGAGACAAAGTGGTCAAATGAAGAACGGACAGACGAAATAATGAAGGAAACACAGTTCAAAGGAGAAGAAATACAGTTCGAAGGAGAAGATACACAAAGCACTAAAACAGATGGCAAGAGGTGCAAACTAGCAAATATTTCAGGCTCACAAAGTCAATAGTAAGGACAGAAATATGGTGAATCTGCGATGAAGACAAGATAGTTGAACAAATATTCAATGTCTCCAACTGAAGGTACTTAGAGCAGTGACAAAAGAGATATTGGCGAGTTTATCACAGGAAGAGGTTTAGGAGTGATTTACAATGGTTGTTAGAACAATTGTTGGGATTATTGGAGGAGAATACCTGGCTCATATTTTGTAAAAGATAGAATCCAATAAAGTAACACTTCTATTAACCCGTATATTTCAACCATCTCAACATTCTTCGAAGAACGTTTTGAGTTGTAAGCGTTGGAAACCGAGTTAAAAGAATCAAATACATACAGAATATCCGTGTAAGCCATCAGCAACAAAGTAAGTAACAAACCACAAGCATGGGTGAAACCAAACAGAAGTCCATAAAGGTAGACGTACCGACATTTAGTGTGGACAGTGAGGATGGATTCGCAAGCTGGTGGGCTTATTTGAGAGCATACGCAGCTCAGAAGGACTTTATCGAAGTTCTAAAAGAAGACCGGCACAAGGACATGCCGGACAAGGAGGAAGAAGACGAGGGCAACAAGCATTCCGAGGCCAACAAGGAAGCCATTCTGAAGAACAGACTGGCAGTGTCAGCAATGCAGATTGCGTTTGCAAAAGGTGAGATGATCAACTGTTTGGCCATGGTGCATGCGTCGGTTACCAAAGAGTGGCCGATTGGACAAGCCCACATTATCATCCAAGATCTATTCGCAGAGTATCGAGGAGATCCGGCAACAGCTCTATTCGATCAACGCAGGGAAATGGCACAACTTACCATGAAGAACAAAGAAAATCCAAGGGACTTCTTTGCGAGATTGGCCAAAATTGAGCTCAAGTATGCGGACCGAACCCAAGGAATTACAGACGAAGAAAAGTTAGTGTTAATCTACACAAAGGCACCGGACTTGTATCAGCAGACGCTGATTCGTAAACGAGAAGAAGCACTGAAGGAACACAATGGCGCACCGAAAGTTCGAGAGATAAAGCAGGCAATGATCACCCTCTGGAAGGCGTTGAATGAGCGAAACAAGAACAAAGGTCAAGTGGAATACAGTTTAACTTCGAACGAGTATGATTACGACGGGAACAAGATCGACCACAAAACTTCTGGAGATCATGGTCACGGTCAGAAGAAATGTTACAACTGTGGAAAACCTGGACATATCAAACGCGATTGCCCAAAACTAAAGAAGTGCAGCCACTGCGGAAAGAAAGGACACGCCGAACCAAACTGCTGGGACAAGTACCCCGAAAAGAAACCAAAACGCGTGAAAGGCAAACAAACCAACGAGATTGCGGCATTGTCGATCGGATCCGAGCTAGCATTAGCCCGAATCGACCAGTGTGTACCATGTCGAGAGCACCATGGTGTAGTGGTGGGAGATATCGTGTCAGAGGTTACTGAGTTGACTGAACCAGGAGAAATGAGCTGGCGCCGCAATAAGGCAAACAGGAGTAGAAACAAGGCAAAGAAAAGAAAAGGCAAGAAAGCAGTACAGAATGTACAGACAATGTACGGGAACGGCAACAGAGCAAGTGGACCTAAAAGAAGCAAACGTGGACGCAAACACACGATTAAACCAAGTCAAAGGCAAAAGGCACATACCAACAGCGCGTGTAAGCACTGTCCAAGACCTAAACACACCAAGAACGACTGCCACATGAACAGGCAGGAGCGCAAGAAACAAAACAAATGCTGCGTGACAACTAAGCACACCAGGAAGACGTGCGGGATCAACACGCAGGCGCGCAAGAAACAAACAAAAATGAATCGTAAGGGATGGTATCGTGCGCCAGCACATACATACAATAGACCAATATTGGGAGAAGTGCAAGCAGTCACGGAATTGTTGGATAGTAACGGACAGTTGAAGGGCTGGAGTATGAGACTCAAAGCAGTGCCAGCCGGAACTGACAGTGATATGTTGATATCCATGCCACAATACATACATGCGGCAGAACAACTGGAGTCACACACACGCAGAACCTATGCAATTCGGCATTGGACCGACAGACTCGAACAAGACGCGCCGAACGATTGGCCAACCGAAGCACAACGGACATATAGACCCGGGAATGACGAGTTCGCAGGGTGCGAAGAATACGCAATGCTGAACACTCAAGGGGACATTAAGGCACTTACGGCAAATTCGGCGTCGGAATCTCTATACTCACCGTATATATGGATCGCAGATACAGGAGCAACGTGTCACATCACGAATAGCCGGGTAGGCTCGATTCCTTCTAAGAACGCTAACGCACGACTAAAGACTGCAAATCACTCCATGGACGCGAGTGGGAATAAGATGCAAGCAGTGGCTATAGTGGACATACCAGGGATAGTACGGGGACCGAAGGGAACCACCACATTAATCCGCATGATGGACTGCAGATACGGTGGATCTAAATTCAACCTTTGCTCCATAACCAAACTAACCGACAATGGTTGGACCATGACAGGAGACAAATCCGGGATACACCTGTACAAAGGTAAGCAAACACTACACTTTGACATACCAATACACTCGAAGGAAGGTAAGCTTTGGGCAGTAAGAATCGACCGGAGAAACGATGATCGACAGAAGGAGATGGCGCTGGTAACCAAACCAACCACAATTACTGTGCAACAAGCACACGAGCAATGTGGCCATGCGAATATGCGCAGCACTAAAGAAACAGCCAAGCATCTGGGTTGGATGCTGGAGGGAAAAGACGCCACATGTGAGGCATGCGCAATTGGTAAGGCAAAGCAGGTAGACTTAGGAAGTGGGGAGACACAACAAATTTCGAAAATTGGTCAGAAATGGTACGTCGATGGATTGTCCCTTAAGGAACCAAAGACAGGAGGGGTGGTATTTCCATACAACAACTGTCTGACAGTGGGTGTCGAGTATCTAACAGGGGGAACTATTCTTGGATGGTACCGAATGAAGAAAGGATTTGTTGAGGATTTCTGTACCAAGCTTCACTGATTCAAAAGACATGGGAAACGACCGGAGTACATACGCTGTGATGACGGCGGGGAGAACTACAAATTCGAGGCAGTTCTCAATGGCAAAGAATGGAGGATGGACGCACAGTTCGAATATACAGCGAAAACACCTCAGCGAAATTCTCGAGTAGAGACCAAATTGTACCATTTATGTGGAAAGACACGTGCAGCATTGGCGGCCGCAAATGTGCCGGATAGGTACCGATACACACTGTTCACCCATTTTCTTAAGTGGGCAGCGCAGACCGACATGCTGACAGTGGTAGACGTCCACGGGAAGAAAATGACACGACACGAGCATTTATATGGTGAATTGCCTAAATGGATCAACAATATACAGGTGGCGGGAATGGCCGGCGTAGTAAAGACACACAAACGGGGCACAGCAAAGGTAAAGGCACGTGGCAAGGTATGTTTGTTTGTACACTATTCAGAGAACCATGCGAGAGACTGCTACGTTATGTATGATCCTAAAACCAAGAAAACAATCCACTCGAGAGATGTCCGATGGTTAGGGCGCATGTATTATAAAACGGACAGTTTGCCAGGAATAGCTATTGAAATCGAGACCGGAATGGATGAAGAATCAGTAGCATCGGATGCGAGTGAGAGCAGTGAGGAAAGCACGGAGCACACGTCAATACACACAGAGGTAGTGGATTTTGAAGCCGAGCAGCCACTGTTCGGAAGCGAGACAGAGTCAACGGACGGAAGCGAGACCATCGACAGCAGCGAGGCGGACACACGAGTAATCCGGGCAGTAACACGTTCGGGCAGACACGTTAGAGCGCCATTAGCGCATGATGGAACGGAGCTCGCAGCGCTCGCAATCCAGGACGGATATGCTGCCAAAACATGCTTGTTGGGGCTTGATGAGGCAGGCATAAGTGCACTAGACGAGGTCTATGACGAGAGCATGATGGAGGAAGAGGCGCTGGTGTTTGCGCTGACAAAAGGAGAAAAGGTGTATCAGTCAGTGGAGCATGCATTCGGGTACATAGACTCAACAAAACAGCATCGATTGGTCGCAGCAGCGCTGGCGGACACAGAAGGCGAGCTGTTTTTGGTGGGAGCAACAGGAGAGAACTATGGCAATACAGAAGAACTCAACGTGATGAATTACCAGCAAGCAATGAAGACAGTCGACCGAGAGGAATGGGAGAAGGCTATCAAGGTAGAACACGACAAGATGGTCAAGTACAACGTGTTTGAGGTAGTGCATCCAAGAGATATTCCGAAGGGAACCAAGCTGTTCGACAGTACCTGGGCCATGAAGAAGAAGCCTAATGGCGTTTTCAGAGCCAGAAACGCGTTTAGAGGGTTTCAGCAAGTCGATGGGAAGCACTATGACAGCCACGACAAGTCAGCACCGGTGGCCACAGAAGTCAGCATAAGAATCTGTTTCGTGTTGACACTGGCAGCCAAATGGTATCAGCACCTAGTGGATGTGGAAGGAGCCTTCTTGAATGGGGAATTCCAGCATCCAGACAGACACCAAATTTACATGAAGATCCCTGAGGCTTACAAGAAGTGGTATCCGGCATGGGGGGTGTTCAAACTACTTAAGACACAGTATGGAACTGTGCAGGCGGCGCTGCAGTACTATCGAGAGTGTTGTAAAGCGCTGGCATTTATGGGATTCAAGAGGAATCCGGCAGAACCATGCGTGTTTTATAAATATGAGAAAGAACAACTGGTATTGTTTGTTCTATGGGTGGATGACTGCTGCATTTCCGGGCCTAAGGAACTGGTTCTGAGGACAGTGGAACAGTTCATGGGCTTATGGGACTGCAAAGATCTTGGGCAGTTAAAAGAGTATGTGGGTTGTCAGGTGGAACGTGAGGCAGGGTATATACGACTGACGCAACCGGTAAAAGTACAGAGATTTGTGGATGAATTCGGATGTGCCGGTGGAACCGGGACTCAGAACAAAGCGCCAACAACACCAGCAGAGCCGGGAAGTGTTTTGGAGTATGAGCCCGAAATCGATAAGCCCCTGTCACCGGAAGAACAGACCAAGTATCGATCCGGAGTAGGAATTCTACTGCATATGATGAGATGGAGTAGACCGGATGTACTGAATGCAGTGAGAGAGTTATCAAGTCACATGCAACAGGCTAGCGCCAGAAGCATGAAGGCACTCAAGAGGGTCATGAATTTCATTGTATCCACTAAGAAGAAGGGATTCACGATCAAGGTAACTAAGCCTGGTGGGTGGAACGGACGAAGGGGCAAATATAAGTTCATGATCAGTGGTAAGTGTGATTCGGAATACGCGAAGCACAGCAGCAGAAGAAGTGTGAATGCCGGAATAGTGTACCTGGAGGGCGCAATCGTAAAGCAATTCAGCAAAATGATGCCAATTATTGCACTGTCAACAACAGAAGCAGAGCTCTATTCAGCAGTACTTACTGCGCAGGACATGATGTTTGTATACCACATAATGATCAACATGGAGTTGGAAATTGAGTTGCCGATGATATTGTACTGCGATAACAAGGGCACAGTTGATTTGGCAAATAACTGGTCTGTGGGAGGAAGAACCAGGCACATAGATGTCAAACAGAATTTTCTGCGGGAGTTGAAGGAGAGAGGATTCCTTATGGTGAAATGGAGAACCGGGAATGATATGACACCAGACATGCATACCAAGAATTTGTCTCGAGATTTATTTAACCAATACAGCAGCGAATTGGTCAGCTGAGCAGGTTAAATAGGGAAGTGTGTTGAGACAAAGTGGTCAAATGAAGAACGGACAGACGAAATAATGAAGGAAACACAGTTCAAAGGAGAAGAAATACAGTTCGAAGGAGAAGATACACAAAGCACTAAAACAGATGGCAAGAGGTGCAAACTAGCAAATATTTCAGGCTCACAAAGTCAATAGTAAGGACAGAAATATGGTGAATCTGCGATGAAGACAAGATAGTTGAACAAATATTCAATGTCTCCAACTGAAGGTACTTAGAGCAGTGACAAAAGAGATATTGGCGAGTTTATCACAGGAAGAGGTTTAGGAGTGATTTACAATGGTTGTTAGAACAATTGTTGGGATTATTGGAGGAGAATACCTGGCTCATATTTTGTAAAAGATAGAATCCAATAAAGTAACACTTCTATTAACCCGTATATTTCAACCATCTCAACAAAGAGTTTCCTCGAACAAGATTGCTCCAGAAATGTAATCACCGATATCAGGGGTGGTGAAAAGAAGTTGACGCCACTAAGTTTAAGAAGAAAAATATGACAATATTATTAGTTGAAAGAACTAGAACACAACGAAAGTACATGGAAAAATGTTAGTGCTCCAGAAAAGTCTCACCTCACGACGGTTGTTTTCGTTGTTTTCCAAACCGATGGATTCCAAACGGGCTCCGACGGTTCCGGTGGATTCATCACAGGCGAGGAGACCCTTTCCCTTGGTGACCATTGCGGCGGCAGTGGCCTTGAGCTCGTCGGAATACCTTTCGAGCGACATGGAAAGCGCTGTGCTAGAAGAAGATCGCTCTGCGGCGGGGGCGAAGGCATTGGCAACACCGGCAAAGGCGGCAAAAACGGCAACGGAACTGAACTTCATGGTGGTGGTTGTAAACTACTGATTGTTTTGCTACTTCTGCTCTGATTTAAAATTGTGAGAAGAGGACAGATCTCGAAACCGGCGGGTCGTTCTCATCAGAATTCGCGGAATGTTGTCGTCACCTCTCTGCATTCAATTTTGTTCTAGTAGTCGCAGTTCGTAAGCATTTTTTCATACGTCATACGAAGTACATCAACAGGGATCCAAAACAAGGATTCGGCAACCCCTAGCGGAGTTGGATTCCTCCTTTTCATCCAAGATTGATACTCGTACGTTGTTTGCCGTCGTCAGTGATCATGATGTGATCATCTCGGTTAGCAGGCGATGAAAAAGTTGGAAAAGTAAATAGCGATATCAGTGTCGAAGGGAGGAAAGTGTGTGCAAGATGCGTGTACTGCAGGATCCAGCGCATGCTTTGGGCACACTTCTGCATCACATCGAGAACCAAGTTTTGGGTTTTTGGGTTAAAACACCACAAGTTGATTGGGAAAACTTTCAAAATTCGAATCCCAAAAAACAAGATCTTCAATTCAAAGCGTTACGTGCGTGTACGTACGTGTAAGTCCTAACCGAAGAAAAAATAATCTCTAATTATTATTTTGGCTTTAGATCAGACAGATGCCAACAAAAATATTTTGAAATGAAGTGGAGTTACAGTAAAAAATAATGATAATATTATATGAACTAATGTGAGGGAAGAACTTTTTTGTGCTCAGATAAGACTTCAATGTCAAGAAGTTTCATTATCTTTTTCTAGAAAGAAGCAATCAGTATATTCTTTGTTCTTATCGATGTTAAAAGATTGTTTTTCCTTCACATCATCATGAATCAAAAATAGTTTGACCCACATTTATTCTCCAATGTCAGTGTTCGTAGAATGCATTTCGACACGACAAAGCAAGATGAGAATAGATTCATGCCATGCACAATCACTAATTCTTCTCATATGTGAGGAGAGACAACACGTAAGCTCTTATTTTTATGTAGAGACTGGTGACTAATTATGAAACAATGGTATGGTAGGTCAATTGTTCAATTAGATGTGATCGATTTTCGAGGCTGAATGCAGACTACCATACGTTTGGACCCCATCATTTCGCTTCCAACAATTAACATAATTGAACACCCAGCATTGTTGCAGCACAGGAGTGGTGCCATAAGCCTTATCACCAATTTGTTCATAAAATCTCCTGCATCATTTTTGGCGATGCAGTATAGTAAGAGGCAAAGGATACACGCATACAAGCATGTAAGGAATCGATGTCCATCGAGGTCACATTTTCGAACTGGAACCGAGAGTTCCATTCATCAGTGCAATTCAGGGCCTCATTCGATGCTATCAAGAAATTCATTGATGGGCGCAGTCTCCCAGCTCGCAACGTCATCTCCACCCATGCTTCCTATCCAAGCCCGGTGTGTTTTCGTGCAGAGGAAGGGATCGGATTGGCAGGATTGATACGGCTGGCAATCCAGGGATAGCCTGGCGTCGTGAACGTCGGCATGGATTTGTGCGATCAACTCAGGAAAACTATCGAATTTCTTTTCTTCCCTCAAGAATCCTACCAGCTGCAGTCTCATAGGGACCCCATAAAAGTCTTCGATGGAAGCCTTGCCATCGCTCTTTTCGGTATCGCTGTCGCTATTGTGGTCGGTTTCGATTCCAGAGTCTTCGTCGTCGTGAGTTTCCACGATTAAGTGTGCTTCGATGATTTTTTCTTTGTTTTCTTCTCCTTCAAAGGTAGGGGAGTAGCCAACGTTGACTACCGCTTTGAAGGTTTCGGAATCGCTCACGCTGCTCGAATTTCGATTTCGCTCGAGGGTTACCCATCCAAAGTAAACGCCCGTCGTCACCTCTTCCAGTGCATTTTGAAAGAGACTGCTCGGAAGATTCGCGGTGGGAACTCCCAATTTTTTACCACCACGACCGTAACCTTGATCGACCGACCCACGAAAACGTAAGACGTCCGGCAGCAATCGGGCCCTTGCAGGTGGGACTGGATTTTGATCCGTGGTGCCATCCGTTGCATACAGTTTGGTCCGGATCCCATCTTTGCGATGAAAACCTGCGCGGTCGACAAATGCCATGCAAGGCGACAAAAGTAGGGAGCTAATAGTTGCCAGAAAGAGACACGAAAACACACCAACAATGGATGGCTTTCGGAACATCGACGTAGTCTGCGACAGCGACGGTGACGGCAACGGCAACGGCGCCTTTGTCGCTTTTGATGAGGAACGGCTGCCAACGATCATTGTTGATTTCTTCGTATTCGAATTGATTGGAGGGAGATAAAGATTCAATCGCTTCGGTGTGGTTCTATTTGTTCGCCGAAAGGAAGTGGGACAGAATCAAGTTTGAACGTTGAAAGTTAGGTAACCTTAACTTACCCGTAATTTGAAGTATCACACGAATTTATTTTGAGATCGATTGCTTGTTGATGCGAACAAAGAAGCAAGGATCAAGGATCAAGGATCACCATCAGATATTGTACAGAGTAAGTTACGTGTACGAGTAAGGTTACTTGTACGGTATGCACCATCCCGAATCTTTTTTGCAAGTTGATTTTGATTTTGAGATGTGTACGGTAAGGTTAATCTTCAGGTTAAGTTAGGTCATCGGAATCAACAATTCAACTACGACGTAAGGTTAAACCTTACTTCGTACTGTATCAAGTATCAACCGATCATTATTTTTGTTGATTGAGCATAAATCCCTAATCACTAGTTAATAACCTCACTCCTATTTTGATTGTGATCTTGGTATTACGGTAAGGTTTACTACTGTGTACACTATTCGGGCGTTTTTGACCGCTCCTGACAGGACATTTACAACTCAACACGCTTTACCGGAGCGCCAATTTCTACCAAAACCCGGTTTAACACACTCTTCCACTTCTTAAGGAAGTTAAAGCTCCGTTGTAAATCCTACATGAGCTAAGGATTATTTCTTACAACTCCACTAATTGAAGAAAAAAGTTGATTGATGATAACGAAGACTTTACTCTCTATGGAGACACGACCCATCCATTTCTCTCTCATGCCACAGTTCGAGTGGAAAGCGAACGAAACGAGAAGTTGAATCCTTAACTCAACATACTTTTCCCTTTCAAAAACTTGAGGAAAGTTTCATCTAGTAGTAGGCTCAAACAGCACTCACTACTACTACTACTACTAGTAACGTTTTGGAGGTTGAAGCTATCGTGGGCAGAGGTGTAGAAATATTTTTGGAAGGTTGATTGGATTACTTTCCTGGAACGTGTCAAATCCAATGACCACATTTTCCCGTACTGTACTACAACGTTTTGAGACTGCACTTTGGTATTCGTACAAGGAAAAGGGAGTTGAAGAATGTCAAAAAATCCGAAAGGATGTCCGTGGCTTTTCAAAGAAACCTTTCACCTGTTACGAGTCTGATAGATTTCACTTCGACTTTTTGGACATCATTGCCACACTCATAGTCGTACACACACTGAAATAAAAAACATGAAAATATGATACTGTAGTCAAATATTACGACAACTAGTACCACGAGGATTTACAGTTTTCTCCGTTGCTATCGCAACAGCTTGAGCAACAGGAACACTCCATCTTGGCTGGCAATCCAGAAGGCTCTCTCAAGCAGTTCGATCTCATATCTGTAAGACTCCAGAGACCCGAATCACAGAATGTGCCGTCGACGCTTCCTGTCAACGCAGTTCCATGAAACCAAAAATACTCCAACTTCGTAAGAGCGGAGTAGTCGGCCGGAACGGTTCCCGTCAAAGGATTTCCGTCCACAAAGAAGTTTACTAGATTGGTACACTTTACAAACGTGGACGGGAGCGGACCCTCCAACCGATTGGACTCCAAAAATATGACTTCAAGTTCGGTGAGTTTCCCGTATTCTGTTGGAATCGTACCGTCCAGCTCGTTAGCTGCCAGATCCAAAGTCTGTAGCTTGGTAAGGCTTTGCCATTCCAGTGGAAGTGTCCCTGTCAATTTGTTCAGATGCAAGCTTATATAGTTTAAATTGGACAACGATCCCCATTCGGCTGGCAGAGTGGACGATAAATTGTTCTGTTCTAGGTCGATGCTTCCCAGTTGAGTTGCAGTTGCTAATTCACGCGGGATTTCTCCTGTTAACTGATTGTTCGTCAACCAAATCGCTCGTAATCTCGTCAATTGACTCAGCTCCATCGGAATTGAGCCAGAGAGTCGATTGGTATCAAAATCGATTCTGATCAAAAATTCGAGCAACGATAGCTCCCAGGGGATCGTTCCTTGCAACATGTTGTTTGACATTTCAATACTCGTGACGAATGGCGAATCTGCGCGACAAAAGACCCCCTTTTTCATCGAGGAATCGTTTCGTACTTGTTCAGTGACATCGTTTTGCCCTTCGGTCCCGGCGAGGTTATCCACGATCTTGTGCTCGCTGCCGTTGTCGCTATTCCAACCACAAACTGTACTCGAAGTCAGGAAGGAGAGAGAATGGGTCCATACCCGGTTCGTTCCCGTCGAATAGTATAGAACCACGACGACATAACGCTCCACCAGCAATGGAATGGGGGTCGTGAAAACATCGGTTTCCAAATCAATGTTTGCCATCCAATCCAAAGCAGCGTATCGAAAACCGTCGGTGCCATCTGCGACAAAATAGGCCTCTGGGTTATCCACGAATTCTTCTGAAACAACATAGGATCCCATGCTCTCTATCAAATAATCCCAACGCAGATTGCTTGTGGGGGGAATGCTGGTGGATTGCCCAACCGAGTCCGATGGTGTCTGAGTTGGAACAAATGTTATATTTGTAAGGGAAGAAGGGATTTCAACTGTCGGATATTTACTGAGATTCGTGCTACTCGGCGAGGTGCCAAGAGACGTTGGCATTGGCGACTCTGTTGGGACGGAGAGTTCTCCTACTGGTGCAGCAATAGGCTCCGGGGTGGTAGTCGGTGTCAGAGAGCTTTGAAGTGATAGTAGATCGTTGTATTCGTCATCCGATTCGTCGTCCTGGTCGATTGCGTTGTTGCTTTCTTCTTCCCTGGCCCGATCAAACCACAAATATGTACCAGCTCCTCCCCCTATGATAAGCAATAAGATGGTACATAAGATCAAACCCCAGCAAGTTCTGCGAATGCCACAGATCTTGAAGTTCTCGTCGTCGTCGTCGTCGTCGTCGTCTTGCGTCGCACCGTCTTTGACGCCGTGCTCAACATCTTTTTTCTTGTCCTCTACTTTGTATCCGGTGGAAACGTTGTTTGTGGTGCTCGGACTCACCACTTCTGCCACCGCGTGTCGTTCGCGTTCCTGAGATAAGCGTCGATTGATTTCTTGTGACAATCGGCGATTGACTTCTTGAGACAAGCGACGGTCGACTTCTTGCTGTAGCCGTTCGGATATCCTGGCCTCTAGTCGTTCTTTCACTCGATCTTCCACTTCTTGTTCAGTGAAGGAGTGATCAGGCGCCAATTCTGCAACAACTGGGCCTGCCATCGATGACAAGTCGGCCATATGTATGTTGCCAACCGTATTCTGTTGGTAGAAGGGTGACAACCTGTGCTGTGCCAGTAGCTCGGCACTCGTCCCTCGATTTTGTAACTCCATGGATTCGCCAGGAGTGTCGACGGCTTCCGCGTCAAGCAGGTTGTCGTGTTCATTATCATCAAAGGATCCCGTTATACCCGGAACACAAACCGCTCCGGGTGCTGATGAGTCTGCTGCTCGAAGCGGGGGAGGCGTCGCTGCGGCCTCCAAAAAGCTGCTGGTCGTCGAATTCGATGACGAGAGAACTCCTCTGCTGGTTTCCGTAGATACTGCTCCCGTTGTTGGGGGAGGTGCACGATAGGGAGGCATCAATGATGGCTCGTTCTGAACTTCGATGCGGCGATAAATTTCTTTCTCCGTGCTATCAGTGTTGCCGGAGTTCATGGTCCGATAGCTCGGGCTACTGTGTCTGTTGGTTCGATAGGCGTTGTCGTTTGAGCATCCCGATGCCTTACCGTTCTCCGTGGAATGGGAGCTTTTCTCCTTCGTCGCGGCTTTCGGATGCATGTCGATTCGATGAAACATCGAGTAAGATTCTTACTGAACGTAAGTGCAATGGCTGTAGAAGAGGGATACCTTCCGAGTCCAAGAATTTTGTTCTGTGCCCTTCAAATTAAACGAGAACTTGTTACGCAAGGTACGAGTACTTGTATCCATAAGGTTAATAATTACTGCATCATTTGTGCGGTAACTTATCTCGAAGAAAGTGTCACGAGTCACGACACAAATTACTTGTAGCATAGGAACTGTACACGTAAGGTTTTACCGTAGGACAACGTGAAAAATTCCCACCGATTTTCAGTCGGTCGTGTCAATTTTTTCACGACTAAAACCTCAGACGGAAGAGTTTCGTCTCAACCAACATAATACCGGTAATTACCGGTAATTACCGGTACGTACAAAGTGCTGTTCTACCACCTACACGTAGACCTACTCGTACCCACAACCACCGGTACCTTACAGGGGTGCGCAACTGCGCGAAAAAAAATTAGCTCCGAGTTTTACTTCGTACGTAGTACTACGTAGTACGTAAGACTACCAGTAAGGTCACGTACAGTACGAGTTTTGATAAGACGAGCATTTGAAAATCCCATTACACTACAAGTATTTCCCGATCCGTACGTACGAACCTACGAAAGAGTACTTGTAACTTAACTTACCGTATGACTGAATGAGTGAACGAATCGGATGAATCCTCTATGTTCTGTGCTTCTGTCCAGATGTCACGTAACCACCACTCTTTTTTTCCCGAGACGACCGGGAAACAGGGCCAATCAATCGATTCGGAAAGCTACCGAAAAGATTTTTTGATGCCTTCGGTAGTTGATAGCAAACAATACGTCCATCGCACAGAAAACCCAGTGCACAATATTATTACCACCGAGCGGTTTACGAGAGTAAGCAACAACGATACAAACCAGACCGCAAAGGAATAGAACAATTCAAGATCATGGCAAACAAAGAGGTGAGTTGTAGATCGTGGTCGATAAATTGGCGCGGGGAACAAGAGGATTCGAACTCGAACGCAACCAAGGCAAGAATCTCACATTCGCATTTTGCGGGTCTTCGCGACGACTTTGCTGTTTTGGTGAAATCCCAGAAAGAACTTAAGGCCAAGCAAAAGGCTGCAAAAGAAGCCAAACAGGCAGCCGATGAAGCCATTAAAAAAGCCGAAGAACTAGCCGAGGAAGTTGCCAAGTTGGAGTCCGAAGTTGAGGCAGCAGCCAAGAAAGCGAAGGATGATTCCGGCAGTGACTCCGATAGCAGCAGCAGTAGCAGCAGTAGTAGCAGTGATTCGGATAGCGATAGTGACGACGAAGATGCAAAGAAGAAACCCACCGAAGCCAAAAAGGACGAAAGTGACTCTTCCGATAGCGATTCGGATTCCGACTCTGACGACGATGAAGCGAAGAAAGTTGAAACAAAGAAAGAAAAGAGCGATTCTTCGGACAGCGATTCAGATTCCGACTCTGACGACGATTCCTCTTCGGCCAAAGACGAGAAAAAGGCCCCGGAAAAGTCAAAAGTCGCCGCAAAGGACGATAGCAGCAGCTCCGATTCGGACAGCAGTTCGGACTCCGATAGCGACTCCGACGATGACGACGAAAAGAACGACGCAAAGATGGATGTCGAGAAAAAATCCAGCGACGATAGCAGTAGCAGCTCCGATTCGGACAGCAGTTCGGACTCCGATAGCGACTCGGAAGATACCCCATCTTCCGAACCTCCTCAAGATGCGTCGAAGAAGCGAAAGGCTGACGACGAGGAGACATTCGAACCGCCCGTCAAGAAACAAGCAGTCGCAGACGATGACGGAACCACCACGAAATTGTATATTCGAGGACTGCCTTGGAGAACCACCGAGGAAGCAGTACACGAATACTTTTCGAAGTGTGGAAGCGGTCCAAAGTCTGTCGAATTGCCTTTGCAAGATGATGGAAGGAGTTCGGGAACCGCCATTATTGACTTTCACGATGCTGCCTCTGCAGCTGCTGCTTTGGAATTGAACGGGTCTGACTTTGAGGGCCGTTGGTTGTCGATCAAGTACTCTACGCCAAAGCCAATTTTGGCACCACGCGAGGCAACCCAAAAACCAGAGGGTTGCTGCACGGTATTTGTTGGAAACTTGTCCTGGGATATCGACGAAGAATCTCTTCGCGCTGCCTTTGCGGAATGCGGTACCATTACACAAGTTCGTTTTTCGACCGACCGAGAAACCGGAGACTTCAAGGGGTAAGCCTTTCTCGTCGCAGCAACATATGCTAAGTTGCTACGAAGTATTTACTATTTTTTTCTTTCCGTTGTTCTCAAAATTTTGTTCTTTATCGCTTCGAACTCATAGGTATGGGCACATTGAGTTCGCGGAAACAGAAGCTACCGACGCCGCTGTCAAGATGGCGGGAACCGACATTCTCGGACGGGCAGTCCGTGTGGACTTTGCGCAAGACAAAAGACAATCGTTTGGAGGTGGTTTTGGTGGTGGTGGTCGTGGCCGAGGGCGCGGAGGCGGACGTTTCGGAAGTGGTGACAGAGGTCGTGGCGGCGGTGGACGAGGGCGCGGAGGCGGTGGACGAGGTGGGGGCAGTACCCCGAACAAGAAATCGGGTGGCATTGCTAGTTTTGCCGGAAAAAAGATCACGTTTGATTGATCGGTCTACTTAAAAATAACTATAGTACATTGTTTTGCACAGGAAGAGCTGCCAAATTGTGCAATGGGTATATGCATTAAAGAGATGTCACTCGTGTGCGTTCGATTTCTTTTCGACGTCGAAAGTTGGACGATAGAAATATCAATGGCAGGTATCAGTGTTGATGAATCTTAGTACGGTTGATATACATACCGTATTGCGCTAATCCCTATCTTATTTTATAAGCCTCTTCCACCGCTTTCTGGAGGTTTCCCCCGCTGTGAAAGCGTAAATTGTTTGAAATATCCCAAGCGTCTTTGAAAAACCGAAATCCCGAGTGCTCGACCGACAGCTCCAGCAGAAGATGAGAGGAACTATCGTCCGCGAAACGACGCTTCCGTGAACCCGATCGTGTATTCTTCCAATTGTTGACAATAAATAGTATATTTTATGAGGTTCAGGTAAAAAATATCAGATGTTGTGAGCTAATCATCCCTCGAGGGAGTAATATGGCGTTCAATCTCAACGCGGAAATGTTGAGGAGACACCCACACATCTGACCAAAATATCGGCAGTTCAACGGGGAAACGAGTTCCTTTGGTGCCCCACATACCTCTGTTGGGAAATCTTCGTCTTTTACTTCGCAAACGAATAATAACCGATGATTGTATTCGTTAATCAGGAGTTGGGGCTTGGATTTTCCCTTTTCGGTACTGTAGAGCACCATCGGGAAAAAATCTTCCAATCGGTTTCGGAAATCGATGCCAGTCTCCTCGTACAATTCTCTCGCACATCCGATGCGGGCTGCACAATAGAGCTCTTCTTGCGTCACAACGTTTCCCTGACATCCCGCAACCTGTTTGAACTCGTCGATATCGATGTGACCACCCGGCAATTGATAGTGAGGTGGCTTTTTTTTCTTTCGGGTACAGTGCAACAGCAAAGCGCCCTGTTCTCGATGGATCAACAAACAAAACGCTCGGTAGTCCTTCGAAGATACATCGATCCGAACATTCGAGTCGAACGCGATGGAATGTCGTTTCGACACATCGAGTAGGTGTTCGAGTCTCGTGACTTGAGAATTACTTTGTGAAGATACCGAATCGCCGGTTGCGATGCTTGTTGTGGGAATCGTTTCGATGATAGAATCCGACTTGATAGCGACTTCCTCGGAGCCAAAGCTGACGCTCTCCATGTTTTGGCCGAGAGAGAAATCGGGCTACTTTTTCATATTTGGTTGCGTGAAAGTACGAGTATGAATACGACTCCGTTCTATCCAGTTCGTATCGTCGACTAGTAGTAGTAGTTAGTGTAGTAGTGCCATCTCGGTCCATCGAGATGACAAGAAATACGAAGTAAGCCTTACACGACTAAGTTAGAGCAGTGCGTGGTAAGGTTACTTCGTAACCTTAAGTTACGAGTAATTAAGTTACTCATAGATCGCAGTCGAATAAAAAATCACCGGGATCTCCAACAAAACCCAGAAAATTTGCGCGCTGTGTGACAAAGAAATAATTGTTGCGTTATTTGTTGCAATGTCACTGTATTGTTTCTACGAGTACGAAAATACAAGACACTGCTGACGACACATGAACAGATGGTCTGAAATTCAACTTTCCGCACCGGTACATTTCTTCAGTGCGTGTCAGAATGAATCTTGTTAACTCGACAAGAATCTTGGTATCCAAATTTCTAGACCTTCGACTCCGCGATTTAGGGTGATTTCGAATCTCAAAAACCAGAGGAGTCAAAATCACTCCGTTTCCTCTTGACACGCAACCTTCTCGGATTGTTGGAAAAAAACATACCGTACCGTACGGTAAGGTTACACGTACTTTATACCCGTACATCGAAAAAGCAAGCGGGTCACGTAATTGCTGTACGGTACGTAGCCTTACTCTATTTTCCCGAAGTTTCGCAAACTGAAGCGAACCGAAGTCGACCTCATCACAAATTCTGTTTCAACAAAATCGGAATGAAACACTTGTACAATTACCGATTGCGTCAAATAACCAATTGCTTCCTCTATCAAGCAAAGTTAGTTCATCAACGAAAAACTTATCAGACACACAAAACAACGTATTCTCAACAATGAACCAATCCATCGACAAAATCGCACACCTCTTGCTCGCACGAAAGGCCATCAACTCCCTTCCTGCCCACACCAAGTTGACGCTTGACGAGCTCTACTCGGTACTAGAGCACAACCACTGTGGCACAGAAGCCGCAGCGGCAATCCTTCGCCATTGTAGCGGAAGCACCATCCGTGCGAAGTCGTCGTCCTCCTCGTCCTCGACTCCAAAGGCCTGGAACGTGGCACCGTCCTCCGGAAGCCTCCACGCCAGTAGTAGCATTCTTGCGGATGTATCTTCGGGCCTGGCCTTGCGTGCTCTGCACACCTCTTCGACTCCAACGCCCGGTACCGGGTCGCCAAAGACGCGGTTGGCGAGTGCCGCCAACAAATGTTCCGTCTCTTCGAACCCCAAGCAATAACCTCTGATGGTAGTGGTGGGTGAGGGACAGGACGGGGCGAAATGCAAAATGGAAAATGCAAAGTCGAGTGGGATTTGTTCTCGATGCATACATGCGTACGTGCACGTATGAGAGTGCGCTTGATGAAAGAATGACCACACCTGTTGTTTTCGTTCCAACCCAAGCAATTTTGACAACAACGAAAAACATAGAACAATAGAAGAATCACATGCACAAAGAGTAAGATGATGATGCACTAGGAATGCCGTTGCCAATGAATTGCTGCAGACGACCGGTGTCATCGAATTCAGCTCCGTGGTCCGCATCGAATGGGATTGAATTTTATGTATCGGACGGACAATGCGGGCACCATCTTTGTATCTTAGAACCAGTGCGGTTCATCGTTTTAGGATAACCATAATACTTAACGTGTTATCACAGTTAGAATAACAAGTGTGAATTGTGCACTCAATTTTGTAAGAGTTTGCGCCTCGAGGAAAGAGAAACGTAAGAGATCTTCGTCGATGATAAGATGCCACCTATTTGATATACTCGTAGTAACTCCATTACTTGCCTGTCTTCAGTGCACTTTTTCTGATCGCCATTACCTCTTTTATGATCGGAACCCGAAAAGCTAATACTATCAGCATGCTGACTCTTGAAAAAAAAAGAAGCAGTTGCGAGGGCAAAAAATTAGTGTGATGGTAAGGTTTTTGCAGCTCAGAGAAAAAAAAGTTGAAAGACTTCTGATCAGTCTAACTGCATCTGATGGATGAAGTCTGCTGATATATCAGTTGTCATCTTCCTGGTAGTGGAAGAGTTGTTCGCAAATTGATAGCCTAAGCTTGGATGACGCCGTAACAGCAATACTCAACCTAGGATATAGACTTCTGTGAGTACTTGAATAGGTTGGACATCAGAATCTTCCAGATACTATCCAGAAGTAGAGAAGCTCAATATCTGAGTGGGGATTTAACCTATTGGTGACATGATCTTCCTAGGCCCAGCTGTCCCTCTCAGTAATTTTTGCTTGCTCAGGAAGTAATACACAATACTTTTGAAGAATGGGATTCTCCATGTACTGGCAATGTAACGAGCATTGTGCCTTCATGGAAGCTCTCAGTCTTATATCAAAACTAACAAGTATCTACCATGCGCACAATTCTAGCACCAACACCGACACCAACACCGACACCAACACCGACACCAACACCGACACCAACACCGACACCAACACCAACACCGACACCAACACCGACACCAACACCGACACCAACACCGACACCAACACCGACACCAACACCGACACCGACACCAGCACCAGCCTATGGGCATCAATGTTGTTGTCAGGTTGGGCCACAAAATAGTATTAGGTTAACAAATTTTGCACATGATCACAGTGATATTTTCAGCAAAAACACCAAGACACCCCTTTTTAATGGATAAGTAATTTCAACATGCCATCACATTGGTGGCTATTCAATCAAATTCGGAATTGATCAAATCAACTTTTGGTAGTTCAAAAGCAACGCTTGAACAAGTTGAACAGATATGTGAGATGAACTATTGGAGTTCGGAGTGACATACACACACCTCTCTGGGATAGTAGCATTGCAAGTATACAGTAGAAGTCAGCATCTGTTTTACTTCAGGAATCATTATCACAAAAGATTCCGAAAGCTCTGTATATCTACGAGTCTATGGATCAGCAAATCACTCATAGTAAGCATTACTCCAACACTTCACTAAGGGATGTTTAATTCAATGATTATTTATTTTTCTGTGTGTTCTGAAGCCTTCTAAAGTAGCTGCCCTGCTTTAACGTCATCTTACCACATGCGTCGATACTGGAATGAATTTGTTTCCAATCACAGAACAATGCTTCAAGCAATATTCGATGAAGAATTTGAACATTTCTAATCATGAGAAGATCATGCTCATCTCACATTTTTAATCATGAGTCTGAATCAGAA
This sequence comes from Pseudo-nitzschia pungens, assembly GCA_037355855.1. Classification (NCBI taxonomy): domain Eukaryota; phylum Bacillariophyta; class Bacillariophyceae; order Bacillariales; family Bacillariaceae; genus Pseudo-nitzschia; species Pseudo-nitzschia pungens. The sequence goes on along the minus strand of CM074764.1, from coordinate 1,603,270 downwards.
TCGGAATCTGAGTCCGAGTCATCTTTAGGCCTTTGCGCTCTTTTCGGTGGACCGCTCGAAACAGCCCCTGGTGGTGCCTTTTGTCCCGCATTTTCGAGAGCGGCGCGTTCAGCTTTGGCCTCAGCCTCGCATTCGAGAGCCCAAATAACCACATCTTCTACGAGCTGAGGATCTCTGCATGCATCCTGAACTTGAGCCACGATGCGAGAAAGTGCCTTCTGGTAAGCCACACGAGCGTGAGCTTCAGCAAGGTAGAAGGCTTGACGATTCTTCAAATCTTCCTTCATCTTCACTAGTTGCTTCTTAAACGCATCGACGCTCCTGATGAGGCGGGCATTTGTTGCGTTCAAGCCCTTAGCATGATCGTTGAGTTGATTAAATGATTTACTAGCTGAATCATTGGCTTCCTTCAACCGGGCATTATTTTCTTTCAAAGCCTTGTAGTCTCTCTTCATCGAGTCGGACTGCTGTCGCAGTTTCGAATTTTCCTTTCTCAAATATTCGATAATCTTGCCGGACTCATCAATAAGAGTCTGGTGCTGAGCAGATTGCTGATTTTTCTTACTTTCGGCACGAAGTTGGTCTTCAAGTTCCTCCTTGTATTTTTCCATGTCCTGTTCAAATTTATATTTAGCGTCCTCGAGCTCACGCTTGCGCTTCTCTTCTTCCTCGGCGAGTTGATTCTTCATCTTGTCAAGTTGATTCTGCAAGTCCTGTTCCTCTTTCTTTTTAGCAAGAGCTGCCCTGTATTTGGGTCGCTGAATAAAACCACGAGCGATAGCCTGAATTTTTGTTGCAGCCTTTTTCCACTTTTTACCAAGACGCTTTTCCAATTTCTTTTGTTTCTTCATGTCTTTAACTTTCCTGCGTGCAATGATGCAACGGACGAGACACTGAATCGGAATCGCTGCTGCTGTTTGTTTAGCCAACAACGCAGCCTTTTCCCGTTCCTCCTTCTCTCGTCTTTCTCTCTCGATCTTTTCCCTCCTCTCTCGTTCTTCTCTCTCAATCTTTTCCCTCCTCTCTCTTTCGGCTCTTTCCGCCGCTTCCTCCTTCTCTCTTTTCTCTCGCTCAATCCGTTCACGTTCGGCTCTTTCCGCCGCTTCTTTCTCTCTTTGCTCCCTCATTGCCTCTTCTTCCGCCGCTCGTTTCTCTCTCATAATTCGTTCTTGCTCAGCCAATTGTTCGGCCATCAGTCGTTCTTGCTCAGCTCTTTCAGCAGCTTCCCTCTCCTCCTTTTCGCGCTGAAGTCGAGCTCTAGTCGTCCAACCTCTCACCCGCGACTGGATTTTGACTGCCCACTTGTGCCAGATCCTTCCTCGTTCTGCTTCTAAGAATTCCATGCAACCCGCTTTAAAATAAATTTTCGTTTTTCCGACTGCGAAAGCCTTAGACAAAGATCCATCCTTTTTCTTCGTTGCAAACTTTTCCAGTGCTTTTGTGAGAAGATCATCAATTTCCGCCTTTTGATCAGGATAACCCTCTTTCGGTTTGGTTTCATTCAGCATCGCATAACGGTGAAGGACATCGTCGAATTCAAGCTTCGACGGGTATGCGGAACGTGAAATTGTAACAGCTGCCACAACACCAGCGCAACGAAGTTGATCCAAAGTAGTTATGTGCTGCATGACTAGCTTCCTCTTTTGAGTGTTGGGTTTCACACAACGAATGTAACGGGACTGAGTTTCATTGAGACCCTTCATCAAATTCGCCAATTGTGTTTTAAATTGAGTCATCACCGTATCTCCGACAAGACTACTCTTCGCACGCTTGGGAGCCGCTCGTGCGGGTTCATCCTTTGGTTTCTTTTTCTGATTTGAGGAACTATTATTGTTCAAATGCTTCGAAATAATTTCATTGTCGCAAGCCTTCGCGGCTTCTTGTAAATCGGTCGGAAGGGTGTCAGTGTTGCGGGTAACGAAGTCTTGAGCCTTGTACACAACGGGACCAGCGAAGTGGTGGATACCGAATTCAATCGGTGAGAAAGTGCGCTTCTGGATCAGGCAAGCAACTGTGCTATTGGATTTCAAGACTTTACTGACGAAAGCTTGATCATTACCCTTCGGACGAACGCACTCTTCGTTCAACTGTTTGATCATTCCCACCTTTGATTCGATCAATGCCAAAATATCTGAGTTATCGTCGTACTTGATTTCAGCGAGATCCAGACCTTCCGCCTTGTATTCCTCCTGCACGGTTCGGAAGATATCTCTTGTAAATTTTTGTTGGAGCTTTTCATTACAGTAGTTGATACAAAGCTGTTCAAATCCGTTCACGGGGAAAGACTCGAATCCGAAGATATCCAGTAAACCAATCAGACCATATTCCACAGTATCTCCTGCAGGCCAGTTATTTTCAGCACATGTAGCATCGTTGATCGCACGCACCAACCACAAAAAGACCTTTGCGTAAATCTCTTTTGCAAATGCATTCGCCGATTCTATTGACACGTCATACTTGAGCTGAACCTTGTATTCTTCTCCACGAGTTTTGATAGTACGCTCTGTGAACGATTTCCGCAAAACCACTTCATCGCAACCAAGGAGCTCAGCAAGATCTTTGAATTCTTTCATCGATGTAATCACAGTTTCCTCATCGTTACTCGGTTTTGGTTCGAATTTCAATTGACCTAACTGCAGTACAGCAGCAATAGCACGGAAAAGCGTTTTGTAAGCATCGCCCGTTACACCAATCAATTCCAGAGCAGCCTTAGTATCAGGGAAATGTTCACCATCAGGTTTGCCTTCAAACAACGGCATCGGATTTGTGCCAACGTATGCATAGGATTCAGGTGTCTTCCCTTTCAATTCATGCCAAATCTCTGCTTTCATTTCCTCGGGTGCATTGATCAACTGGTAGAAAATGTGATAGGTTCGCTCGATATCGTCATGGAATACGATACGAGACTTTTCAAGAAGGTAAACCTCACAGGTCGAACCTGCTAAAGCCGCACGGGGTTTCGCACCACCTTGTGGTTTCAAGTGTTCGAATTGAAGCATAATGTACTTTCCGAATCGGGAAGAGTTATCATTACGGCGAGTCTTGGCATTACCAAACGCCTCCAACAATGGGTTAGAGTCCAGGATACGTTGAACCACAGGAGACATTCCCTCCATCTTTTGTTCGTTCGGATCTTGTTGGACGGTAGCAATGTGATTCATGCAAATTTTGACAGTTTCGGTCTTTCCAGCACCAGATTCTCCCGACACTAGGATCGATTGGTTATGATGATCCAATGCAAGTCCCTTGTAACACAAAGAGGAAATTTCATAGATGTGAGGTTCAAGTCCAATTCTAGGGTCTTGATCATTGGTATCCCAAACGATTTTTTGCGCATACTGCATGCGAACGTCATCTTCGTAGAGATGAGTCAACCATTGGTAAGGATTGACCGCGATGACAATATCTGCGACACGAGCGTATGGCTTGGCCGCACAATGTCTGTCTTTCAAGTTGTATAAAATGGCAGCCTGCAGCGTTGTAACGGATCATAGAGAGATTGCAAAAACTGAGTTGAAGGCAAAAAAAAGCTATTGATTCCACAATCGTACTATTCAGAGCGCACAAACGTTCACCTACTTCGTGAAGGTAAGGAAGATCAACCATATCCAAAACTGGCGTCAAACAACCGTCGGGGCCGACATTTTGCAAGGGGAGGACACCGGCATGGTAATCTTTAAGTTTCACCACTTCGGATTTGAAACCAACAGCGTTTTTACCGCCATCACTGGCAATAAATTCCTCCGCCTCATATTGGGGGATGGCAACTTTAGCAGTGGTGCCATCGGATTCAACCACACGAGCTGGCACCCACGCGAACTCTTTGCACCGAACATATACATCAGCTGATCCACCGCCTTCACCCATGATTTAATAATGTTTGAAGATACTTGCGGTGTCTTATAAACGAACGCTTTCTAAAGGAAGGTGTATGATAGAAACGATTTGTTGAGCGGTGTTGGTAAAAGAATGCGGTTTGACGGTGTTGGGACTTCGGCCTCTGAAAACGAGCGAAGCAGCAGAGAAGCATCCTGGATGATCAAGGGACAGGGGAAGAATAACTCATGCAAGCTTACCGTAAGATTTACCGTACATAACTGATATTTGTACTACTTAGACATAGACAAAAATTGGTCATTATTGTTGAACTAAAATGACCATGCCAATAGACGTCAATCAATTCTTTGTACTCGTAATTACCGTAACCTTCACGTACATTATTATTGCAAGATGATGTAGAATTATTTTTTGGTGTCGAAAGCACGATTACAGTAATAAGTTTTCGTATTCCCTTTACCAGCTTACCACTACCACAATCGTAGTCGGGTGCCCACTGCCTACGTTTGAAAAAGGATGCCCTACCGGTCAGCTACCGGTACCGGTAAGGTTACAGTAAGGTTAATTAGGATAACCACAACATTGAACATGCTTGTTTTACTCATACCGTTTTCAACGCCTTTTCAACGGGACTTCGGAGAAAAGCATCAACAATAGGTTATGCCTACCGGTGCAAGTTACTTCGTACTTCGTAGTAGTTTTTATTCTTCTTGAACTAAGGTTACTACAGAATTCCTATCAGTTGTCCCCGGGTTTCAGGAACCGGGGGACAGCTGATAAGGATTTTGTAGTAGTAGTAAGTGTAAAAAACGAGATCTCTGAAGGATTGGGGATCGAACACCGTAAGATTGCCAACCCTACAGGTAAGCCTTACTCGTACGGTACTAATGAAAGTACCGGTACAGAGTGTCACTATTTGACACCATTTTGAGGCGTTCGCAAAAAATAAAGAATACGTAATACAGTAGTACGTACGAGTACACGTACTACGAGTAACCTTACTTCGTACAGGTTTGTGTGCTCTATCGATGAAACCAAGGCCAACGTCGCGCGGTGATGGTTAAGATCTTACCTTGCGGTAACTTACGAGATACGAACCGGTAAGGTTAGCCTAAACTTGTCCATCATAGGTCTACTCGTACGTACGTAAAGAGTAAAATAGGAGTGATACGAGTACCGTACGGTACGGTAAACCTTACGGTAAGATCTTTTAATTAGCACCGGTGGGCTGTGAAAAAAAAAGCTCATAACCCGAGGATTGATAGTTACTACAGTACGTACTAATCTTACTTCGTACGAAGTAAGCTTAATTAATCTTACGTATTACAGTAACCTTACTTCGTACGGTAGTTAAGACCTCTCACCAGAAAAAAGGGGACCCTTCGGCCCCTCGTGGCAATTTTCAAAATTTCTGCTTGTAATAGTTTGCCAGACCACATAGAACACCTCCTAGGCAACTTCTCTACCGTAGTATTTATGTCATACCCTCGTTCTACTTGAGTTCGATTAGTATTGATATGCAAAAAATAGCAACCTCTATTATTTATTAGTATATCATCATTATTTCTAGCGGTCTCTTGAAATCAGCAATACAGAGACTTGCTTATCCTCAGTCCGATGGCACGCCCCTCCATGGTACTGCTGCTAATTTTGGTTACTCCATTTTAGTGCTATCCATGCAATATTAAACCGGCAAGTTACAAGGGAGCAGTTTCAATAGTAATAGTAGTTCCATTGTCATGGGATATGGTCACCTTGTAAGATCATTGCCATGGGAGAGTTTAGGTATAATGCCGTTACTTTTCTAGGGTGACACGATCTCCTTCCTTGTAGATAAGGGGCCGGGGATCCTCTTCTGTTTCTGCCTGATGTTTCTCTTGTGGTGGATGTGCCATACCCCGGGTCTACTAGTGGTTAGAATAGTAGTGATATGCAAATTGTGAGCTCTATTGATTAGTCTATTTGCTACAGATCCAGCAACCCTCCTGAATCGGCGATTCTATCGGATCGCTAATCTTTTCTTTTATCCCTATCCTTAATCCAGTCCCGAGTGGGCTCGTGACTGTATTCCGGAGCATGCATGAGCCAGTTCAAACCATCCGGTCACTGGATCCACCATGGTGAGGACATGGATATGGTAGTCTTTGCCATTTTTGTTGTGGACAGATGCGGGTCCCCAGAGGTCCACATTGACCCTCTGCCATTTGGTGACCTCAGCTGCCTTCTCCGGTAGTAGTCCATACTTTTTCCGGCCACTCTTCTTAAACATCTGGCATGTGTGGCAGTGTTTACAGAGGTCCTGGACGTCCTTCCGTAGGCCCTTCCAGGTGAAGACTGAGCGTATGCTCTGTTCCATTCTCTTTTCTCCCGGGTGTACCAACATGGTGTGGTACCACTCCATCACTCTTTGTTTGAGCTTGTCGGGAATCAGGATTTTGCCTTCTTTGTGGATGAGACTGAAACCTTCCACATTTTTGGTGGTTAGGCCTTTGTCTTTTTCCAGATCATTCATGATCTTTGTGTTCTTCTGCTGGTAGAACTGAATCATGTCCGGAGCAAGTGGGAATGCACTATTGCCCTGGAACTCTTCCGGTGCTTCTCCAAGTGGGAATAGGAGTTGTCGGAGGTGCGCTTCCTCATCCGCGTAGGTGAGGGGCTTATTTGGTGGTAGCCATTCCACTGTGTCCGCTGGATCATCCGTAATGTCCAGGCGAGACAGCGCGTCTGCTGCATCATTTTCTTTGCCAGCAACATGCTTGACTATTGGGTGGAACTCCTCCATAAGGAGTCTCCACCGGACCATTCTTTGGGTCGGCATCTGTTGGTACAGTAGGTTCAGGTGATCCGTGTGAATGGTTACATCCTGGCCTCGCAGGATTCCTTCAAATGCTTTTAAGCCTTCTACTATGCCCAGGAGTTCCTTTTCTCCCACGGTGTAGTTGAGTTGCGCTGAGTTCAGCTTCCGGGTGTAGAATCCAAGTGGTTTTCCATCTTGGCATACAGTTGCTCCCAGTTGCCGGTCACTGGCGTCTGAGTAGAGATGAAATGGTTTCGTAAAATCCGGGAATGCGAGTTTCGCTTCATCTGCGAGCATCCTTTTCGCCTCCATGAAAGCTTTCTGCTCTGCTGGGCCCCAGTACCAATTTGTTTTGCCCTTCTTGCCCGCAAGCTTGTTGAGGGGGGCCAGGATGTGGGAGCGGCGCTTCCACATGTCCCTGTAAAAATTGACCATCCCAAGGAACATCTTGAGTTGTTTGGTGTTCTTGGGGGTTCCAGGCGCTTCATCGCCTCCAGTTTCTTTGGCTGGGGTTGAATGCCCTCTGTTGTTAGTAGAAAACCCAAATACTCCACTTCTTTTTGCATGAAGAAGGATTTTCTAAGGTTGGCTCGAAAGCCAGCGTCATCCAGTCTCTGTAGGACTGTATCGATTTTGTCGAGGTGATCCTGCTCAGATTCCCCCTCTCGTTGGATGATTAAGATGTCGTCGATGTAGACGAGGACATAGTCCAGGTCGCCGAGTAGGTTCATCATGACGGACTGGAAGATATCCGGTGCGCATGCAATCCCCATAGCCAATCGCTTGTAGGCATACTTCCCCCATGGCAGGATGGTGGAGCAAATCTTCTGGCTCTCCTTGCAGATGGGAATGGTGTAGTACCCTTGGGATAAGTCCAGTGCCGTAGCAGACTTAAATTTCTGTAGTCTTTGGATGGTTTCCCCAATGCGTGGTAGGGGGAACGGCTTTCGTTGAATGGCTGCATTCATCTTCCGAAAGTCCGTAAGGACTCGTATGTCCCCTGTCTTTTTGGGTTGACAGAACGTCGGTGATGCCCATGGTGAGTCATCATCATGTGGAAGTTTCTCCAGGACTCCAATGTCACAGAGCCTGTTGATTTCCTTCCGGAGTGCTTGTTCAAAGGCATGGGGTACTGAATAGTACCTCTGCCTGACCGGTTTAACCCCTGGTTGGAGTTCAATAGATACCGGTTCAATATTCTTGAGCAGTCCCAGACCTCCTCCAAAGAGTGTGGGGAACTTCTTCAATGTTTTCTTCAGGGCCTCCTTAGACGCGTCTGTGATCTCCAGGTCGTTGACCATGGAGTCTATATCTACTTTGGAGTAGTCGGCGTCCAGGATCTTGGCTTGCCTTTCTTCCTCCTGTTGGAGGATTGGACTCTGTGTGTTGGCAAAGAATACTGCCTCACATTTGTCCGGGTCAGAGAGTTCCCCCATCCCCTTCATGGGGATGGAGTCACCTTGCCATGAGATTGTTCGGGAGCTGTATTTGATATCCAGTCCCAATTGTGCCATTAGGTCAGATCCTATGATCACGTCATAGGGTACCTCCTCGTGGTGATGATACTCATCCACTTGGAAGGTCCACTTGATGGTCTTTGAGTTTGAAAACTCTATCAACTTCAGTCCCACTGAAGCCGCGGACTTTGTTCGAAATTTGCCCCCATAGGTATTATAGGTGACAGATCGTTGGTCCCGGTTCGTAAGTTGACTGCGGTCGACAAAGTGTCTTAGAATTATGGACTTGGAGCATCCTGAGTCCAGAAGGCCCCGGAGCATCCTCCCCCTTCCCTTGTGGTCCAACGCCTCCACACAGACATCCGCAAATCGGTTGATTATGCGTGGTCCGGTGTGGATGGCGTCGGCCATTCAGTTATGGGATCCTTTCTTTTTGAAGGTTTTCCTGTACTTCCTCCTGTACTCTTTGAGGTCTCTTTCGGAGATGTCAACCTCATTGTCAGAGACTTCATGATCAGCTTGGGCCGTGGCCAGTACATAGGAGTACTCGTGGTTGGAGAGGTGCCTTCCCCAGTGGGGTTTGGAGTGTTGCTCGGTGTCCGAGTCTTCTTTTGCCACAAAATGCTCCTTGAGCAGATTGATGGTTTCCCGGTCAAATTTTCCCTTTTTGGGTGGTCCGCCGGTTAGTTTCCAGCATTTGCCGGTGTGGGTCTTGCCACAAGTTTTGCATAGTTGCTTCTCCATTGGGCGCTTCTTTTTGTTGGGAGACTTGCTGTTTCCTCCCCCAGAAGTGGCCTTGGAGTTCTTCTTGGTTCCACCATTTTGTTTTTCCAATTCCGTGATCCGTTTGCGAAGTTCTTCTTCGTTGCGGATGGTGGTTTCCAAGTTTTCGAGTTTATCGATGGTGGTATTGAAGGAGTGGGCGAAGACGTCCCATCCAATATGTTCCAATTTGTCCCTCTGGGTGTGGGTCATACTGGTGTCCAGAATTTCCTTCATTTTGTCTTGCGTGAAGCTGGAGGGTGCCATTCCTGTGGCGGCGCCACTTTCCCAGAGACATTCTGGTAGATAGCTTTGTAGTTCGGCCATTCGGTTGGCCCAGGCTCGGATGCCGTGTTTCATGTCGACTCGCATCCCCCGCATAAAGCGGCGGAGGAGGATGTACGAGCGTTTCCCGTTCATGTCATTGCCAAAGACTTTCAGCTTGAGGGTGTACATGCATTCCTCAATGACATCCTTTTTGTACTCCTCTGATTGGTAGTACTGTGTGAGGGCGTCGGGTACCTTTTTCTTGGGGATTGGAGTGTCAAGGTCCTCGGACTCTGTTTCCTCCCCTGGTTTTGCCGTGGCAGTTGGTTTGGTTTTGATGGTTTTCGGGGTGGGGTTCCCTTCGACCGGCTCCTTGGTCGTGCCAGCGGGAGCTTCTGTGGTTAGGTCGGTTGTTTCGACCTTTTGGATCCGTTTTTGGACCAGTTTGTTGTTGTGTGTCTTGTGACCTGGTTCGGCGTAGTAGGACCGGCCTAGAGTCATTTGGACAATAGAGAGTGCCTCGTTGGAGAGGACCCTCTGGAGGACGTCCAGTTTCTGGTCTCCTTGGAGTTTGTCATTGCCAGCAATTTTCTGGTCAAAGTCTCTTTTCCAGATGATCAACAGTTCCGGTCTTTCAGTGCCGGTGAGTACTTTTAGGTAGTCGCTGAACGCAACCCCTCCCTTTTCGGAGTCGATACTCATTTTCACGGTGGTGGCATCTTCCGGCCAGTCCTCTCGTGTAAAGTGAAAGGGTTTCTGTTTGGTTCCTTTAGACGCCATGGTTAATCAGGTTCTTTTTATTTTATTTGGTTTAGTTACTTTATTTTTGTTATCTGCTAATTTTAGTGTGGAAATGAGCAAGAGTGACTGCTCCAGATTTTGCAGTTTTTGCTACTAGATTTGATTTCCACGCGATAACTCGTGTTGTAACTGATTTTGTTTCCAACCATCGTGATGGTGGGAGTTGTTTCTCTCTTTGGTTCCCGGGAATCCTGTGGTTCTCCGGAGTTGTTTCTGTTTTTATTTCGTGGGATTCGATTCCCGTGGTTCTCCGGCGTTGCTTCCCTATTAAGCAATCACCGGGCCGGTCCCACTTCCCGTTTCCCGTGGGATTGGTGGTGTTTGGGTATTCATTATATACCTTTCCGGATATCCGTATATTTCGGTTGTGGTTGGCATCCCCTGTTCGGTCTGTCCATCCACTCAGTGTTGGTCCAATTAGTCCACTCACTGGATTATGTGTCACTTTTTCGACACTCATTTTATTCGATTATTTCTTTTGTCGACCATGGTCCTGTTTAGGTCCTTAGGTGTCTCTGTTGCTGCAGTTGCTCCCTGTAATGGAGCCAACTGTTGCTGGGGTTGGTATTCCTTAGTGCTGCAGACACCGGATGTCCTTCTCCCTGTTTGCTTCTACGTGCCTCCATTTTTTTTGGCAGTCTTTCGATCTCGTCGGTTCCTTCACCGATCGATCTCTTTCTGCTCATGGTCATCAGCACTCAGCTTGATTTTAAAATCATGCCATACCCCGGGTCTACTAGTGGTTAGAATAGTAGTGATATGCAAATTGTGAGCTCTATTGATTAGTCTATTTGCTACAGATCCAGCAACCCTCCTGAATCGGCGATTCTATCGGATCGCTAATCTTTTCTTTTATCCCTAGCCTTAATCCAGTCCCGAGTGGGCTCGTGACTGTATTCCGGTGCACGGCAGGATGCTCTTCTGCCTCCTGACTTGGATTGCTTCCGAGTCCACAGGGAAGTTCAATAACATGAACATGTCTCTACCAAACACCAATTGTGCTGGAGAGTAGCCTGTAGTAGTAGTAAAGATCGCACTCCTGATGGCATATACCACCTTGGTGGCGAATTCATCACAAGTAGTATCCTTCTCATGGAGGTCGCTATGGAAGAATTTCAATATAGACCCTTGTAGGAGAATATGATATCTTCTTAGACTCCCTATCCTTGTACTTTTTCTTCTCTCTGGGCATCATCTTTATGTTGCCACCATCAGTGTACTTTCCCACCAGAGAAGACCAGTCAGTAGAGGAATATTCAGTAGTAGCCTTCACATTCTTTGACCAGAGGACCGTTCTTGTGCTGCTTGTTGAATGCCTTCTGTTTTTCCATCTCTTTCATCATGCAACCAACCCCAGTAAGTTTCAGGTAAAACCAAATCATTTGAACGAGGTAAGAGAATGGGTTTTGTGTGATCTGGTGTTCCACCCACTTAGTTCTTGCTTGTCTTACAATACTGATTTATGACTAAACCTCACTGTGTTACTTCTTCTTTCCTCAATACTCTACCCAAGTTGATTGCAAGGTGAAAGTTAACATCCTGCTGAAAGCTAGTATGTACTCCGTGCAACCCAATCCGTCCAGCAGTTGATCTGCAATCAAAAGGAGGAGTTGTAACAAGGAGTCAACATTGATCTCTTGTTGAGAGTAACAGCAGTTTGGAATGGAATAGTATACTTCAAGGTAAACAACTCTGATAAATTCAGTGCAGGGAAGCTCATTTCTGTGATGGAATTTCATTTTTTGGAAGATTTAGTGGTTCTGGTTGGCCAGTAGTTGGTCCCATTTGCAGATTGTGTGTTGGCTGAAAGGATTTAGGTATCACTTCAGGTCAACGTGCTGAGAAAGCCGATCAAAGGATGCCCTTCGGTGGTGCTGTCCCAAGTCGGCGTTTGTTCAATTAGATGGCTTCTCCTATTTATTAGAACATACCAGTTCAATATGTTTCCTGTAAGATTATAATTTTGTAGGTCTTTGCTCCACCTCAACATCTATTTGGAGAGGCATTCTCATAAGTGTCACTCCGGTACGGTCAGTACGGCGGCTTGCGGTCAATTTGATTTTCGATGATTTATTCATTCTTCGTCTAAGCCTCTAGAAACTAGAGAGATGACCATTGTCACTGCCGTGCAAATAACAAAGAAGCTACAATTCACAATTCTATGCTTTTGCCACACACCGCTCTACAATTGAGAGAGTAATAAGGTCGAAAAAACGATAGAGTATCGCATTATTCATCGTATTCCAGCTCTTCTAACTGTTCGCCTAGCTCAAGCCATCTCATTTCTTTTTCGTCGATTTCTTCGTTGATGGCGTTAAGTTTATCCGTGAGTTCTGCCAAAATCGTCCATCCTGCATCAGAGCTAGTGCCATCAATCTCCGACTGGACACTCGCTGCCTTGGGCTTGAGTTTTTCTAACGCTCGCTCGATGTTGGTCATTTCTTTCTTTGTCTGACGGACGAAATTCCGCACCTCGTTCCGCCTCGCACGATCTTCTTTGTAGCTGGTCTGTTTCGAATTGCTAGATGAGTCGCTTTGAGCCAATTCACCAGCTACAGAGTCTTGGATTTTTTGATTTTCCAACTCCACTAGGCAGGAGCCATATTCCGAAAGACTACCCTGAAAGTCCTTGACGATGCCATCTCCCTCAAAAACAAATAAATGGTCGGCCACTTTGTCAGCGAAGGCACGATCATGACTAATGACCAAAAGGACTCCTTTAAATTGCTCCAGGTAGCTTTCCAGTGCTGAAAGAGTGTCTAGATCACAATCAACGCTGGCTGAAATGTGCACAATGAAAGTTTGTGTCGGCAAAGTTAGCAATCATTCAGTCATTTCGATGCGAAGATTGTTCTGTCGTACTTACGTTCGTCCAAAATCAGGAAGTTTGGTTTCTACACAATCAAGTCAAATTGAACATGTCAAAATGCCAGCATGTATTGTGTTTTGTAGTTTGCTGTGGGTTGAGATAATCGGTTCCACTTCAATCTCTGCAACGAAACACAAAAATTGGTATCAACTTACCACACTGAGTACAGACAAAATTTGCAATCTCCGCCTCTCTCCTCCGGATAATACAGAGATTCGTTCTTGCCACCGGCTACGAGGAAACTCGAACTGCTTCAACAATTTTCTTGCTTCATTCGGTGTTTCTCCCATAGCTCTTGCATCGTTACCCTGGATTTGATCAACGACATACTCCAAGACGGTTTGCTTTTCAGCAATTTCATCGAATTTGAGGCCCAACTGATCATAAACCCCCAGGACTACGGTTTCCCCAATTTCGACTTCTCCCTCGGTGGGCTCTAATTCACCGGTCAAGAGTTTTGTGAACGTGGTCTTACCGACTGACGAAATAAACGATACAACGCAAGAATTGAGCAACGACACTGCGGTTAGATCACTTGCCCTTCCAAGCTTCGAGGAAATTTTTTTCTAAGTTACACGTGGTAAGATATGACCAAATAATGCATCAAATACCTACCACCATTGGCACCAGCAAGGCTGAATATCGTTCCGCAAAGATCGCGGTGAGCGGAAAACGTGTGCATAGTGTGAGAATTCGGTATGGTTTTGCACAGTGAACCAGAAATAAGTTATTCACACTGTCTCAAACAAGACACGTACCAGATTCTGTCTCCGTTGCAAAAATCATAGTTAAAATCGTCCAGCATGATACGTTCCTCCGCTTCGCCATTTTCATTTTTGACACGAAATGTGAGAGTCACTCCTTTCATCGATACGGTTTTCGTCCCGATCCGTCTTGTATCCCCACTACTGATTTGTACCAGATCCAGATTGGGGTCCCGAGGTCTTGGCTTGGTCGACTTCTCCAGTTTGTAAAAGGCATCGATACGAGCCTTGCTCTTGCTTTCGCGTGCCTGCGGTTGGCGTCTCATCCATTCGAGTTCAACTTTGTATTTCGACTTGGCATTTGCAATGGCAGCATCCTCCGCGGCCAAACGTTCTTCTTTTCCTTCCAGGTATGCCGAATAAGATCCTGGGTGCTCATAGAGGGATCCACGATCCAATTCAACAATCTGATTGCAGACTTGCTCCAAGAATGCACGGTCGTGCGTCACCATTAATATGGTCAGTTTGGGATTGCTGTTTTTATCCGTCAATAGGTCTGCCAGCCATTCTACACCAGCAAGAGACAAAAAGTTGGTGGGTTCGTCCAGAAGCAGAACATCTGGCTCTTCAACCAGTGCTGCACAGAGGGCAACCCGTTTGCGTTCTCCGCCCGATAAGTTTGACAGCGGTTGGTCTTGCAAGTGGTGGACTTTGAGTTTTGTTGCAATTTCTTCCGCCTTGGTCAAGACATCCCACCCTCCTAGATAGTCCATGTCAGCGCTTGCCTTCATAAAAACATCGGCATCAAACTTGCTGCCACTCTCCGCCTGTTGAGAAACAAGCCGATACTTTCGTACAACGTCCATCCTATTGTTGGAAGACGACCCAGCGCTTGTGGTAGTTTCTGTGATCCCTAACATAGCGTCACCGACGGTGATATCGGCGGGCAATGGAGGCTCCTGTTCCACCATCGAAATCCTTATCGTTTTCGGAACTTGGACCTTTCCGGTGTATTTATAGTTCGTCGACGACGAGTAGGAAGATTGGAAACCATTACTGTTCAAGTACGACTCGTGAAGAATTTTCAAAAAGGTCGATTTTCCGGTGCCGTTGCGACCGATCAATGCCGCCTTCGCACCTCTCTGGAGGTTGAAATCCACATCTCTGAGTTGCCATGTTTCTCCACCATTGTGGGTGCAACTCAGACCTTCGACGGTCAATACTGGAGCACTCGTCGATGATGATGAAGAACTCGAGGAACTGCCGTCTGTGGATGTCACAGCGAAGAGTTCGGTGCACGTCGATAGTTTGCCGCGTTTCTGTCGACTGGGAACGGATCGGATGCTTTGGTTTCGGGTTTTTGTCGACGTGAAATCATGCGTTGTCGATCGCAAGGGCAAGAGTGCGCTCCTCGATGTCGAAATCCATGCCGAGCACGTGTCGGAAAAGAATAGAACTTTGACGAAAGTCAGACTAATTGCGGCGAGCCATAACTGATGGGAGTTTTTGGTAACTATCTGAGACATGTTGGAGACGAACGGCGACTAGAGTCGTTTCGTTTGGCAGCCCAAAGAGTTGTTGTTCTCGATGCTTAGCGGTTCTAATGATAGTATTAGTAAAGAAAAATTACATCACCGTTTTATCCATGCTGTAAAAATTATCCTTCCATTTGTACCGGTACGTACCGGTACGTACAAAACTCCTTACTATTACTAGTACAACCTTCGTTCGTTGAGAAAAAGTTCGAACCAACCATTACCGATACGCGATAAGGTTACGTACAGTTAGGAGATTACGACATACGAAGTAATTTACCGTACTCGTACGTTGCGAGTTACAAAACGATTACAGTTTGGTGGAGGATACGTACGTCTGCGTACTATGAACCCTATAAGGGGTGTACCAAAAAAAATTGCGATGGGGTTGCGAATAAGAAACTGGACATCGTATTTGGTGACTCAGATTACCTACATGACTAGTTCGAATAGGATTTGCTTTCATCAGTACCTTGCCGCCTTTTTTTTTTTGAAAAAAATATCATTCAACTTCAAAATAAGATGAGATTTTTCGGAACGCGCGAAATCCAAAATTTGATCCTGCTATTCTATTTTTGAAAATCGAACACGTGTACCAGTAAAGCTTACTCCTCATACTTAAGCGGATGTAGAACGAATCTGTGATTCAAAGTTTCCGAACAAACAAATAACATTATTGGCACAAGCTGTTTTTATGGCAAGGATCGGTACATATAAATCGATACTACGATTTAGTATTAGTATTGAGGACGGAGATTTCTTGGCACCAGCCCCTTCTAATTAATTACTGGCTCTATTTGAGAATTTGTCGAGCGCGGACACAATCTTTTTCCTTGGATCGTACTTTCGAAAGACATTGCTTGTGCACAATCTTAGATTACGACTAGTAATGCTCCGGTGCGTTGGAGTGAGTCGCGTTGCGAAACGCCGATGTGCTCTAGATGGAACGAATAAATGTAACAGTGGACGATGGTTGCCCAACGATGTTCACTCGGACAAGCAGATTACCCGCAAATATCGGCGTGAAAACAACGTGTGGACATGGAGCTAATTTTAGTTTCAACCCTCAAGAGAGGGAACTATGGATGAAACAGAAAACGCCTTCTTCATTTCGCTCTCGTCAAAGTATTTGTCTTCGGACACGACTTGATCACCCAACGTTCTTTGTAACCAGTATCGGTAGATATTGATACGGCGGAGATCTTCTACCAAATATAGTCTTAGATTGAGTGTTGGTTTTCTACCCACTGATTAGTGGGTCCAAAATCGTGTTCCATACGATTTTCATCGAAAGTTAGAGTACACTAGGACCACAACATAATGGCGTTTCATCAAAATCAATTCCGCATAATTTCGGGGTTAGTGTCGCACAATTCTTCTCATACTGTAGAGACCCACACAAACCGTCGAAATGCGATGGGATCATCTATATTGTCCGCGCGACTTTCTCATATTTCTGAGGGTGTGTCGGGCTTTGAAGTTCTGGCAGTCGACGTTTCTTACTACTCGATTGTCGTTCGTGTTACAACATTGCAATATGTTGAAGAACGAGATATTAGTCGTCTTATTAAACCACGTCGTTCATGCGACACCACAAACATGGAAAACGACGAGAACATGATGTCGTCGTGTGGTCAATAGTTGACGCAACGGCTCTATCTGGTCCCGTAACTGACGGTGAGTATTTTTACGACTGAAATTCATGTTCTTGGTGGATAGCTACATTCAGCATCAACCTTTTTTGTTCAACCTTCCGTTGATCCCTGCTTTTCGTTATCCAATCGGAATCCACGAGAATCGAACCGCTGGAATCTTTGGTGTGACTAACAACTGGTAGAACTTTCAATTTCGTCGAAGATAAACTAACTAATACGACTGTATCGAGCAGTGGCTTTCTGACACAATTCCCCATTTCTGTGAGTGACAATAGCGGCGACTGGTCACAAATTAATGTTTCACGACACAACAGTTCCCACGGATGTGAAAAATTAGGCTCGACCCGAAAAAAATTGTTGGCATTCCATGTGGGTTTTCATGTGAAATCTATGTGACGTACATTTCTTCTTTAGTCGTTTCGGGAATTTATGGCGGTGATGCTTGCGCGGCAATTGAAATAGGGGAAATCGATAAAATTAGCATAAAAAAAATAGCGCGCTTCAACTCCGAAAATGACCGACTTTCAAGATACGGACAATAAGACTTGCGTTTCCGTTCCCATTCTTCAGTCGTTTGAAGGGATTGAGATCGGATTTTGAAAAAACAGTTCGCCGAGAATCACACTTCGACGCAATCACTATCGGCTTTTCGATACGGAGTATCGTACTTCGTTGATCGTTCTTTGTCGACCCGGGTCTACCAACCCAATTGTAAACGCAACGACGTGTAATATCGGAGGGCCGTTGGGAAACGTAAAGAGTTCAACCCGCGACACTCTGTTAACTTCCATCTTCTCATAATTTGACTTCAGCGGCAATCAAGAAAGCAACTAGAAAAACTTCTTGACTTTACGACGAAACATGTTTAACCAAGCTATTCGAAACCTTCTTGCCATTGCGGCCCTCGGTACCGTCAGTGTACACGGACAGTTCTCCGAGCAAGTTCTCCAAGAGAGAGCTACTTGTCCTCCTGAAAATAATCCTTGTATGATTTTCAGCACTGGTCTCCCTGATTCGGCATGCGACCCTGCTGTTGCCGAGATCATTGAACGTGACAGTTTCTGCGGTAGAGGTTGGGACGCATGGTGTGTTGTCACCTACAACGATTGCTACAATCAAAGATGTGGTCCTTTGCTGCAAGACCAAATCGACATGATCGCAGCCAGCGGTGGTTCCGACGGAGTCGACAGAACGCGACTTGATTGCAGTCCAACTCCTCAACCAACTCCTCCGCCAACTCCTCTACCAACGAATCCACCAACTCCCCCGCCTACACCTCCACCAACAAACCCACCAACCCCTCCACCAACCCCTCCACCAACTGGACCTCCAACTCCTCCCCCAACGCCTCCACCAACGTTCCCACCCACCCCTCCACCAACTGGACCTCCAACTCCTCCACCAACCCCTCCACCAACCCCTCCACCTACCCCTCCTCCAACAAATCCACCAACTCCTCCTCCCACTCCTGCTCCTTTCACACCTGCCACTCTTCCTCCGACAAACCCACCTACTCCTCCCCCCACTCCTCCTCCGACAAACCCACCTACTCCTCCCCCCACTCCTCCTCCGACAAACCCACCAACTCCTCCCCCCACACCTGCTCCCTTCAGCGGAAAGGCTGGAAGCAAAGCCGGAAGCAAGGGCGGATTCAAGGATGGAAGCAAAGCCGGAAGCAAGGGCGGATTCAAGGATGGAAGCAAAGCCGGAAGCAAGGGCGGGTTCAAGGATGGAAGCAAAGCCGGAAGCAAGGGCGGTGTGTTCAAGGGATCGAAGGGTGGATTCAAGGCAGGTAGCAAGGACGGCGCTAAGGGCGGATTCAAGGACGGATCCAAGGGCGGATATTATGGAAGCAAGGGCGGATTCAAGGACGGATCCAAGGGCGGATATTATGGAAGCAAGGGCGGATTCAAGGACGGATCCAAGGGCGGATTCAAGGATGGAAGCAAATCTGGAAGCAAGGACGGATCCAAAGGCGGATTTAAGGATGGAAGCAAATCTGGAAGCAAGGGCGGATTCGACGGAAGCAAGGACGGATTCAAGGGATCTGCTTTCGGCAAATCCGGTTCGAAATCTGGTTCCAAGGATGGTTCCAAGGATGGCTCTAAGTCTGGCTCCAAGTCTGGCTCCAAATCTGGCTCCAAGTCTGGATCTTCTGGTGCTTCCGGTGCCAAGACCTACCCCGGATACAGCAAGCATGACAGCTTCATGTTCTCACACGCATCTTACGATAGCCTCGTAGCCACCGCCGAACAAGCCGATAAGCCTTGGGAAGATCGTGACAAAGAAATGGTTGCCAGTTTGCTAACCGACAACGCGCTACTCGGTGTTTCTTCATCAGCGAACATCCGTGTTGTACACGCCATCTCCTTTATCGCAGCCGTCGGAATTACACTGATGTCTATGTTCTAAATGGATCTTACGGCGAAAACGTGACGCCTCACCTCTTAGATTGTACACTAGTGAACTTCGATGTAAAGAAGGCTAATTGAGTAATATAGAATTCCAAACTTTATTCGGTTGATAGAAAAAATGGTGCTATTTGTTCCTCTGTAACGAAAGGATTCGAAACTACCTTTAGTGATTTTGATTAATTACTGAGGCAGTGTTTTGAGCACCGATGCACGCAGGGTCGGATTATGCTGATCTATGTTTGTGTTGCCAGTGCGTGAAGATTTTGCATTAGGCCCACTTTTATCCAGAACGACAAACGAAAATTGTTGAGCGACGTTGGTTGGCTCATCAACTATTCAGAGGCAGAGAGCTAGCCTTATCTCACGACTTCGCCATTGTTACGTGTGCACGTAACAGTTATTGAACTACTACTAGAAATACGATGCAATGTCATCTCGCATTTTGGCCCTGATACCTTGGAGCTCATTTTGCAATAACTATGGTAAGCCTTACTTTCTTCCCGACAATTCTATCGGTAATTACCGGTAATTACCGGTAATTACTTATCGGAATTGCTTACAAGCGTTGTTGGAGATTAGGGTTAGAGATTACCAATTACCCAATACTAACCGAATGAACAAAACAACCGAGACACAAAAAACATCCAGAATCAATCATCCATCCCGAGTCATGATCATGTGCTGAAGACAGGAAAACAGCCAGAAAAGCTTAAAAGGCGTCCCTTAGTTTTCGTAGAAATAAGTGGGATAAAACATCATGAAACCCGGGGACTGCTGATGGTAACTACGAAGTACTCGTACTACTATTTACCGTACTTCAAGTGCGTACTTGTACTCGTAGTAGAGATGATTGAATCCAAGTTTCGCTTCTGAAAAATTGAAGCACGAGTAAGATCGTACGATTAAAAGACTTACAACTCGGTAATCTTACGTAAAACGTTTTCGATTTGTCTCTGGCACGACTGTCGATTCCCACACTGAAGTCCCGCACAAAATTCCCCCGTACTAGAAAGTGACACGATGATCATAATTACACTTGCCGGTACATCGTAAGCCTTACTGTACTCCATTACTAATTACTACTTGGCACTACCTAGTACCACTGCCGTGCACCGAACCAACCCTAAATAAGGATAAGGTTTGGATCAGAGCAAGATCGGCGATGAACTGACTCAGCAGGGCTCGCTGATCAATCGCTCAGTGCTCCACAAGAGAGCACCTCCAATAACCTCACTAATGATCTAATAGCTCACAATTACAATTTGCATATCACTACTATCGTAAACACTACTAGTAGACCCGGGGTATGGCATGATTTTAAAATCAAGCTGAGCGCTGATGACCATGAGCAGAAAGGACCGATCGGACCAAGGGACCAACGGATCCGAAAGACTGCCAAAAATGGAGGCGCAGAGAAGCAAAAACAGGGAGAAGGATATCCAGTGTCTGCAGCACAAGGAAGACCGACCCCAGCAACAGTTAGCGCCAATACAGGGAGCAGCTGCAGCAACTGAGACACCTAAGGACCTGAACAGGACCAGGGTCGTCGACGCAAGACCGTTTCAGGAACAACGGCAAAAAGGAACGCCCAATCCAGTGTGACGGCGATTACAAAACCGGGATAAAACGGAGGAACGTCAATCCCAGTTGCAGCTAGCACCATCAGATGGAGCAGCAGCAACAACAGAGACACCTAAGTACCTAAACAGGACCATGGTCGACAACAGAAATAATCGAAATTATCAAAAAACAAGAAAAATTGACCGATCCAGTGTGACGGCGATTACAAAGCCGGGATGAAACGGAGCAACGTAAATCCCAGTCGCAGCTAGCACCATTAGATGGAGCAGCAGCAACAACTGAGACACCTAAGGACCTGAACAGGACCAGGGTTGTCAACGTAAGACCGTTTCAGGAACAACGGCGAAAAGGAACGACCGACCCAGTGGGACGGCGACAACAACGCTACGGCAACAACAAGGAAGACCGTTCCAGGAACAACGGCAAGAAATCGGGATAAAACGGAGCAACGTCAATCCCAGTCGCAGCTAGCACCATTAGATGGAGCAGCAGCAACAACTGACCGATCTAGCAAAACGACGGCAAGAGATGACCGATCCGCGAGACGGCAACACGAAATTAACTCAATGCGCTATGGCGACAATACCTCCAAGCGTTCAACGAACAATGGAAATGGAACAGTTGCAGTCAGCACCATCTTTGGAGCAGCAGCAATAACAGCGACACCTAAGGACCTGAACAGGACCAGGGTTGTCAACGTCAGACCGTTTCAGGAACAACGGCGAAAAGGAACGCCCAATCCAGTGGGACGGCGACAATAACTCCAATCGTTGGCGATCGACGGAAACGGAACATGCTGATCGTTCGACGAACGACGGCAAAGTTGCAGTTTGCACCATTAGATGGAGCAGCAGCAACAACAGAGCAACCTAAGGACCTCGATAGGCCCATGGTTGATAAAAGAAATAATAAGCACGACCGACCCAAACGGTCGACAATACACAAGACGACCAATCCAGTGTGATGGCGTCTATTTTCTCTGATAACAACGCTACGGCGACAATAAGACCAATCCAGAGTGATGGCAACAATCAACCAAGCGTTCAACGAACGACGGCTAAGACGCAGTTAGACCCATTAGATGGGCCAGCAGCGCCAACAGCGACACCTAAGGACCTCAACAGGGCCATGGTCGTCGACAAAAAATAATCCAAAACGAATGGACGTGTCAGAAAAGATGACAGCAGACGCCTGATCCAAGGTGATAGCATGCTGCCGCGATACAAACGAACAATAATAAGAAAGTGCCGGACCGCGAAGAGCCACATGCTTTCGTGGAGGCGACGGATGTGGGATGCTACAGACCACTATGAGTTGCACAAGCACCACACGCGCCGCGAAAACTCTAACAACAGAGCATGACCAAAGGATCCCAACAGGACCACGGTCGACCAAAAACCACTCTACGTGACGGCGACACGAAATTAATCCAACCGTTCAACACGTAACAAACCGCTTGAACATTGGAACCACCGTTCAACAAAGAACGAATGACGCTACGGCAATCAAGCATTGTACTTGGAACGCAAAGAGCTACATGCTTTCGTGGAGGCGAAGGATGTGGAACACTACCGACCGAGAGTTGTACAAGCTCCACAGGTTTGACAAAACCACTCCTCTCTTCTCGTCATTCTAAAGAGGAGGATATAGAACACTCCCTGCAGGTGGACACAGCCTATTCAACCAACTTTGGACTAATTGCAACCTCATCCTTCCCATGTGGTGGGTGAGGACTTCTTTTTTAACAGCCAACAGAGCTGGAACGCGAAGAGCTACATGCTTTCGTGGAGGCGAAGGATGTGGAATACTACAGCCTAAGAGTTGTACAGGAAGCTCCACAGGTTGCACAAAACCACTCCTCTCTTCTCTTCACGCTACAGAGGAGAATACAGAAAACTCCCTGCAGGTGAATAAGGCTGACTCAACCAAGTGTGGACTGACATGCCTTTCCTTTACTATTACAACCTCATCATTCCCATGTGGTGGGTGAGGACTCCTCATAACAGCAGTATGGATCATAATACCGTTCCAACAGCAGTGATACTCCCTAGTCTAGCAGCTCATAATTAATGTGACTGTAACGATTGGAAAGGGATTGATTGAACCAATAGTGACATTCCCATGGAGGCGTATGCCGTGCACCGAACCAACCCTAAATAAGGATAAGGTTTGGATCAGAGCAAGATCGGCGATGAACTGACTCAGCAGGGCTCGCTGATCAATCGCTCAGTGCTCCACAAGAGAGCACCTCCAATAACCTCACTAATGATCTAATAGCTCACAATTACAATTTGCATATCACTACTATCGTAAACACTACTAGTAGACCCGGGGTATGGCAACCACCACTACTTCTTGTTTTTCTTGAAATACTACGAGGTAAGTAGTAGTAATGCTATTATGAAGACCGGAAGCATCATGTCTGTACTCCCACTACAGAAAGTATGTCCAAGTTGATGCAGAATGTCATGTCAACTACTACAAGGAAAACCAGGTACTATGTATTGAAAAATACTTCTTTGAACATTGCTGTGGGGAATTGAACAAGAGTAACTCTTCTCTTCATGCAAACAAATCTAAGGACTATTTCCACTGTTTTGAAATGAACAAACAATATTCCCCATGTTCTCAGACCCAAGTTTATCACAGACCTCTCCTACAACCATAATATAAAATATGGTACTATGTAATTCTTATCTGCTGACCCCCCCACAACTTTTATGTTGTTGAGTTGGAGACTTTTGGGCATCCTGGCATTTATCTTGTGGTGGATTTTTCTACTGCTGGAGTCTCGCGCGACTCCCTCATTTCTGAGATATATAAAAACTCCACCATTAGCTACTACTACTTCATAATTTTCTACACAAATTCATGTACGTTGTACAATTTAGCCTCCTACCACAAATACTACTCATGACCATGGTGATTGAATTGGAAGCAGTTGCAATAGACTTGTAGTCATACTACCACCTATGTAGAAAAATCTACCACCAGACGAAGATCAGAATGCACGTATTAACAGAGGTCATATTAGTACGGTACGTAAGATACCCTACCCTTCGTAGAGTAATTGGTACGAAGTACAAAGTAAGTTACTACTAGACGCACAAGATGGTGATTTGGGGGAAATGAAAACTCCTATCTTTGCACATTATTTTCTTTCTATTACATCTCCCCATTTCGTTTTCACCACGTACGAGAACGACTGCGCGCCACGGTCCCCATCGATGATGATCATCTCAGAATTCATTCGAGCCGGCAACGTACCGGTAAGGTTAACTTACCTCGTAACTTTTGGGCAGGAAAAAATCTTTCAGACGAGTTACATTTTCGAATCATTCTGAATTGTCGTCAGTCGGAGTCAA
This sequence comes from Pseudo-nitzschia pungens, assembly GCA_037355855.1. NCBI lineage: Eukaryota > Bacillariophyta > Bacillariophyceae > Bacillariales > Bacillariaceae > Pseudo-nitzschia > Pseudo-nitzschia pungens. Next base: position 1,579,226 of record CM074764.1, on the reverse strand, counting down.
TACCTTGAACGGTTGCGTTGGAAATCCGAGGTGCTTAGACGAGACTCAAAGGCGACACTAAATCCAATAGCCCGGTTAGAATTGCATCATGGTGGTTTCGTTGCGGTCAATCGCTTTGGTCTTGGCCATTATTTGTGCCGCTGATCACCAAGTGTTGAGAGTGACGGAGGCATTTTCGTCTCCGGTTGTGCTTACCTCTCGTCAAGGGCAGCTATCATCATCATCTTCTTTCACCGGAAACATTGCAATTCATGATGGTGGAAACAAACTGCTTACGAGATCGGGTGGAAACAGCGCTAGAACTCCAGCCACCCAACTTTCCATGGCTATCGAGCGTATGTCCAATGATTGCGTGGCTGCCATTCAAAAGGCACACTCAATCGGCAAGTCAATCGGACTGAAAACATTGAAAAACGAAGTCATTTTCGTGGGAATTATAGCCAACCCTGAACGAGCAGCACGGACGCTTCAAAGATACAAACTCGACGATTACGATGAGATCGAAATGTCGGCGATCAAAACTCTCAAATTCAAAAAAGAGGACCTCAACCCGGATCCTGGATTCAACGGTGACAACTTGAATGAACCCCTTCCTTTTTCTGATGAAGCACGTATTCTATTGACAAAGGCCTGCACAATTGCCGATCGCCTCGAAGCTCCCAACGGAGCCGTGCGATCCGAGCATGTGTTGTTGGCATTGCTAGGGTACGACAATGGGAAAAAGATCGAGACGGTCCCTACGATGGATCTCCTGAGGACGATTCCAGCGCTGAAAAAGGTCAACACAGAAACCGGAGGGTTTACCGTTACCCAGTTTTGCTCGGATCTTGTGAACGCTCTCCCCATGACTCCCATTTCCAGTGCTGGAGAAGACCTGGTCGTGAAGGACACCGTGGTAGTTGGTGGCAGTCAAGCAGCCGCAGGTTCCACCACCACTTTAAACGATGTAGGAGTGGACATGACACAAATGGCCTTGGACGGAAAACTTGACATGGTGTTTGGCCGCGACCAAGAAATCCGAAGTGCTCTGAGAACGCTAGGTCGTCGTCGGAAGAACAACCCATGCTTGATTGGAGATCCCGGAGTCGGAAAGGTACGTAGCGCAAGCAAAAGGTTTACATCCGATGCAGTTCTATTTCCATGTTCATTGCGTGCTTATAAGAAAAATATAATTTTTGAAAAAATGAAATAATGTTGCGAAGACTGCTATCGCCGAAGGCGTGGCCCAAGTTCTTGCGAATGGACTCATGGAGATGCAAAATGCTCAGAAAGCGAGCAATCCTATCTCCAAACTAAGCAGCAAAATCGGCAATTTTGTGAGCGGTGGAAAGAAGGACTTGACGAATGGCGATTCTCCGGTTGAAAATGACAAAGAGGAAGACTTTGTCTACAACCTGCCACCGTGTCCCGCATCACTGATGGGAGCTCGAGTTATCAGCATCGACTTGGCTGGGCTCGTCGCAGGCACAAGTAACCGTGGAGATTTTGAAAAAAAAATGAAGAACCTCATCAAAGAAGCGTCGGAGAACAACGTTATTTTGTTCGTTGACGAGATCCACAACCTTATTGGTACCGGAGGCGGAGGTGACGGTGCTATGAACGCTGCAAATTTGTTGAAGCCTGCGTTAGGTAAGTTGACACTAGACAATTGGCTAAAAAAGTGAAACATTCCTGTATACCTTCACGACTTTTGCAGCCACTATGCATCGGGATAGATAGCTTATCGCTTGCCCTCCTTTTTATCAGCCCGTGGCGAACTTCGTCTTATGGGAGCTACAACCACACCAGAATACAGGAAGTATATCGAAAAGGATGGCGCCCTCGAGAGACGATTCCAGCCTCTCGACGTCCAAGAGCCAACTGTTTACGAGACGCTCGATATCTTGGGAGCTATTTCTCCCAAGTACGAGGAGTTCCACGGTGTCAAATACACTTATAACGGTCTCGTGGCAGCAGCAAAACTATCGAACAGATACATCAATGATAGATTCTTGCCCGACAAAGCTATTGACATGATCGACGAAGCGGGATCAATGGTAAAGATGGCGGAAGAGGGTGAGACCTACTACGTCACAGAAGACGCTATTCAAACCGTTGTTGCCGAAATCACCGGCATCCCTGTCGGAAAACTCGATACTGGCGAGAAAAAGCGACTAATGAACCTAGAAGAGGAACTCGAAAAGAGAATAAAGGGCCAAAATACGGCTGTCAGATCTGTCGCGAAAGCTATTCGCAGAGCGAGAAGTGGCATGAGAGACGGAAAACGACCTGTTGCAAGTCTTTTGTTCTGTGGTCCAACCGGGGTGGGAAAGGTAAGATAGATTGTGTGCCTTTTTCCTCCTTTCTCAACGGATCTTCAGAGAATGCAAGTACTGATCGCTTTGTGCTGGTGTCGATTGCGTCCGCAGACCGAGTTATGCAAATCCCTAGCAGAGACATATTATGGAGAGGAGAAAAGCATGGTCCGTATCGATATGAGTGAATACATGGATCGATTTTCCAGCAGTCGCTTGATTGGCGCCCCGCCTGGTTACGTTGGATATGAAGAGGGGGGTCAACTGACGGAAGCCGTGCGAAGGAATCCGCATTCAGTGATTCTTTTCGATGAGTTGGAAAAGGCACACGAGGACGTTTTGAACCTGTTGCTTCAGGTGATGGACGAAGGTACTCTGACAGATGGAAAGGGCCGCACTGTCAGCTTCAAGAACAACATCTTCGTCATGACCTCCAACGTTGGTAGCAAAAACATCATCGAGGCTGCAAGATCTATGTCGCAAGAGATCGAGGACGAAAGTCAACTTACTGCCGATGTCGTGAAGGGCGCTCTGGAAGAAGCCATGCGTCCAGAATTTTTGAATCGAATAGACGAAATCATTGTATTTTCTCCACTTCCATACGAACAGCTCAAGGAAATTTCTCGAAACCTCATCGACAATACGGTCAAGCGTGTCGCAGACGACTCTAGTATCACATTGAAGGTGTCGGACAACATCGCGGAAGTCGTAACTAGGGAAGCTCTGGCTGGAGCGAGCATCTACGGAGCCCGACCAATTCGTCGGGCGGTTCAACGATATCTGGAGGACACCATGGCGGAGGCGATCATGAGCGATTTCATCCAGGAAGGTGATTCTGCAACGGTAAATCTGAAAGACCCCAACTCCGGAAAGTATGTTGTTGAGATTCGACGGGAACTCGACGGAGAGAGTTTCATCATCGATGTCGACGAGGATGCAGGGATAAGCAAAGAAAGTCTAGATTATAGTGCGGCCTATGGTGAAGTGCCGAACCTTGACGAACCTCCGGAGCAAGAACCAGGCGCCTTCCAATAGACGGAGGGATGCTATTTACTGTGATTGGATACGAAAAAATTAGAATCTAAGCACGTGCTCAATACACACAACACGAAAGAGGTACTACTTTTCATAGTTACACATGGGGTTTTCGGAAAGAGGCTTTTGTATTGTGAATGGGCTTAGACGATGTGTTCCAACGTTCCTACTACTGTAAATGAAGAATGGTTCTACTACAATAAAATGAGGGATGTTTGCTTCAAAACTTCTGAATCATTCTCGATCGAGATTATCTTCTGATGGAGAGACTACCAATACTTTTGTTACAGACAAAAAAGTGCAGTGCCACCATTTGTACCAATGCTACAGTTTCCAGTCTCATTTCTTTCCAGTGTGTATCCGAGAAAACAATGACTACTACTACTATTTTTCATTGGTGGACAAAACACCTTAGGCACCTTAGTTCTAGCAAAGCTCTTGCTCTCTTTCATAATATACTAGTAGTAAACACCACAGGAAAGCTACAATGTACTAAGCAAACATTGTAGACATCAACCTTTCTCGCACGTATCTAGTAGGCATTATTTCTTCTTGCTGGCCACACACAATCCCCAATCATTGGATTCAATGTAACATCATCAGGATTATGAACCTTTCTTCCTTTGGAGGCAAGATAAAACAGAATTCAAAAAATAATAATCTACTCTCTGAGCAGGTATCTTCTTCTTGCCTTGAATGTGATGGCGGTGTTGCTGCCTTTCAGATCCATAAAGGACTTTCCCAAAGAAGATATCAATCAATCTGTACTAGTGATTCTTCAGTCCTCATGACTATCTGACTTCAAAACGGTACTGACTGTCGAATGGAGCAGTCTTACCGTATTTACTTCGTAGTTCCCAACGAATTGCCACCCATCTGCCGAAGACAGTGAACACGAATATTTTGTGCTAGTTGGCCTGGTTGGAGAATAAACAAAAACACATCGTCATCGGAAGTGCCGGGTGCAGGTACAGTATTATTCCGATCTTTAGTGTTGCGAAATTATTAGTAGTGTTACTCTCATACAGGGCTTTGGTTGGTTCCAAACATGTCGAGCCGAAGTTGAGATGAATTTACGGAACTGCCCAGATTGTGTCCGATGGTTTCCCTTGGTGACGCGTAAGGTTATGGTCGATACTGCTAACTACGAAGTACCGTAAACCGGTAACGCACTTTGGGGCGACGAACTCAAAGTCCAACTGGCAGCCCCACCAAAAATTCTCACGGGTGCTGGTAAAAAATGATTGTCATTGGTCCGTTTGGAGCGTTTCGATATGGAATTGTGTTTCAAGAAACCAAAACAGAATGAATCAGCTGTTTTGGTTCGTCGTTTGGTGGGGTTGGGTTTTGAAAACAGCTGCATTCAACTGGGACGAACAATGCATCTGACGTACGCTGACGTCCCGAATTTCAAATCCGCGAGCCTCATTCGTTCATTCGTGACAGTCTCGTAGGGGGCCTCGTGAAAAGACGCTTCTCATTCCGCAACTCAATCTGTCTTGCATCGCCGCTCGTTCAGTCCCAACCCAAAAAAGGTAGCTTGCTTGTCATGATTCTCGATTGGTTCTTCCTCGCGCAACTGTGCGATATATAAATTGAAGTACGTTTTTCACGAGCAATGACTGACAAAATTAATGCGGTCCTTTTTTTATTCGTACCGGTACTCTGAGTGAGAAACGAGAAAACCGCGATACAAGCGTTAGTAGCACAAAGTTGTTTCTCGCAACGAAAAAAAAAGCGTTCTTTTCGTAGTCTCTTTGCTTCCTGTTCCCACTGGAAAATGCAACCAACAGAACGCTTCGACCCTGATCAAGACTCCAAACCCAATCATCTTCAGTACGACTAATTCTACCACGTGCAAACAGCACTCAAGTGATGGCTTTTCCACCAGCTTCCTTCGGTAGCAACAACGATCCGCTGGCCGCGGCCGTGGCTGCCGCCGCGGCCCTCGCCAGAAACGGAGGTACATTTCTGTATGAGTCGTCAAGCACTTCATCCGTTCCCTCCACTGCTCCTAGCTTGGTTTTTCCTGCGCCTCTGTCTCCTTCTTCTTCCGCAGCAGCAACAACAACGGCAGCAATTGCAGCCTCTCCGTCCCCTTCTCCGAAGTTCTCCAGCAACGGACCCGCGAACAACCAAGAAGACCATCGCGTGGAAAGCACTTCTTCTTCGAACATTGACGACGTTGTCAACGACGTTGACAACGATAACGACCACGAGGAAGATCATCCTCCTCCCCTCCAGCACGAAGATGACGAACAGTATGCCGAGCGCCGCATGGCTCGGAGCCGGGAACGCAACCGCGAACACGCCCGCCGCACGCGCCGCAGAAAAAAGGCACAGCTGGAAGCCCTCCAGTCCAAGCTCCGAAGCCTCCAAGCTAGGAACAAGGACCTGACCCAAAGCCTGGAAGAGTGCCGCATCGCCTCCATCCTCGTGGGCTTTTCCGCCTCGGACGGGGACGATCGGGATGCCGCCATCCAGTCCCTTCTGCGGGAAGCGACCGAGCTCGGCGAGAAGGACATCTTCAAGCGACTGGTGGGATCCAAGCGCACCAGGTTCGTTTCGGACGCCTCGGACATGGTATCATCGTCTGCAACGGAAGGTGGCGCGGGTCCCGCGTCTTGTGTGTCTTCGATTCCCCTCAAGATCGAGATCAACGGAACCACCACCGTCATTGGAGGGGAGGGTCCGTCGCACCTCAACTGGAAGACGGGGGTGTACACCGACGAGAACGGGATTCGAACCCTGCTCACAAATCAGCAGCTGGAAGCCCTTCGGTGAGTATTTCGCGGTGGTTCCGGCGACGGATTGCCTCGTGACTGTGCCCGTTTTGTTTGTTTCTCAAGCACTCACGCACCAACTCACTCGCTCACTCACTCATTGACTGACCATTGTCCTCTCACTTCTTCTCCTTTGCCAGCCGGGAACGAAACCGAATGCACGCCAAGATGACTCGCGACCGCAAAAAGTCCTATATTGCCACTATCGAAAGAACCATTGAGGAACTGGAATCGAGCAACCAACGCATGGCTTCTGTACTGGAAGATGTCATCCACGCCCAAAAGTCTTCGCCGTCGTCTCCCGCCGCTGCGACATTGGTGTCGTTTCGATCGAAGCGGCAGACGGATCCCCCCGGGAGTGTAACTCCCTGTGGCTCACCGTCCGTGGTCCCCGGATACACCTCGGTGGCGGAGGTTCCCGATCTGATCCCTCCGCCTCCCGAGTCGTCATCGGTCTCTCGTGCTAACAAGAAGGTCCAAAGCAAGAGCGAACCCGAACTCCCGCCCAAGAAGCGGGTCTGTCACGGCTTCTCTCTCGGGCCGTACGAAGCCACATCTGCGACCGAATGGAACCGCCACTGATTGCATTGCATTGCATTGCATTGTATGCATTCGCACCCAACACGATGATGCCAAACCATTCGCGCTCACTCGCTCTCACCCGAATTTCCACAAATGAAGGATGAGGTGTATATGTTCACAAGACAAGGCGGCTCATGCGTACATCCTGTTGATGCCCAATCCATCGCTGCGAGACGGGGCAAACTAATCACGACTGGTCGGTTTGTTCCCTACAGTACGCCACGCCATGCCACACAGCACAGCACAGCACAGCACAGCACATCACCGTTTCCCACCCACCCATCCAACCACTCACGCAAAGTACATGTTACGTGAAACAATCGCATACCCGACCGTGCCTGCACTGCAGGGACAATTCGTCCGCAGTGGATTCCAAGCCAATCGATCGATCAATCGACCCGAATGAACGGATGAATCGGTCCATACCGTACGTCAAAAGCAACTATCCATCTATATTCATCCACTACCATGGATTTGGATAAGGCTGCATTCCGTGAAGGCATTCCCGAGTTTTTTGGCTCGATGGAGATTGCTCGCATCCGTTCGGACGAAATGATGCGTCGCTTCGAGGTTGACCATTGCAAAACAGCACGGGGAGAATTCGTTCCGAGGTACCCAAGGAAACCCAGACGATGGCCGAAACCGCCATCGTCTCCTTCTGTAGAACTATTGTTTTTTAGTATTATTTGAAAAAGCATACGCATTGTATCCATGGTGTTAAAAGTATTATAATAATTTAAGCAGTTCATTGTAATCCTACGAAAGTGCATTCTATGGATGGATTGTTTCTAGGGGATTCGTCACCGCCGAGTGCGGAGCTGTGCCGGGCGAATCGCAAACGAAGCCTGCTTGCGAGTGCTCTGAACCATCGGTGCGTACCAACTCCTGCGGTAAACTGTTGCTCGGAAGTGTGTATCTACGAGTGCGAGAAATTTCCAACCGCAGCACCCGCTCGCCTCAAAACAGCTACGGATCGATCATTCGTTTCCTTCAATCCATTAGCCGCCTTTTCGTTCGGTCATTCAATTCCTGCCAAAGAAAAAACCCTTCGACTTTGTTTCGCGCTTTCGTTCTTCCTCCCGTCCTTCCGGTCTTCGGTAGTCGCCGTCCCTGGAATTGTCGTAGTCGTAGTCGCCATCGCCGCGTCGTCGATCGTCTCTCCGACCAGGACCAAAGTCGTCCTGGCGATCGTCCTCCTCGGCTCGCCGACGGAATCGCCCCCGCGAGCGAAATTCCTCCTCATCGTCGTCTTCTCGGCGTCCCCGTGACCTTCCTCGCTCGTCGTCCCGATATCGACCGCGGTCCTCGTCGCGGCTTCGATCTCGGCTCCGATAGTCGCCGTCCCGGGGTCCGCCCCTCCGGTCGTCCCTATCGGATTCCCGGCGGCGATCGCCGTCGCGGTCTTTGTTGGGTCCTCCCCGCTGCTGCTGTTGGATCTGTTCCGCGACCTTCGAGGCTTGTGCGTAGCCCTTGTTGGCCAGGGACAAGAACCGGTCCTTGACCCGGTGTTTTCGATCCAGGATCATGGCCCTGTCGATCATCTGCGAACTCACGACCGTCGCCTTGGGGATGATCTGCAGGTCCGCCTGGATCTCCCACAGCTCGGTGACGGCCCGGACCACCCGCATGCCCATGGTCCGTGCCAGATCGCCCCGGTGGCTCTCCTGCCACGTGCAGGCAAAGGCAAAGATCGCCGCCCCTGCCAGCGCGCCGATCCAGTTGGGGATGAAGGGCATGTTCCCCCCGACGGTGCTCCCCACCAGGGCCATGCTCACCAGCGCGTACATCATGTTGAAGTCGGGGTCCCGGGGGGATCGGGGGCTGTACCTCCACGGATTCCGGGCCGGCGGAAACGGGCGCGGACCCCGGGGCTTCCCGCGGGCGTCCCGGGGACCCCCCCGGAGGATTCCCACCGATGCGGCGACGTACCTCCAGGTGGGATATTCCCTGCGAATGCGCTGCGTTCGCTGCAGGACGAGGATCAGGCTCAGTCCCACGGCGCGGCTCAGCTCTCCCATGGGTGTTCGAAACCAGGTCGAAATGATCAAGAATGCGGCCCAAAAGTACCCCGACCACTGGACCATGTCGGAAGTTCCCAAGAACGACTGACAGAATGTCGGCACCACAAGCCAAAGAGACAGGTTCGAGGATCGCAATACACATCGCATTGCATCGCATCGCATCACAGAAAGCAACGCATGACAAACAAATGATCATCAGCTATCGATGACAAAGTGTCCAAACACATCAAACATCGGGGTAGACGCTCAAGACGACGGCCACAGCGACCTTACCTTTGCCACAAAGCTGCCCGATCCATATCCGACCAAACCAATCACCGATTGTATCTGCAATTTCCCTCGTTTCGTTGACCAATATCGCGTAACCAAGTCTTTGCGTGCCGAGGAAGTCATTCCGTTGCCTTCGAGGTCGTCTCGAGTGTCGTCGTTTCGTCCTCGTTGCCGTCTTCCCGCGCCCCTGGTGTCCGTGTCATCGTCGCTCGCGATTGGAAATTCGTAGTGGATGGGCATAGATGGGTTTTGCTGCTGTTGCTGCTGCTTGCGCTCGAGAGTCGACGGAGGAGGACCGCCTTGTGGCCGACTTTCCTGTGGTCTGTCGTCGTTTTCGTTTTCGTTGTTGTTGTTATTGCTATTGCTGTATTCGTCCGGATACCTAGATGGATAGGAAGACGACGGATACTCGTCTTGGTTGTATTGTTGTTGTTGTTGTCCATTGACGTAGCCATAACCGTCGGCACTTCCGTTTGCAACCGAGTTTTCACCGTTGTTCGCATTTCCCGTTCCTCTCTCGGCTACTTCCGAAAACGACGACCCCGGCGGGGGCGGCGGTGGAGGAGGCCTTCGAAAGGAGGCATCTTCTCTTGCGCTGCAGTGTCGATTTTTCACCAACAAACAAGACAGAGCAATGATTAGTACCAACGGAGGATTTCTGGAACGGCGATGCATGGTTTTGGTGTTGGTTTTGGTCGGTGATAGTGTAGCCGATAGTTAGAAAGCCCGATAGCAATTCAAAACGAAACGGCACCGTGGAATGCGATTTTCAAGATCGACCAACGATTCCGACGCCAGAAAAGAGAGCTGCGCGAACCAGATGTTGACTCAATGATCAATCACTTCCGTTCTCGGCAACATGCATAAAGAGTATTGCCGTATCACAGGTTTGTCGAAGTGAAGTCTGCTGGTGTTTGTTCCCTCTTGAACATTATTGTGGGATAATTTTCCTACCGAATAAAAAATGATCCCAAGAATGAAGAAAAGCTTTCTTATGAATCCCCCATCATTCAATCATTCAATGAAACGTGTAACCATTGTACATACGTACGTATGTACTTCGTACGTCGTAGCCGAAGGCCTACCGGTACCGGTAACTTACCGGTATGGTCAAACCGTCTGTTAGATTTCGTGTACGGTATGGTTAGTATCTAGATAAGATATGGATCCATGCTTTTATTCTTTTGGGGTCTTGATTTGTACCGGTAAGTTACGAATAACCTTACTGTTAACGCGTAGAATCTGCCATGCCCAATTCCCGGGCGCCGTCTCGTCTGGCCAGCAACTACCGGTCTGAAGGTGTTGTGTTGCTAGTTGACCAACCCTCCTAGGAGCTATGGGACCTGCGGTCCTATGTATAGGTATACTAACTATAATACATAGGTTTGGCGGGCTAACAAAGCTGCTAGAGAGAAAGTGTGATCGCGTATGTGACTGCACGTAGCAGGGCTTAAGTCCCATGCTAGAAGCGGTTGCAAAGGTGCATCGCAAGGGTGGGAATGGGTGGGAACTTTTTCTCAGACCGCCATTGTCGGTCCTTTACGAAGACAGCTTTAAGGCTCGCTCTTTGTGAAAACAATGAGAATAGTATCCGTACCAAAGACCCTTGCTCAGCAACTCTGCCTACTGCTCTACATTCTACTGTACCTGCTCGTTCCTCACTGTACAGCTCTGTTCACTACGGCACTGGACAATGGTAGGCTTGGGTCAATGGTATGGATCATACGATCCTACATTGCCTTTCGCACTTGCCTTGCCCTAAGATTACGAGTAAGGTTACGACCTCCTTTCTGTAACCGGGGTACAAGGAGAGTTTGAGAAGAATTCTTTCAACAACAAAAGCGATCACCACTTGTTCTTCTTCAAAACTGAACTGGATTGAAGGTGACTACTAAACTGGTGGATGCTAGAGTACTACTACTAGTAGCAGTAGCACTACTCAGCAAGAAGAATGCTGGTGGTGCTGGTGGTGGTGGTGAGCTTCTTGTGTGCAATGAGGACGACGATACGGTAACAAGAAAATGATTGTAATATTTCCATGCGTCTTCTACTACTTCTTCTTCAATGCTGTATCACTGATATATCATTAGGCTGGCAGCCATTCAACAAGAACACTCCAAGCCATTTGACGATTCTAGAATGGATGCCAGCATCAAACCCATTTCTTCTTTTTCCATCCTGCTATTGGAGACTGGAAAAAAGAATCTGGTCCTTTCATCGAGTGTAACGGCGGCGATGCTCGGACGTATCGTGGCCCTGTTGATCGGATTTGAATTCCTCGGACTCTGAACCTCGTCTTGACCAGAGCGGTGACGTGAATCCACAGGCGCACTGTTACGAGTCTTTCCATTATTTGAACGGATGCTGATAAAATAATGCATCACTCTCTAGCTTCCACATTCTAGTATATTTTTTGTCCCATTGGTCGTTTGCGAAGAACATACAGCAACTTTCTCAGTAACGGTCTCTTGATCCATCGCGTCACGGAGACGAATTTCGCAAATATATATATATATACCATATATATCAGATTTTTCAGATATGCGAGTGACGGATAATGAAGATCCCATTACTCCACTTCGGAACATTCACTGTCATCGAAAGAGAAAGGATACAGCATAACGTTCTTCGGTCAGTTTGGTATTTAGTATCGCACCAACACACGTTAGAGAAAATTCCATCTCACCTACGTCTCGTCGGAAATAAAAATCCGAGCACATTGACGGCAACGTCACTGCCGCAGTTCTCCTCTAATGAACCCGAAACGAAAGGTTGTTGCCGTGCGCCGACTCGACGAGTTGGTCAATGAATTGGGGTTTTCGGGTACCGCATTTACATGACTCGACTCTTCAGCCAAATGAATGAATGAATCAATCTTGCGATGCCTCCAAAATGTCTCGAGTTTTTCGTTTCCAACATAAATCCGAATCTTTGGAGTTCGGAGGCACTGTTGCTTTTCAAGACCACTGACAAAGTATCACAAGACTCTTTATCGGACTTAAATACTTTCTTTTGTAAAGTCTCAAATTTCGTTTTCACCCGAGAACAAGCTTCTCCTCTCCCCTCTTCTCCTCTCTTCTCCTCTCCTCTCCTCTCCTCTCCTCTCATAATGTCGAACAATACAACGAGGACTATCGACAAGCTCTGTATTTCATCTCGAGGTATATCAATATCATTGTTCCATAGAGTTCAGATGCCTAGATATTTCGACCGGTTCCCCCTTTTTTCAATGTGGTCATACATAGTACATGGTTTGGTTGTGTGTCAATTGGTGCATCGCTGCCGAGGTGCACCTCTGAAGGTCGATGAACGCATGTGTACGTTTGGGAATGTGCTTGGAAAGAAACGCTGACAACGACAAAGCTGATGTGCACGAGGACCCATTGCAAATATTTCCCAAGGTCAAACTCATCGTTTTGCTGTTTATTTCTTTTGATTTTTGAAAATAAATAAACAAACAACCCAGGCAATGTTTGTCGCGATCCCCCCATAGGCGAGAGAGTGCTGGTCAATCCGGGAAAGACCTTCACCCAATCCAACGGAGTCACCGCTTCCTGTGGCGATCTGCAAGAATGGGTCCAGGACGTTCCGTCTTCCGATGAATTTCCGGCAGAAGCCAGGTATTGTCGAATGGTGCAATATGTTGCTTGGTTGAACTGCGACTGTGCCGGGCCGGAGATTCCATCCCCCGACGACGTTGTAAAGGATCTGAATCCCGTGTGCAATCTTTGCGGAGGTCCCGGCCTGGATCTCAGTCTCGATTTCGATTTCGTTCCCGAGCCCAACAAGAACAAGCTGGTGGAGACCGGTTGCTGTGGTCGACACAACTGCGAGATTCTGTACCTCGGCGCCGCCAAGGGAGTTTTGACTCCCAATCTTTGCTCCGTGATCCAGCAACAAAGCGGGCCGGAATGCTGCAATCTCGACATCGTGGGACCTCCACACAACGAGGACGACAACGACAACGACAACGACAATGACAACGACAACGACAACGACAACGACAACGACAACGAGGACGACGAGTCAAACGTCTGCAAAGACGATCCTTCCTTTCGCTTCCGAGGCGACAGCACCAAAGATTGCACCTGGGTGCGCGCAAAACACGCAGCACGTGCGGCAACAGCCGGCACCCCAACAAGCAAACACGCGCGAAACGACCGCAACAACAACCGCAAACCGATTTCGATTTGCCGGAGAAAGTCCTCCGGCAAAAAAGTGTGGCGGTCTTGCCCGGAGGCCTGCGGAAAATGTCCCCCCTCCACCGCTCCCAAACCACCAGAAAGGTGCGTTCGACCCCTGAACGAGTGCGGCATCGTTGCTGCGAATAATAATGCGTATCCCAACGGTCCTTTTGGGAACGGATGTTGCCCCGGCCACGAGTGCCGTCTCGAAACCATTCTTCCCCATCCCATTTGTTCCGCAAAAAAAGAGGGGGCAAACGGAGAGGACAACAACAACAACAACAACAACAGCAACAACAGCAACAACAGCAACAGCAACAGCAGCAACAGCAACATCATCAACAACAAAATTGGCAACGCACGGCTGAGACGACATTCCTAGAAAACGAAACGAAACGAAACGAAACGAAACGGTCGGTGAGCAGCGGCGAGGCGAGGAGAGGAGAGGACACCGCCAGCACACGAAACCGTGTGATGATCGAAACGAAGCAACACGAGTCAGCAGTTGTGGTCTGATCGAAACGGGGCGAACAATGAATTGTTCGACCTGCTGCCGGATTTGAGAGATGAACAACAACAACAACAACACTAAGACCATCACCATCACCACCACCAACAACAACAACACCGTATTTCATTCTCATTCTAATTATTACTGTTATAATATAATATAGGCAAGAAACCAGTCTCTTCCCGTTTTTGAGTTCCTGCTTGTTCTACTAGTGGTGCTGGCGATTGAATCCGCAGAAATCAACAGAAGCAACGTGTCGTTAGAACTACGCCGACAGTAGTAGTTCTAATCATTGCACTCCCACAGTTTCCACTCTCAACACACCCAAGACAGAACAATGCCGGTAGTACTACTACTGTACCATTCAATCAGTACTAGTACTAGTACTAGTAGTAGCCGCCGGGACAGCTTGTTCTTCTTGAAGTTCGTAGTACATCGTCCTCATCATGCTGGTGTAGTGCATGATGCGCGAGTTGCGATGATGCGAATGAATGAATGAATCATCATACATCATGATAGTACTTCCCTGCTACCGTCGTGATGACACAGCCAGAAAACCCATCATCATCCTCCTCGTGCTCACGTGAGAAGATTCTATTACAGTACTACGTATTTTTTATTTCTAGTATTATTATGAGAAGCGATTTCGGAAAAAGCGGCTCCCCCGGCGCGCCGAATCATCCGTGATTGATTCTTTTTGCGGTAATTACCTGTACGTATCATATGCAGTCCATCGTAATTTCCTTACCGTATTGTACGGTAACTTACTTCTGGTACGGTACGCACCGGTACAAGCACACCAAATTGGAATTCTTGACACTCTAAGATCATGCGTGTGCCGTGCTTCTTCTTCTTCTTCTTCTTCTTCTTCTTCGTGTCAAAATCTCGTCGAAACTCTTGCGGTCGATCTGTCTGGTGTCCGGCGAACATTCTTCTGGGTTCACGATTTCCCGGTTCTTGCTGCGGTGCCGTGCGGTGGGATTCATTCGGTGCGCAGAGCGGTGCGGTGCGGAGAAAACGCATCTTGGGTGCCGTACCGGTAAGGTTTACGGCACCGGTACCAGATGCCGAGTGCCGAGGACAGAGCGATGCCGTAAGAAGATACTGTACGATCGTCTTCGATCTCATCATCGTCGTCATCGTCATCGTCATCTGATACGGTAGCACACAAGTCAGTAGCAAGCAGCCGGGTGACCGGACGAAAACGCCGACATCCAAGAGCAGCAGCAGCACCACGAGACTCGTGTCGGTACAACGCAGTACAACGCGACGCAACAAAACTCAACACATTGCTTCGTACATCACATCGCATCACCATACAACACTCTCCGATCGATCCCGGCACTTGATCCGCATCCGCATCCGCATCCGCATCCGCATCCGCATCCGCATCCGCATCCGCATCCGCATCCGCATCCGCATCCGCATCCGCATCCGCATCCGCATCCGCATCCGCATCGAAACGACCAACAACATCACCATGCCACGAAGGTGCTTGGTTCGGACGACATCCATCGTCGCGGCGGGCAGAGCCAGAGCCAATTCAAACGCAGTCGCACCGCACCATTACCACTCCCACTGCTACCTCCGTGTCCCGATCCCGAGCCAGAGAACGACGACCGTCCATTCCTTCTCACACTCTTACTCGCAATGGCAATGGCAATGGCAATCGCAATCGCAATGGCAATGGCAATGGCAATCGCAATCGCAATGGCAATGGCAATCGCAATCGCAATCGCTCCGAAGGTTTGCTGGAGGTTCTGCCACCGGTGGGGGCGGCGGTGGTTCTTCTTCCTCTTCTTCGTCGTCGTCGGGACGTTCTTCCTTTCGTTCGTTCTTTCAATGGTATTCCAAAAGACTCGACACGCATCCCGTTACGACAAAGTGTGTTTCCGCGGGCCTGATATCGTCTCTCGGAAACGTTCTGGCGCAAACGATCGAGAACGAACAGAAGCAGAAGCAGAAGCAGAAACAGAGACAAAAACAAGAGTTGGAGAAACAACAGCAGCAGCAGCAACAACAACTTCAAAAACTTCGCGAATCATCCAACGAAACCAACAACGAAACCAACGCCATCACCAACAACGAAACCAACACCAACGATGCAGAAGCCTTCCGATTGGATCTGTCTCGAATCTCTCGGTTCGCCTTTCTGAACGTCGTGTTCGTGGCTCCCGTCCTCCACCACTGGTACCAATTCATCAACCGAGCGGTCCCGGGACGATCGCTCTCCCGCGTCCTGCAGCGGACCTTTTGGGACGAATTCGTCTTCTCGCCGGTCTACATTCCGGCATTCCTGGCCATCCTGTGGAAACTGGAGGGCGCCACCAACGATCGCGTCCTGGAAATGATCGTTGCCGAGTGTCCGTCCATCATCGTGGCGGAATGGGTGAGTCCGCACCGGGTGCGGCGCCGCGGTGATGATATCCTGCGCAGTGATGTGATGGGATGTGATGTGATGTGATGTGATGTGATATCATGGGATGGGATGCAATGCAATGGGATGGAATTGACGATTCCTTCCTCCCTTCCTTCCTTTTGTGCTACCATAGTATTGCGCGTCGTGCTGTGCGGTGACCGTACCTATTGCGAAATAAATATCAAACAAAACCGACCACTCACGCAAATACTCTGCTTCCTTGCATTGCATTGCATTGTTGTTGTTGTTATTGTCGTCGTCGTTGTTGGTTTGTTCCCAACGATACGATACGATACGATACGATACGATGCGATACAAAATGATACGAACCGTACCCTGCCATGCCATGCCATGCCATGCACGCACGATATCGTACAGGCCATGTGGGTACCGACCATGATTGTCACGTTTCGGTTCGTCCCCGTAAAGTTTCAGGTATTGGCAATCAATGTGGTCGGAGTTGTGTGGCATACCTATCTTGCGTACGCGGCCAACAGCGCACATTCGTCGTCGTCATCGTCATCGTCATCCTCGTCATCGTCATCATCCTCTTCGTCATCGTCTCCCAAAGTGGTGGAAGACGAATCAGAAGCCTGAAAACAGAGACGAGACGAGACAAGACGAGACGAAATGCTGCCGACACCAATGTCGTTCGTTCCGCAACAGAAACAAACACACAAACAAACACACAAAAAACAGCAAACGGCACCGCACCGGAGGTGGCAATGGACAACATCCCTACAGTACAACAATGACAGCGAGGAAGCGCCAAGGCGAGACAAAACGCGGCAACGTGCGAGGTCGCTTTGGTTCGCTTCGCGGTTGCCGAACGAACGAACGAACGAATGGATGCGATGCGATGCGATGCGTTGGACCACCAAACCCAGCTCGTGCGGGAATGCGGTGCTTCGTACCGTACACGTGTAGTACGGTAGAGAGGAGAAAGGAAGAAAGCCGATCGACAATCTTCGTTCGGTTCGGTTCGGTTCGGTGCGGTGCGGTGCGGTTCAACGGCACGCGATGATTCCTTCACCGCTTCGCTTTGGCCGAACGCGACGGTTCGATTCGATTCGATTCGATTCGATTCGATTCGTTGGATCGACACGAAACTGTGTTGCATTCATTCCACATGTGATAAATACAATGAAACAATAGAAAGAAAGCAAAGCGGTCCATTCCTCGGGATCTTCTAATACATTGTGGTATCCGCACTATTTTCAATACTATTATTATTGCAGTAATGATGATATATATATTAACAGAAATATACAACTCGTTCGACGGAGCAAAGCAAAGCGGAGATTGGATTCCTTCCTTCCCCGACACCGTGTTTTTCGTCGCGATCGAGCGCCGTTGCGCTTCGGCGATTCCTTCCTCGGATGTCCCGCCAATCCGTACGGTAACTTACGGATGCGTGTGGCACGGTAAATTACCGGTAGTATCCTGCAGTACGTTCGCACCGCGGTGCCGGCCGATGCGATCCGCCGTTAACTTAGTCGTCGCGCAGGACCGGCATGGACGCGAAGGATAGGATCCCGCAGGTTCCATTGACGTAAACATCGGTCGACCTGCTCAGCAACTGCGGGCGAAACGAAGTGAATGAATGAATCGAATCGAATCGATCATCCATTTTTGGGAGTCGAGTCGAGTCGCGTCAGAGGATCGATCTACAATAGCAATTACTGTATTTGGAAAAGCAACCGACGACAACACAAGCAACAAGCAACAAGCAACAAACGACACCGATCAATCAGCAAATCAATTGTTATCATAGTACTCACAATGTATCCTTCGTCACCCCAACTCTCACCCTGCAACGTCGCAATAGAAAACAGAAACAGAAACAGAAACAGAAACAAAAGACAAGAGAAGAATCTCGGATCAGAATTCCGGAACGGATTCGTTCGAAACGCCGAGGACAACGGTGCTTCGGTCGGTCGGTCGTTCTCCGTTGGGCCAGGGACGAAAGGCGTGCTCGCACTCGCACTCGCACTCGCACTCGCATTCGCACTCGCACTCACCCAGCTGTTGCGGACCTTGAAGTAGTCTTGTCCGTCGTCGGAGGTGCCGTATCCGACCGCGGCCACGCCGTGGTCGAGATTGTCTCCGCAGCCGGGATCGTCAAAGACACCCGACTTGTAGAATTGAAAGACCTGCTGATCGGCCTCGCTGCGAGTGAGAAACGCAAACCAAACAAAGCCAAACAAAGCCAATCCCAAACCCAAACCAAACAAAACCATTTCAATCGAGACGCAAAAGTGGTGAGTCGGTCCCGTCGTGGTTCGAAAGCGCGAATGCACAAACACAAACACACAAACACACACACACACACACACAGAAATGGACCGAAACGACGCCAAACACTCCGGTCGTATCGTGCCGCGTCGCGCCGCGTCCGAACAACGTACGTACATGGCAACGGAGACCGGTTGCCGGGCAATCGCCTCGAGCAAACCATCGACGGTGTTCTCGACGTCGGTAAACGTTTGGACACGGGTGTGTTCCACGGGGACGCATTCCCCGTTCTCGGATCCGCATCCCCGGATCCAGCGACGATGCATCGCGTAGGGATAGTCGTCCTCGGAGCAGATCCCGGTGGAATCCTCGTCGAACAAAAACGCGTTGTCCATCAGGCCACCTCTGGCGGTGTTGTTTGTTTGTTTTTGTTTTGTTTTGTTTGTTTTTGTTTTTTGTTTGTTTGTTTGTTTTTTTATTTGTTTGTTTGTTTTTTTATTTGTTTGTTTGTTTTTGTTTTTGTTTCGAAGAAATTACGACAACGAACACGCAAAAAGAACGGGAGATGAGAGTCGCACGCACGGTTCCCGACGACTTGGTGCGCTACCGGCGGCAGGAAGAGGCATCCGTCGGACGCATTCGTTCCGAGTGAGTTTCGACGTACCCGCAGCCCATGTCCAGTTTATCGCAGTCCACTGGGAAAAAAAAAAAAAAAAAAAAAAATCGACGGGGGAGACGATGAAAACGCGTCGTGAGTTCGCATCGCACGCTGTCCGTGCCATTGTTATTGTTGCCTCGTCGTTTCATTCGTCGCCGCCGCGAAGCATTCCCGCACGCACCTAGTTCCTGTTCCGACAGACTGATCAGATCACCCGTGTCCAAAAAATGGGCGCCTTCGATCGCGACAATGGCGGAAAATGCCCAGCAGGATCCGCACATGCCTGCGGAGAAGCGAAACAATGGATGGATCGGAAAACACGAGAAAAAAAAAAAAGAATCAATCGTTCGGTGAGTGTGAGTGTGAGATGGATCGGTGGCGTTCGACGAAATTTGGTTCCGTGCGCATGTCGTCGTCGTCGTCGTCGTCGCCACGAAAAACAAACAACGGGCGCGGACGACAAACAGTATTCCGAGTCGGAGAAATGGCCGCTGCGTGTGTTGTGGTGTGGTGTGGTGTGGTGTGGTGTGGTGTGGTGCTGTGCTCGTACCCTGGTTTTTCACCGGCACAACGGCGCCTTCTTCGACCCAATCCACGGATTCCGGAATGTCTCGCAGCCGACGGCGCTTCTTTCGCAGCTTCGTGGCGGTCTTCGTCTCCGACTCGAAGGAGCGCAATCGGGGCGGCGTCACCAGCCCTGGGCTGTAAACTCCCAGCTTGTTGCGCTCCCGGTATTCGTCCAGCGTCAGGTCCGAAAAGTGGTTGTGGCCCAGCGCGTACGACGGCGGAGGCTCCCGCGAGTTGTGGGCTTCGATGAACGCTGGGGTCGCGCGGGGAAACCACAAAACAAAAACAATTTTGAACAATAACAATAACAATAACAATAACAATAAAAGACCAAAGAAAAAAGCGACGGTGAGATCATTGTGATTATTATTATTATCATTATTTCGTGCCGGTTCTCACGCGGTGCGCAGTGTCAACCTTCCGAGAGAATCGATCGATGGGTCCGCCCCGCCACTCAATTGCACGCAGAACGCAGCACGCAGCACGCGGCACTCACCATTGTTCTCTTTCCAAATTCCCAGGCGCAGGTTCGTTTCCTCGTCGGTTTCGTAAGTCTTGGCGTGCCGCTTCGCCCACGCCGCGAATTCGCCCCGCAAGCGTTCGTCGAGAACGTCGGCGCCGGCGCGGCCTGCTGCTGCGAGAGACGCGAAGATGCAAGCGCGGAGAGAAAGCTTCATTGCGCGGTAAGTTAGTTACGGTAATACTGTATTCGGTTGGTGTTCTTCGATTTGTGCGTCGTGTGTCGGGGTGGTGTCGAGAGAGACGGAATGTTTCGACGACGAAAGTCAGAAACTACGAGCGCTCTACCGTAAATTACAGTAATTACGGTATGTCGATCCAATACAGTAACAATTATTTGTTCTGACGGAAGAAGAAGAAAATCATTCGAGGTGCGTTGAACTCGGAATTCGAAGGTGTCGCATCGTGTCAGGAATTCTTCTACGGTGCTATTGCGTAACCTTACTTGTGCTCGCACTCGTACTTGTAACTTACTCATAAGTCTTACCGTACACACTGGTTCGCGGTTGTGAAGTGCGCAATTCTGTTGTTTTCGATGAAGAATGATGTCAAAAACCGTGCTTGTTTGGATGTTCTTTTTTCCTCTCTCTCTCAAGAATGAATCAAAAAAGACAACGGGATGATCAATACCGGGTCATAACTTGGTATCATACATTAACTTACTACTATAATACAGAGCCCAGTACGATTGAAATCTAAGGTTTATGCTTTGGTTAGTAAGTAAGGTTAGCTTTTTGGTACCGGTAGCTAGCGCGCTTAATAAGTTGCTCGCTTATCAACTGCATGGGCTGGGTATCCGGTTACTGGTATTACATATTGGACACAATGACCGTATCCCGACGGTAGCATAATATGGTAACATAAAACGGTGGCATACCAAATACTAGTAAGTTACTACGTATCCCGCTACTAACAGTATTTGCAAACTTAACCCCGTACGGTAGCGCTATGCTACAGTGCTAGTAGAGGTGCTACCGTATACCCGGGTCACTGTAACTGGTGCAGATTGTACACGAGGACCCTGGTATGAACTTGGTGTCACCAAATAAGGTTAACCTTAGTGAAAACGCAACCATCAACATTCTTTTCTGCCGATAGCTCGTACGTTACAGCAAATTTCCTGTATGCTGCTGGCACACGCCCACATTCGGTTGTGTTGATGACGAAGCAAAAGTGTGACAGTAAATTGGGATACCGTAGCATCATTATTGTTACATCGTACGAAGTATTTTTTTTTATCAAAGGCTTAACTGTACCGGTAATCGAGACTCTACCCCTAGTGCGAGTTTTCTGGCACTCCAGATCATTCCCTCCCCAACGCGATCTCGGCTCCGTCCATCGAACAAAAAATTTTAGTACGTAATTACCTTCCGAAAACTCCATTGCAGCAATTCCAAAATCAATCCCAACACGTGCGGCACATTCCGACAATACTACTGTTCTATTCGATGTCAATACGATCCGGTTGTGGTGAGGCAATCTGTGAAGCTCGTTGAGTCAATTAACCAGATCGGAGTTGCTCCGAAGAATCATTTACGAACCCATTGCGGCATTGGCATGCTCCTAACAACCTATGAAAAATCTGTGCACTCGTACCGCTGATACGTTGTATAGACACTTGTATAAATAACACTAAGACTACTAGTAACGTTATTCTCGACATTTCGTGATCACCGGTGGGGGTTCATCCACACGCCGGGAAGCACTTCCGCCGGTAAAGGCATGGAAAATACGTAAAGGTACGGTATACTCGGGGTTTGCCGTAACAGTACGTAGCCATGGATGCCTCTCCTCCTGGTTCATTGATTCTTTTGATGCGCCTCTTTCCTTTGTCTGGATGCCATTCTCGCATGCCCTACGGTATGCTTCGTATTGTATTCTTTCGTTAAAAACTACCGGAGGGAGCGGCGGAGGGAGCGGCGGAGGGAGCATCCGAGGGAGATTCCGATTTGGTACCCTTGGTCTTCTTGGTCCCCTTGCGGCGGAGTTTTCGGTATTCGCCATAGCCATTCTTGTTGCGATTGAGAATGATTTGTGCGTTGGCGGAGAGGGCCAGGCAGGCAATCGCGAGGATGACAGACTTGGAGTACATCGTGGGAGTAATGGGTTGTGAATTACGAAGTAGTACGAAGTACTAATGGAGTGTTGTAAGAGGCAGCGTGTGCTTCTCTGTTTCGTTTTGGATTGGTTTGCGGATTATGGCAAAACGAAAAAGAATATCTCGGGTGAAACCGTACAAGAAAAATAGTATGCGCGTCGGGCCAACATGAACGGAGATTTTAATTGCCGAATTTCTACCGAACAATTTATCTCGTCAAGTAAAATTACATATCGAAGTATTTATTTATTATTATTATAGTAAATACGTACTTCTTTTACTGTCAGAACATTCGGTACCGTGGTTTCTTAGTGTCGAGCTGATCGAATTTTGCGATAAGCCTTAACCACTTGAAATCTCGCCCGCATGATTGCAAGCGAAAAAGGTGCTAAATTACTCGACGGTTATGTAAAATAACCTTCGAGTTGCTCGAGCCACGCGTGCACTCCCTCTAGAAGGTCCATACCGGTAGGGGAGGTTCTCAGTCATTGGACAGGGTTTCAAACAGGGGTCATAGTTTCAAAGGGGTTTCACGCGGGGCGCGAGAAGCTCGACAGTTATTATGCGTACAGAACAGTTGTCCGTTGTTTCTACGCACCTACTGCCTCCGGTCCGTAATACTTGGCGATATAGCGAAAATCTTTGCACTTGGGATCAATTTTCAACCAATTCAAACCGTTCTTTTTGGGTCAAACTCTCCTCAACAAACTCTCTATGCCTGGTTAGACACTAGTTAGGCTGGTGGTATTGGTCTACCTTTCATTGGGACTCAAAGTCAGCTTTTCCAGCCCTATAAATGTGATTTTACCGCAACAAAAGATCACGTTTTCACAAATACGTACCAAGTACAAACCGTGAAAACGAACATACCATCGTCTGTCATTCTATCTGGTACACGACGTGGTTCCCCCTCCCCCCGCCAAAGAACTCTAAGACACAAACCTCGTGAACCTTAAGACAGCATAACCGACAAGAAAAAAAAAAAAAAAACAAGTCCACAGTTGTAATTAAAATAAACGATTCTTTCCAATCCAAAGCCTTTCGCCGTGAGTGTAATGCAGCGCTTTGCACCTCTCTCCTTCTCTCTTTTGCTTCTTACTATTAAACACCATGTTTAGTGTTTTCCAAACAAGCCGCCGCAACACCAGCAATAGCAACAACGTTGCAACGGACGAAAGAAACACAGCAAACGACGCAAACGACGCAAACGACGCAAACAGCGACAGGAGCAACACTAACACGAACACGGACAGCGACGGCAATACAGACAGCAGCAACCGCAATGCGAACAGCAACAACAACAACAACAACAACGACGACGACGACGACGACGACGACGACGATGACAACAATGCAAACAACAACAGTGGCAGCGCCAGAAGAACTGTGCGTGTGATTAACAACCCTTACACCGCACGGAATCGATTTCGAAACAGAATTGCAAGAAGCTCCAAGAATGCTACAGCGTTTGAGCGTTCAATGGAGTCAAAAAGCGGCGTTCGTTTGAATCAAACAGTGTTTGAGCGTTCGATGGGTTCAAACAGCAACGTTCGATCATGGATTCAAACAGGTCAGCTACGTTCGTTTGAATCAAACAGCAACGTTCGTTTGAATCAAACAGCAACGTTCGTTTGAATCAAACAGCAACGTTCGATGGATTCAAACAGCAGCAACGTTCGTTTGAAACAAACAGTGTTAGTGTTTGATTGTTCAATGGATTCAAAAAGCGGCGTTCATTTGAATCAAACAGCGTTTGAGCATTCGATGGATTCAGACAGCAGCGTTCGTTTGAACCAAACAGCGTTTGAACGTTTGAGCATTCAAGCGTTCGTTTGAATCACACAGCGTTTGAGCGTTGAATGGATTCAAACAGGAGTGTTTGATTTGCCGGTCGATGGAGTCGTTTGGATGAAACGGCGTCGGAGTAGTCAAAGCAGCAGCAACAACAACAAAAAACAAGCTGCAGCAACACAAGCAACAGCAACCTTCTTGCAACAACGCACGAAAGAAACACATCAAACGTTGCACAAGTGGCGAACGCCGCAAACAGCAACACCAACGGCAACACGAACGCCGCAAACGTTGCAAATAGGGACGCAAACAACGCAAACAGCAACAGCAGTGGCAACACGAACAGGAATACTAATAATAGTGTGACACGAACAACAGCAATGCAAACAAACAACAGCAACAGCAACAAGCCATCGTGGCAAGCAGCAGTCGGTGGATGGATTCATTTGAATCAAAAAGCGTTCGATTCGCTTTGTCGGTCAATGGATTTGCTTGAATCGAACAGCGTCTTAGTTGTGATTAAAATAAACGATTCTTTCCAATCCAAAGCTTTTCTTTGTGAGTGTGACGCAGCGCTTTGCACATCTCTTCTCTTTTGGTTTGGCGTCAAACGCCGCAGCTGCAAACAACGCAAACAGCAACGCAAACAGCAACAGCAACGCAAACAACAGCGACGCCAACTCGAACAACATCAACACGTTCTTCGTTCATACGCTGGACTCCTGTGTATTGCTTGGCAATATCATACTCAGCTGGTGGAAACAATGCAAATAGCAACAGCAACAGCAACGCGAACAGCAGCAGCAGCAGCAGCGGCAGCAAAGTGCTCCTCTAGTCGCATTGTCAATTGCCCTTTGTCACCAGCAGCAATGATACACTCACAAATAAGAATGCCGCAACACAAACAGCAGCAACAGGAACAACGGAAACAGGAATAACAGCAACACCAATTGCTACGTGAATAGCAGTAATTCAACAGCAACACCACCGACAGCAGTAACATCCACGTTGATGTGAATGACAGCAGCAACACAAAGAACAACCAGAACAACAACAAGGGAAACAACAGCAAGAACAATGCAAGCGCAGACAACGAAAACAACAACAACAACAACAACAACAACAACGCAAGCATTGACAACGACAACAACAGCAACAACAACAGCAATGAGGGAACCCCAACCCCAAACAAGAAGTTCTACGCAAATGATGATGACAACAACAACAACAACAATCGCAACATGAACGACAGCAACGCAAATAACAGCAACACAAACCGATGACAACTGCAACTGATGGCAACGCAAACGGCAATTCCAGAAGCGTATTTCAATTAATATTCCTTACTATGCTGCTTACGAAGAGGAAGCAGAGTCCAATGTCAAGTCAATTACCTCCTGAGCATTGACACTGCTGTCATCATCGTTGTTCACCCAGAATGGACGATAGTTTTTGGGTGCTTCGTCAGCAGTTTTCTTAATGCGAAACATTGTAAGGCCTTCACCACAGTCGATGCCATAAATTTTTGAGACAGCAAGCCTAACAACTTGCCGATCGTTTTGACAGAGAGAGACCCCATTCTTGTCTTTCAATTGAAAACAATCCAAGAGGAATTTTGCCAGGTTGTCAACATCATTCTGAATATTGCCATTTTTGAGAGGAAAAACAAACTCAGCTGTAACTTTGATGTTGCTTCTTCCAAAGGATTTTGGGGAGAAGCCATGCAACGTCTGTGCTTTAGAGATGGCAGCAACAAATTCTTTCTGCAGCTTCTTCTGTGTATTGAATCTGTAGGTCTTTCCACCTCGACCACCTGTTCTTTTGATTGACTGTGGTCGACCAGCAACAGTGATTGCCAGTTCATCAGCGTTTCTTTTGAAAGGCATAGACCTCAGGGTATCAAAGTGAGGTGGATTTGCTTGGGATCGTGTGGTAGGAGCCATTGTTCAGTTGACGACTGACCAAACATCACGTTAGATTGTCCATTGATTCGTTCAATGGGTTTATTTGAAGCGTTCAACAAGTAAAAATAGGGGAGCATTGCATTAGTCACGGTAGAGCGAGCGTACGAGTAAAAGAAATATGGAGAAAAGAAATACGACTGGACGTACCAATACTTTTCGGTTGATTTTGTTTTGAATCTTTTCTTCAGCGCTTTGTTTTTGTAAGCGCTTCGTTTTTCGGTTGATTTTGTTTTGAATCTTTTCTTCAGCGCTTTGTTTTTGTAAGCGCTTTGTTTTTCGACGTAAGCGCTTTGTTTTCTGTGAGCTATTTGTTTTTCATAATTTTTGACCATTCCCCGGTGGTGGTTGTGGTCACCTTATTTTTGGTGCTTAGATTTAAATGTTTTTACGTAGTGCACCTATATTTTGATACTTAGATTGTATGTATTTAATTACTGCAAATCGCTGATAATTTTTGACATTTTTACTTAGAGTATGGGGACCTCGCTGGAAAAATCAAGGGGTTGAGAGGAATTTCATCTAAAAATCAAAATGCACCTCCAGGGAACTAGGGGAGTCTTGTGGAAACTGAACAAAAAATCAAACCGCACCTCGTGGGAACTAGGGGAATCTCTCTTTAGTGAATCCCGTTTTCACTGGTTCCATGAAACCTGGAATTTTCCCGTGAGAAACGCCGGCTACACCGGCGTGAAAACGTCGCGCTGCGCGCGAAAACGTGAAAATTCCGGTTGAAAGCCTTCCACCGGTCATTTGAAACTCTGGAAATGTACTAATTTCTACGTTGACTGGAGAACATCTTCTGTTAGGAATTTCGTAGTAACCTACTAGTATGTTGGAAAAGAATGATCCAGAAAACTCACGCGCTCGGTGCGTCAATCATGTGACATTTCGTTCTCGGCAACCAGACGTCGCCTGAACATGCCAAAATTATTGCCGAACTCGCAAAAATCTATTCCTCTCGGTATTTTTATTTGCCGAAGTCAGACAACTTCTGTGAGTCGAGAACAAATTGTCACATAGTCGTGGGCTTGAATGAATTAGCTTGAAAAATTATGGAGAATCGAAGTGTTTTTGGCCTAGTTAAATCAAGTACCGGTAGAAGAAGGTGCGTGACCAGCCGTTGCATGTTTAATTGAAGAGTCATGTCGATAATGTACGGTAGATAAGGTTTACTCTAGAATCTATCAGCAGCATTTCATCGAGTTGTCACTCGCACTCACGGTTCCGCGTGGCTACCGCTGAGGTCTTAAAACTTCGCGCATTGACCTTTCTTTTGGAATGAATCCCGACGACGGGTTCTCGATCGAAAGAACAAATTCTTTTGTTTCTCTCTCTCTCTCTCTCTCTCTCTGACCCACTGCGTTTCGGAGGTGGACCAATCCGTTGCTCCATCTCGGATACTTTCAAAATCATGATAGGAGTCCTGTCAAAAATTACGAGTGACACATTGAGAATTACTCGTGAGATCTGCACCTACCTGATTGTTCGCATCGGTTTCATAGCAAGGTACGCCCCGCTATTGAAAATACGACTACCAAGAAGGAAAGTGAAGTACTGTACAGTATGTATACGTTTAATATATGCTTTCGGTGCTTGTCGTCTGCATCCTCGTCTTGCAGCATGCCGAAGAACGCTTCCTTGTATTCGTTCTGCACAATTTGATTAGCCTGTTTTTCCCCGCTCAAAATATTATTATTTTTTGATAATTTTTGAATTGCACATCATCTAGATGATTGACAACAACTCCATCCCGCAAATCCTTAGTCTGTTTGACATCAACGTTCTAGGAAAAGAAGTAACTCAAAAGACCACGTCGTGAATCGCTTCCAGTTTCTTCCAAACCCTCAGAATCAGTCTCCGTTGGATCGAAAGGAAGTTCGTGGGAGCCTGGAATGAAATCCATATCCAGTTCATCTGCGATTGTTAAGATTTGCTCGACCAATCTGTGATCTCTACATTTCTCTTGAATAATATCTGTGATTCTCTGAAGTGCTTTTTGATACTGAAGCCTGGATTGAACCTCTGCCACATATGTTGCTGACTTGAGTCTCAACTCTTCCCTTGCTTCTACTTGTAATATATTGAGCTTGTGAACCTGACCTTTGAAATTTTGCACATCTTTTACCAACTTCGTGTTCTGCTTGCTCAGTTGCTTTGCGTGCTGATTCAGTGACGCAAACGAAACCCCCGCAGACGCGTTTGCATCCATGAGACGTTGGTTATTATCTTTCAGAAGGTCAAAATCCTTTTTAAGCTGTTGATTCTGGCCACGCAGTCTAAAGACTTCTTTGCGCAAATGTTCGAGCATTTTCCCACTCTCGTCCATCAGTTGCTGTTGTTCAGCTGTCAAGTCCTGGACATTCTTTTCATCCAGGGTTTGAGTTTCCGTTCCTCTCGCGGCAGCAGGTTCATTCACTTCCGTTGCGTTTGGTTGGTTCAATTCAGTTGCTGCTGCTATCGACATCGTCTCTTCTTCGAGTTTGGCTTTTTGCGCCTCTCGTTCTTTGAACTCCTCCATGGCGGCTGCCACCCTCCCTTCTGCTTCCTTTTCCGCCTCAAGTCTTTTGGCTTCAGCCTCTTCCAATTTTCGTTGTAATGCTTGCAGCTGGTTTTCAAGCTTGGCTTCTTCTTTCTTCTCGAACAGCGCTTGCCGATACTTTGGACGCTGTAGACATCCTCGAACCATGGATTGAATAACAACAGAGGCGTCTACCGCTGTGCGAAGCCGCCTCTTGTCACGTCGCACTCTCCACTGTGTCTGAATCATGATAGCCTTCATTGAACGCCTGAGATGGTACACTCTGCGACTAGCAAATACGACTCGATACCAGCATTCAATCCGAATCGCTGATTGACGCACTTCCAAATAGACTCTTCTTTGACGGATTCGACGATAATTTGCTTGCAACGTAACCAGAGCTCGTCGGTATCTTCTGTACATGGATTTCCGAGTGAAACAACGAACTGCTGTCTGTATTGTGAGAGCATATGTTCCCAAATGTTTCATGCGCTCCGCTTCCAAGAACTCAAGCGCTCCAGCTCGAAAGTATGCTCGGGTCTTGCCCATAACAAAAGCTCGGAATCTGGATCCATTCTTCTCGAATTCCATTTCTCTCAATGCAAGAGTCAGAAGGATATCGGTTGCTTTCTTGCACCTCTCATCGACATCTAGATGCTCGTTCTGCAAGACGGCAATGTGATCACCCTTGGGCCACAGAGACTTGAATCGATCCAAAATCGAAATATGCTCCAATCGATTTGGGAAAGCCGAGCGCGAAATCGTCACAGCTGCAACCACACCAGCACACCGCAATTGCTCCACTGTACTGACGTGTTCCATGATGAGGGGTGCTTTCTGAGTGTTGGGTTTGATGCAACGAATATATCTGGTCTTTGTATCGCTTAGTGTATTCATCAATCTCGATAGTTGTGTCTTGAATTTCGTCCAGACCGTCTCCGCGACAATGTTCGAAGTTCGCCTCTTCAACTGTTTGTTGTTCGCAGCCTGCGCTGCTTTCGGGCGTTTTTTCTTCTTGGTACCAGTGGTCGACGCGGTTCCCTTTTGCAACGGATTCATCATTTCGTCATTGTTCAATTCATTTGCAATGATTGCATTGCTGGACAGCTTTGCGCAGTTCAATAAATCACTTGGCAAAGTGTCGGTATTTTTCTTGACAAAATTCGTTGCGTCGTACACCACCTTACCGGCGTAGTGATGAATTCCAAATTCGGTATCTGCGGCGTGTTTGTCGCGAAAGAAACACCGGTTTTCTTTGTTCATGGCTTGTGCCTTGTACACAAATGTCTTGTCGGATCCTTTGGGACGGACACATTCTTCGTTCAAGAAGGCGAGAAGACCCATTCTTCCCTCGACCAGATCTAGGACGTCCGTGTTATCGTCGTAAGTAATCTCTTCCAATTCGATGCCTTCCTGTTCGTACTCGACTTGCACACTGCGAAAAATGTCCTGCGTGAATTTCTGTTGAAGTTTTTCGTTGCAGTAGTTGATACAGAGCTGTTCAAACCTATTGACCTCAAAGGTCTCAAAACCAAAAATATCCAAGAGTCCAATGATTCCAAACTCCGTTGGCGCAATTGGAGATCCTTTGGATTTGGTCGCATCCAATACAACCCGGTAGTTCTTTTCGGCACAGGTTGCATCGTTGATGGTTCGGACCAACCAGAGAAAGGTTTTGGCGTAAATCTCCTTGGCAAAGGCGTCGGCCGATTCTTTGGCTTTCGCCGGTGTGAGAGGGACGGCAAATATCTCCCCGCGGGCTTCAACGTTTCGTACCGTGAGCGATTTTTTCAGCGCTGCTGAAATCTTGGAGACAGAATCGATGTCGTTCATCCCCATCAAGTCACTCAGCTCTTGCAGCTCCTCGATGCTACAAATGTCGCTTGCGTCGTGATTGCCGTCGTCACCATTCATAGCTGGTTTGTGATGAATACCGAGCGCTGCCATGCCGGTAGCAGATTCTGGTTGGGCGGGTGCAAATTCGATATTCCCAAGCTGCAGCACGATACAAATTGCTCGCAACAGCATTTGCAGAATTTCTCCCCGGACACCAATCAATTCCAGAGCTTGCAGCGTAAGCTGGAATCGCTCGGCGTCTGTCTTGCCCTCGATGACATCGATTTCGGTTTCACCCACGTAACAGAAGGATTCCGCGTCCGTGTTTTCCAGGCCGTCCCAGATGGCGATTTTCAGTTCTTCCGGGGCCGCTAGAAGCTGATAAAAAATGTGATAGGTCCGTTCGGAATCGTGGTGGTGCGTCACACGCGACTTTTCTAGCAAATACACCTCGCATTTGCTCCCCGCCAAAATACCAGAACCGATTCCCGCGGTTGCGCTGGAATCCTTCGATGACGACGAGATATCGTATTGGAGCTGCAAATATTTACCAAAGCGGGAAGAGTTGTCATTTCGCAGCGTCGTAGCATTTCCAAAGGCCTCCAAGAGGGGATTGGAATCCACCACACGCTGAACAATTTCGTTGTTGTCTTGTGATTTTGCTGCCGTAGCTGTCGCTGTCGCTGTCGTCGACTTGATGGCAAATCGTTCTTCTTGTATGCTAGCGAGATCGTGCATGAGGATTTTGACGGTTTCTGTTTTTCCCGCACCGGACTCTCCCGACACCAGAATCGACTGGTCTTCTCGGTCTCGGACGAGTCCGGTATAGGCCAAACAACTTGTTTCGTAGACATGGGGCGGGAGCAGTGATCTAGGATCTGTGCCAGCAGATGGCTGTCGTTGGGACGACTCCGAGACATTCGAATCGGAGGCCGGGACCGTTGTCGGTTGGGAGAGTGACGGCGACGACGGGGTTTTGCCCCTGGGAGATGGTGGTGTGGCTCCCTGTCGATTCCAGACCAGGGCATTGGAATATCGACTTCTCTCCGCGTCCGAATACAAACGATGAATCCATTTGTAGGGATTGCATGCCAGTATGATATCGCCCGTGCGTGTGTACGGCAAGGATTCTACGTGGCGAGCCTTGAGGTTGTACAAAATAGCGGCCTCGTGCAAAAACGGCAAGTCGACCATGTCTTCGACGACCTGCAATTCACCCTCGCTGTTCACGTTCTGTAGCGGCAGGTGCTGATTCGGATACCTGGTCTGGTTTTCCGGATTTGAGAAATCTATTGTTTCCGTTTTGTACCCTTGCGTAGCCATTCTGCCGCCGTCGCATCGAATGGCTTGTTCGTTCCTGTATTGAGGAACGGAAAGGCTCAGAACAGATGCATTGCTGTCTTTGCCGCTGTGTTTTCGTTCCTTCACCTTGGCCGGAATCCAGCTGTGTTCCGCATCGAGAATGTAAACGTAGTTCGAATGCTCATAAATATCGTCCTTCTTTTCACTCTCAAGGACTTCGTCGAAGATATCATTACTGGTGCCATTCTCGGCATCATTCGTGGTTCTGATCGAAATATTGTTGTTCCCATGCGGACGTTCCGGCGGACGCTCTGGTGATGGTGATGCCTGTCGTGGCATTGTTCCGATGACTGGTTGTCTTTAATAGCACGATTGTCGTAGATGCTGTATGGCCTGATTTGATCGGGGTGGATGTAGCGTACTTATAACCTTACGGTGCAACACTCCTCGCTAAACAAAGTGCCGCAAAGACGTATCCCCGTCAAAATTCAAATTCAAGGAGGAACAAGTTCACCAACCAAAAAGGTTTTTATCGTAACTTACCACACGAATAGAGCAAAACTAAATGAATCGAGAATCAAAAACACTTGGGACTGTACGGTACAAGCGGGTACAGTACGATATCAGTACTTCCCCGCACCTTCCACGAATTCGAATCATTAGAAGCATGCTTGTATTACACTGACTTTACTGTTATCATTGCTGTACGGTATCATACGGTACGGGAAAAAAATAAAGTACGAAGTACTTCGTAAAAGTAAGGTTAACTTTACATGGAACCCTTACCGTAACCTTACTTCGTAATCGAAAAACCCCAACTTTTCTCTTCTACCGGAAGCAGTGGCACTAGTTACTGAAACAAGCAAGACCTTACGTACGAGTTCGTACTGGAAATCGCATTAGTTGGGTCACTAGTCGTTCACTGGGTAAGAAGATAAGGCTTTTAAAAGGTTACCGTATCAGTGGCAGCACCTGCGGCCTCGCAATTCAAAAACCCGCAAGCCTTTGAAACATAACCTTAACGTAAGATTACTGGTACAGTAAGTCTTACTTTTACTGTATCGCAGGGCACATTTTTACTTGCGTTCGAGCTCGGAAGATTTTTTTTAAATAAGGCTTAAGGTTAAGTTAAGATCTTACTTCGCACCGTACCTTACTTTGCATGAATGAGTTCGTAAGCACGAGCGTACATAACCTTACTCGTACCCGGTCTGTTCATATTCATACTTATACTACGTACTTCGTGCTTCGCACGAAGTAAGACTAAACCTTACTTCGTAATGACGAGATTAGGCAAAAAAAATAGAATAAATACTACGTAATAAGCTTACTTCTAATAACAAAAGTAAACCTTACCCGTCCCAGTACTGAACTTGTATCGGTAATACTTCGTAATAAAAAAAGGATTGACACTCATTCTAATCGTAGTAATTTTAGTTGTAAGTCTTTTTGTTCTGAAAGAAATAGAGCATCGAAGGATAGCACATGGAAAATCTGTTTTTAATTTAACTTTCAGAATATTTTGATTCGGTCATTTTCAGGCGCAATTAATACGGTGGTACCCAGTATTCTTTTCTAAATAAAAAATAATAGTACGGTGGAATAACGTACCGTACAGTTGTCGTAAGTATTTTAAAAGTAACCATAGTTGTACAGTAATAGGTTCATACGAGTTCTCGTACTTGTGAAAGTACGAAATTACGTAATAGGTTAGGCTTACTTCGTACTTCGTATTATTATCAACTTTTTTGATTGAAATACATGTACCGTATGTTGAATGTAGTGTTAAGTTACCTTCGGCATTCTACTCGTAGTCTCGATACAAATGACATTCCACGAACTCGCACGATACAAAGCGTGCATGCAAGATTCCGATTTGTCTCCTCGGCGCATCCTATGCTGCTTGCTGGTTCCGAGTAACTCAACTCGACACATGCATCTTTGTTTGTATCATGTTGTTTTGGTAACAACAGCAGCATGACGAGTTCGTTTCCGAGAACATAATTGTTTGGAGCCAATGCATTAACAAAATCACCTTGGCTGGTTTGTTTTGGAGACGAAAGGGTCGCAGTGCCAATCCAATCGGGATTAATGGAGTAATAGCACAAACACTATCTCAACGCAAATCATGACGTCGTATAACACTAATAACTCTTGGGGGGACCAAAAATTGCCGGCGTCCTCCCGTAAATCGGCACCGTCAAAGTTGGCCTTGGCTAAAGCTGCGGTAGCTGCTACGACAGATCTCACTCAACAACATCAACGACGACAACAGCTCCACCAACTTCACCAACTTCTTCTGGACTTCGAGGCCGTCTTTGAGTTGCTGGACATGTACCCAGAACTCGCGAAAACCAGGGACCCAGAAAACAACAATATGCTACCGCTGCATACGGCAATGATGATCGGCGCCCCGACTACAACCGTTATGATATTGGTCGAGGCCTACCCGGATGCAATAAAGTCCTTCGACGCATCCGGAAACACGCCCTTTCACACCGGTATGCTCCCGGCCCTGCAGCAGGTCATCGTGCCCACGAGCAGCCTTATTGAAGCCGGCGTACGCGGCAAGAGTCCCATGGCCGACATTCTTTCGGTACTGAGCAATCTAGATTTCCTCCTCGATTCCTTTCCCGAGGTTGTTCACCAAAAGGATGGATCCGGAAATCTGCCCCTGAACATATTTTGCAGCACCTTCATTCCGTCGCTGAAGGCCAAGATTTATCTCGACATCGATCAGCCCGGACAGGGATCCGAGGGAGAGGTGTCGCGGGCCGTCACCACGACTCTGGAGAAAATGTATCGAGCGTCTCCTCCAGCGTCGGAAATCATCGGCCCGTCGACCGGAAGCCCGGTCAGTAT
The DNA here is from genome assembly GCA_037355855.1 of Pseudo-nitzschia pungens. Taxonomy (NCBI): domain Eukaryota; phylum Bacillariophyta; class Bacillariophyceae; order Bacillariales; family Bacillariaceae; genus Pseudo-nitzschia; species Pseudo-nitzschia pungens. The sequence goes on along the minus strand of CM074764.1, from coordinate 1,544,777 downwards.
CTTGGTGGGGGAATGTGCGTCGGCCAAGAGCATCGACGATCTCTTGCGACGCGAAACTATCCTGCGGCTCAAATTGCTTCTCGAAACGGCCAGAGATGGACGCGCCCTGCAGACGCTCTTCAGTCTCGAAAACCCGGTGTCGCTCTGGGCCTTTTTCTCCCTCTTTGACGAGAACAAAGTCCTGCTGAAAAAATCACAGCAACAGCAACAAACACCAACGGGGACTACAAACAATAGAAAACTCCTGCTCGATCTCAACAGCAGGGTGCTTTCGAATTGGTGTTTGCTGGATATTGTTGCCGACTTTGACACGACAGACGCTGCCAGTGCGCTCCTGCAAATAATTGTGGAACAGAAAAACAAATTGAACCTAGACCATCAGGAGTTTTCGATCGCCAACGAAGACGGCGATGTCATTCTCGAGTTTGTTTCGCGTGCAAGAGTTTCGGACAGTGTCCGAACGAGAATTGCGGATAGAGCCAAGCTCTCAAACAGCTCACCGGCCTTGAAGCGTTGGGGTCAAGGATACGGTGCGTTGTGATTCATTCGTCTTTCGGTTCCATTGATGTCCTCACCCCACTTTTGCAACAGATACTCAAACAATTCTCGTCGTTTCATTTGTTTGAACAATCTTGGACACCGCAGGCAGGTTTTTGCGTAGGTATCGTCTCGAGAAACGAAACAAACACGTTTCGGAATCGTGCGTTGTCGTCTTTGGAACAGAAACGATCAAAGAAAATGATGGGCGAATAGTGGAGCATCCCGTCGCGCTCAAATTTATGACGACGCGAGAAATGTTTTGCAACGAAGTGTATCAGCGACGCGAGGTCGAAAAACGGAGCAGGTTGGATTCGAAATACATAGTACCAATAAAAGCGAGTTTTTCGAGTATGGCTATTGATGAGTTCGAATGCACAAAAGTAAATCTAGCGGCAGAACTTGTTCCGTACCCCAATATACGACTCAAGGGATCTGATCTGAAATACGTCATTGTTATGGATTGTGGAGCCGGATATGACCTGCACGATTTCATATCACATCAAAATATTGCCGGTAAGGATCTTTTGGTAGTTACTTCTATAGCGAAGGAAATCGCTCTCTGCCTAAAATTTCTGAACGAAACCTGTGGTGTTTGTCACGGGGATGTCAAGGCAAGGAACTTTGTCGCGAGAGGTGTTGGTCTCGTAGGATTCGCGGCAATCGACATGGACAATAGTTCCATGATCGGGCGAGAGACGGTAGGGAAAAAACGAACAAGCTCTGGTTATTTACCTCCGGAGCAAGCTGCCGTAGTAGCGTTTGAACGCTCAAACGATGACAACCATTCACTTGCCTCAACAGAGGAGAGTGTGGATTCCATCATGGTGAAGATTGCTGCTGCAAGTTCCAGAAATGATACTGATGTGGTAAAGCGTCTTGTCAGACTCTGTTCGAGACCGTCGTATATAAAACAGATACAAAGTAAACCCGGAGACGTCATCGCAACTCCTCAGTATGATATGTGGTGTTTTGGAGCACTGCTGTACTTTCTATGTACTGGGAAACAACTTTTCAATGTCGACATGAAGGAGGATGTGGATGATGAAGATCTGGTTGTATTACGAGATTGGGATGATGACTGGAAATATGAAAAGTTGTCGAAAGTGGACTCAAAGTGGCCCGTGGCGCTACTCGACTCTCTTCTGCAAAAGGATCCAAAGGATCGTCCTCAAAACTGGAATCATGTCGTGAATGAACTGAACCGTCTCGGTAATGCACAAGACAACTATGATCGACTTTTCGTTTTTCAATCTGCCCCCCTTGTTTTTAAGGACAAAAATAACAACATTCAGCCACTACCTAGAGTTGATTTCAATCAAGAGTCCCGCATGTTATGCGAAGCATTGAAAGATGCCGAAACGCTTGGGTGCACCATCGATGTCATTTTCGAAACTGCGTCGCTAGATAGAATCAATGCATTCCTGGCTCAGGGGATAAGCCAGGTGATGCATTTCAGTGGTCACTGTCATCCGAGTTACATTGCTTTAGAAGACGACAGAGGTGGTCTCGAAATGGTTAATGCAGACGTTTTAAAAAGAATGGTGTCCGCCGTTGACAGCGGGCTTCTCGTTGTGTTCATCTCCGCGTGTCACTCGGAGTGGGTGGGAGAAGCTTTTGTGGATGCCGGCGTTCCCCACGCTGTATGTTGCCTGGTCAATGAACGCCTTCAAGATGCAGCAGCGTGGGAATTTACTCGAAATTTTTACCGTGCACTAGCCTGTCAGAATAGTCTACTGAAAGCATTTAACATGGCGCAACAGGCTGTGCAAAACTCTCCGTTGGTAATGAACTCGGAAATCGAAGCAGGTAAATTTTTGCTATTGCCCAAAAGACCCGATGATCCGTCGTACCATGATGTTCCTGTTTTCTTTTCCTCAGAAACACTATCAGTGATAGACGAATCTTCAAACAAGATAACAGATATCGGACTTCCGAAGCTCAAGGACTTTATTGTTGGCCGTGAAGTTCAACAGTACAGTATACTTAATGATATTTGTACAACTGATGTCATTCGATTGTTTGGAAAACCTGGTGTGGGAAAGACGGCCATAGTATCTGCCGTGTGTGATCATATACTGCAAAGATCAAGATCCTTTCCTTTCGATTACTTATTTTGGTTCCCTTCACAAGGATCAATTGATAGTACGAGCAGCCTTTACCAAAATCTTTTGTCCTTCATAACTCTTATGATGGATGAAAGCAATGTAAATATTACCGAAGGGTCTGAGCCCCATAAAATGCTACAATCTATCGAGAAAAATGCCGAAAGCAAGTCATTGCTTTTGGTGCTTGACATTTGTAGCTATGAAAATGATGAGAGAAAGAAAAACAATGTGAAAAACATCCACCATGTCATTGACAAATTGTTGAAAATTCAATCCACCGAGACACTGAAATTCATTTTGATCTCTGAAACAATTTCAGTAGGAGGTAGTCAAATTAAAGGAGAAAAAATTGTCCCCGTTTGGGAGCTTGATTTTGAATCAGCTGTAACTCTCTTTGCCAACAATGTCCCGTCAACTGCTAGACGGCGTCATCCGATTCTGAATTCTCCTGAGAAATTGATTTCTTATGTCTGTGACCCGCCGGAGGAAGTAAGGAGTAGTGAAGAGTTTAATATGCGGGAAGAACAACTTTGGAAACAGATGTTCGGTGCTGGTATGCCAAGAGCATGCAGAGATATTGCTAGAACTCTCGATGAAGAAAAAACCAAAGAGTTGTTGACCTGGTGGAATGTTGCAAAGAAAGACGAATCGCAGATCCCGTTTGATGACCTTTTCCTCTAGAGAGTTTTCTTTGTTGTCAGTAAATGATATGCTGAATAAATGGTATCATCGCACAAACGAAGGAAAAAAGAGTCAATTAGTATGACTGAGAATACAGAAACTATTCTTGAACCCCTAACATCAGTCTAACACCAACATAATAATATTTGCGAACGTCGCAATCTTCAGTTCTTCTGAGAAATTGACACCCTATCTATTCAGAAGAATGGCAATCTTTTGACACCAGGAAACGCAGATTCCAATCGAAAAGAAAGACAATTGGAATATTCTGATCGATTTGGTTGCTGTACTGTAGTGTTCAAGTGATTGTGAGAGCTACTCTCTCCGGTCAAGGGCATCCCGTGGCTGCAATCCACCAACAGCAGTTGAATCGCGTCTACAGGCAATCGCAACTTCAGCTGTGATTACTACTCCACTGCTCTGTCTTGCAGCTCGTTCCATCACTTCGCTGCAGCCGTTCTGCTGATGAGGTCATTCCTAACTTTGGTCATCCCCCCTTTTGCCCCGAGCTGAGACTTGGTGGTGCCACCACCCTGCTCTGTTTCGTAGACCTAGAATGGGTCTCGTCTAGGCCCCGGATGATTACGAATCAACAGACGAGGTTGCTCCATTTACTTAACTTTAGGAGCCGTACGATGTCAGACAGCGACTGAGTTTTACATCCAGCAGATGGTTCCTTTACATCCAGGAAACTTTGATCCAAGTCGTCCGGATACGACCCTCGGATCAAAGGAACTCAGATGCTGTCGCTGATCAAGCGTTTGGCTTTTGTCCACCCTCTAGCCAGCGTCATGGCATCGTAAGTGTTCTTTCCAACGCCAAGACCTAGGTCTGATAAACTATAAAGATATTGCTCGTCAGCAATAGAGGGAACAGAAATAACAACAGTGGTGCACGGAGTGCTGGCAGAGTCCTGTAGTAACTCGTTAGGTTTAATTCCGTTACTTGTTGTAGTACTCGGTAGTATTAGAATCATGCGAAGTAGATGAGGTAGTGCTAGATCATAAAGTTCACTTGCGTAGTACTAGTAGGCATACGTGCTCTAGCCTAGCTGGCGTCGTCCTGTATCAACTTTGGTGGTGGTGCTGCTGCTCTTAATGTTTCCTTCAAAATCTTCCCTTATCACAACGCAATTGCGCTTCTAACAGGTCGTGTCCCCGTTATCTGCGCACCGTTTCGCTTTGCCGAAACTAACGACTTTCGTAGCACGCGAGACAGGGCTGGACCACACGGTAGTAAACCCTATGTATGGCAAAAAGGCATTGCTACAAGTGGCAGTGTGAACTGTCTTTGTTCCGTAATGTACGTACCTGAAGGTAAATTTATTTTCGGGAGAAGAAAAGATGATGTTAAAATAAACAATACTTTGATCTCCTTTCATTCATACAACTGACAGAATATTTAGTAATTCTCACAAAAAAGTTTTCTAATTGTTGAAAATATGATTCATTCACTTGAACACAATAGCCCATTTCTTTAACTAATTTCAACGGGCTCCATTTCACTGTTGGTGGCAGGCAAAGGATCTTCCTCATTCCCAGCGGTTACAGTTTCTGGATCCCGTCCTCCTTGGTTATCATCCTCCTCAGATAAGCCCAAAGGATCTTCCTTTTCTCCCACAAGCGCCTTACCGCTATTACCAAACTTGGACGCAGCAGCGTAGAGAATGACACCAAGTGCAAGTCCGCCTGCAAGACACCCGATAATCAAAGGGAGCTTTGACTTGGACCGTGAGGTGCCAACGGGCTTCGCACCATAATAATAACTTTCAGTATCTTTATTCCAAAGACCGCCTACAGAACGACCATCAATACCCATACAGCTATAAACTGATTCGAATGCGGCTTTGACCTCCGGAAAACTTGCAGAGCCGGCTTGGCCTGTCTTCATATTTTTGTAGATTGTGTTTGCTGCGTCTTCGTCACAGGCATAGACGATTGGTAGGACAGCAGCGGCAAAGGTTGCTCCTTCCAGCTCCGCCTTGTCACCAGCCTTTTCATCAGTGCTAGTGATGTAAGCGTACCGAAGTGTGCCCTGGATAAGGGGAACAGTCATAAGTTTTTCAATGTGTTCTTTGTGCGGTTTAGCTTCGGCGCACATTCCAGCCTGAATCAATCTCGATCCATAAGCAAAATTGCGGATAATGTTGATATTTACATGAGAAGATCCCTCCGCACTCTGTGCTTGTTCTCCACAAGTTCTGAAATTTTCGCAACGCTTGTCGGCGAGTGCGTAGAGTAACTTTCCAGAACCCGATCCATTACTTCCCTCTAAGCTGCCTGTGTACGATGCAACCGCTGAATCCCAGCTACGCAAAGCGCCGCTGTTGCAGCCGCTTTCTTCGCACTTAATAGTTTCACACTTACTAAGCGCGTCTTCCATCAGCTTGATTACCCACATCCATACACTCATGTACGCTGTTCCTTTTTTAATTGCTTCGTCTCTTCCTATCCAACCGTAAGCAGCAAAGTTTGCTAGAAAGAAAAGTCGAGACGAGCCATAAGAGAATGTCTGTCATCGCGCACGATCAAACTAGACAAGCCCAGCCGTTCCACTTACCATTTCCTCTGGCCAATTCAGTGTCTACACCATCAAACGCAGCCATGATCCACCTATCGGCATAATCAAACCATCCATAGTAATCTCTGAATTTCTGGTACGTGGCATACGGGCAGTCATCACACCGGTACATCTTCGATTCGGCGTCGGTGCTGAACTTTCGTAGAGTTATTTTGTTTACATTTGCTGTCTTCGGATCGTACGTGTAATCGTATGATTTCCCATCGATGGTCATTGTTCCAGTGGCCGCGAAGCACCCTACGGTGTTTGGTTTGACAAGACCACCCACCTGACATTCCACGTAAGACTCCTGGATATCAATCACCGTGTATTGTATCCCTACAGTGGTTGCGCCATTCGCGTAGTCGTCGTACACTTGGCCATACACAGTGGCGCCACCAGAGTTTTGGCCGGTGACGGGAGTAAATTTCTTCAAGGCGCCAGCAAGGGGAGTGGACAGAGTAATCATTGCGACCGATTTTGAATGACCACCATTCTTGTAAATTTCTTCAGCGTTCTTCCACGCTACAATGTTTCTGATTGCGAGCTGATCTTCCATGGCTGCTTGGTCGAGGTCGATAGCATTCTGTATCGCATTGGATATGAGACAGCAGTTCATCAAAATTTTGTTAGGCCGTGAAAGAAAGAGGTAGTATCTTTTCCGCATATATCAAGTGACAAGAATGAAAATCAAGTCGACAAAACAAACTCACGATATCTGTTACCGAGGATCTGGGCTCATAGTTTGCTATGAGCTCGTAAGAAAGGCGCCGATCATCCTGGGGAGTGGATCGCAAGGTCGATGACCGTGCCGGGGTTACAAGGAGAAGAAGTGCAACAACCGAAGCAACAAAAACCGTCATGGTTACAGAGTAAAAACCAGATATAACACTGGATTCGGTTTTGGAGTGAAGATTGCTGATAGTTGTATTGGTATGACGATTGCGAAGCAAGAATTCGAGAAAGTCACCAGTGGAGGCTCGTGGATAATCGTTGCGTCTGCTCTTCTATGGGACTGACTTCGAAAGATAGATTTCCAAAATACAGTATGTAGTTCGTAGTATCGTAAGGTTTACCGTAACTTACTTCAGATTTCTCTGTGAACGGTGAACCTGCATCAAAAGTTGTCGTATCACATTTCGTCCATCCATTGCGCTTAGTGAGCATATCCCATCTGTATTTATAGTATTTATGGATAGTGTGCCCGCGACTTTCAACCAATCAGAAATTCGAACATCTTGTATTGGTGCGTGTCAAACTCGCAAAGATCGTGCACAGCACACGCCAAAAGGCAATTGAAAGATCGAAAAGAATGATGTGTCGGACTAAAATCATCCGAGAATTTTGACCTCTCATTACTATTCCCGTACGTCTGAAACTAGTAAAGTTATTGTCAAGTAAGTGACGGTAATCTTACACGTACACAACCGCAGAAGTTAGAAAACAATGGTTAAGTGTCCAATTTTCTTTTCATGTTTTTGAGATTCAACAAAAATTTTCTCCTTTCCCCTAATTGATTTACAGAACATGTTCAAACGAGGATGCACGAGAGAAAAGTTGTTACAAAGTACGTCCTCTGTTCCGAAATAACTGACCACCTAGCACATACAACATTGACTATCGATCAATTTTCAACCAATTCAAATCGTTCTTTTTAGGTTAAACTCTCCTAAACTACGTCCTTATGCCTGGTTAGACACTGGTTACATCAGTGGTATTGGTCTACCTTTCATTGGGACTTGAACAGGGACTGTCCAGCCCTGCAAATGTGATTTCACCGGTTGAACTTTTCCACCTGGCATTTGAACCTCTAGGAAGGTTCTTTGGAAAGCTGAGACACTAAACTTTTGTCTAGCAATAGGTAATAGAAACAAGAAGAGAGTTCTTGTACCTTCACTTCTATTCCAAAGAGACCCATTTTATAGCCCGGGTGGGGTGTCCCATTTGCATTTTTTGGGTCTACGAGGGACCCAACGTACGCTTAAAAACGGAGTTTTTGCCAGTTTTTTTTCGATCGTGCATTTGATCGAGTTTTTTGTGTGTGTTTTTTGCAAAAAAATTAAATTGGATTGATCAAATTGTTAATCGGATTGATCACATGCAAAATTAGCCATTGTGTACGTATTCCTGTCAATTTATTTTTTAAAGTTTTTATTTTCTTGGTACATTTTCTACTTAGTTGTACGGCAGACATTCAGTTGTTAGGAACGCACACATATCAGTCATAATTCAGTTATTTCGGAACAGAGGAAGTATTGCCTAGCAAATGTACCAGTACAATGAAGGTGAAGTTGAAGTGAATAACAAAGAAAGAGCAAAATATTTTGTCAGACAGAAAAGTTCTCATATTTTCCTTTAGAGATAAATAAAGTGAATAGTTAAACCCAAAACAAACAGTAGAAGAAACAATGTACATTTTTCAACCTATTCTATCATTCTTCTGTAACACTCTAAGGTAGAAAAATTTGGAGTAGTATTTGAAAAGTGTGTTGTTATACTTTACGAGATGGGATCCAAATTAAAAGATAGGAAATAATGAGCGATGATGTCATCGTGACTTCTTCATATGATATACATCCTTGTATATAACATATACCTGATATGCAACCTTAATCGTATAATCGCTCTTCCTGCATGCCTGTTTTGTACACATCAAATATACGTACATTAATATCCTATATATATATGTAACACAATTCCCGTGTGGGATTCGGTTAATTATTCATTCGTAACATACTACCTACGCTAGCATGTTACATCTTCGATCTAAGGACCTTCTGGAACAAAGATAGTTTTTTGTGCGTGGACCTTGCAATTTTCTTATTCCAGTTAGTCAGTTTGAGGGTATCCCCTTAAATATACTATCTCTCCAAAAGAAACTTGCATTTTTTGGGATTGGAAAAAGTGCGGTTTTCATGGGACTGAAAAACTCGCATTTTTGCTCCAAAAAAACACATACATACAGCAAGAACCGCGAGTTTTCAGCAGAAAAATGCGACTTTTCTTAACAAAATGCAAGTTTTCAGCAGAAAAATGCGACTTTTCTTAACAAAATGCAAGTTTTCAGCAGAAAAATGTGACTTTTCTTAAATCCTGCAAGTACTCCAATCTCCAATATATATGGTATTCATGTATGTATGTTCAGTATATACACACATACAACGGATACTGATTGGATACTCAAATATCAAGATAAACAAAGATTCCCATGACTCGCTGATTATTGATATTATGCCCGACGAACATTATTATTGTTCAATCGCTCATTCATTCCATACTCAAGAAATCATTCCCATCTTGTAAAGTATTCAACCATTCTCTTTCAAACATAATTTATTAACATTTTATCTTTAAAATACCTCTATCGTGTACCACTCCATCTAATTTCTACCCTAGAGTGTTACAACACTACCTGTACTAGTGTTTTCAACAAAATTTTCAAAAAAAAACTCTACCGAGTCAAATTGTTAATAGAGGCACAGATTTGCTAAGAGAGGTGCAACGATGAGGGAGTCAGTCAATTTGCTAAGAGAGGTACAACAACAGAGTCGATTTGCTAAGAGAGGTGCAACGACGAGGGAGTCAGTCGAGTTGTTAAGAGAGGTGCAACGACAAGGGAGTCAGTTGATTTGCTAAGAGAGGTGCAATGATGGAGTCGATTTGCTAAGAGAGGCGCAACAACAAGGGAGTCAGTTGATTTGCTAAGAGAGGTGCAATGATGGAGTCGATTTGCTAAGAGAGGCGCAACGACGGAGTCAATTTGCTAAGAGAGGTGCAATGATGGAGTTTTGCTAAGAGAGGCGCAACGATTGAGTCAATTTGCTAAGAGAGGCGCAACGAGGGAGTCAATTTGCTAAGAGAGATGCAACGATTGAGTCAATTTGCTAAGAGAGGCGCACCGACAGAGTGGATTTGTTTTTTTTGTAAATGAGGTGCAATTTGCTAATAATAGAGGCATATTTTAGAAAAAAAAAATTGTGAAGAAAACTTGCACCTTTTTGGTCCCTTGAAGAAAACTTGCATTTAATGTGAGTTGAAAAAGTGCGGAATTTTTAGTCCTGTGAAAACTTGCACTTTTTGGTCTCCAAAAAAGTGCGAAAAAAATGCAAGTTTATCCCCCTAAAATTGTGTTCCAAAAAGGGGATGAGCGTTGACAAAGTCGACCTAAAATTGCACAGTCTGCGCAAAATATTTTTTTCAGTTCCAGAAGGTATAATCATCATTTTGAACAATTTTTTAGTGACAGTTTTCCCCTTGCTAAGACGTGATAACTCACCTTAATAACAAGTAAAGTCTCTATTAAAAGTTACATTCTACTGGCAGAGTACCAAATAAATGTCAAGAAATAGCAGTAACAACTGGCATTGCCACAGGTGACTTGGTCAATGAGCCACGGTTCTCCTTAGTTAGCCTTTCATTTCCAACCTACGCAAGCCCTGTACAAATTCTACAAAATTCAATAAATTAAAAGTGACAGCATTCTTGGTGGCCAATTACTACCGGTACAGTAAGTCTTAGGCAAGGAGTTTTACTTCCTCTTCTCATAATTATTTTTTTTATCCCTTTATTTTTTGGTGCTTCTGCAATCTTGTACAAGAATCTTAATCATACTAAGCATTGCGCATACGAGTAAATTTAGACGTACGCTACAGTAATGTTATTATGCCTGATTGAGGTTCATTCATTATTTCCCAACAACGGTCATTACTCGTAAAGCATGTCGAACATCAGTGGCTAACTTCCCGTACGATGTGCTACTAATCGATCTTTCATGATATTCTCGTTCTTTGTAGATATGCCATGCGAGTAAACTTCCTTAGTCATGTGCCAGTTTTGACTCCTACCGTACTAGTAACCTTACCGAAGTATTATTTAGTATTTCTTCTACCCCCATGAAGTTTTGAAGTCCATGAACATTTCTGTAATTACGAGGACGTAACTTACTTGTACTAGTACAAGCGAGAATGAACTTCAGTCGTCAGAGCAAAGAAGTTCAATCCTCACCATTCGAGAGAGAGAGAGAGAGAGAGAGAGAGAGAGGTATTGCATTGTAGCCTGACGATGTTTGAAGAAATCGAGGATGTCCCTAAGGCTGGGAACTCTGATAGACGGAGAAAGAATGAGAGGCGCATGTCATTGAAAGACGAGGCACAAGCGATGCGCTTACGTTTGGCAAAACTTGATGACAAAGTCGCTGTCATTCCTAATCCTACAGGATCTGTGCCGATGGGCAAACAAAGGTCCGCTTCACCGGGGAGGTACTCTGCTGAGATGCTGAAAAAGAAAGTTAAGAAAGTCGAAAAGTTATTAGGTGAAACCCCAGTAGGATCCAAAGAATACAAGAAATTGCACAAGAAACTCATTGAATATCGTACGGAGCTACAAAATCAGGAGAAGCCTTACGATGATCAAGCTACTATCGATAGCGCATCCGATCCTGCTGAAATGAAGGAAGACGAACGGTTATATGAACAAAACGAAACCGCAAATTATGTTGATTCTCAATATGCACCAATCACAGTACAAAAAGGGGAAAAAGAACATCGAGAGAAAGAGGAGCCAAATGACCAGGAGGAAGACAAAGGGCATTCGATTGAAATGCTGAAGAAGAAGCTAAAGAAAGTGGAAAAAATGTTGCGTAAAAGCACACCCGGATCGAGAGAACACAAAAAATTACAAAAAAAGCAAATCGAGTATGAAAAACAAATCGAGGAACAAGAATGTGAAACGGTTGTCAGAACCAATAAGAGCAACAAAGGTTCGGTGAATTTGGAAACAAGAGAGCTCGACAAGAAAGAAACGCTCGACGCAAAACAGAATTTGCAAGGGGTGAATGAATCTTTCAGGGAGGAGGCAAGGCTTTTGCGCCAGAAAGCTTTAGAGAGACGACGAGAGGAGGAGGAGGAGGCTCGAGAAACAGTCGCAAGAGAAGAAGCAAGAAAGCAACAGGCCAGGCGATTAGAAGATGCTGAAGATCGAAGACGAAAAGAAAAGGAAGCTCGAGAAGCAAGGGCAAGAGAAGAAGAGGAACTGAAGCGAAAAGAAACGGTAAGGAAGGAGGCCAGGCGCTTAAAAGAAGCTCGAGCAGCAGCAAGAGAAGAAGAAGCAAGAAAGAAGGAGGCCAGGCGCTTAGAAGAAGAAGCTGAAGATCGAAGACGAAAAGAAAAGGAAGCTCGAGAAGCAAGAGTAAGAGAAGAAGAGGAACTGAAGCGAAAAGAAACGGTAAGGGAGGAGGCCAGGCGCTTAAGAGAAGCCCGAGCAGCAGCAAGAGAAGAAGAAGCAAGAAAGGAGGCCAGGCGCTTAGAAGAAGAAGCTGAAGATCGAAGACGAAAAGAAAAGGAAGCTCGAGAAGCAAGAGTAAGAGAAGAAGAGGAACTGAAGCGAAAAGAAACGGTAAGGGAGGAGGCCAGGCGCTTAAGAGAAGCCCGAGCAGCAGCAAGAGAAGAAGAAGCAAGAAAGGAGGCCAGGCGCTTAGAAGAAGAAGCTGAAGATCGAAGACGAAAAGAAAAGGAAGCTCGAGAAGCAAGAGTAAGAGAAGAAGAGGAACTGAAGCGAAAAGAAACGGTAAGGGAGGAGGCCAGGCGCTTAAGAGAAGCCCGAGCAGCAGCAAGGCAAGAAGAGGAAACGAAACGAAAAGCAGAGGGTGGAAAAGAGAGCTATGACTTGGGGGAGACGGATGAGGAACGAAAAGAACCAGATAAACCCAAACCAGAGATACCCGGAATAAGTGTGTATATGCGATATGGGGATGATGAACAAAAGAGAAAAGAAGCTTTCTTAGAGGAGGCCCGAAAATTGAAACAAGATGCGATGGAAAAGAAACGAAAGAAAGAGGAACTAGAAAGGAAAGCAAATTATGACGCCGTTGTAGAAGAGCAGCCGAGCAATCTACAGGAATCGAAGCCGGTGAAAGCTCAAAGCAGTGCTTCTGAAGAACACAGGCCATTTGACACGAAAGTCGAAGACGACGACGACGAATCCCACGAGGGCGAAGAAACTGATGGCAGACGAGAAGAACATGACTCCTCAGTGGATATTGGATTGAAATCAAAGGAGAACGGCTTGCGGGACCATTTGGAGACTTCTACTTTATCATTGGAGACTGAAACAGTTTCTGGCAAGCCAGACCAACTGGGTGAGATTCGCTCCAACGCAGCAAAGAAGGAAGATGGAACCACAACTCCAGTCCAGCAACCTAGCACCCAAAGACCAAAGCCCAGCTTTCTGGATGACATCCGCTCCAAGGCAGAAAAGAAGGAAAACGATACTCTGGCTCCTGTCCAGCAACCCAGCATGCAAAGACCGAAGCCAAGCTTTTTGGATGACATTCGCTCCAAGGCAGCAAAGAAGGAAGAGGACACTCCAGTTCCTGTCCAGCAACCTAGCACCCAAAGACCAAAGCCCAGCTTTCTGGATGACATCCGCTCCAAGGCAGAAAAGAAGGAAAACGATACTCTGGCTCCTGTCCAGCAACCCAGCATGCAAAGACCGAAGCCAAGCTTTTTGGATGACATTCGCTCCAAGGCAGCAAAGAAGGAAGAGGACACTCCAGTTCCTGTCCAGCAACCTAGCACCCAAAGACCAAAGCCCAGCTTTCTGGATGACATCCGCTCCAAGGCAGAAAAGAAGGAAAACGATACTCTGGCTTCTGTCCAGCAACCCAGCACACAAAGACCGAAGCCAAGCTTTTTGGATGACATTCGCTCCAAGGCAGCAAAGAAGGAAGAGGGAACCTCAACTCCAGTTCTGCAACCGAGTATGCAAAAGCCAAAACTTGGGTTTTTTAGCCAGATTCGTTCCAAAGCAAAGAGAGAGGAGGAGGGCACTCCAGCTCCAGTCCAGCAGCCGAGTATGCAAAAACCAAAACTTGGGTTTTTGAGCCAGATTCGCTCCAAAGCGAAGAAGGAAGAGGACACTCCAGCTCCTGTCCAGCAACCTAGCACGCAAAGACCAAAACTAGGCTTCTTGACTGAAATCCGATCAAAATCAGAAAGTATGAACGAAGAGAGACAACTGGGCTCGTCTATTCAATCTGCTAAAACTGGAGTTGATCAAAACTCAGATTCTCTCCACGAAGAGATTCAAATGACGCAACAACCATTGAACGAAACTAGTGGAACACACCCTCCCGGTCCTCGGACGGATGACGGTGTTTCAAACACTGGTACAAAGCGGGAAGAACCGTCTAAGGATTATTTGGATCTTAGAGCACTACCCGAGCCATATTCAAACAACACAAAGAAGATCCTTGGAGAACTAGAAGCAAACGAAATCAGACAAAAGAGACTAGAGAGATCATTGATGCAAAATGGAATCCCGATCAGTGAAGATATTTCATACGATGTAGCGAAAGACAAGATTGCCGAGATCACAGAATCAATGAAAGCATTGAGTACAGTGGAAATGGACTCGTATGCGATGGAGAAGAAATACTTTCATCTAGAGGAACAGTTATCAAAGTACACGACAGCTTTGATGCTCACTGACGAATATGCGGAGGAAAGTCGACGCTTGGAACAGGAGTGGGACGATTCAATAGAGAGCGACAACATAGCAGCAATTGAAATGATTCGATCTCACATGCCTGTAAAAATTCGGCATATGACTGAAGAGCAACTTTCTACAGTCGAAACACCGAATGGGAAGACATTACCCAAAGCTTTCGCAAGGAAATTCAAAAGAACTAACATACTGCAACTCATCAGGGTGGACCCTGAAGACATTGAAATGATGCACCCATCACTACTCGAAGGTATGAGAACTACAGGCCTGACTTTGACGGAACGACGTGCATTGCATCATCATTTGAGGGATATTGTTGAAAGGTGGGCTGAGAAGAAAGCCGATCCATCTATCGAGAAAAAGTGGCAATGGTATCAAATGTTACGGTCGAAATTTAAGGAGACTTTGAATGCGTATTTGAGATGTGTGAACCAATATGGTCCCCCGGGGGATCATCAGTATGCTAAGCGCAATGATCCAAGTGCAGGAGGTTGCCCTTTACTTGGCAATCAATGCCCCCTAAAGGCCGATGCTGCTTTTGACTATAGTGGAGATTACGGCTATACCAAAGATGCAATATACGAAAATTCTTCTAACCCAAGTGGATCGAAGAAGCAATTGGAAAACGAAATAACGCAGTCAAAAAAGAAGTTGTCCGAGACGTCAATGTCATCCGAAGCAATAATTCTTCAAGAATACAGAAGTCGTCTTCGTTTGGATCCCGATGAAACAGAGGTGGACAAGAAACTTCTTCGTGAACTATATCATTCCACTAAACGCACTCAGACTCTCGAGAAGCAACTCAGACAAGCTGGATTGACTCTTCCCGACGAAGACATTCCATATAGTGTAGCAAAAACTAGGGTAGCTGAGTTGACGGAAGAGTTGAAGAAAATTGCCGTGGATATGGGTAGCACTAGCGACGCAAAGCAAATTGCTAAGTTTGAGCGAACATTTGAGGAGATCTCGCAACAACTTGAAAAATATACAAGTGCCTTAATGTTGACCAAAGAATGGGCTCAGGAACAGAAAGCGAAAGAGCTTCAATGGGAGATTGATGTTTCGGCTAGAAATCAGGAATCGTTGCGGAAAGTGAGGCGTCATATGCCAGTCGACATCAAAAATATGAGTGAAAGTAGTTTGGCCACAGACCTCACACCCAATGGAAAGACGTTGCCCAAGGCCTTGGCAAAAAAATTCAAACGAACTAATATTCTTATGATTCTGAGAACGGAGCCGTCTGTAATTGAACAAATGCACCCGTCGTCACTTGAAGCAATGAGAACTACTGGACTCACACTAACAGAACGACGCGCAATACACGAGCACTTAAAAGAAGTTGCCCCCAAATGGAAGGCGATGACAGGTGACAAAATGTGCGAGCGGAAATGGATGTGGCATGCATCTCTTTTGAGCAAACTGAAGGAAATGTTGGAAAAATACGACAAGCACGTTGAGCAGTATGGCCCTCCAGAAAATCATAATTGTACTTTGATCGGTAATCAGTGTCCAATAAAGGCGGATCTTGTGATGGATTACAATGGCGACTATGGATATCCAGAGGGCGCAGAGTACGAGCAACAAGCAGTGGCAAAATCAAACCTTTTGTCCATGGAAGAGCTTGAAAAGAGAAGGCGAGAAGACGATTTCGGTTACTAAATTAAGTCGTGGAAATCAATCTTGAGATACTTCAAAATATGCGTCGAGATTTTTGTTTTGAGAGCACTAATAATCTAAATACTCCCGCTGCTTGGAAATAGAATTATGGAAATTGATTGAAAGTCATTGGGTAACGCAAGATCAAGTTGTTGGATTTTATTTGCAACCAACTTTTCTTCAGCATGATTTTTGCTTCAGCCGAAGTTAAGCTGTAATCTCCAACAAGTGACAAAGGTTCTACCAAAGGCTTTGAAGAGAACGTCTAATTAGCAGTAGTGATGAAAATACAAAGAATTTGGGGAAACGAATGTAGCCATCATTGTGATTGATTTCTTGTCAAAGGCTGTTTAACCCAGTGTTACTTTGTATTGAGCATATGTTATGCTACTGATCCATGTTAGTAGAATCTCTTATCATAATACCTGTCCAGCACCTGTGGCTTAGGTTGCCTGAGTCTCGGTTTTTTCTTCGACCTTTCGGCACGTCGCTATCAAAGGTGCACTAAACCTAATGCATATCACACACTGGAATGGAGCTATTCAGAAGAAGAATATGATCCAACAAAACAATTATGGGTGCTAGACTTCTCTATTTGAAACCTAGTCAAAGTGATATTTGACGGATCAAGCTGGCAATCATGTAGAGGTATCACTACAAACTGTGGTCAAACCAACCTACACTCCAGGTGATAGACTCCTTACACCTGATGTGTCATCGTTGCACCACAACTTACATCACATCCATTCAGTTCTATGTCAGAGATGCTAACAGCAGGAACAAATGCAGAATATCTGATGCACAATAAGTTTGTCGGGGGAGTTGTCAGTGTAGCCAGCACCTACTGAAGAGCAAGCATTCAAAATTCAGCTTGTATGCATGCAGTCGCTGGGGATCAATGGATTGGATAACTTTGTATGGCTCGATTACCCATTGATTTGGTTACAACAGTCAAAAGTCAGCAGAAAAACAATTGATTTATTCCAGTATTGATTCTTCGTTTCCTTTCAGTTGGAAACCCATGATTGGAGTAAGATTTAGTCCTTCGGTTGTTGTAGGTAGAATTAATTATCTGTGAATATGTAAATAGGAGTACCGTAGATGTCGATAGAACAAGTCTTACTCAGTTGAACATGCAATTGCAGCATGCAGCATACTAGAATTATTTTCACAAAAACTAATTAGGTTGCAATTACGCTGCTTCCTCCATGGCCGTGCTGGTTTCATTCCCGAGCTGCATGAGACTGTCATCGACCTGCACAACGATTTCTGACTTGCTGTAAGCAGAGGAATCACCACCTTTCTTTTCAATTTCTCCCTTAATCCAGAAATAGGTTTTCTTCAGCCCGTCACGGATCTTAGTGGTTGGCTCCCAGCCTAGCTGTTCCCGAATCAACTTGTTGTTCGAGTTGCGTCCTCGAACACCCATGGGTCCGTCGATGTGCTTGATTGGGAGTTTCTTGTCTTCGAAGCTCAAGGCAATGTTGGCGAATTCGATCATGTCAACCATTTCAGTAGATCCCATGTTGACAACATGCTTGCAATCAGAGAACATCAATCTCAGTACACCCTCGACGCAGTCATCAATGTAAGTGAAGGATCGAGTTTGCTTTCCGTCACCCCACATTTCAAAATGTTCCGTGGAAGTGATGGCTTTGCGGCAAAAGGCAGCTGGTGCCTTCTCCCGACCTCCCTGCCACGTTCCGTAAGGACCGTAGATGTTGTGGAATCGGGCAACACGGATGTTAATGTCAAAGTCACGTCCGTAAGCCAGGGCCATTTCTTCGGAATACAACTTCTCGAGTCCGTACATGTCTTGCGGACGGGCTGGCCAGGCGTCGCTCTCGACGAGTCCGGGGTTGGCGGGGTCTTCTTGCTTTGCCTCGTTGTATGCGCAGGCACTGGAAGAGTAGAAGAAGCTCTCGACTTTGTTTCGGCGAGCGGCCTCCAACATATTCATACTGATGGCGGTGTTGTTGAAAGACAACACACTTTCGTTCGAACAAATGAAACCCATGCCACCCATGTCGGCGGCAAGGTTGTACACTTGGGTGCATCCCTTGCAGGCCTTGCAGGCAACTTCAAGCTTTCTCAAATCATCCTTGATAAACTCGTCGCAGAATTCGTCGTTTTTCATGAACTCGTTTGTCTTCCAATCAACGCAGATCACGTACCATCCACTTTCTTTGAGACGTTTGGCGATGTGGGATCCGATGAAACCGGCACCTCCACCGACGCAAACTTTCTTGCCCTCTCCCTTGGGCAATTCGAAGGGTTTAATGTCGTCTGTGGACATGGTTATAGTTGATTCTGGTGAAAGCGTAAGAGTGTTAGATTGCGATCAAACAAAGTGGGTGTTATGCAGTAGCCGATGCTTACATTGTGGGAATGATTGGGTTCACGATGACCGTCGTTTTGGTCTCCGCATGATCGGGAGAAAGTGGGCAATGTCTGCGGAATAGATTCAATCAATCGCAAGCAGGGGTCATAATAGAAAAGAAGCTCCTGGTTTCTTGAAGCTCATTGGTCGAAGGGGGTAACAGTAAATCTGGAGTTTTGGGGATGAGCTGGCTGTGTTTCGGTGCTCATAACCTGCCAAATAATATGTCCCATCATCTGTAATTACTGTAATGACACTCTTTCTTTGGCGGACACCAGCGCACGTGCAAAAGAGAACAAAGGAGAACAAACAAATGGAAGCCGCGCACTAGATTTGCGCGCGAGACAATCAGAGAATCGTGTTGAAAAAAATACCGGTAACTATTACCGTACCGGTACAACAAAATTAGGCTAAGATTACGGCAACGATATTACTAAAATGCAACCGTTGTTGCGCGCGCCATGCGCTAGTGCAACCTTCTACGTGGAAGCTCCTACGTTCTAAATACCCCATCAAAACTAGAGGTACAGAATTTTTTTCAATGGTTTTTAATAGAGTATATGTTGCGTTTCAACACACTGTAAAATTGATCTTTTAGTAGATTTTTATTCCCGTGTTTTAACATGAGGTGCGCAACTAAGGCAACAAACCGACTCACATGGGAGTTGAGAATCGCGGAATCTTCCATCCCGGGATTAGTTTCGAAATTTTTGATTGTCAGCTCAGCTCACAAAATACCGATAGAGGAATTCTGCTGAATCAACAAGAACAACAGCAAGAGCAAGCAGCATGCCTAGACAACTAAGTACAAACCCTAGTGCTGTTGCTGCTCGCCGTCGCCAGGCCCGACAACGAGCCATTCGGGATGCTGTGGAGGAAGCCAAAGAAAACAGTGACAACTTTGCAGCAGCGTTTCCTGTAGGCGAGGAACAGTTGGAACGCGCTGCTGTTATGAACGCTGCTGCTCTTGCAGACGCAGCTGCTACAATCCTGCCAGAATATCCAGTACTTCTCCGTCCCCCTCCCCCCTCACGTCGGCGCCCGCCCGCTGCTGCTGCCACTGCTCCTGCTCCTGCTCCTCCTCCTCCTCCTGCTGCTGCTGCTCCTCCTCCAGCACCAGCACGCCGACCTCCTCGCCCCCACAACGTTTGAACAATGGACCACCCATCCTTCCCAATGATGTAAACGCTCCAACCCAAGTGATCAGGTACCATAAGATCTTGCTTGACATGATGAGCCACTTCGCTGGCATCCAGTTCAATACTAACAGAGTGTTCGGTCCAGACGAACTCGTTGAAGTCCATCCAATTAACATCTACAGATGGATGTGCTGGAAGGTTTATGGAAGGGTGGATCCAAGCCAACAGGACAACCCACTCTATGGAAGAGCGTCATCGATGATGTACTGGAAGAAGGCAATCTCTTATTTCATGCCTAACACTGCTGCTTGGAATGATAGCAGCGAGACAGGCAATCCAACTAAATCAAGGATGATCAACAATCTTATTCGGGCTGTAAGGAGGAAGGAGACGCAATTGCTTGGCAAGGACTCCCAAGCAGACAGATCATTCACAAACGATGAGTTCTGCCAAGTCGTTGACTTGCTACATGGAACAAGTCTTGAAAGCCTTCGGCACTCCGCGATGCTCAAGTTCCAGCTCCACATGATTGCAAGAGGGGATGATACTGCCCACATGAAGAAGGTTTGCTTGGAACAGAGTCTTGGATACCCAAAGTACCTCACTGCACAGATGCGCTTGTCGAAGAACGTCCACGAAGAGCAAGACTGTCCAAAGCAACTGCTGCTGGCATCGATGAATCCACAGTACTGTGTCTATCTTGGGCTTGCAATCTTCCTGGAGGTGTGGCTGAGTAGCGGCGGAGCAGGAGGAGGACGCACAAGTCAGTGGTTGTTTGCTGAAGGAACTTCCACTATCGATTCGCCTTTGAAAGAGCAAGATGACGAGACGCTACGATGCAAGAACAATTATCAAAGAGCAATCAAAGGGATCATCGAAAGCCAAGACTTTAGACCTGATGGTATGTGCAGGCGCCTTGGAACTCACTCAGTGAAGAAGTGGGGGACTACAATGGCAAGACGCGGCGGCGCTACAAAGGATGACGTCAACTACAGGGCGCGATGGAAGACTAGAACAATGCAAGACAACTATACTGATATTCAGTTGGATTGGCCTGATATTAACGCTGCAAGCAAGCTTTGCCATAAGGGTATTTGTCTGTACAAGGAGAAGGATGGAAGTGGACTTACAGACGAGTGGATTGCTGCTTCAGTCACTCCAGGAATCCGGGGAGTCTTCGGTGATGGCATCGCCTCAATCCTTGGGAAAGCCCTGCTTTGGGCTTGTTTCGATGCCTCTGTAGCGCACATGGTTCCTGTTGCTTTGAAGCTGCAGATCACTCAGATATTTGAGTTGCTTGGAGCAGGAAGAATGCTGGAGGAAGGGGCAAATCCTATAGATAGAATTTGTGTTGTTGCATCGAACGTTGATGGTATCGTGTGGTTGGATGAGATCCGATTCGAGGATGAAGAAGAAGGAGGTGTTGGAGGAGAAGGTGGTGCTCTTGCAAGAGGTGGTCAACAGTGGAGGAATGTGATCTATGCAAAGGTCTGTACTACCCAAGTGAACGTAGGAGAGATTCGGAACCACTAGCTGTCGGAGATTGCTGAGTTGAAAAGACAGATGCGAACTGTCACGAATATGGTTCGTGGATTGTCCATGGCTCCTGCTCGTCGTGGTGGTGGTGGTGGAACAAGAAGAGCAGCAGGAGCCCCTGCAAGAACTGCAGCACCTGGAACCCCAGAAGCTGAAAGACCTGCTACCCTTCATCCCCATCCTCGGACCATCGAGCAGATGTGGGACGAGTATCAGAATGGGATCGGTGGTCGAAAGCCTGCAAGGGAATTTACAAGGAGGGAGAGAGGAAGAGAGAAGTACAAGTACTCTAGGAGACTCATTATTTGGAAGGTAATTGAAAGACTTCTTAAGAGCCCGTAATAACGATAAAAATGTCAGTTTAGGGGGTAGATTGGAAAATGGCGCACTCGGAGTATCACCAGCGCAAGGTTGCGGATGCCAATTTTCTGTTTCTTCTATATATAGACAGAGGAGCGCCGGAGGTCCGGTTGCTTAAGACTGAGTGGAACCATTCCAATCAGAGGTGCCATTTACACTCAGTATGCCGTGTTATAAGTGATTTTCATGTGAATTCGAGTATTTCTGGACTCGGGATTAAACAAGAGAAACTATCACCCGGCGCGTGGTGCGCCAAAATTATCTAAGCCTCATATAAGCCAATCTTGTAAAAATTTGAGTCCCGTTGAAAAAACGTCACTCTTTTCTGTTGAAAATAGGTGATAAAGTGAGGTTGATAATGGTTGGATTATCAACACTTTCATAGAACCTCCTTCGGGCACATAGACTAAAAGACCACTATCTAAAGGGCTGTGGTGGTGCGCCGGTCTGGGAAGCTTCTGCAGAAATTTTGAAAATTCCTACGAGGGGTCCCAAGTGACAGGTTTTTTGCTGGGACGGGCTCTTAATAGAGGCAACGATATTAATACAGCATGCAACAAGATCCGACGTGTCCATGGGGATTGTTCGATGACGCAGCTCGTCATCAAGATCCGGAACAGCGAGAAGAATGGACCTCATCCGCAACTCTGCTAAGTGTTTCTTGTTGCTTTATTTCTGTTGGATAGGGGAAGTACCCCTGTTGTTACTGCTAAGGCATGTTTTCAAAGTTCAAGTTTATTGTTGTTACCCTTGTCGGTCTGTGGATCTGCTCTTCAGATTGGCCGATCCGATGTCAAGTAAAATCAGATAACATTTAAAAAAAGAATCGATGTCAATTTTTATCACGTGATTTTACACGGTGTTCTGAGTTTTTGACTTGGAAATATTTTTGTGATGCGTTCTAACGGTCTTAGGCATACGACTCAACTGATGTGTATGCTGCGGGCACCTTGTTACATGTACATACAATTGTACGTGTTTATTGTACTGTGCATTTATTGTTGCAGATTGTTGCGATACCATCACGGTAATTACGTAACGTACCAACAGTAAGGTACCGGTATTCTCCTCAACCCTAAAAAACCTTGCTGAACCAACTTTTTACGGATGAACTAAGTCTGTGACAGGAACATGGTTGATTTTTGTTTTTTGATAAATTTCAAAAATTCCCGGTCCTCCCCACACTGAATCAGTGTCAAAGTGACACCCGGTGTCACTTTGACACTTGACACTCGCCGATACTTTTGGGGGTCAAACTGACACTGGGTGTCATTTTGACACCGGGTGTCATTTTGACACTCACAAGAGCAGTAGAAAAATACGTAGAGTGTCAAAGTGACACCCGGTATCAAAGTGACACCCGGTGTCAAAGTGACACTTGACACTCGCTGATACTTTTGGGTGTCAAAGTGACCCCCGGTGTCAAAGTGACCCCGGGTGTCAAAGTGACACCCAGCGCTGAGTGGTGCACGGGGGGCTGGAAAAATTTAAATTCTTAGAAAAAAATTAAATCAACCATGTTCCAGGTTTCACCCCTTTGGTGATATCTCTTGACATTCGATTTTTACAGTACAACCTTGTTGCAGTGTACCGTACCGTACGTACCGAATGTACAACTGAATAATTTGGCGAATCACGGATGATTGTACTAGTAAGGTTACCGTACGAGAGTGGCTAATCGGAATGTTCAACAACGCTTGAACATTTATGTCAACGCGCGCTAATATTGGCAATGTACCCCGCGCGCTCCGGACATTGAATTTTTATGTACTTTTGTTTTTTCGTACAAAGTACGATACTTCGTACGAAGTATTCTCACTACGTAATTACTACGAAGTTCCTATCAGCTGTCCCCCGGTTCTACATCCTCAACTACTTCTACTTACTAATTTCTACGGAAACCGGGGAACAGCTGATAGGAATTCCGTAATACTACTACGAAGTACAAGTATTTATTTACTCGAAGTACCCCGAAGTATTTTTTATTACCGTAAGGTTTACGCAGTTTAAAAAAATCATGATTACAGTAAAAGATATTATTACTGTATCATTCAGAATTTCAGGCTTGTCTTTCATGTGATAGCAATAATCGGAGAATGATTGTAAAATTGTTGAAAAGGAATTCTGGAATTTTTCCATGAAATTGCCACGTACTACAAAATTCTTATCAACTGTCCCCAGCTTTCCGTAGACATTAGTAGTTGGGGATGCAGAACCGGGGGACAGCTGATAGGAATTTTGTAGTAAAGAATCTTGGATAGATAATTCTTGCTTCGAAATTTTTGAAGTGTCACATTAGTTACTACAAAATTCTTATCAGCTGTCCCCCGGTTCTACGTCCCCGACTACTAATTTCTACTGAAAGCTGGGGACAGCTGATAGGAATTCTGTAGTACTCGTACGGTAGTACGGTAGAGTAAACCTTGTTGAAAACTCGTAAGTTGTTTTGGTACGAGTGAGACTGTGGTGTCGTAATGCAGAAGTGGCATATTATTTTAAAAAAAATACTTCGTAATACGGTACTAGTAATGAAAACGAATACACGTACTCGTCGGTAATGATCTTGAGATTGCTTTTACGGTAAGATTAATTAATTAACCTTAGGCCCAAACAACCGAAATTGAAATGTAAGTAAAATCTTACTGTACTCGTTACGTACTTTCCAACTAAGTTACTCGCACAACTTCAGTAAGGTTACTTGAAGGTGAGCTCAGTCAATACCTTTTTCGTCACAATTTGGCAGAATCCCGGTCTATCACTGTCAGCAACACACTCAAACCAGGAGCGCACGATTAGCTCGAAGATGAATTCTTTGTTCTGGATTCATCAATACCGTCATTGGGCTGTCGCCGTTCTGTTTCTGGCGCATCTTCCATCGTCGCTCCCAGCACCCGGAAAGGACCAACGGAGAGTGGTACCAACGAACACATGTTTCGAAATTTCCCCCACACCGGGGTGTTCTGATCCGATTTGTGAAAGGGCTGTGTGTGAATTTAACGAGGAGTGCTGCCGTGAAGAATGGAGCGATTATTGTGTCGAGAAGGCCGCTTTGTATGGATCATTCGTTCTTGAATCCTTAAATGAATGTATGAATGATTGGCCTGAACAGTACAACAGCTGCTTCGAATTAGATCTCCTTCAGCGACCAGGATGCGGCAGAAGTAACGACACCGACTACTACGATGATGCGTGCGAAAGCAATGTCTGTGAGCAGAGACCGGAATGTTGTAATGATTCCTACGACGCCGAA
The DNA here is from genome assembly GCA_037355855.1 of Pseudo-nitzschia pungens. Lineage (NCBI taxonomy): Eukaryota > Bacillariophyta > Bacillariophyceae > Bacillariales > Bacillariaceae > Pseudo-nitzschia > Pseudo-nitzschia pungens. Next base: position 1,520,069 of record CM074764.1, on the reverse strand, counting down.
TGCATTGTTTTGGCCTATAAACATTGCGACCCACCCCCAGCGGAAAATTCTTGCCTCGAAGAGAGTCCAGAACCGGGATGCGAGAATCTAGAGTGTTTGCAAACTGTCTGCGAGTCCCATCCGTCCTGTTGCTCAGAATATTGGTCTTTGTATTGTGTAGAGAACGCAAAGCGAAATAGCATTTGCAATCCATCACTACCGAAGCCTTCCAACTCGTGCTTCGAGACAAACGAGTTAGGAGGTTGCAACGATCTGAGATGCCAAAACGCAGTGTGTAATAATGAACCTTGGTGCTGCGATTGGGAATGGGGCGACTTATGTATCATGTTAGCCGAAGAGTCATGCCTAAAAGAGGAGCTCCGGCCGGGGGCGGAGAGCTGTCCATTTGGGATGACCTGTAGCTACGATGAAATGGCGAATTGCACTATTTTGGCGTTACGATACAATAGCACGTATCAACTTGGAAACGTGTTAGGGGGAATATACTGTGGCGACAACGGTCTCAATGAAATAAAAAACTGTCCAAGGGGGAGTTATTGTCCAAACCCAGAAGAAAAACTGCCCTGTCCAGCCGGGTATTACTGTCCATACAAGACCCAAACTCCACTCATTCGTTGCGATCGATGCAAAGAAGGGGCTCTCGAACTCGAACAAGACATGTACGGTTGGGTTGTTTTGTTGATGATTGCGATCATGGTTGTGATCTACATTGCGTGGGGTCTCTTGAACCGATATAACAAGCGTGTCGCAGATCATGTCGGCGAACTGGAAAAACGAATAAATTATCGCTTAATAGGTCGAACACCAAGCAAACGCGAGAATGAACTCAATCTCGAACATCTCAGGCCAAAGCTAGAACTGATTAGCTACCGTCTGGCAAAGCTGGAGGAAAGTCATTCTCTTGCCGCCGAAGGAAAGGCGGGTGGCAGCAGCAAGGGCTCGGGCAGTTTCAAAGGCCTTGATTTTGATGGAAAAAAAATCAAGTTCGATGCAATTCGTGTGTTCGATGTCTTGGATTCCGATGGCAGCGGTGATCTGACCTTCGATGAACTAAATGTTATTTTAGGCCTTAGCAAGAAGGAATTGAACGAATTCATCCGAAGAATGAACGAGCTGGCAACGGGTGTTCCTTCTGGCAAGGTTTCCGTGACGCGACCTGTTTTTGCGAAATATTTCTTGCAGGCACTCACCGACACGGGTCGCATGACCGTTTCTTATGAGGAAGCCGAGATGGTATTTAATGAAATGACCAAGGGAAACACATCGTTGAAGCAAGTGCAGATGACTGAATTCTATAGCTCTTCCATGTCGGAATTTCTCTCTGACAGCCAGATTCTCCAACTCATCAAAGATTTCAAAGCCATCAAGATGAATTCCAACGGGGCGGTATCGGATCAAAATCAGTCAGGCTCTTCCAACAGTCCAACAAGTGCTTTCCGCAAAAGCCTGAATGCTCTTCGCTTAGGTCAATCACCAAGCACCATGTCTTTGGCTGGCGGTGCACAAAGCGAAGAATTCAATGCGAAAAGTTCACGATTAGCAACAGGAAGTTCGCCGGGGACAATTTCGCGCGAACTGTTCATTGCGCATTATCCGGAGCTCTTGATGAATATCATGCTGAGCGAGGAGGAAGACATCAAGGATGACCGCACCGAGCTCATGGCTTCCCCTGGTGTTGACTTGTGTTTCAAAGACCTTTGCCTTTCGGTCAACATAGGGAAACAAAAGGTCAACGTTGTGAATAACGTAACGGGAAGAATTCGTGGAAGGACGATGACCGCCCTAATGGGAGGGAGTGGTGCAGGTAAAACGTCTCTACTCAACGCGTTGTGTGGTAGGGCGCACTATGGAGAGACAACGGGAACGGTATACATCAATGGTCACAAGGCAGACATCGAAAGCCACATGGATTGCATCGGTTTTGTGCCTCAAGATGACATCGTTTACGCTGAATTGACTGTCAGAGAAAATTTCATTTTCGCAGGGAAATTCCGTCTTCCACGGTGGACATCGGACGCCGAGATTTCTGACTATGCAGATGAAACAATTGCCAATCTCGGGTTGTCTCGTGTAGCAAATAGCCCTGTTGGTGATGTAAAAAGACGTGGAGTCTCTGGAGGGGAGAAGAAAAGAGTGAACATCGGCCTTGAACTTATGGCAAAACCATCTATTTGTAAGTTGTTCTGTAGCTTGGATCTGTTTCACATCCATAGTGAATTGTACACGTTCGCAGGGCTCTGACCATCTCTCTTCACGAACAATTCCACTCTTTTAACACGAATGTGGCATATCATCCATGCAGTGTTCTTGGATGAGCCCACATCAGTAAGTTTTCTCTCATTCCTGCGGAAACATCATAGTATAACACTTTTCGGTGTGACAGATCGAATGTCTCATCAATTCAAAACGCTTTATCTCCTTCCGTCCTACACGTACGCTGGAACGCTATACTCCTTTTGTTACCGGGCTCCAACCACCTCCGACAGGGTTTGGTAAGTTATCGAAGCAGAAGGGCATTCCATTTTTCCGACAAACTTGCTCATAGCTTTCTTGTACTATCTTTCCCGAACAGGATGCTTCTTCTGCTCTGCTAGTCATGAAGAGTCTCAATAATTTGGTGAAAAAGAATGGAGTGACCGTAGTTTCAGTGATCCATCAGGTAAGCGAGGGTTTGATGCTGTTATTGAAAAGGATTCATCGACACCCTTCCAAATGTTTTCTGACTATAATTTTTCAATACGCAACAATCTCTCTCGTCAGCCTCGAAAGTTTATTTTTGACTTATTTGACTCGTTAATTCTGCTCGGAGTTGGAGGGCAAATGATGTATCATGGTCCTACGGAAGGTGCAGAGCCTTATTTTGGTCGACTGAATTATAAATTACCTAAGGGGGAAAGCGTCGCAGATTGGCTTATTGACATCAGCAGCGGTCGTTTGGAACCCGAGAACCCAGTTGCTTTGAAGAAGGATACAACTATGAACGTGCTGATTGATGACACGATCGAAATCCAAAAATCGAAGAAATCGAAGAAATCGAAGAAAAAAAAGCACAGCAGCAAGACTGTATCGTCGTTAGACAAACAGAATTCTATACCATCTGGCGGGCTTGGCGTGATCACAGATGACAACTGTGTTGGCAAGCAGGGAGTAACTTCAGGCAAGGTCGCACGGTGAGTATACTCTTTATGTGCATTCTTGATTCCTTTTCTATTGTCTCACATATTTTGCCACAATTGACGCGTGACCTTTTGTCGATTCAGAGCACTCAAGGGGGCGAAAACCCGTAGAGCATGGTTGTGCGAAATGTGGGTGAATTATATTGATCAAATGAACGAAGAACAAAGGGCAATCTACGAACCTCCAAACCCATACGATTTGCCTTCGGGCACGACGAAACCATCGTTTTGTACTCAATTTCTGAATCAAGTGCGAAGAGCCCTCATTGTCGCCTGGAGGGACCGTCTTGCCAAAGTTATCAGTAGCAGTATCATTGTTGGCTCCGTCATTTTCATCACCGCGATGGACGGAGTAACTACAGTTTCTATTGATAGTGATCCCTATCTCCCGTTTGATGTATTGTTACAACCAAAAGAATCAGATAAGGATCACGTTTTTGCTCAACTGTTTGCATATTCAGAGAGCCAGCAGATAGAGTAAGTCGCGCATAAACGTTTGTATATTATACTGATAAACGTCAATATCGGTTATTGGTATATGATACTGACTTTCCCCTTCCTTCGCAGATATCCAATGAAAGTCGGTATTATCCTCTGCATTCTTGTTGGATTGACGGCAACAAACACTTTAACGTCAAAGCGTTTGGAATTCTTCCGGGAAGCTGGATCGGGATATGACACCAATGCATACTTTTTTGCAATAAATATCCTTTCTACCATTGAGCATTCAAGTCAGGTACTGATCGCAGCTCTATTTGCAACTTGGATCCGGCATCCAGTTGCATTGTCTGCTTCATTCTACGTCCATTTTCTTCTGTTGTCTTGGGTGACGGTTGGATGGTCGATGTTGTTTCCCATGATCTGCTCTCCAGACACAGTGCCATTAATTGCGGGATTCTTTTTTGCATTTTGCGGTTTGGTGTTCAGCGGCGCGTTTGATCCGTTTTCATACAAAAAACTCTACGATAGTGGTGGTTTCAAAGAGATTTTGGCGGGTTGGGTCTCGCCTACACGTTTCTTTTTCGAGGCATTGACGGTTGGAGAATACCGATGCTTGCCTGAGCAAAGTGGCTTCACAATTGAACGAACCAGTGAAAACCGAAACTCAAGCAACACTATGATGTCTATGATGGGATATGCCGGTCACGACCCCGAAGCAGTTTATCAGGATTGTGATGGATGGTACTGGTCGGTAGGCCCTGTGATCTTTATCGGGATCACGGTTCGTTATCTTGCAATTGGTGCTATGCACGTTTGTTTCAGAGCTCAACAAGGGAAGAAGCCATTGCTATATGTGTTGAGGAGGAACTCAGCTCTCGTAAAAATCACCCTTGCGTACTGCGTCGTCCTTGTGGGATTGGTCGTGATGGTAACATTGCTCTTTACGAGTGAGCCAGGGTCATTTGATATTTAACGAACTACTACTAAGTACTTGTATTCAATATTCTATTCCATATAGCAAACACCATTTTCTTAAAAAATTGAAATAAATTGTTTGGTGTTGTTCATTAAACCTTCCTGTACACTTATGGGTAAGTTACCGGTCATCAATTTTTTTCTTTTCTTCATCGAACCAAAATCAGATTAATTTACTGTAGAGCGTGACATGGTGAGACGTGACATCTAAACCCCGGATTTCATTCCGTTCTCTTTTTTTAATTAAAAAAAAAAACAGGATGCTCTTGCCGTTGACTTAACGGCAAGATTACCTGGTACGAAATACGATGTACATGCAAAATGACAAACTCTAGTAGCAGATGGTTCGCGCCGTTTCGTTGGAAGGACCTATCTTTGTTGACGACGACGATACAAAGATCTCTCTAAAATCCTCGCGACACCGCTTCGAATAAGAATACTCGCACTACAAGAAGATAGAAGGCATCAATAAAAATGGCACAGCAGGTTCTACCTCTGAACAGTCCGGGAATCGAAAAGGATGGTCAAGAATTTGGGCTGGTTCCAAGATACGTTTTGAGGAAAAAGAAAACTACAGCGAAGGAAGGTCGGGGTCCCACGGGTGAGTCCAAAAATGGCAAAAACAACCACAACCACAATGGCCATTACGAAATAATGAAGGACTGCAACGAAGAAGAAACTCCCCAAAAGACCCCCGAAGAAGTGGACAAATTGCTGCACGAGACGAACTCTCTGTTGGCTCGTCGATGGAGGTTGTCGTCCCTCATCGATTCGGAACGCGACAAGAAATTGTTGCTAGCAACCGAAGCGTACATACCGTCCAAGGCCGCCGACCGCATCGAAAAAAACTGCAAGACCAAGATCGAACTCTTTGGGTCCGAACTCGTCGACAAAAAGATCACTCTCTTCGAAGATTTGTCGACGGAAAAGTCCGAAATAGGTGTGGAAAATGGTTACGTCCAGCTACTTCCGACACGCGATCTTGCGGGCCGGGCGGTTCTCTTTTTCCAATACGACCAGAATCTTTATTCCGAGCAACCCAATAACTTTCGCAAGATATTGTTTTACATGGTGGCAAGCGCACTGGAAGACGAGGATACAGCCCGAAAAGGAATCAGCATGGTTGTTTGGAATGGTGCCCCAACCAAGTGGTTCGACCCCTTTTGGCGGGTGTTTGAGAAGATTAGCGCTCCGTTCAAAATATCGAAGTTGCATTATTGCCAAGTATCCCAGTACGAGTCCTCGTATCAGGTGCACGAAAAACGAGAGCTCGGCGAGACCGACGTTCGAATCCACAAGGGATCTTTGCAGGAATGCATGCACGGTCTTGTGACCTATGGCGTTCCGAGTCATTTCATCCCACTAAACCCGCTGGATGGTAGCATCGATGTGAAGGAACACTTGAGATGGATCAAGCTCCGTCGACGCATCGAATCCTTTCCAGAATCGCAACAGGCATCGATTGTATTGGTGCCGGAAGAAGACGACGTCCTTTTGGGCAAGCGGAAAATGTCAATGAACGGGAACGTTTTATACCACCAGATGATCATGAAAAACATAAAGGGCTATCACGAGGCGACGTCCGAAGACGTCCGGGACGAAATCATGATGGCGGTGTGGAATTCGATTCAATCTCGCGGAGGGCGGTTTTTGTTGCGAATCGAAGACGGGCAGCTGTGGGAACGGCTCGAGTTGCAACCGGCCCTCTACAAGATTGGCCAGGCCTTTGACTTTTTGTGCTCGCAACTCTACACACCCAAGCCCACGAGTTCCAAGGATTCCGGCAGCAAAAACAACAACGAGGACGAAGAAATATTCTTTGGTTGGAACGATCTGCTGGAGGGCAAAAAGTGTTTTGATTTGATACACTGCAAGAGTGGTGGCTTGGGGAGAAAAGTCGCCTGTTGGTAAAGAAAACGGCTCACGAGCATCATTCGTGTTGCAGTGGCGTCAAATCGATTAGGGACAAGTCATGTACTCATAGCACGTATTGTAGGTTGTATTCGAAAAATTCATTCTCCGATGCTTCCTCATATTATCAAAAAAATAAGAATCCATAATGTTTCATATTCATAATAACCAAACTGAAACCAACTACACTAACGGCGAATCATGGCTTTTTCGATGCCTGCTACCAAGAATTATTCACAAAAGTCCGACGTTTCGGAATTCAGAATTTTTGAGTTCCTTCCGAAACAGTTCGTCCTCCGAGAATGTACTGCATTCAGCTATCTCAATTCCCGGACTCGCTGTTGGTTCCTTCGGCATCCCACCGTTACAACAGTCCATATTCTGATTTCTGGTATTACACGTCTTTGCGGTGAATCGCCTCGGAAGTCCATCAGAATCAGAATCCTATTTCGAATGCTCTTGTCGGTGGGCAGGTGTGCCGTCTCGACTGTGTCGCACTATTCGCCAAATGCTCCGCGTTTACCGGACCTCCTTCGCGAGAAGACAAGACTTTCGGAGTGTGTTCGGTCGAATCGGCCGGGTGAGGGTTGATGATGCGGCAAGCCACTTTATCGGGATGGCATACCACCGTACCGAGATTGTTATTATTTGTTTGGTCTTTGACGACAGTCGAATGCAACAAATGAAACGGCGAGAAGAAGAGTTCTGTCGATGGTTTGCAAAGGTTCCTGGAAATTGTCCATCAGGTGGTGTTGGAATCTAATTGGTTTGTTCAACACAGTAGATGAGATCGAATTCAACCATAAGTTTTCAATATTATTATCAATGATATCAATATACTAGTAATTGGTAATGCAATGCGTCTTGTTGAGTGTATCGAATGAAAAATTATAATAAAATATTAACAGAATAGTGTTTTCTTTTTTTCTAATATTATATTATAATTTAAAAAAAAAATGTTTTTCCTGGAGCCTCCCGTTCCGGTGTCAACCACACCATCGGTCGGTCGGTCGGTCGGTCGGACGGTCCGTCCATCATCGCGCTGCATCCATCCATCGATCCATCCATCCAAATCAAACCTCGACGGACTCTGCCTTCATGTTGGAGGCCTCGTCCCACAGATTCTGGAACAGCGCCGTCGAGAGGTATCGCTCTCCGAAGGACGGGATGATGGCCACGATGCGCTTTCCCTTGTTCTCGGGGCGCTTGGCCACCTGCGTGGCCGCCAGGACGGCGGCCCCGCTGGAAATTCCGCAAAAGATGCCCTCCTGGGTGGCAATGTTGCGGGCCATTTCCATGGCGTCGTCGCCCGAGATCTGGATGACCTCGTCGAGGAGGCTGGTGTCGGCGTTTCCGGGGATGAAACCGGCTCCGATGCCCTGGATCTTGTGGGGGCCGGGCTTTCCGCCGGAGAGGACCGCCGATTCGGTCGGTTCGACCGCGACGATCTGGAGGGAGGGGTTCAGCGGCTTGAGGTACTGGCCGCATCCGGTGAGGGTGCCACCGGTTCCGACACCGCCGACCAAGATGTCGACCTTGCCATCGGTGTCGGCCCAGATCTCGGGTCCCGTCGTTTCGCGGTGGATCTTCGGGTTGTCGGCGTTGTTGAATTGCTGCAACAAGAATCCGCCCTGGGTGGCGGCGATTTCTTCGGCCTTGGCAATGGCACCGCCCATTCCCTTGGCGGCGGGGGTGAGGACCAGCTTGGCACCGAATGCCTTGAGGAGGACGCGTCGCTCCATGCTCATGGATTCGGGCATGGTCAGGATGAGGTCGTATCCCTTGGAGGCAGCGACCATGGCCAGTCCGATCCCGGTGTTGCCGGAGGTGGGCTCGACCAGAACGGTCTCGCCGGGTTTGATGTCTCCCCGCTCCTCGGCCTGGGTGATCATGCTGAGGGCGATGCGGTCCTTGACGGAGTTGGCGGGGTTAAAACTCTCGAGCTTCAGGACGATTTCGGCCTCGCATCCCTCGTTGAGCTTGGAGAGCTTGACGAGCGGGGTTCCTCCGATGAGCTCCAGAACGTTCTCGGCAATCTTGGGTCGTTCGGCCATCAGTGCGGTGGTCGACGACGGAGTCGAGGATGTCTGGGGGAGAGTGAAGGCCTGGGCCATGCCGAGCGAGGCGATGGCGAGGAGAGCTGTTGAAAACTTCATGGTGGGTTGGTGTAATAGAAGGACCTGTGTGGTGGTGTGTGTATTAGTATTACGAAGTAGCAGTAAGTTAATCCTTACTGTAATGTGTCACCGGTGTTGGAATTGTTGGGTTGTCGGTATATGAGTTTCAAGTTGTTTGTTTCATGGATATCCATTACTCAATGTGCCGTAAGATCTTACACGTACTTCTGGGTGAGTGGGTAATTACCATGTACGATACCGGTAAAAAACCTTACCGGTAGCTGTACCGTACCAGTAGACCCAGGAGAAAAGATTTTTCGGGAGGAACAGGAACGGTTGTCAACAGGTTAAGGCTAGTTCGCCGTTGTGTGTTCCACGATGAGAATCATAAAAAAATCATCATCTCAACAATCCCAACAATCCCCATGCGCGACGGTCATCCCTGTTTTTGGTGATTGTTCCACGATGAGAATCGAATCATAAAAAAATCATCATCAATCAATCAACAATCCCAACAATCCCCCATGCGCGACGGTCATCCCTGTTTATGCTGAACGATCGATGTCGTCTGTGAATGAATAAATAATCGTTAGGACCATTCCTTCGCTTCATTGTTACTTCTCCTTGTGCGAGTTAGTCGTCTGTACATACGTGTGTACGTATGGAATATAAGTAAGACTTACCAGTCCCGAATACGCTACCATGCCAAAGGTTATTTCACCGTTAAAAATTCAAAAAAAATAATCATCGTGCAGTCCACCCTACGGTACCGGTACAAACTGTGTTCTAATACTATATTACTCTATTGCATATATGTACATATCGTATATACATATACACATAGTACGTGACAACGAAGTGCGTCGAGGAACACGAAACGAGCGCCGCACGATTGTCGTCACGACGGAACCAAACATGGACATTCATTCAGTCGAACTTATTCATTTTACCGGGCTTTACCGTACGCAGCGTACCTGGTACCGTACATCCGCAATTGATGCCCGGTACGGTTGTTACCGTACGGTAACCTTACGAACTGGCGCAACCAGGAGAGACGAGCACCGAAAACACAAGCTCGAAACAAGCACGCCAAGCTGGACAGCAGACAATAAATAACCTTACGAAGTAATAGTAAGAGAAATTATGCACGTGATTTTGATTGCATTTCTTGGTCAGTGAAGTGACAAGCCCCATCCATCCCCGACAACTGTCACTCGTTTTGGCTCGTTCCAAGTTTGGTCGGACCGCCCTTGGTTGCAAACACGACCACCACCACAACAACAAGAACAAACATTCCTCAGCTGCTGCACGTTTCGTTTCATTTCATTCGTTCTGGATTGGATTGGATTGGATTGAATTGTTGAATTGAACGACCTTGGTTACAAGAAAGGACTCACTCGGTGTCAGAAGTAGCGGGTACAACTACTGGACAAGTACGATCAGGAGCAAGTTGCTCTTGGGTTCAGACATTCATCAAACAAACAAACAAACAGACTGGCAGACAATACGTTTCCGCCCTGAAAACCGAATAGGGATCAGCCGAAATCGGGGCATACACCGGAAAAGGGACTGCACGCAACTGATTCTTCCCATTGTCCACCACCAACAAACGCACCGCTGAGCAATCGCGACAAAATCGTAGACACCAATACAAACACATTGAGATAACATCGTACGCATCATACTCTGCACTCAAACACAAGACAGAAACAGAAACACAATCCACGCAAAACAAAAAAACAACAACAACGAGAACAACAACTAGAAGCGAAAACAATGTCTGCGAAACAAGCCGGAGCGGCGTCCCTCGGGATGGCCTCGGAGAATTTTGGATACTCGAGAGTCCGTCTTCGAAGAGTCAAAAAGTTGCAATTCGGTGTGGTGGATCCCAACGAGCTTGTAAGAGAAAACCCAGCCGCGCTTTTTGGCTCCCGCGAACGCAACTCCGGTTGCGCCGTGCCGTTCTGTGCCGCGCTCTGTTTTTCGGCGCTCTGTTGTTTTGCGAACTGCCACGAATGAGCGGTGGTTGACACGGAGCAGCCTCCAGGAATCCTACTTACGCTCCCTTTTTTTGCTGTATTTCTCGTGATTGTTCTTTTGCACGCTCCGAAATTGGTATTGGGATTCCCCGCTCTGTTTGTTTTGTTGTTGTTGTTGCTGCTGTTGGTATCTGCTGCATCTCTCTCTTTCTTTTTCCGTGTCGCACTACATACAAATCGCTTTCTCGTGACAATTCCAATTCCAATCGCAGCGCCAATATTCGGTCACCCAGGCGATAACGGTCAACGCGCGCCAGATTCCTGCCGGAGTCACCAAGTACGAAACACAAATCCAGGGCCAACCCGTCTACGGAGGAGTCAACGATCCCCGCCTGGGAGACCTCCACGACAAGAGCAACCCGGGGTACTTTGGGCACCTGGAACTGGCCCGACCGGTTTACCACCAGGGGTACTTCAACGCTACCCTCAAGACGCTCCGATGCGTCTGTTTCCATTGCTCGCGCATCAAGAAAACGATGGACGACCACAAGATGCAGGTGGCCCAGAAAATCAAAAAGCGCGGAAAGCGCCTCAACGCCTTTCACGACCTTTTGCGCAACGTCAAGAAGTGCGAGCACTGCCAGGGATCGCAGCCGAAACTCACCAAGGTCGGCCTGCACCTGGAGGCGGAATACGCGGACGACGACGCCGGTGGGGGCGCCGCGGGTGGCGACTCGAAGCAATTCCTGAGCGGGGCGCAGGCCGTCAAGATCTTCCAGACCATGAAGGAGGAGGACATGAAAATCCTGGGCCTCGACACGACCTACGCCCGACCCGATTGGTTGCTGGTACAGGTCCTGCCGGTCCCGCCGCTGCACGTCCGGCCCAGTGTCAGCGTGGGGGGTGGAGCCGCCTCGGAAGACGATCTGACCCACCAGCTGGTCAACGTGGTCAAGAGCAACATTGCCCTCAGCAACGCCATTCAGAACGGAGAACCCAACATCATCGTCGAGCAGTTCGAGCAGGCCCTGCAGCACAACGTTGCGGCCTTTATGAACAACGAGCTTCGGGGGATGCCCCAGGTCACGCAGCGCAGTGGCCGTCCCCTCAAGACCCTGCAGCAACGCCTCAAGGGAAAGGAGGGACGGTTGCGCGGGAACCTCATGGGAAAGCGTGTCGACTTTTCGGCGCGGACCGTCATCACCGCCGATCCCAACCTGGGAATCCACCAGGTCGGAGTTCCCCGATCCGTGGCCATGAACCTGACGGTCCCCGATCGGGTCACCGCCTTTAACATCCACGAATTGAGCCAGCTGGTGGCCAACGGGCCGACCACCCATCCCGGAGCGAAGCACATCATCCGTAACGACGGAACTCGTATCGATCTGCGGTACGTCAAGAACAAGTCGGAGCTCTTGCTGGCCCCCGGCTGGATCGTCGAACGCCAGCTGCGCGACGACGACGTGATTTTGTTCAACCGACAGCCCTCCCTGCACAAGATGAGTATCATGGGACACCGCGTCAAGGTGTTGGACTGGTCGACCTTTCGATTGAATCTCAGTTGTACGTCTCCCTACAATGCCGATTTCGACGGAGACGAAATGAATCTCCACGTTCCGCAGTCCATTGCCGCACGGACCGAAGCCGAATTGATGATGCTTTCGCCCCGCGTGGTGGTTTCGGGACAGAGCAACCGTCCCGTCATGGGCATCGTGCAGGATTCCCTCCTGGCCGTGCAAAAAATGACGAAACGCAATTGCTTCATCCACAAGGACCTGACCTTCAACATGCTCATGTGGGTGAAGAACTGGAACGGACGGATTCCCATCCCGGCCATCTGCAAGCCAGTGGAGCTGTGGACCGGCAAACAGCTTCCTCGGAATGATCCTGCCAAAGATCAACCTGCATGCCAAGGCCAACACGGGACCACCCGTCGGGGATGACGGCAAACGCATGCCAAACACCTTCAATGCCTACGACAATAAGGTCACCATCTTGGAGGGGGAGCTGATCGAGGGGATCATCGACAAGAAAACAATCGGAAAGAGCATGGACGGTCTCATCCACACTTCGTGGTTGGACCAGGGTCACGATGAAACGTCAAGGTTCATGAACCAGGTCCAGCAGCTGGTAAACCATTGGGTCCTGCAGTGCTCCTTTAGCATCGGTGCTTGTGATGCCGTGGCCGATAGGAAGACCATGGAGGAGATCGAAGCCACGATCAACAAGGCAAAGCTGCAGGTGTTGGATCTGGTCCGTCAGGGTCAGCTCGGAAAACAGGGTAATCTCGAGATTCAACCAGGACGAACCATGATGGAGTCGTTTGAGCAACTGGTAAACAAGGTTCTGAACACGGCTCGTGATCACGCCGGAAAATCAGCACAGAGTTCCCTGGACGAAACCAACTCGGTAAAGGCCATGGTGTCGGCGGGATCGAAGGGATCCTTCATCAATATTTCGCAGATTATCGCCTGCGTCGGACAACAGAACGTGGAGGGAAAACGGATTCCCTATGGATTCAAAAAGAGAACGCTGCCCCACTTTTCAAAGGACGACCTGGGACCCGAGTCTCGTGGATTCGTCGAAAACAGTTACCTTCGCGGTCTGACTCCACAGGAGTTTTTCTTCCATGCTATGGGTGGTCGAGAGGGTTTGATTGACACGGCCTGTAAAACGGCAGAGACCGGGTACATTCAACGCCGTTTGGTCAAAGCGATGGAAACAGTCATGGCTCGATACGACGGAACTGTTCGAACTTCGGGGGGGCAAATTGTGCAGTTTTTGTACGGAGAAGACGGCATGGATGCCGTCTGGATCGAACGACAAGATTTCGATTCCTTGACGCTAGCCAAGGAGGAATTCGAGGATCGTTACGTTTTGAACACTACGGCCAGTGATTTTGGCTTTCGACGAACAAAATGTTCCGTTTATGGAGAGCGATGTCATGGAACAATGCCGCACGGACCCGGAGGTCCAGCTGCTGTTGGATAAGGAAGCAGAAACTCTCCGAGAAGATCAAGCCGTCCTGAGAGTGGTGATGGCCAACCGAGAAGCTGGCAGAGATTCCGATGAGAGTTCCTATGCGCCGGGCAATGTCAAGCGTGTGATTCAAAATGCTCTTCGTCAGTTTCAAATCGATCGTGGGCAACCTTCCGATTTGCACCCGAAAACCATTATTTCCAAGGTTGGAGAACTGTTGGATCGTTTGGGCGTGGTTGTCGGTGATGACCCCCTTAGTATCGAAGCACAAAACAATGCCACGACACTGTACCGGATTCTGATTCGTGGCATGTTGGCAAGCAAGCGTGTCTTGAAGCAGTTCAGGCTGTCTGAAGCGGCTTTGAATTGGGTTATTGGTGAGGTAGAAACACGCTTTCACAAGTCGAAGGTTAATCCGGGTGAAATGGTTGGTGTTCTTGCCGCACAGTCGATTGGTGAGCCCGCAACTCAGATGACTCTGAATGTAAGTTTCTTTTCTGTCGCTATGTTGCTTTTCGCATCGTATGATGGGTTCCAACTGTGTTCAATTCGGTGATTCTAATCGCAAGTCTCATAACGAAAACTTGTTGCCGCAATGATAGACATTCCACTATGCTGGTGTGTCCGCCAAAAATGTTACACTCGGAGTTCCTCGCCTGAAAGAGATTATCAATGTTGCCAAAACTCCGAAGACGCCTGGTCTCACGGTTTATTTGGCGGAAGAATTCAGTGGAGATCGTCAAGTTGCCGAACTTGTTGTTGGTATGCTGGAATTCACAGTTTTGAAAGATATTGTGAAGCGTACCGAAATTTGGTACGACCCGGACATTAAAAATAGTGTTGTGATGCAAGATCGTGAATGGGTAAAGGATTATTACGACTTTGCCGAAAAGACGGAAGATGATATCAACCGAATGAGTTCGTGGGTCCTTCGCATGGAGCTCGACAAGGATATTGTGTTTGTGAAAAAGATTCAAATGAGTGAAATTGTGAAAGAGGTCGAAAATGAATATGGCACGGATCTAAACGTTGAGGTGTCTGACGACAATGCAGAAGATCTGGTTGTTCGTATACGAGTGGTAAATGATGTTCCATACAATCCAAATGTTGGAGCTGTCGATGACGCTGGAAACCCAATAGATGAGGTCGAAGTTGGTCAAGAAGACGATGTCTTCTTGAAACGATTAGAGAGGAGTCTCTTGAGTTCTTTGAAATTAAGAGGAATAGATCACGTGAAAAAGGTATTTATGCGTGGTGGTGCCAAACGAACTGTCTGGGACGATGACAAAGGGTTTGGTACTCGTAACGAATGGGTTCTCGAAACTGATGGAACAAATCTTATGGGTGTATTGGGTGTAGATTACATCGACCCTGCCCGCACTATCAGTAATGACATTGTGGAAGTCTTTGTCTCACTTGGAATTGAAGGTGTTCGCGGCGCACTACTGTCGGAGTTACGCAACGTCATTTCTTTCGATGGTTCTTATGTCAACTATAGGCATTTGGCAAGCCTCGTAGACGTAATGACCATGCAGGGGCATCTTATGGCAATCGACCGTCATGGAATCAATCGTGTGGATACCGGTCCTTTGCTTCGCGCTTCCTTCGAAGAAACTGTCGATATGTTGATGGATGCAGCTCTGCATGCTGAGGAAGAAGTGTTGAAGGGAGTCACAGAAAATATTATGCTTGGCCAACTTCCAAGAGTGGGAACTGGCGACATGGAATTACTACTCGATGAGGACAAAGTTGTACGTGAAGCCGTTGAAGTCGTAGTCGATGACGTCATCGGGGATAACTTGGGTATGATTGGGAGCTCGAATGCTGGAGCTGCAACTCCGTATGCTTCCACTCCCTTTGCGAGTAGTCCCATGGTTGGTGGTGGAGAGATGTCTCCCTTCGTTGGAACAGGTCAATTTAGCCCTGCAGTTGGAACGGCATCCTTTTCCCCTGCCTATTCCCCAGCGAGTGGATCTTATGGCTCTGGGTTCGCTTCGGGTTCCTACGGCCAGGATGACGGATCAAGTAGCCCAAGCTACAATCCATCGTCCCCTGCGTACAGTCCAACTAGTCCAGCATACTCACCGACTTCGCCGGCGTACTCGCCAACTAGCCCCGCATATTCACCTACAAGTCCGGCATATTCACCCACATCGCCTGCGTACAGTCCGACAAGTCCAGCATATTCACCCACATCTCCTGCGTACAGTCCGACAAGTCCAGCATACTCGCCAACATCGCCTGCGTACAGTCCGACTAGTCCGGCATATTCACCTACATCTCCCGCGTACAGTCCGACTAGTCCGGCATACTCCCCAACGTCGCCTGCATACAGTCCGACCAGCCCAGCCTATTCCCCAACTTCCCCGGCATACAGTCCCACCAGCCCGGCATATTCACCAACGTCCCCTGCGTACAGCCCAACAAGTCCAGCATACTCGCCGACTTCCCCGGCATACAGTCCCACCAGCCCAGCGTATTCCCCAACTTCTCCGGCATACAGTCCGACAAGTCCAGCATATAGCCCCACGAGCGAAAATTAGGATGTATTTAGCTTTTCAGAAATGGTTGACGTTACTCGGGTTAGCAATGACACAGCCTGAAATTAGTTATTGGGTGAATGACATGGCTCAAAAGAATAATACTTCGCATAACGTAACACTGAATGATCCGTCTTCATCGCGCAAAAACATACATATTCCGATCCCCAAATCATTAGAGTCTATCATAAAATAAGTACAGTGGTTTGTGTGAGAAGGTGCTTCCGCAGAACGAACTTGTCTTCCTCTTCTCATAGGGTTAATAATACTCATAATGAAAGCATTATCTGGGCAATACCGTCGATCTAGAAGCCTTTCAATCGTACCAAAAGAAAGACTGCACCAAAAAGATATATGGTCCGCTCCGGGATTCGAACCCGGGACCTCCTGCACCCAAAGCAGGAATCATTCCCCTAGACCAAGCGGACGCTACGCTGCCATACAGAGCTCAAATTTGGTTATATAAACCTAAATCAGACAATGTGCATTCTTTTGTTGGGCATCTCACCTTTCGAGCACAAGACAATCGGAAACAGTGATCAAAGCATCAGACCTCACACTCAATCACTTGCTTCATACTCAAAATCACGATGCAGATGTTTGTAATTGGGAGGTGTACAATCTTGTAGGAACAAAGTTACAAGTTTATTGCTAGAATCACAGAACCATTAATCCATTTCAAATTGTACCCAACTTCTTGTAGTATCAAACTATAAAGAGATAACACATACTTCTGGTATTTCATCACACCTTTCACAATACAGGTAATATAATATATCATTGTGCCATGCAAGCTTGGAGCATTTTGATGGGATGACTGAAAGCAAAAGGAAGCAAAACTAAAAGGAAGATTTATGCTGGCAGCAAGATGCATGGTGGTAGCAAAAAAGGAGCTTTGTCTAGTAGTATAGGTATGTGACAATTGTTTCCGACTCACAGAACAGTTGCCATAATACTTTGCAATTAATCAGATTGTACCAAGACAAGAAGGACTCTCTTCAATTACTACAAGCTTTGCATGGCAGGAGTCTTGCACCTTTGAATTTGGTGACACAGAACTACTACTACTACTAGTACTAATTTGCAACTGCTGCCAAAAGTCTGGTGCAGGCTTGTGCATTAGACTGTCACATAGTTCTTGGTTGATAGTAGAATTGATGGAGAAGCGTCGTGTCAATTCCAAAAAAGAGGAAGAGAATGACAAATTGGTACTAGTAGTACTAGACACAATTCCAAAAATTCCAAGACACCACACCACAGAGTGACAACAAGACTCGTCATCTCAAGAAGAAACTCAGCACCATACCGTAGATTTACGGATGATAGAATCAATGCTCGGCATACTCCTATGATAACGGGAGTGAACATCTTGGAGTTCCTTATTTTGCATCATCCTCAAGTGTATCACCGGGCTAACACTACTACTACTAGTACTACTACTAGTGTTGCCAAAGTGGATTGGAGCTTTCCTGCTGATACGACTTGTCCATTCGAGAGCAAGAAGAAGAAGAAGATGATTCGGGGACGACCGACTTCTTCTTCTTCTTCTTCTTGCTCATCACATCACGAACAGATTTCAGGTACCATTGGTCGTCGTGTCGCGAAAGAATCAACAAAAACAGATATTAGTAGTACTAGTAGTACACTACCACACAGCGGTGCAATGATCGCGAACGACGAAACTCGGGGGAAATTGCCCCGAACGGTTCGTCTCATCGGGATTTCGGCCGGTGTACGGTACAGCGTGATGGGTTGATTGATTTCATTATTTGGTGTGAGAGTTTGGTTTCTGTGCTGATCTTGCTGGTTCTTGCCAAACGCTCGAGTACTAACTTTCACTGCGGGGTGTACCGAAACGAGGGTGTTGGGATCCGCAGAGTAGACTATTGCACCGTGCGCGTGTGTCCGTGTTGTTGTTTCCAACGAAAAAACCATCCCCAAGAACATCTATCTATAACGGTTACTACTACTTATCATGACTACTTGAAAGATACATCATTCATACGTATGTAGTGCGCTTCCACGAACTGCCCGACACCGTCCAAAAGGTGAATGTGCCGGGGTTTTAAAATCTACAACCAGTTCGTTTCGTTTCGTTTCGTTTCGTTTCGAACGATACCTTGGCGCGGACACGTAGTTGATCAATACCAATTCCAATACCAATACCAATACTGTACTATACAACGCTGGGCCGACCGTGTGAGCGAGTGCGTTTCTGTGTGCTTCCCCATCTCGTGTGTGTGCATTTGTATGTGTGTTTGTGTGTATTTTTTTTTGCTTCGTTTCGTTTCGATCCTAGCGCTGCCGTTGGCGTTTGTGTCGTTTCCCCCGTTCGCTACGCTACGCTACGCTACGCTGCGCCACGCAACGCACGCCAGCCCGGGCCACAACCTAGATGACGTCCACCAAAAAGTCGAAAATGTCCGTCTTTTGAATGGCCTCTCGAATGTCTTCCTTTTGGAGGGTTCGTCGCTTGTGGAGCTGCGAGTAGTTCCAGCTCCGAATGCTCAGGTCCAGGATAAAGAGCTCGCAGGCCTTGGCAAATAGGACGGGAGCCTCCGCGGAGATCATTCTCACGTCCTCGTCGGACTTCATGATGCGCTTGATGCGTGCCAGTGGCAGGTCGTTGTGCGTCTTGAAATCCTGTTCGGTCTGTCCCTTGAGTTCCTGTACCGAGGCGAGTTGCTCCTTCCAGAACTTGTCGAGGCTTCCGTTGAGCTGTGCAAGGAATTGGGGACTGGACGAAGAGGGTGCCGCGGCCGCAGGAATGAGGTGGTCGTCCACCGCCGAGAGTCTCTGGTCTCCAATGGCTCCCGGAGCCGCTGTTCCGTTGGACACCCCCGAGGGAAGACTGGCTACCACCGGCTGACCGGGTGTGGAGAGGCCCGGGGATCCCATGACTGGATTCGGTACGCCGGTGGGTGTGGATTTGACCTCCGTGGTGGCAGGAGCGGTAGCGGTCGTGGTAGTTTCCTTGGGGCTCTCGTCGCCCTTGTAGATTCCGGCCGCGATCTGCGCCTGTGTGTGCGCGTGTACCAGCGCTTGGGCTGTATAATGCATTTGAGACGCAGGACGTGGAGTAATAATTAATTCGGGAAACACCATTCAAATGACGCAAGGTTGGAGAGAATTCGCAAGCAAGTGAGACACTGTATCACGCAGACGACTCCTATTACAACGAAACCAAATTCAACGCCCCTCATCGATCGCTCCGATTGCTGTCCGATTGGGGAACGGAGTCGGATGCCGAGATCACGAACCGAGGAGAAGGACATCAGTAGAATCAGCGGAAATTATTCTCGTCGTTCATCTTTTTGTTCCGTTGTATGCGATAATGTTTCTCATCCTCGTCCTCTCCACGTTTTGTTCGTTGGTTGATTGATTTTTCTCGCATCGGTTCTATCGTCCGTTTGCCAGTTGGAATTTCAATCCGTAGCGACCCTGGCACCAACGCCAATCTTCCGCGAGCAAGCAGCGATCCACCAACCACCAAATCGCCGATCCTTTCGTTCGAAAGCAGCGAGCCCGCTCTCGAAATTTTGTACGCACCTTGCAGCTGGATCTGTGTCTGGATCTGTTGGGGTGTTCCCTGGGATTTCCGGGCGTGGACAATGGCCTGCGCCTGGATCTGACTGAGGGCGTGGATTTGGCTCTGGTTCATGGGAACAAGGCCATCGCCCCGGGTCTTGGCAGCAGCTACCACCGCCTGGGCCTGTGCTGCGGCCTGCACCATTGCTTGCGCTTGGGCCTGTTTCATTTCATTTCGTTTCGTTTCGTTTGAATCGAATCAGAACAGGCATTGCATAGCATTGCATTTCATCGAATGGAGTGCAAAGGAAAACACATTTGTTAAGTTCAATTCCGACCAAGAATCAACATGATCAACATTAAAAATTACAACATGCAACAAACCAAACCAAACCAGACCAAACCAAAGAATCGATCCTTTGCTCCCGCGCGGCATCGGAGTCATTCCTCCCCCGGCCCACACGACACGGCATGGCACGGAACGGCAGAAACTCATTCGTTTTGTGTCGTTTGATTTGCATTTGCATTCCTCTGATTCGATTTGATTTGCTTTCCTTCTCTTTCCTTTGCTCACCTGTATTTGTTCGGGAGTAATGTTCGCCTGCTGCCCGCGGGCCGCCGCCGCCTGCAGTTGTTGCTGCAGTTGTTGCTGGAGCTGTTGTTGTATTTGCTGCTGCAGCTGCGTCTTGGAAGTGGACGCCTGTGTCGTCGTGTTGGGTTTCTTGGCCGGGGCGGCGGCCACGGGACCGGCCGGAGCCGGCCGCTTGTTGGCGTCGGCCGGCGTTGCGGTTGCCGTTGCGGTTGCCGATGGTGCCGTTGCGGTTGCCGTGGATGCCACCACCGAGACCGGTGGTGCCGTGGATGCGGCCACCGGAGGCGGTGCGACCGCTACCGCCGGGGGTTGCGGGGCCGCCAGGGGAGAAGGCACCACCGCCCGGGGTTGCGGGGCCGCCGGTGGCCGGGCCACCGCCACGGGGGGAGCGAGGGAAGCGGGAGCGGGACCAATGCCGGTGGCTGCCGCGAGGGTATCCATGGGTGCCGCTGCGGGCACGGCGACGTCGACGGCGACGCCCTCTTCTTGTTTCACGGTGGGTTGATTCATGGTGGCAATCGATCGATCGGTGTGATTCGCGAGCGGTGGCGGTGGAGTAATTACTACTGCTGTATCGGATTGGATTGGATTGGATAGGATAGGATAGGATACGATAGAATTGGGTTGGGTTGGGTTGGATTGGATTGATGGATTCGACAAAGAACAAGAAGACGAAAGAAAACCCCAAAGACAGGATGGATCGTATCGTGACTTGATTGATGGCAGCAATCGACAATGCTTTGCGGATTGGATATTGGATGTGGTTGTTAATCTTACTCGTAACCTTAAGTTACTGTATTATTTGATGAGTGATGGGATGGAATGGTACGAGTTTATCATGCATCGGAAACAAAGTGAAGGAGATGCCGCCAAATGGAGCCTCCTTGAAACAAGGCGTCTGGACTGATTGCGTTTTAGGTCTTCGTGGTTCGGCATCGAGAGCACTGAGTTTCCAACGCATCAATAATACTCGTATCTTACCGTACTGAATTTGCAACGCGTCACGATTTCGTCGCGCACTGCTTACTCACTAAAACAATGCCCGCTGCGGCTTGCACTGATGCCCGCGCATCTTTTGCCGATTGGCCAGCACGCTCAAAATCACCAATTTCAAATTCAAACAACAAGATGAAGTAAAAAAATCTTATCACTTCGTATTACTACGTATTTATTTATCACGAGGATGATGTCTTCGAGATTTTGTTCAAAAACAAAAAGTGTGGATGACTGGATTCCGCGTGGAAGCAAATTTGGGGCATGAGCCCATTTCCACGGCTGCACCCGGCGTTCGGGTTCGTGACGACAGACTGACTCGTGACCGAAGAATTTAGGCCAGGACCGATTGGAAGGATCGCTGCGAACTAAGTAAAGTAATTACCGTAATTACCGTGCATCCGTATTACTCGTACATACATATCGGCAGAGTTCTTCTACTACCGGTATTGTTTTTGATTGGGGAAGGAATTCCAGGAGTTAAAAACCGTTGGCTGAAGTCCTCCAATACACTTATACGAACGGTGGAAGGCATTGTGATTGGTTTGTTCTACTAGTAGTACTCGTACTATACTCGTACGAGTAAGGTTACGGTAAGATCTTAGAAGATTTGCAATCGACGCCACGAAAAAATGATGTTATGAGGGTAGGTATTAAGAGTAAGTGTCAACGATACAAACCCTACGATTATACAATGCCTTCCGGTCGGCAGAGCCCGGCGTCCATCATCATCGTCCGGCGTTCCCACCGCAGATTTTCCCCGGATCATTCGTGGCGAAGCCAAAATCTTTGTGATTGGCCAGTTGCTTCTTCACGTCACATAAGTACACCTACCCCGCATACCCGTTTTTTATGCACCTGCATCCGGGGGCTTCCCATCTTCCAGCCTTTCCTTCGTGTTGCCGGTTTTTTTGATGGTTCTCTTCGTTTGTGGATTTCCCGTACCGTACTACTGCATACGAGTGTAGGGTTTATGCATGAATCGCTACGACAAGCATTTAGGAGATAAATCTTACGACCGCACATCATAATTTCCGTCTTCTCCTCTTTTTGAAGCACCACTACTACCGTTCGGTCCCCCCCCCCCCTCCTCCTCCCCGCATACGCATACATACCGTACAGCATGTTGACCCAATTCTCCCGCTCCGTCGCCCGAAAGGCCTCCACCGGTGTCGCCTCCAAGCGCATGATGTCCGCCATCACCGGCGTTGACGCCCGCGAAATCATCGACTCTCGTGGCAACCCCACCGTCGAGGTCGACATCATCACCGCCACCGGAACCTACACCGCCAGTGTCCCCTCCGGTGCCTCCACCGGTGCCTACGAGGCCCACGAACTCCGCGACGGAGGCGACCGATACCTCGGAAAGGGATGCCTCAAGGCCGTCGAAAACGCCAAGACCATCCTGGCCGACGCCGTCATGGGAATCGATGCCGCCGATCAGCGTGCCATCGACGAGGCCATGCTCAAGGCCGACGGAACCCACAACAAGGCCAACGTGGGAGCCAACGCCATTCTCGGAAGTGAGTAGCAAACGAATGAAACGAAACGAAACCAAACGAATGAAACGAAACAGAACGATCGGAACGCATGGAACAACACCAAAGACAAATCAATCGCCCGGATTTCGTTAGCTCGTCCGGATCGGGAGACGCTATGCCGGACGTTCACGAAATAGCTATTCGGGTCCTGCCATTCGGGAGAATGATGTGTTTGTCGTTGGGTAGTCAGCTCCTTTGTGATGGATTGGCAGTGTGTATCTCTCCGACAATCCGTGTGGTTGGTTCCAAACAACTCATTCATTGATTTTCTTTTGCTGTGTGCAATTCTGTTCCACTGCTACTACTTTATCCCCCCAGTTTCCCTTGCCGCATCCAAGGCCGGAGCCGGTGTCCAGGGAATCCCTCTCTGGAAGCACTACGCCCAGGTCGCGGAAAACCCCATCCCCGAAACCATGCCCGTTCCCTGCTTCAACGTCATCAACGGAGGAGAACACGCCGGAAACAAGCTCGCCTTTCAAGAATTTTTCGTCATCCCCACCGGTGCCGAAACCTTCTCCGAATCCATGGAAATCGGTTGCGAGACCTTCCACGCCCTCAAGAAGGTCATCAAGGGAAAGTTCGGTGGTGACGCCACCCTGATCGGAGACGAGGGTGGTTTCGCTCCCCCCTGCGACGTCGAGTCCGGTCTGGCCATGCTCATGGAAGCCGCCGAAATCGCCGGATACGCCGACAAGATCTCGGTCGGTTTGGACGTTGCCAGTTCCGAATTCAAGGTCGACGGAAAGGATGCCTACGACCTCGACTTCAAGTCCGCCAACGGAGACCCCTCCATGGTCCTGAGCGGAGACGAGATGGTCGCCCTCTACCAGAAGCTCATCGCCGAATACCCCATTGTCACCATCGAGGATCCCTTCGACCAGGACGACTGGGAGAACTGGAGCAAGATCACCGCCGCCACCGACATCCAAATCGTCGGTGACGATCTGACCGTCACCAACCCCGAGAAGATCAAGGAGGCCATCGAGAAGAAGTCGTGCAACTGCTTGTTGTTGAAGGTCAACCAGATCGGATCCATCTCCGAATCCATCGACGCCGTCAAGATGTCCAAGCAAGCCGGATGGGGTGTCATGACCTCCCACCGATCCGGAGAGACCGAGGACAACTACATTGCCGACCTGGCCGTCGGTCTCGGAACCGGTCAGATCAAGACCGGAGCTCCGTGCCGTGGAGAGCGAACCGCCAAGTACAACCAATTGTTGCGAATCGAGGCCGAGCTCGGAGACAAGGCCATTTTCCCCGGAGCCGGCTTCCGCACACCCGCCTGGATGGCATAAACGAACGAACGAACGAACGAACGATTGCGGAACGTCTCGCCCGTGGGAAGACGAAATCGTTTGCCGCGGGATTTTTGAGGCGCTTTTTTTGGGGACGTTTGCGATCTCGCCGCGTGACCGTGCGTGCGCTCGAGTTGCGCACTACTACCCCTGCTGCTGCTGCTGCTCCGCCAACGCAATTCGCATTGGATTTGGAGCTTGTATGGAAGGAAATGGATGAAAGAGCCTTGCGCACTCTGACGAGGCCTATCTATCATTGCGAAATACAGTAATTTTTTTGACATCACAACCAATCCTGTACGGTTTTTATTTTTTGTTTAGATGCCACTATTGATTGTAATGGAACAATGCAAAGACGATGAAATGGTCGTGCGGTATGTCTCAACCTCTCCGTGTGTCACGGTGGAAGTTGCAAATTGTTGCGGTTGTTTTCGGAGAAAAAAACATCAACGTGCGGTGCGGTGAGATTATTTCATTATTTTGAGGATAAGGTGTTACACTTCTGGGCTTCTCAAGCTTGGCGCGACTCCGTGTGACGTACGTAGTTACTTCACCGTGACAAGACGTCAGGGCCTATCGTTAGATTTCAAGAATCATGTAGTTTGTCAAGATTCCGGTTGTCCAATGAGATTCGATGATACCAATTGTGATTCTAAAGAAATTGTGGTTGGATAAGATTACTGTATCCTTCTCGTTCTCGTAATTATCTGGAGTGGAACTCAAAACAATTTTATTCATTCGGAAGACAAACTAATGCTTAGTAACATTACAACACACGTATTTCCGTATATTTCGTTCCGTTGACATAAAAGTTTCAGAGCAGTTTGTTCGTTCTTTTAATATTATGGATTAGTGTTCTATGACGTTTGTGTGGTAGGCTAAAAAATCGAACAATCCCGACAACAACTGTCTCCCTCTGTCCACCAACCCACGTTCAGTTGGTAAATGGACAACTGCATGAACACCTGATAGGCTTCAGTTCCCTGGTTTCGTGGAAGAAAACACCGCGGTTCGATGGAGCAGAGGAAACACTTTCTTCCTGCTCATCGTTATACCGGACTCATACCAAGCCGACAAGATACGATCGTGTGAGCGTACTTAGTTAAGAACATTAACGCACTTAAGATCTTCGGCGGCCTTAACAAGACGGGCGGCCATGGCTTCTTCACCGGCACGGAGGGCCATGCGAGGATCGTAGTACTTCTTGTTGGGCTTGTCGTCTCCGTCAGGGTTTCCGATTTGTCCTTGGAGGTAGTCGTGGTGCTTGGCTTCGTATTCACGGATTCCGTCCCAGAAGGCCCATTGGGTGTCGGTATCAATGTTCATCTTGATAACTCCGGCCTCAATAGCGTATTGGATATCTTCAACGGAAGAACCAGAACCTCCGTGGAAGACGAACTTCATGGCCTTCTCCTCACCGTTGTCGAGCTTCTCGGCGAAGTACTTCTGGGTGTTGTGAAGGATTTCGGGTCGGAGCTCGACGTTTCCGGGAGCGTAGACTCCGTGAACGTTTCCGAAGGAAGCGGCGCAAGTGAAAGCGGCGTTCTCAACCTGGGAAAGTTGTTCGTAGGCGTACCAGACTTCCTCGGGTTGGGTGTAGAGACGGGCGGAGTCGACATCGGTGTTATCAACACCAT
Source organism: Pseudo-nitzschia pungens (assembly GCA_037355855.1). Lineage (NCBI taxonomy): Eukaryota > Bacillariophyta > Bacillariophyceae > Bacillariales > Bacillariaceae > Pseudo-nitzschia > Pseudo-nitzschia pungens. Next base: position 1,494,365 of record CM074764.1, on the reverse strand, counting down.
CTTCCTCTCCTCCGGTCACACCGAGTTCGAATTCAAGAAGGATGTCCAACTTGGCGAACTTCTCCATGTATTCCTTGCAGATGGCAATGTTCTCTTCGAGGGATTCCTCGGAAAGGTCAAGCATGTGAGAGGAGAAAAGAGGCTTTCCGTTGGCGGCGTAGAATTCCTCGTTGGCCTTGACCAAACCGTCCATCCAAGGCAACCAGGCCTTTTGGCAGTGATCGGTGTGGAGGACAACAGGGACTCCGTAGAGGGCGGCAACTTCGTGGACGTGCTTGGCGGCGGCAACGCATCCGGCAATGGAGGCTTGGTCGTCGGTGTCATCGGCGGCCTTTCCGGCAATGAAGAAACCTCCTCCCTTGGAGAAAGTGACCATGATAGGACCTCCGTACTTCTTGGCGGCTTCCATGCACGCGTTGATGGAGGAAGTTCCGACAACATTTACTCCGGGGATGGCAAATCCCTCGCTCTTGGCGTGCTCGAGAAGGTCGACAAGTGCTTTTCCGGTGACAACACCAGGCTTGACAGAAGCAGGGAGCTTGGCGAAAGCCTGTTAATATTCAGTGAATTGTCATCGATTAATCATCATTTCGGAGACGTCGAAAAACAGTTACAGGTAAAAAAGTGAGAAACTACAGCTCATACTTATCATGAATTTTCATTCACCGTCATCTGTATCTTATCGTTGCTCATCGTAAATAATTCTCCTCGTCTCCAGGCGAAATCTACAACTAATATTCTCGTTATCTGCTCCAGACAAGAAAAAAATGACACACCTTGGTCTCTTCAGCAGCCTCGGTAGCCATGTTCAGAGGGGCAGTTCGTGCCTGGAAGCCAGTGCTGGGAGCAAAGGCAGCGGCGGAGCCGACAGTGGCAAGGAAGGCAAAGGTGGAGAATTTCATTTTGCTATTTGATTGATGTCAATGCTCGTGTTGTGAGGACAGAGTGTTCAAACGAAGTTTTTGGATTCGTTCACAATTGGATTTAGGTTTAAGCGACGACGCATGATCCACGCACGATACGATAACGTCGGACCCGAAGGACCTCCCCCCCCCGCGAACGAGAAGCTGGAGGATGGCTGATGCATGTCACACGATGCGGGAGGGGAAGATGATGTGTGACGCCAACACGACGAGCATGAGTAACGAACATGGTACACATACGCACACGTGAATTTTCATGGCAAGTACGTCAGCTCTTCAACGCTGACATCGAAAAACTCATGATTCGCGCGGGTGAGAACCCGCCGAAACTCTCAAAGAATCCCCTTGTCTGTTTTCCAGACGTTTCCAGATGCGTACGTGCACGTAAATGTTATATATATTATAAATACATATTCAACATATCAACATACAAGTTTACCAAAGGGGAGTAATTCTAGTGGTTCGTCTATCAGTCGTTCGTCAAGATAGCCAAAACTGAGATACAATTCGAAGGTTTGGGGCCTTGAAATTTCTCCGGGACGACAGCATTCCATGTGCTGAGAACTCATTCTTTGCACAACGAAATCATACTTGCATTATCATAGTTGTAGCACGAGTAAACGGAATTGTCGGACCGCAACACAACAATCCTCGCAGATACAAAATACTGGAACGAACGTAGAATCATGAAAGCAGATAGTGGCATTGTTACCCTCACGGTTTCCACAGCGGACCTTAACGGAGATCCCCTCCTCCAACTCGTCACCAAGGCAGCATCTCCGTTCCAAGTGACCGTAAAGAGTTCGAAAAAGGCGAGCCTTTCGCTGGAACTCTTGAGCGGACTCAAATTGACGCAACGGAATTCCATCATTCGTTGTTTGTGTGGGATGGGACTTCACAATGCTCTTGACGGATCACCATACTATCTCTTGGGTGGCCACGCTTCTCTCTCCAAGGCTTCTCCCTACTCCGCCACAGCCCTGGCCTCCCTCACGGCATGGATGAGCCTTGCGGATGAGGTCAAACAGGGAGGTGAAACGGAAGGTCTCTTGGAACAAATCGACAGCCATCTCCAGACCAGAGCATTTTTGATCGACAGTCCCTCGTTCACCATTGCCGATGTCGATCTGGCTGTGGCTCTGGTGCGATCCAAAGCCGGGGCGTCGTTGGTGGGAGAAATTCCATCCTATCCCAATGTTCATCGGTGGATCGTGGGCGTCCAAGAGAACCTGAAATCGGAATTCGACATTGCGCTTTCGGCAAAGTCCCCGGTTCCTTCCGTTTCGAACAGTCACGGACCTCCCATCTTTTTCTACGGAAACGAAACGAATGTTGTTATCCCCAAGGCTCCCGTTGCCAAAGCAAAGGCCGCGAAATCGGCCGGCGGCAAGGATCAACAGCAGCAGCAACAGCAACAACCACAGAACCAATCCAAGAAGGCAAAGAAGGAAGCGAACGCAGCGAGCAAGGGTAAGCAAAAACAACAGCAGCAACAAGCTGCCGCTGGGGCAGACTTCAACGTCTCCGCTCTGGACATTCGCGTCGGTAAAATCGTCAAGGCCTGGCACCATCCCGACAGCGAGAAGCTCTTTTGCGAGGAAATCGACCTTGGCGAGGAGGCACCCCGCCAGATTGCCAGCGGACTCCGTGCCTTTTACAAGACGGAAGAACTAGAGGGCCGTCGGGTGCTTGTGTTGTGCAATCTCAAGAGCCGCAAGCTCGTCGGCTTCCCCAGCCACGGAATGGTCTTGTGTGCCTCCAACGCCGACCACACTGCCGTCGAGTGCATGGAACCGCCGGAGGACGCTCCTATTGGCACCCGCATCATGTTTGAGGGTTACGACGGGGAACCCGAACCAGAAAACAAGATTGCCAAGAAGAAGGTTTTTGAAAAGGTTGCTCCGGATCTCAAGACCGACGCGAATGGCGTTTGCGTCTGGAAGGGTGCCGCTAGCAAACCCAGCATCAAGGCCAGCAAGGGCATGCCCAATGCTCAAGTCTCGTAAGTTGCTCCTATAGAGTGGTAGGAATGAGTACTGAGGACAGCTTTCCCAAAGACGAATACGAATTCAAATTAGAAGGTAGTGCAATCCGAGCAGCAAAGTAGTGAGTTGCGTTATGTTCTAAATTATTGTACGTATTATAGTATTACAATATTGATATAAAAGAGATTGACCTTGCTTCTGGCATGGGCGGACATAGAATGACTTATTTTGGGATGGTGATGTCGCGGAAAGCTAGGGTTATTGAACCGGATTCATCCTACTGTGCCTTGATATCCTTGAGGAAACGACCATCCCGTTGCTTCGCCCAACAAATCCCATGCAGTCATGGAGCAACCGACATTGTCTCCATTTTCGCACAGTGAAACCAGATACGTTGAGATCCAGATGGCACCTATCGTAAAGGAACGAGGAGTTTTCTCTCTTCTTTTACCAATCAGTGGTGATCATGCTCTTTCGTGCACATCCAGAAAACGAAAATCGCTGCATTATGTCCAGTAGTCGTAGGCGAATGTGTTTCGAGCAAGGGCTGCGGATCCCCACAGAACGTATTTGCTCACGCCCAGGCGACGCATTTGAAACATCGAAAAACCAATGGCAAGTACAATTGGCAGACGACCCTGCCCAGATGCCAAGAAAGGACGCAAAGCCGGAATAAATGGCAGAAATAAGGACAGGGTGTAAGCAATATGATATCCCCTGGCGCTCAACAATCCTTTCCGTACCAGAGTCATCAATAGACTCGCAAACTGAATAGGAAAAAGGACTATGAATGGAAATATTGGGTTCGTCGTATCGAGGCATCCAATGGTGGCTCCAAATTGGGCATATGCGTAAAAGGTTTTGAATCTTTTTTGCGTTTCAGGAGAACATCCTTCCCACTGAATTGATCGAATTGACGAAACAAGTGTATGAGATGGTTGGTGTCAGGGCAAAAGAGATTGCGGGTCTCTGTTGAGATTTCATGTACTCACATACGGCATGGTTGCTGTAGTGCTCTCTGTTTCATCGTATCGCAATTTTTCAGTCGCGTAGTCAGCTGCACGCAAAGTAGCCATGACACACAGCGACGATCCAACGACACACGCCCTCCTCAGCGTTGGTTTTCGAATTGCCAGCCATGCAAGGATAGTGCATATGATAGATCTCATTCCGAAGCAAATGTTATGGGCTCGATATTCTTGCCACTGTGCGCGTGCAAAAATAATTGTGTAGGGATGAAAATATTTTAGAGCTTAGTATTAGAGCCGTCGGTGAAAAGACAAATGTAGACCCAGAAGAGCACTCCATGCAAACAAGTAGACTTACAATCATCGGGAGACCAACCACCCTCTCTTTGGGGACTGTGTGGAAAATGAGTGAAGACAAACTTAACGTGGCATGGGGAATGATGCATGCTATGCTCGCAATGCTGGACCCTTTGCCAAATCCAGCTGTAGGGTCTCCGAAAACACCCCGGACATAGCGATAAGCGAAATGCAAAAGTGAAAATATGCCGCAATACTTGTGAATCCCGATTGGATCTTCTTTCGTGAATAGTTTGGAACGAATGCGGGATAGAATGCCACCGCTTTCGACGAGACCCGTTGGCCCCGCGAGACCGCCACTCTCCGTAACAGTGCCTTCCGACGATTCCTCTTCGTGGATTGCAAACTTATTCAACATCTCGGTTGCTCGCTGTGAATGTCCAGCAGCTGCAAACGCTTTTGTGGCATCTCTGCCATGAAATTTCATAAGGATTGACTTGCCTCCGGGATGAGCATTTGCCCAAGCTGTCATATTGTGCTCTACACCATTGATCGTGATGATGCAAGGTTCGGATATTGACTTGGCAGACGTTGCAATTCTATCAAATCTGTCTGATGGGAGGGATGAATGCTCCGGGTCTGAAGCAGTCGCGTTGCTGTGCTGGTCGCTTGTGGTGATGCTGCTGTACAGTGCGTTGACTCCTGGGGAGCCATTCCCAAGAAGGCTGCATCCACGAACAATGCACTTGCTTGAAGATAATCCAACTCGAGAGGCAGGAACAAAGACAAACGCTAACGAATGTTGCAAGCTCAAAACGCTTAAAGTAGCAATTGCTAGCACCAAAGATGAAGTCATTGTACAGTAGAGCATAGTTGTAGACAAACTAGATTATCTGATCGGATCTTCTTGTTGTCCATTTTCTGTGAAAATGAGAACAAAGTCAAAGGATATCGCAACGAAGAAGATCATCTGTTCCTGGCCCCTGAACATGAGCTGCACGCTCGCATAGCTACTAGCAAAAAGTCGAGTGAGGAATTCAGGTTTTTCGGCGTGAGGCAGTCCTCCGCGCTCCTGGAACAACATTCCCGAAGCCGTTGGTCGTGTGATCAATCCATGCATGGAAAAGAGAACTCTTCGTTGTTGTACCGTAATTACCCGGTACAGACACAGGTACAAAAAATAATAATAATGTTCTTCGTCTTTCCATCGTAGCCTTAAAAAAGGTTTACCTACCGGGACTCTTACCGGTACGATAGTCAACTTGATGCGAAACATAATGATGAGATGATAATCTTCATGAAAATATGGTTCTTACATATGTTACATAGGTAGTCAATAAGGCGTACGTAAGATCTTAGTTGGCGCACTGCGCACACGTACTCACAAAATAATCGCACCAAAAATTTAGACCATGTCAAGAAAGGTTCAAAAAAATAATATGGATGGACCGCAAGTCATTTGCTTCCATCAATTAGTAAAATGTGATCGTCACCGCGAAGAATCTAATCCAAAACGCGACCTGACTTTGAAATCAATCGTGTACCTAATGGAAATCACTTACAACCAAGAAGAGTTGTAGACGAAAAATTGACAGCTTGTCCTTACCTTCTCTATTACGAACCAATCAAAAAGCTCGAATGACGTGTGGAACATGACGCTTCTTTAATGGATGAGAATCTCTGTCGCAAAATTGATTCGTTTCATTCGTATGTTCGCTACGTCTATTTCGCCGTCAACGAAAGAAGGAAGAATGAATCGAATCATAAAAAAAACAGAGAACCACAACAGAGAACCAACGCGTTCCACTCACAAACAAAACAACCACACGGTGTAAATAATAGTGAATACACCACCATCACCGTAAAATCACATCTACCAATACTCGTGTTGAAACTCACCATTACCACCGATCACACTTACAAAGTCTAGCTCTGATTCGGCGGTGAAAGATGCAACACACAATACACACCAGCAGAAGCATCAAATACAACCAAAATAGCAACCATGTCAGAACCAGAGGCAGCACGACGACGGAACAAATTGCAGTGCCGACTGTCCGGCAGTTGCAGCGTTCCTTTCTTTTTTGTCTCCTCTTGCTATTGTCAATATGTTCAGCGACAGATTCCTTTCAGCAATGCGATCGCATGGGCAACAAAAGACTGCAACAAAGAATAACGGTTGCATCACCGCCCCATGCTACAAGCATCGCAGACCTGACGCCACTAATAGGTATTTACGGTGGAGACATTTTTGACTCGTCGTCCGACACCGGTGCGTACCAACCGAAACGTCACCGGAAGCACAAACGACGGCGGGGACGAGCGAAGGCAATTCTGGACGACGCAGAATACCAAAGGCGAAAAAAGGAATGGGCCGATCGCTACACTACCCTCGAGGGACTGCGTGAAACCTTTGGATCGAACCGCAACAAACTCTATGGAGATTTAGACGTGGCCACTACCCGCCGGTTGTACAAATCACTCCTGCCGTCTGCCGTCTGCGAGCTGGTGTTGGATGTGGAGGTCAAACCCGAAGAACTGGCGCAATTGGCGTACGAGGCCCGCAAGGCGGCCAAGTTGTATGCACGGGAGCGCTGCCACGTTCCAGCCCGGTTGTTTGCGAACTGTTACGATGGAGTTCGGTCGTTCCGACGATATGGACGTTTTCAGGTCGAAGGCATGTCCTATGACCAAATATTTGACAAATATTACCAACGTTCGGCACTCGAACGCTCTTTGAAGAACCGAACTACAACGAGAGTAGCAGACGATAGTGTTTCTCGAAGCAGGTGGCAACGAAAGAATCACTTCGATCAGGAGGAGGATTGGGACGAAGAGGATATTGTGACACAGACGTGCATGAAAATTTTGGAATCTGCCTGCCGAACAAATCCCTTGATCGATCGCATCTCTCTCTCTTCCTCGGACAAGGGCAACGGTAAACGCAAGAAGAAAAGAATGAATATGGAGGACATGGAAAAAATTGCACAAACACTCGAAGACGACGTTCGAAAACTTCTGGACCCATATAGCCAGTAACGATTGTAGCATACTGTAATGACCATAACAAAAACCGCGCTAGGTCAAAATAATGCAAAACAACAACAATCCTATTACTGGAGTTTCTCGATGAATTCAATCTGATCCGATTCGATTCGGTTGAATTCAAATTCATCAAGGAGAATTTGGACAAGGATTGATCGCTATTGAATGGATGATTCCATTCTATATCATTTCATACATCACACCATCGGACAACATATTATGCTACAACTGTTAATAATAGACTCACATAAACACATTACAGTCACTCTCTACTCAAACTAGATTCGTATCGATTCTCGAAAACACATTTTTGATGTTCCATCACACTCAGAAGTTATTCGGATGCAACATACCAATGCGAGGGTAGAGTTCTTTCGCATCGGGGAGCAAAGAAACGAACGCGTCGAGGGCTTGGCTATTCCGTAGAGCATTCGTGCGCTATTAGACTTTTTTAAGAGCATCCAGATCGGAGAATCGCAAAATAGTGGGCCCTGAAGCGAGTCGCACCGGTTCACGGTTCGGATATCGAGACAAAGAAGTAAGGGTAGCAACTATGAATATCTTACAAGCTGATCTGTCTACTCAATGGTTATCTTCGAGCTGATTGTTTTGACAAGGATCCTAGATAATGTTGGCATTTGTTTCTTGCTTTTATGTCGAACCGTGGCATTACGTCGCTGTTTACTTCTTCTTCCCATACCGCTTGCGGTCTTCTTCGCTCATTTTCATTACTTCTTCCGGGTGGATACTTCCCGACGCTACGCTTGCAGCCAAGACCAGAGACAGTGGACTGGAAGAATCTTGGTAGTCTCGCTCGGATTGTTTCCGAATTCCATAAGCAACAGGATGCTGAGGAAGAAAACTGCCCTTCGGCCAAAACTTCTCGGCCACCTCGTTGAGAAATCTATTCCAGGCTCCCCTGTTCTCGGTCCGGACATAATCCAGTGGAGTCTTTCCCTGCTTGTCCTTCAAAAATATCTGGACTGGATCACGCTTCAAAATGTCTTCTACGATGGGTTCGCACAGTTCGTGTGCCCAGCAGCAGTGGTGAAGGAGTGTCCGACCAAATCCGTCCATGACCTGCAAATCGGCGTGGAATTCGTTCACCAGACAGTTGTAGATCGAGACATTCCCCTGCTTGCATACCAGATCGCCCAGAACACTATCTCGAAACTGGTTGCACGGATTCGGCGACAAACCGCAGTTGAGGAGTTCTCGAAGGAGGGCAACATTCGATGATTGTACGGCCCATACCAACGATCTGCCAAAGGATGCCAATTGCATGGGTGAGGGAACAACGTCGTATTCTGTTGCTTCCAATTCAATCGAATAGTTTTCATCGTGGCCCAGACCCCGTAAAATCAGGCGAAATACTTCCATAGGGGACATAGCGCAGTCGCTGCGATCGTTGTCATCTTCCGTTCGTTCTTGCTTTCGATTGGCGATTTCGATGCATTGATCCAAGATTGTAGTGGTCAAAGGGTTGGAGTCTCTCTCACAGGACTTCCGATCGTTGGTCACAACGTTTGCCAAAAGAGAGGGAGACAACAGTATTACCGGCAAGGTCGAGATCTGTTGCTCGATGGGTGGTTCCCCTCCCAGAGATGGAAACTTGGATTTTCGTCCGACAGACGTTTTTCGTCTCTGTCTTAGTTTTGGGCGTATCTGTGAACTCTTTCTCTTGCATCCTTTCGCCATAGCCTTTGCTTGTTTGCGCTTGCTTGTATCGGAACACGTCTCGCGAAGCTCGGGGGTTTGGTGCGAACTTTGAAGAACAAAATCTTGATAATCTACTGGTTCTTTTGGCACTGCTTGTTCTTCAGGGACAATAAGTTGTGCTAGCGACAATGGATACTGGATTGTAATCCAATGAACACACATGAGAACACAATCAATGGAGTGAGACTGAGTTGGAAATTTCATTGCAAACTAAACCTGAAGTCGGTCATAATGCCAATCGGTCTCTTACCGTTCCTGATACGTCATTGATAGAGCTAGATTGCGGCTGATGCTTGCACTGCTTCGCCGCATCCGAGTCGGAAAAAGAATGAACTCTCTCGTTATTGTCCCGACTCAATCCGAGTTCGGAATGAAAAAGGTCGTCCATCATCATGTCGTTGCTTGCCTGTTCGGACCTTACGTCTTGAACACAACTCTTCATAGGACCATTGGATGTGAAGAGCAATTGAAGACAATTGTCACCTAGGTGCTTTGCAGAAAGAGCTTGTATCTCATCTCCCAGTATTGAAACCAGAGAAGAACCAGAGGTCGAATTCACCATATCTTTTTCTGTATTCAACAAACCATCACCATTGTGTGGGGTATTTCGTTTGTCTTCAGTCATAGGAGCAGACGCTTTCCCACAGAAAACTGGTTGCTGGTGGAAAGTTTCGCTTGAATCACGGGACACATCGAGCGGTGAATTTGTGTCTTGGCGTTCCTTAGGCTGCAATCTTCCCTTTCCGTCTCTGTGGCCAGGTTGAGCTTGTAATGGCGGCGTAATCCGTTCCCGGGACTGCGAATAGCGCCGCGAAGCATACAGCTGTTCCTGTTCCTTTGCGACTGGAACCAAGTTGGACTTTGGATCCAGTTGATGATAGATGGCCTGCGCTTGGTTGCCGTTGGGCTGGCAGTCGGTTGGTGGTGCTGTTGCAAGATGACGCGAGTCTCTTGTGCCGTATGGCGGAGAATAACGATTGCTATCCGTGCTGTTGTTGTCAATGACTGGTGATGGTTGCCTAGAATGCGCATATGGAATGGAAGTTGCACCATGGACCATCAGTGGCTGGTTGTGCTGTTGGTACTGATGGTGATCGTGATACTGATAGCGGATCTGCTGTTCATACTGGTATTGGCGATGATACTCCTGCTTTCCCCTCTCGATGCGGTACAAGTCTTGAACATTGTGGCAAAACGGCATCCCCTCATCTTGGACAAAATGTTTTGGATTCATCGTACTTCTTGTAGTCGTTTGATGAAATAATATGATCTTTAGGAATGGCAATACTACTAGTATGAACAACGGATCATCACTCCATTGAACACAAAACGTGCAAGATCTCCATTGAACACAATACGTGCAAGATCTTACTATTTGGCACCAACCGAAACAACGAGTTCTCGCTTTCGTCCCACTTAACTGATTTTTTAACTTCTCCTCCGGCTTGTTCCTCTCTCCAAAAATTCGCTTCGAGTGCAGTAGCTCATTTTTCCAGTGACCTGCTTTAGATACGACGATATTCTTCTCCTGTTGAAGGAAGATTGGTTGGCGGGTACCGTATGGGCGCGACCTAAATTTTTATTCATTTTTTGAGCTACTTGACCCGTACCCTCCGTTCTGTGACAGTACAATTTTTTGTTTCTTCCGTGAAAGACAAAGACATTCAACATGGATTAGGCCCACGACCGTTATGTGAAAAAGGAAAGTGGATGACATCATCGACGAAGTCATATAAGTATTTTAGAGCGATATGAGTAGATAAATTCAAAACAATCTGATCTGGTTTTGAGGAACAACCAATTTATTCTTAGTAGAACGTAAATAATGAAATGATTTGTTTGCACAGATGGGATTTTCTAGCAACCTAGCCCCACTGAGAAAGATATTTTCATTATTGCACTATACTGGATGAGAGTTCTTTGAAAACTAATTTGGGTGATCATTAATTAAATTAAATTTTATTCTTCGATTCTGAACCACTTGTAAAATAATATTGCCTCTCAGGGTTGTGAATTCCGATTGATTTGAAAACAAAAAACTCTTCCTGACAACAATTATCGTTCTTTGATTATTATTATTATTATTATTTGTACAATATTCCTAACTTCTGTCCCACCTCCCATGTAATTAATTACTTTAGCTAGACTGTTGTACACATGGGAAGCACACGTACGGTTAAGGCTTACCGGAACGTACTAAGAAGTGCAAAAATAAGACCACTGTTCCGAAAAATAGTGTCTTTTTTGGCACTTGCGAGTGTCAAAATGACTCAGTTCGCAACCAATTCAAATAATGGTCCTTTTTGCATTGAACTCTCTTTCTCTAACTCATGAAGTATGAAGATATATGGTCATTGTGTATGATTGGTATTATAACCAGATACCCAGCCCCTGCAGTTAGTTCACGAGCGAGCGAGTTAGCTAGCGAGCGCATTGATTCAAATACAGGGTGTCAGTAAAAGGTATGGTCAGTACGTTGAATTAAGTACTGGACCTACGTGCCCTGACCCTTTACCGACATACGAATCAGCGATACACTTATTCGGAGCTCCATCCGAGCTCTCACTATTTGGAATACTCTCAGTTTAAACCTCTAAAAGAACACATCATGCCCGGCATCGATACTTGACATCTCTAATGTACCTCTAGAGTGGTAACTAGTGTGCTCATGGTATATGCAATAGTGCTTGAACAGTATCTTCTGTAGTCTAACCAACTGCTGGCACTCCGCACTGTACTGTTGTTGCTGTTCTCCCTATTGTCGACGGACGAATATCTTTACAGAAGTTGGCCTAATATGAAACTTCCACCAGTCCATCACATTTCTAGGGCAGTATAAGCTGACTTTGAGTCCCAATGAAAGATTAAACAATATCAGCACTGGTCTATATCATAATATTAGGGCAACTCCACGAGTTACAGAAAGAGAGCTTCATGTAAAAAGTACCATTTGAATTGGTTGAATATTGATCCCGAGTGCACAAATAGTATCTACTAGACAACCCAGTACTATTACAGTTGAGCATTAGCACTTTACAGTAATTTGAAAAAAAATGAATTCAACCATATGTATACATGACTGGGCCCAGACTCTTAATTGATTGCAAGAAAAGAAAGCACCCAGAACAATGCGCAACAAAAAAAAACAGCACATGAGTTTGAGTCCAATAAAGAACACACAGAAAAACAACATATACAAAATCAACCAAAAGCCTACTAACACCAATACCCATCATCTGCAACAAAACAATCCCCTTAGTCTCCTGCAAGGAAAATGTCTCTTTCAATTGGTCTAATCGCCAAAGCTGCACAGCATGTCCAACAGAACAAGATCAACAGATCATAGACATTGAGGGGATTGAAGGGATACTAGACAGAATAGCTATGGATGAAAGAGGAAACAGTGGGAAGAATTGAAAGAAATTAAAATGGTTGTGTGAAGTACTATTTTTTTAATTCCCTACACTGACAAAAGATGGGGATCATCATGTAGTTGTTTCCTTGCATTCAAAAAAGACCAATCATTGTGTATTTTGGTTCCCTGTAGTTGCTCACAAAAGACAGGGAGCAGTGTAAATTTGTTTCTCTGTATTCATGGAAGACAGGGATCATTGTGTTGTTGTTTCTCTGCATTCACAACCATTTGGGATCATTTTGTTGTTGTTTCCTTGCACTCCTGCTGAAATCCTCGTATCATTGTGTTGTTGTTTCTTTGCATTATCAAGAGACGAGGATAATCATGTATTTGATTCCCTTCACTCTTGAAGGACCAGGATAATCATCTATTTGCATCCCTACACTCCAGGAAAACTGTAGCATATAAAGAAGGGGACTACTAGTACATCACCCTAGAAAGGGAGGGCATTACTATACCTAATCTCTCTTTCCCACAGAAGGGACCAAACCAAGTGGTCAAGGTCCACAACAATGGCACTGTTACTTTTGAGGCTGCTCCATTTGTAACCAACCAGGTTAGTATTATCAGATGTATCTAGTACCGCTATCTCTGCAGGGATGACAATAAACTGGAACAACAATATTAGCCGTACCACAGATGGGTAGTACAGTTGGGACTCACTATTACTAGCAACAAAAGTCTCTGAAATTGCCAATTCCAGAGGCTGCTGGAACTAATAACACATGGACTAATCAAAGATTTACTAAGTCTTTGATTTAGGACGTCTTCTGGTGGAAGATTTGTCTCGGTGACAAACTTGCTACTGGTGGTATTTTTTGTAAGGTTACCCCATGGAATTCGAAACAAAAAAAGGTCGCATAATAGCACCTGTTACACGTGCGGTATTAATTATTACTACGTATTTTTTTCTTATGGCTCATGCCGGTACGGTACGCGCCGATACGAAAAAGAAAACCAAACCAATTACAACATCGATTGGTAGTTACTGCGTACGAAGTACGAAGTAGCACGTAAGATTACGTACGGTAATCTTACTTTTCTTGTCGCGCGGGGTGGTCATGCTAAGATTTGAGATTACTCTTGTAAATTTCACGTAAACAAGCCTACAATCGGTGTAACATAAAACTCAATGTACTAATCGTATTAAAATAAAAAGTGAATGAATGGCTCACATGCCATTTTGATCATAATTGTCCATAAATTTCCTCGATTGTGATGCTTCTTCATAAACGTCATTTCTTGTTGTTCTGATTTCTCAACGTTCATTTTCACCTTATCCTTAATATTTTTCCAACACACTCCTGTGGATTTAACTCTGATCGTCAGTTCTTACGTTTAATCCAAACTTATCGATTGCCTGTTGATATTCTTGTTTGTATTGCTTGATATCTTCATCCCTTACACCCAGAATGAGGTTCCGGAACTTCCGGAACAACCCTCCCTGTAGAGGCTTGGTGAAGTAATCTGCGATCATCTCCTTGGTGGGGCAATATTGTACCTTGATCTCTTTCCGGTTGATTTTGTCAGTGATAAAGAAATATCGGATGTTAATATGCTTGGATCCTTTACCACATGACATCCTGCCATTCTTCTCGAGCAATATTGCTGCCTCGTTATCCTGATATAAAATGTCTTCTCCGCTGTTCCCTCCTTGGGCTATACGGAAGTACCGAAACCATATGTGTTTTGGTAGCTTTTCACCAACCGACACGATCTCTGTCTCAGTTGAGCTCACTGTATTCAGTTTGGTCTTCGTGGAGGATGCATATAATGTTCCTCTCCCTCCGGTTGCCATAACTCCTACGTGCCCGCGCATGTCCCCATGTACCGCATGAGCACCATCAATGTATAGGGAGATCTCTTTCCCGTTGTATCGCAGAATTAATGGCATATGTCTTGTCTCCTGCAAATATTTCATCAAATGTCCCAGCTTCTTGTAATCATGTTCATCCGGTTCGCGCACCCGTGTACACAGGAAAGCCACCGCTGTTTGCAAATCGGGTCGAGCTCTCTTCCCTAAATATAGCGCTCTCGCTGTCATGGTATGGAAGTAATCCCTTGCATCAGCGTCTAATTTCTTGGTATCATCAGTTCCATCCGATGTATGGAATAAATAATCGGGGGCTGCTGTCATCCTTGTTCCGATCATATCGACGGCGAGGTCATTGATCATCTTCTGCACGTAATCATACATTGTTATCTTCACCTCCTTTGGTGTTGTGAAGTCAATTGTCATTCCCAGGTACTCATGGATCTTTCCACGGGTGACTGTCATTGGATCTGTTTTTCCATAGATTCCCCGGAGTCTTTCAATCATTCCGGTTACTTCCTTTGGATTGACGTGGCTTATCTTCATATCGTCGACATGAAATGCCACAGTCATTTGTTTGTTGTCAATGTCTTTGTTCCAGACGCAATGGTCATACGGGTTCATTTCAAACCCCCATTCGGATAGGTGCCCTATCAGCTTCTTATAGGAGAGCAACGCTGCATTCAGAGTCCCATAAATCGCTTTACTGCATTTGACAAATATCACCGGACGTCCTCGGACAATCTGAAGATGTTTTTCCCACCGTCCCTTGTCCAGATCAACTAAGGCTGTTGCCAACTCTCCATCCACTCTCAATATGAGGCGTCCCTCCATTGGCGTCTGTAAGAAATGTCCCGGTAAATCCAGTGTGGCCACCTCGCGTCCTTCGTACGCATCTAACATCAATAGATAGAACAGTCCTTCGGTTGAGACCGTTGGTGATTTCGTGTCTTCCTTTTGCATCCATATCCGTTGTTTCCTCCCATCAGCGCATGCTCGACCCTTTATGGATCCATCTCTCTTCTGAGTGAGAAAGAGGAGGATTGGCAATGCTAACTGCTTGTCTTTATTAGTCAGGGTGGAATACTCTATTTCTTCGAAAACCTCTCTTGACAACATCTGTTTCATTTCTTTGGTGGTTGCTTCTTGTCCCTCCTTTCCGAATTTCTTAAGACCGGCCTTCAGTCCATACTGCGTCATTAAATGGTGACTCACTTTATCGTGACATCTTTCTGAAGCTTGGTGAAGGAAACACATTGCCCGATTGTAATTGCATTGTTCGATTCCTGATTGAAGGACTTGCACATGCACAAAGGCATCTTCGAATCCACGGTAGACAGGTCGGCTTGTTGTTCGCTCCGACCTGCGTAATTCCTTGACGCTGTCGTCGTCAGTTATCTCGGATTCCTCTTGTTCTTCGTCATCGGTATTTACTTCGTTTTCGTCGTCCGATTGTGCCATGAATTCAATCTCCTCATCCTGATTGTCAATTATGGCCTGTTCATCTAATTCATCATTCTCATGTTGGTCCACTCCTGTATTTTCGGAGTTTATCTCCTCGCTGGTCTCTGCCACTCCTGTGCTTTCGACGTCGTCGTTGACACTGTCCTGGTCGATATCAGCATCGCTTGTAGTCGATTCATCATTCTCCATTTCTGTTTCGTGGTTATCTGTTGTTAATTCCACATCATCCGGTTGGGTAGCGTTCGAGGTGTCATCCCCAAAAATAAGCCCGTTGGGGCTCTGTTTAGCCATTGTCTCTACTTGGACAATTACTTCATCTGGCATTGGCAGGATGGTGAAGTCAGATTTGTCCCGTTCTACCTTCCTTCCAGTTAATAGGCTCATGAATGTCATACCACCTTGCATGTTATTCATTGGTCCCATTGCAATTGCCCCGAACGTTCACTCCCGCATAGTGTTATCTGTCCCCCTCCGGACCTGCGCGTATGCCCCAAATGGCACTCTGCAGTGTAACCTGTAGTCCAATTTTCTCCCTGTGACTATGGTCATTGGTGACAGGATCTTAGATACTCCCTTCTCCCATGGGGTTCCATTCATATAGAACAAGACTCCAGCGATCAATCCGATGACCATTCTGCTGGGGATCCTGCCGAAAGGTGTATTACTTAAGGCGCTCCGGGCTCGCTCCTTTATTACTCGAATGTATCGTTCCACTTCAGGTACGTGTTCATCTTGGGCTGCAATATTCATGAGTATCTCAAGCTCGGCAACCTCATTATCAAGGCATTCAAACTGTTTATCCGCCAGTATTAATCCAATCTTGAATCCTCGCTTCTTATAGAACTTATCAAGGCCGGTCAACACCGAGTACATGATCTCCTCTGTCATCTTTTGTAGGGGTGTGGCTTTCCCGTAGTGGATGTGCTTGGATATTGTCACAAGGAATGGTATCGTGTTAACATGCATGATGTCCAACGATAGGGTGATATCCTGATAGTGATCCATGACTTGGCGTGGGACCGGTACAAGATGTCCCTCAACCTCCTTCCGTTTCTGTCGGATTGTTTTACCCTGTAGACCGGATATACTTGGTCCCAGGATGGCCCTGGTGATAGTGATGTCCCGCGGATTGAATGGGTTATTAAGTAGTGACCCATATTTGGTGATTCGCATCATATCTGCATCACTCCAGTTAGTGATATTCTGTAGTAGTCGAACCTTGTTTGCTCGCTCGTTGTCTCGCTTTGAATATTTGGCCTTGTTCCCTTGTACTGTATCCACTGCGATGGCTTCGATGTCTACTGCGGCGAATGATTCGGCTGCCTGTTTAGCGATGGCTGTGCTGCTGTCCCAGTAGTACAATCCTTTTTGGGAAGGCACAAACTTTCTCTTCTCGCCATTTTTGTTCGTTACGTTGAATGCATCCTCAATGGCATTGTTATACTCAACTGTGTACCCGGGCATGTTGGTGACAATATGGAACGATAGGATATTGGCGATCCCTTTGGGGTAATAATATACCTCGCCAAAGCCTGGTAGATCCCCTATCATCGTAATGATTGCCTTGCCCGCGTTCGTGTATAGGTGTAATGCCTTGTCGGCTTTTCTGATGTTTTGTAGGAATCTCTTGTTATAAAACACATTAACACTGGAACAGTTGTCAATGAGTATCCATCTCGGGTTCAGTCGATGCTTGCATTGATTGCTGCGTCACTGCTATCAGTTTCTTGAAGGTGTTGGTCGCCGCTGTCGACGCTCTCCCCTTCTTCTCGTAGGCGTCTCCGTTCTGCCCTTGTCGGCGCACCATTCTCTTTGGTTTTGTGTGGGCAATCGTAAGCCATACACTCGTTCTTTCTTCCACAATTATAACAATAGTATTCCTCTTTCTGTTTTCGCTTGCCGGATGAGTCCTCCACAGGGCCGCTGTCCACGAGAAATTGGTGTCCAGAGAAGCGTGTCTTGTTATGGTTGTTCACGTTCCGGATTTGGTATAATCTTGGATTGAATTTGTAGTCCTCTAATGCAGTGTGGGCCGCAGTGACTGTCTTTGGATATTCATTGCGTCCTTTAGCCATTGCATTATGGCATTCCTGTTTGTATACCCCATATTTGTTGTCATTGGAGTTCATGAAGAAGATGATTGCGAGAGCTCTGTCTCTCGCCTGTTCGATAATCTCCTTCGGGATTTCGGCACTCCTGGGTTCAGGGGTTGGTTCCTCTTGCTTGGTTGTGGTTTCTCCTTCCTTGGTTGTTTCGGTCTTGATTATTGGAGGTGGTTCCATAATTGTTTCCGATCTCTGTAAGCCGGCTTCCATCATCGCATCTTCCACATCCTCACTTTCGTAGAATAATGCTCCATTTTTCTCTGCCACATTTACCAGTGCCTGGAACTTTTCTAGGTATTCACCCAGATCCATGTCGTCCGTTTGTCTCAAGTTGTACACCTTTTTTCTTGATATAAAGCGTTGCACCCTTCTGTTTCTTGATAGGTCCCCTTGTTCACATACTGTTTCGATGATTGATAGTAGATCAATTACGGACTTGTTGAGCTGGGCGTCCTCGTATCCTGGGACTGCTCTCATTTTGTTCTGCATGATGGGATCACATTGTCCCCATAGAACTGCATATAGCTTGGATAGGTTCTTTTTAGTCTTCACCATAAGGTCCTTGTATGCTTTTCGATCGGTTTTGTAATCATCCCTTGCGAACTCTTTTTCAGTATCATCCATACTTGCCATTTCCGTTGCAGTTGGTGGGGATGGTTCATCCATGGTAATAATGGTCAGTTTTCCTTGCTCCAAACTAGTTTCTTCATCACCGCCATACGTCCTGGACGCATAGCTGATAAATTCCTGCTTTGCCCGGATCCACTTTTTGTCATGTAATTGGTGGTATATGAAAACATGATCCTTGAGCGCAGCTGTCTTCCCTTTGAAGGACGTTGTTGTGGTATTCGACCCCACTTTTCCTTTCTTCTTTGGGCTTTTCTTCTTTGTCTTACTGGACTCGTCGTCCTCGTCGATCTCTTGTGCGATCTTTGTTTCTTCTTTCTCTATCGTCATGGTCTTGTCAACTATCCGATAGCCATCAGTTGTATTTCCCACTTTTTATTTTAATATCTTGTAAATTTCACGTAAACAAGCCTGCAATCGGTGTAACATAAAACTCAATGTACTAATCGTATTAAAATAAAAAGTGAATGAATGGCTCACATGCCATTTTGATCATAATTGTCCATAAATTTCCTCGATTGTGATGCTTCTTCATAAACGTCATTTCTTGTTGTTCTGATTTCTCAACGTTCATTTTCACCTTATCCTTAATATTTTTCCAACAATTACCGTACTACAAAATTCTTATCAGCTGTCCCCTGGTTCTACGTCCTCGACTACTAATTTCTACTGAAACCCGGGGACAGCTGATAGGAATTCTGTACTACAAAATTCTTATCAGCTGTCCCCCGGTTCTACGTCCCCGACTACTAATTTCTACTGAAACCCGGGGACAGCTGATAAGAATTCTGTAGTAGTACATTCTTTGCGAATGCCAACACGAAGTTGCCATTCAAAAATTGTTTGATTGAGAATGATTTTTTGATCGAGAGAGTTTTTCGCCTGATCACACTTTTGATTCATGTTTTGTTGACTTGTAATAGTTACTCATACAGAAGTACAGTATCGTCTAATCTATATTATTTCCTGTACGAGCACCTGATACGTTCGTCGTTCGTATTACCTTTTCGTTGTTGTGATTTGTGAGTCTACACGAGTACGACGAGCATCAGGTGTCAGGCACTTGCACACATCCCTAGGCATTGAGTGGTCATCATTCGAGACTGCAACGATCGTAACATCGATTGATGAGGAGAGAGGATCGCAACAGGGCGTGGTCAACAATCACGGAAAGTACGTATTGTTATCGTTTGGATATCCGTAAGACGCAACAAACAAAGATTCCTTCAACGAAATCATGAGTGCTCCAAAAATTATCCCGTCGGTATCCAGTACAAAACGAAACAACTCAAATGATCGAACAGGATTCACCTCCCCCCCAAGCTGTAAAAGGTGCCACAAGTGGTCTAGTCCAGCAATACTGAAGTCTGCATTGCTTCTGTCCTCGTTCGCCATAATCCTGCAACTCAAACTCACGAAAGATCTATTTGGAGATTTTCTTTACCCACATTATGACGAAAACGACATCGTCCGGCCTCTGTCTCCTCCCAGAGATACGAACAACAAACGAAAGTATCGTTACTGTCCGTTTCGTGACTCCTCGATAGTAGAATCGATTTACGTGTATCCGCACCCAGGCTCTCCCGAATGGAAGGGAGATATACTATCGAGTTATGCAAAACACCAAACGGATTTCGGGAATGAAAATAACATTGATGAATATCCGTGGATAGCGAATGATCTATATTGCAAAGCTTCTGGGACCGGTCCTTACGATACCACTTCGCAACTGGTTCAATATAACACAGAACTCCTGGTACGAGATATAATTAATCATCCCGACTCATGTCTCAGAACAAACGAACCTGAGAAAGCCACTTTATTTTATGTTCCGTATCTTCCCTCTGCTGAATTCCATAATGGGACGTTATTCGGCACAGATAGCTCCCAAAGTAAGTATGGCAAAGCAATCCAGGACATCATTACTGAAGAAAACTACGAATCGTGGGAAAAAGTTTTTGGGTTGACTTCGAAATATTGGAAAAGACGGAACGGATCCGATCATATTCTTGTATACAGCGAGCCAATGCATGGGTTGTGGCATCCCAAGTCGAGACGGGGCAATTTTCATTTTCTTCACAGTCAATTTCAAACCTATCCACCGATTGCCATCTCCAACGAACTGAGCAAAACCTTTATTGATATGTATCCAATGTGCGCAAGGAAGAATATTCTCATGCCATACCCCAATACGGATGGAAGGTGGTTCAATGGAGGATTGGACAATGAATCCATCATGAGGACGACTAAAAAGTTGATGATTCACAATCTCTCCGAGTCGCCGGCCGCGATACAAAGTGAGAAAGACTTAGCAAAATGGCCAGAAGAAGGCGAACAACAGCAGGACGGGTTGACGTCGTCCAATACTAAAAATTCAACCCCACTCCGTTTTTTGGGATATTTCTATGCGGGTGGAAATCACGGAACATGCGCTACGCTTCGTAGAAGTATGAAGGACGAATTCCAATGTTCTCTGTCTGGTAAATTTGTCAGGAAGTATAAGAAGGTACTCAGCAATTATGCTCATGCATATCGACACGCTACTTTTTGCCCTTGTCCCGGTGGTGATTCACCGTCGGCGAAGCGTAACTTTGATGCAGTACTGGCCGGATGCATTCCCGTCATTTTGTCGGAAGACTTTGTCTGGCCCTTTACGTCAGAGTTCGATCGGACCATTGACAAAAACAGCAGCAACGAAACCGACCGCATTGAATTGAATCCGAATGACTATTCCGTGCGATTACGTGCCGAAGACCACGTACAGTCCAAATTCGATTCGCCCAAGAGTTGCAACCCCATTCCAAACGGAGGAGACGAGACAACTGGCGAAGATCGGCCATCTCTTCAATCTGTACTGGAGGCTATCCCGTCGGATGAAGTGGCACGACTCCGCAGAGGCGTGGCTCGAGCGGCCGAGGTTTACTCGTATTATCAAAGAAGACCAGACTTGCCCGATAACCCTCTTCGACAAGGTGTTCTCCCTGACGGCGGAGCTGCCCATATGTTAGTTCGAGCGTTGGAAGAAAGAGCTTCGGGTGCACTGTGGAATGCTTGTCGACGAGAAATGGAGGAGAAGGATATCTCGAAGGACTCGGTCACTCAATTCAAATGCTGACCAAAAGAAGCTCGGTAAGAGTAATGAAGAATCGTCTCGAAACAAAACCGACAGCCGTATCCTTTTCGATTATGGACGAAAAGAATCACTGCATCATAGAACAGAAAGTGCGTTGCGTGCAAATGCGCTATGAACGGCTCTTTCTTTGAAGACCACAATCTGCTTGAAAAATCCAAACATGACGAATGATTGAGATGCAGTTTTTCAAAAAGACAATGGTATTCCTATTATTCTTCAATTTGGTATTGCAACGAACCCAGCAATCTCGACGAAAAGAACCCATCTGCGATTCCAACAATGTTACGTAGTGTATTGTATCATCTTCGGAATTCGTACCACATCGTACCGGAATTGTTTGTTCGTTCACTTTCTGAATATATATATATATATATATATCCTTCGTAGCCATTGATCTTATCGCTGTAAAATTGGCACATGATTAATTTGCAGTTTCGTCTTTCTTTGAGTTCGTTTCGGTTGTTTTCGCAAATCAACAACAATTTTTTTAGGATAGTAGGTCATCTGTTGGTTGATGTGTGTTTTTTGTTTGCGATCTTCCTTTCTATTTCACACGATACCCTAGCTGGTTCAATGCTTCTTTCATTTCCGCATTCTGTTGTTGCAGTTGGTACACGTCGTTGTAATATTGACTGTAGAGTGCCTTTTGCTCCTTCTTGTGAAGGATGTTGAGTTTTTTCTCTTTCCGTTGTGCATGAACCTTTCCTCCCACGACCCATCCAATCCCCGTTCCGATCAAAATCTTACTCCACCCGAAGGGTCTATTTGTAGTCAGTTTCCAACACAATGTGACACAATTCAGGATTTCATACGAGTCATACGGCACGTGTCGGCACCCAATTTTATCCAGCGACATCAAATCAAAGCCATCGAATGAACAAGCAGTAAGCATACAGAGAAACAAAAAGAAACGATGTCTTGTGAGATCCCTGGAAACACACATAATTCTCACCGTCGAAAAGAGCAACGGGACAAATGGCTCATCAAATCCATCGCATACAAGAAAACCATCGATTCGATTCGATTATTTTCGTCGAAACGACGAACGTCCTCCGATGGGCAACGGGGTCGCACCGATGCTCTCCGTCCCGTCCCGTTCCGTCCCACCTCAGCGAAATCCCAAGACCGATACCAGAGAACAATCGTAAACCCCCCGAACGAAGAAACTCCGCCAAACCGCTCTAACATCACACGCCTTCGGACCCACAACGCCACGTGGAACCTTACTCACGCTTTTCCAGCGACCTCCTTAGCTTGTTGCTGTCTGGCGTAATCTGCGTAGAGGCTGTCTTGGGAATAGTCTTGTTCGTAGTTTGCTTCACCGTAGTCTTGTCCATTGGTTGTCGCCAACAAGGCGGTAACCATCAGCAGCAGAAGCCCTCGTGCGATCATATTGCGATTGAATGGGAGATGGTGTGGAGTTATTGAATTGTGGAGCAAATGGGGATCTCGGTGTTTTCGTTTTTGAGTTTTGTGGATTCCAACCGATACCGTACAAGTAAGGTTAACCTTACTGTACGTATGATGATGTATGTGTCTCACTCCTCGAATGTCTACGAATATTGTTCGTACAACTGTAATCCTTACTCATATTGTTACCGCAATCCCACTAGAAATCCGTTCTGTCGCAGGATTACGTAGAAACAAGTACAAATACAACGACATCAGGACCTTCCGGAACAAAGTTAGTTTTCGATGCGCGGACCGCGCGATTTTCTTATTCCAATTACTCATTTTGAGGGTATCCCCTCAAATTTATTATCTCCCCAAAGAAACTTGCATTTTTTGGGATCCAAAAAAGAACGGATTTTTATGGTACTAAAAAACTTGCATTTTTGCTCTAGAAAAAAAAACACGTATGTACAGCGATAAATGCAAGTTTTCAGCAGAAAAATGCGAGTTTTAAGCACTAAAATGCGAGTTTTAAGCACTAAAATGCAAGTTTTCGTTAAAAAATGCGAGTTTTCGTTAAAAAATGTGAGTTTTCTTTGGAAATGAGTGTTCTCAGCAAAAATTTCAACCAAAAACGTAGCATAATTAACAAATCGTCTCTTAGCAAATTGACTCCCTCGTCGTTGCCCCTCTTTTAGCAAATCGACTCCCTCGTCGTTTCGCCTCTATTAACAAATCGACTCCGCTGTTGCGCCTCTGTCAACAAATGGACTCCGTCGTTTTGCCTCTATTAGCAAATCGACTCCCTCATCGTTGCAACACGTCGATAATACAGGGGGGGGACAGCAAGCAGCAAGCAGCAAGCAGCAGCAACGCGTCGATAATACAGGGGGGGACAGCAAGCAGCAAGCAGCAAGCAGCAGCAACGCGTCGATAATACAGGGGGGACAGCAAGCAGCAACGTGTCAATAATACAGAACAGCAGCAAGCAGCAAGAACGCGTCGATAATACAGGGGGGACAGCAAGCAGCAGCAAGCAGCAACACGTTGATAATACAGGGGGGACAGCAAGCAGCAGCAACGTGTCGATACTATAGGGGGGGGAACAGCAAGCAGCAACACGTCGATAATACAAGAGGGGGGGGACAGCAAGCAGCAACGCGTCAATAATACTGCCATACCCCGGGTCTACTAGTGATTAGAATAGTAGTGATATGCAAATTGTGAGCTCTATTGGTTAGTCTATTTGCTACAGTTCTAAGAGCCCTTCGAATCAGCGATTCTGTCGACTCGCCGATTGTTTTTATCCTTATCCTTAATCCAGTCCCGTGTGCGCTCGTGACTGTATTTTGGTGCACGGCATACTCCTCCATGGTACTGTTACGATTGAATAGGATCCCTGCAATAATAAGGGTGTACTCTCCTGATGTTAACCCGGTCGGTTACAAAGGGCGCAGTTTCAATAGTTACAGTTCCATTGTTATGGGCCTTGAGCACCTTGTAAGGTCCTTGTCGTGGGAAGGATAGTTTCGGAATAATGCCCTTCCTCTCCAGGGTGACATAGTCTCCTTCCTTATAGACATGGGGAATCCGCTTCCGGTTCTCCCTGATGTTGCTCTTGTGGATACTCTTTTGTTTCCTTGCTTGGATTGCTTCCCAATCCGCTGAGAAGTTTACAGGCATGAACATGTCCCTTCCAAACACCAGTTGTGCCGGAGAGTATCCCAGCGTGGTGTGGATGGCACTTCTAATAGCGTATGCTGCCTTGGTAGTGAATTCCTCAAAAGGATCCTTCTCGTGGAGGTCCCTTTGTTCCAGGTTAAAGGACAACAGACAGTCCTTCAGGACCTGATGGATCCTCTCCAGTACTGAGTTGGACTGTGGGTTCCAGGCGCCACTGGGCTTTCTTTTCATCCCCATGTTGTCACAGAGCTCTTGGAACTCTGCTTTGAACTCACTCCCGCCATCAAAGCCAATTTCCTTTGGGCGCGGATACCTTGCTAGCCATGTACTGTCTAGCAACCGTTGAGTTTCTGCTGCATTTGGGGAGTCCTTCAGGTGAGCCAGTTCAAACCATCCGGTCACTGGATCTACCATGGTGAGGACATGGATGTGGTAGTCTTTACCATTTTTATTGTGGACAGTTGCAGGTCCCCAGAGGTCCACATTGACCCTCTGCCATTTGGTGACCTCCACTGCTTTCTCCGGTAGTAGTCCATACTTCTTCCGGCCACTCTTTTTGAACATCTGGCACGTGTGACAGTGTTTACAGAGGTCCTGGACGTCCTTCCTCAGGCCTCTCCAGGTGAACACTGAGCGTATGCTCTGTTCCATTCTCTTCTCGCCGGGATGGACCAGCATGCTGTGGTACCATTCCATGACTCTGTCTTTGAGTTTGTTCGGGACGAGAATTTTTCCTTCTTTATGGATTAAGTTGTAACCTTCCACCATTTTGGTGGTCAGTCGATTGTCTTTTTCCAGAGCATTCATGATTCCTGTGTCCTTTTGCTGGTAGAACTGAATCATGTCCGGGGCAAGTGGGAATGCACTATTGCCCTGGAATTCTTCCGGCGCTTCTCCAAGCGGGAATAGGAGTTGCCGGAGGTGCTCTTCCTCATCCGCATAGGTGAGGGGCTTGTTTGGTGGTAGCCATTCCACTGTGTCTGCTGGGTCATCTGTGATGTCCAGGCTGTTACGGTCTAGAGTAGAAGTTCGGAGTGGTATGAAATAATTGTGAATGTTTAGATACTTTACGAGATATTGTTACGTGAATTGAGAATGGAGACATATAAAATTTCGAGGTCGCGAGCATAGCCATGTCTTGGCATGCTCTGCCATAAATGTTGGTCTATTGTCGGTTCGCACGATTAGGCATATATCCTAATCTGGGACTCGACCATAATAATTAGAACACATGCCAAAATGTATTCATGACTCATAATATTCGATTCCCATATGGGATTCGGTTAATTATTCAGTCGTGGCTTGAGCTAGCTACGCTAGCCCGTCACATAGTGCCCCATGATTAACCTAATTCCATAGTTAAGCTGTCCAATGGATTGCTGAGTCGTCGGAGTTGGAACTGTCCGTGTCCGTTGGTTCCTTATATGGGGTTAGCTTTCGGACGTTGATTGTTTCAATGATCGATGGAGCCTTCTGGATCTTAACAGTGCCGTTATCGTGTACTTGGGTAATAGTGAATGGTCCTGTCTTGCGAGGCTGTAGCTTGTCTGGATCGTGCTCTTGTATCCATACCTTCTCGTTGGGTTGAAAGGTATGTTCCTTGCGCTTGGCATTGTCTCTGAGCAGAGCCTTGTTAATACCTTGTTGTCGTAGCTGCTGTAAAGCTAACAGGTTGGATGTTAGTGGTAGATCAATCAACATGTCCCGATTGAATACTATGGACCCTGGGGATGCCTGTAAGGCAGCATTGACAGCACATCGAGAGGCATGCATGCAAGTTGCCAGGGCATTATCCATAAGTTGACTGGCTCTGGTGTTGACTTGAGGGGGATTCACATGAACTAGGACTCTGAGAATATCAGCAACTGTATGATGGACTCTTTCACAGATGGCATTTGACTGGGGATTCTTCACTGTGGTTGGAATGGACTGAATCCCATACTGCTTGAGTGTGGTCTGGAACTCAGCTCCCAAGAACTCACCACCATTGTCATGGACACACCTGATAGGTCTTGGGTATCTTGAGAGCCAACAGTTCTTGAACTGGTCTGAGACGTGTTGCGAAGACTTGTCTCTGATTCGGATGATCTCCAGTAAGTTGGTGACTGGATCAATACAAGTTAGGGCTTTGAAGTTGTAGTTCTTGCCCTGAGCTGTAATCTTCCATGGACCTATAAGGTCCACATGTACTTCGTGAAAAGGGGACAGTGGCGCTTCCTTTGGTGGTAGTTTACCATATTGGGAGTTCTGGTTCTTATATTTGATGCAATGGTCTGGGCATACATAGGACTTGCATAAACTGGTTAGATTATCAGCATAGAACCGGGCTGATATAGTCTGTTGTAATCTGGTGGATCCACAATGACCCAACAGGAGATGGTACCATTTGATGGTATCATTAATAAGAGATGCTGGTATGTAGATTCGCCAGCATTCGGGATTGGATTGGTTCGCGTAACAAAGTATCTGGTTGCCTTCTAATTCTTGGTAGAAGAAGGCTTTTGATTGGATCTTAAACTTGATGGTTGGGTCCTTCTGTTGATGAAGATAGATGTTGGAGTAGTTCACCGGGCATTCTAAGTCTTGGTTGTTAGGAAGGTTGATAAGACACTCATTGTTCAGCAAACAGGAGTGTAATTCCTGGTCTGCGTCATTGCATAAGTGCTGAAATAGGTTCGGGAACTCTGCTAGAAACAGTTCTTCATCTTGCTTGGGGACTTCAAGTTTCAGAAAATCAATAAGAGTGCCCTTACCAAGGGCTTCTTTCTTCCCCACAGTAGGGGGATCCATCCGGGGGAGCCTGGAGAAGGCATCAGCAAGAACATTCTTCTTGCCTTCAACATAGGTGAGATTGACACCAAATTCTTCAAGGAATAGTCTCCACCGGAGGACTCGTTGGACCGATAGGGTTCTGAACGTAAGGTTCTTATGGTCAGTGTATACGTTGATGACTCCACCGAGGAGCATCTTTCTGTACTCTTTGCAGCAGAGTACTATGGCTAGGAGTTCTTTCTCCATAGTAGTGTAGTTCTTTTGGGCATCAGATAGTTTTTTGGACCAGTATGCGATGGGTTTGCCATCCTGTAGTATGGCGGCACCAAGCTGTAGGTCTGAGGCATCAGTGTACAGTTCAAAGGGCTTGTTAAGGTCTGGATAGGTGTTCAGCGCATCTGCTGCAACCATTGCTTTCATTTCTTGAAAGGCTTTGTCTTGAGCAGGTCCCCAAGTGAAGGCTGAAGGCGCTTTCCTTTGCTTGCCTTTGATGGCAGCTGCCTGAGGAGTCTTGGGGGTCCCAGTGATATCAAAGAGAGGAGATAGGACATGAGATCTTCGGGGCCACATGTCTCTGTAGTATCCAACTGCTCCTAGAAAGGATTTGACTTGGGTTATAGTTCGAGGTCTATCCATCCGCAGAATGGCTTCAATCTTCTTGCGCCATGGTTTAACTGCTGTGGGAGTCATCCAGTAGCCTAGGAAGTCAGTCTCTTGTACGGCCCAATCACATTTGAGTGGATTGCATTTAAGTCCATTTCGGTTGAGTCGGTCTAGGATCTTGTCGATAGTCTTCATGTGTAGATCAAAGGAGCCATTGGTCCAAATGCCAATATCATCGATATAAACAGTGCAGTCAGTGTCTTGTAGGATATCTTCCATTAGTTGCTGGGCAACGTCTGGAGAAACCTTGACACCCATTGGTAGTCTTTGATACTCATAGCAGCCATATGGCGTCACTATGGTACAGAGTTTCTTGCTTGCATCATCCAGTTCAAAGCAGTAGTATTGCATGGACAAGTCAATCTTGGTGAAGTGAGTGTACTTGCCCCTCTTGTTCATGATATCCTGTATCCGGGGAATTGGATAAGGACGTCTTTCAAGCAGTTCATTGAGTTCTCTGAAGTCTGATACCCATCGGACCCTGTTGTCTTTCTTTGGTACTATAAAGGTTGGGAATGCCCATTCGGCCGGTCCAGTGCAACGCTTGAGTACTCCATCATTACAAAGATTCTGGAGCTCCCTTTTGAATAGGTCTTCTCTTTTGTATGCAACTGGATAGGGCTTTTTGTGTATAGGTTTGGATCCGGGCTTCAGTCTTAGAGAGATCTTCTTGTGTGGATACTTCCCTAATTCTCCATTGAAGACGTTGGGGTACTTGCTTAGTATTGCTTGGAACTGCTGTTGCTCTGTCGTGGACATGTGGGACTGCTGCTGTGCGACTGTCGATGGGTCTGTTTCTTGGTAGGCTCTGTCTAGGATCACCTTGGACTTGTATGGATTGGCAAAGGAGAGGTCATCAGCAAAGAGTTCGGCGTCTTCTAGTTCTTCCATGAGTAAGGTGTAGTTGGTCTCATGATATAGAGATGTGTCCTTCATAGGAATGGTTCGATCCATCCACTGAACTGCTCCTTCTTTGAATAGGAGATTGATCTTTGCTAGGTGGAGGAAGTCCCTGCCTAGTATTAAATCGTATCTACAGTTGGGGGAATGGAAGAGTCTTGCCTCTTGCTGGTTTATGGTGTAGTTGCCAAACTCTTGTAGTTTGAGGTTCTTCATGATGATGTATTCTGTAGTATCGAAGCTTCCATTTGCTGTCGTAGTTAGGACTCGATGCTTGCTTCTTATTGGCATGGTGCCAAATGGTAGGGCTCGTTTGTTGATTAGAGTTCCGGATGATCCACTATCTAGGAGGGCTAGTAGTGGTCGTGATTTCGTTGGTATGCCTTGTATGTACTGAACTGTAGTTAACAGAATAGGAGCCACGTTGCTCTTATTCGGGGATGCCTGTTCTGCTGGATTTCCAGCAGTCGACAGCAGCTTTAAATAATTTTGCTCCAGCGCACCTCCTTTGGTGTAGTCTTTGGAGTTTCCGGGATTGCAATAGAGATTTTTTGCTGTACCGGTAGACCAATTTCTTGCCAGGGACAAGAGTGGTCTATTTATTGCTGCTGTACTATCTTTCGCGTCTATTGTACCCTTGGATCGATTCGTTTGTCGATTCGTACCCGTTGTATCGTTCGTTCCGGAGAATCGAACTGTTTTTGTTGTTGCTGCGTTTGCAGGCTTTGCTGAGCGCTCAACAGGAATACTCCATCCTGTAGGTTCCTTCCCCTCTTTATCTGGGAGATCTCCTCCATGCGTCATCCCAGACAGCAGGGCTGTGCTGGCATCCAGTTCCTGGGGAGCTGGAGGCAAGGTGATTGCTGGTTTTGGTGAAGCCCGGGGCTTCTTGTTAGGCCTGGGGCCTTTGGAGAATCAGGGGAGCCAAATGAGGTCCCCATCAATGCTCCTTTCGGTTCGACCACCATGGTTGGCATGGTATTCTTCAATTGCTGCTTCCCGAGCTGCGTTGATATGGGCTTGAAAGGTCTCATTGCTTCCGGGGATCATTAGAGCTGTCTGAGCGTGGAAGGACTCTGTTGGTTGGTTGTTTCCGGAGGTCTTGTTGTAGTTTTTGGAGAACCGGTTCTTCGGACACTCAGACCAATCATGGTTATGACCCGGGATCCTACAAGGGTTTGATTTCTTCTTGTTGTTGTTTGCCTTGTTGGTATGCGAGTTGCGCTTGCGAGAGTTGTTATTGCTGTTGGAATTGTTCGAGCGCTTCTGTTGTTTGTTGTTATTCTTGTTATTCTTCTTGTTGGCTTGGCGTTCGTGGCAGCTCATGTGATCCACAATGTGTTGGACTGTGGTATCCTCGTGAATCCCATTGTGGATAATGCCATAGCTCTCGATCCATGCGGATGGGAAAGAGTGCAACAGAATGGTGAGTTTCTCCACCTTGGAGAGAGGAGCGCTGCTTCCATCAAGCTTCTGGGTGTATTTCATGAGGACAAGGATCCGGTCTGCATGTTCCTTGCATGTCATTGACGGCGTCTTTCGGCATTCCGCGCTTCGTAGATAGGTGTGCATGATATCTCTGGCATCTCTGGCGTTGCAGTAGAGCTTGGTGAAGTCCAGGAACGCTTGGTCATATCCACCAATTTCTTCTTGAGAGTATTGGTATTCTTCTGGATCCAGTGGATCCTTGATCATATCATTCCACTTGCTCTGCGCGTCAGTAGTAAGACAACGACTGAAGTGGGTGAGATAGATCTCTATGGGCAATCTTAGAAGCTTGGCGGCGTTTCGGAAAGACTCCTCCACAAAGAGCAGCTCCTCTAGTCCCCCGGTCTCCGTGAACAGGGGGACCTTCATGCTGTCGGTTCGGTCCTCGTCGACATTGTACAGGGTGAAGAGCTTAGGCTTGGTTCGATCGAAGGAGCTCTTGTAGGCAATTGGGGGGTCTCTGTAGATGCCGGCCATGTTGCTTGTTGGAGATACAAGGTGCCTGTTTTGTTGAGGATAAGGGAGGTTTGGTTTGAATTCAGTACTGAGTTCTACTGTTTCTACTGTAAAGCACAAACAGTAATTACTGTGTTACGGTCTAGAGTAGAAGTTCGGAGTGGTATGAAATAATTGTGAATGTTTAGATACTTTACGAGATATTGTTACGTGAATTGAGAATGGAGACATATAAAATTTCGAGGTCGCGAGCATAGCCATGTCTTGGCATGCTCTGCCATAAATGTTGGTCTATTGTCGGTTCGCACGATTAGGCATATATCCTAATCTGGGACTCGACCATAATAATTAGAACACATGCCAAAATGTATTCATGACTCATAATATTCGATTCCCATATGGGATTCGGTTAATTATTCAGTCGTGGCTTGAGCTAGCTACGCTAGCCCGTCACACAGGCGGGACAGTGCGTCTGCTGCGTCGTTGTCTTTGCCAGCAACATGCTTGACTACCGGATGGAACTCCTCCATAAGAAGTCTCCATCGTACCATCCTCTGGGTGGGCATCTGCTGATAGAGCAGGTTAAGGTGGTCTGTGTGAATAATCACATCTTGTCCTCGTAGGATTCCTTCGAACGCCTTTAGCCCTTCTACTATGCCCAGGAGTTCTTTTTCTCCAACCGTGTAGTTGAGCTGCGCCGAGTTCAGCTTCTGGGTGTAGAAACCAAGGGGCTTGCCATCTTGGCATACAGTTGCTCCCAGTTGCCTGTCGCTGGCGTCTGAGTAGAGATGAAATGGTTTCGTAAAGTCTGGGAATGCAAGCTTTGCTTCGTCTGCGAGCATCCTCTTCGCCTCCATGAAAGCTTTCTGCTCTGCTGGGCCCCAGTACCAGTTCATTTTTCCCTTTTTTCCTGCTAGTTTGTTCAGGGGGGCTAGGATGTGGGAGCGGCGCTTCCACATGTCCCGGTAGAAATTTACCATTCCAAGAAACATCTTGAGTTGCTTAGTGTTCTTGGGGGCTTCCAGACGCTTCATCGCCTCCAGTTTCTTTGGCTGGGGCTGAATGCCCTCTGTTGTTAACAGAAATCCCAGATATTCCACTTCTTTTTGCATGAAGAAGGATTTTCTGAGGTTGGCTCGGAAGCCGGCGTCATCCAGTCTTTGTAGGACTGTATCGATTTTGGCGAGGTGATCCTGTTCAGATTCCCCTTCTCTCTGGATGATTAGGATATCATCAATATAGACAAGGACGTAGTCCAGATCGCCGAGGAGGTTCATCATGACTGATTGGAAGATATCGGGCGCACATGCGATTCCCATTGCCAGTCTCTTGTAGGCATACTTCCCCCATGGTAGAATGGTAGAGCAAATCTTTTGGCTCTCCTTGCAGATGGGGATTGTATAATAGCCTTGGGATAAGTCCAGTGCCGTGGTTGATTGGAATTTCTGGAGCCGTTGGATTGTTTCCCCTATTCGTGGTAGTGGAAACGGTTTCCTCTGGATGGCTGCATTCATCTTCCGGAAGTCCGTTAGAACGCGAATGTCCCCTGTCTTTTTGGGTTGGCAAAAAGTAGGAGATGCCCATGGAGAGTCATCATTGTGAGGGAGTTTTTCCAGGACTCCAATATCGCAGAGCCTAGTAATCTCCTTCCGGAGGGCTTGTTCAAAGGCATGGGGCACAGAATAGTACCTCTGCCGGACCGGTTTGACCCCTGGTTGGAGCTCAATGGACACCGGTTCTATGTTTTTGAGAAGACCCAATCCTCCTCCAAAGAGTGTTGGGAATTTCTTTAGCGTTTTCTTCAAGGCTGCCTTGGACGCGTCTGTAATCTCCAGGTCATTGACCATAGCGTCTATATCGACTTTGGAGTAGTCTGCATCCAGAATTTTGGATTGCCTCTCTTCCTCCTGTTGGAGGATTGGACTCTGTGTGTTGGCGAAGAATACTGCCTCACATTTGTCCCGGTCAGTAAGCTCCCCCAGTCCCTTCATGGGGATGGAGTCACCCTGCCACTCGATTGTTCGGGAACTGTATTTTATATCCAGTCCCAGTTGTGCCATCAGGTCTGATCCTATGATCATGTCATAGGGTACTTCCTCGTGGTGATGATATTCATCCACTTGGAAGGTCCATTTAATGGTCTTGGAGTTTGAAAATTCCATCAACCTCAGTCCCACTGAAGCCGCAGACTTGGTTCGGAACTTGCCCCCGTAAGTATTATAGGTGACAGATCTTTGGTCTCGGTTCGTTAGTTGACTTCGGTCGACAAACTGTTGTAGTATGATGGATTTGGAGCAACCGGAGTCTAGTAGTCCCCGGAGCATCCTTCCCCTTCCCTTGTGGTCCAATACCTCCACACAGACGTCCGCAAATCTGTTGATGATGCGGGGTCCCGTGTGGATGGTATCAGCCATTCAGTTGTGGGATCCTTTCTTTTTAAAGGTCTTTCTGTACTTTCTTCTGTACTCTTTGAGTTCCCGTTCGGAGATGTCGATCTCGTCATCAGAGACGTCGTGGTCAGCTTGGGCCGTGGCCAGTACATAAGAGTACTCGCGGTTCGATAGATTCCTTCCCCAGTGGGGTTTGGAGTGTTGCTCAGCGTCTGAGTCTTGTTCTTTTGCCACAAAGTGCTCCTTGAGCAGGTTGATGGTTTCCCGGTCGAACTTCCCCTTCTTGGAGGGACCCCCGGTTAGTTTCCAGCATTTGCCGGCATGGACCTTGCCACAGGTCTTGCATAGCTGTTTGTTGCTGTTGTCCACAGGGCGCTTCTTTTTGCCAGGGGATTTCCCGTGGTGGGTTCCTCCCCCAGATGCGGCCTTGGGAGTCTGCTTGGTGACACCGGTCTGCTTTTCGAGGTCGGTGATGCGTTGTTGCATTATTGCTTCCTTCCGGATGGTGATTTCCAGGTTTTCGAGCTTGTCGATAGTGGTGTTAAAGGAGTGGGTGTAGAGGTCCCAACTAATGTGCTCCAGTTTCTCGCGTTGGGAGTGGGTCATGTTGGAATCCAAGATTTCCTTCATTTCTCCTTGGGTGAAACTTCTTGGTGTTTCCATTTGGTCACTGCCACATTCCCAGAGGCATTCTGGGAGATAGCTTTGGAGTTCGGCCATTCGATTGGCCCAGGCTCTGATGCCATGTTTGAGGTCCACGCGCATGCCTCGCATGAATCGTCGGAGGACGATATACGAGCGCTTGCCGTGTTGGTCATTGCCAAAGATTTTGAGCTTGAGGACATGCATGCACTCCTCCATGATATCCTTCCTGTACTCCTGGGATTGGTAGTACTGGGTGAGGGCGCTTGCGACCTTTTTCTTTGGGATTGGGGACTCGAGGTTGTCGGTCTCTGATTCTTTGTCCGATCTCGCCGTGGCTGTGTCGGTTTTGTCGGCGGTTGGAGATTTCTCCTTTGCCTTCTCCTTGGAGGCTCCCGTGGGAGTTTCGGTGGCGTTTTGCCCCATTGATAGTAGGATGTTTGCTTGGTCCCTTTGCTCGATTTCCTGGATATTTTTCTGTACGCGTCTGGTTTGGTGGACCTTGTGGGTCGGTTCGGCCAAGTAGGTCCGAGTGAGCGTTTGCTGGACAAGTGCGAGTGCCTCAATAGAGAGGATTCTCTGTAGAACCTCCAATTTCTGGTCTCCGTTGAGTTTGTCATTGCCAGCAATTTTCTGGTCAAAGTCTCTCTTCCAGATAAGGAAGAGTTCTGGTCTTTCAGTACCGTTGAGAACCTTCAGGTAGTCGCTGAATGCGACTCCACCTTGTTCGCTGTCTACATTCATCTTTACGGTGGTGGCGTCTTGGTCGCCATGGTGATTTAATCAGTTGTTTATTAAGTTACTTTAGTTACACTATTTCTGTTATTTCACTGCTTGTGGTGAGATTGAGCAAAAAGTGATTGCTCAGTTCCTCCAGTTTTTCTTGCTGGATTTTCATTGCTCTCGTGATAACTCGTGTTGTAACTGATTTTCCCCCTGGTTTGTCCAGTGGTGGGAGTTGTCCCTCTCTTTAGCTCACGGGAATCCTGTGGTTCCCCGGAGTTGTTTCTGTTTTTATTTTGTGGGATTCGGTTCCCGTGGTTCTCCGGCGTTGCTTCTCTGTTAAGCGGTCACCGGGCCGGTCCCACTTCCCGTTTCCCGTGGGAAAACGTAGCATAATTAACAAATCGTCTCTTAGCAAATTGACTCCCTCGTCGTTGCCCCTCTCTTAGCAAATCGACTCCCTCGTCGTTTCGCCTCTATTAACAAATCGACTCCGCTGTTGCGCCTCTGTCAACAAATGGACTCCGTCGTTTTGCCTCTATTAGCAAATCGACTCCCTCATCGTTGCAACACGTCGATAATACAGGGGGGGGACAGCAAGCAGCAAGCAGCAAGCAGCAGCAACGCGTCGATAATACAGGGGGGGACAGCAAGCAGCAAGCAGCAAGCAGCAGCAACGCGTCGATAATACAGGGGGGACAGCAAGCAGCAACGTGTCAATAATACAGGACAGCAGCAAGCAGCAAGAACGCGTCGATAATACAGGGGGGACAGCAAGCAGCAGCAAGCAGCAACACGTTGATAATACAGGGGGGACAGCAAGCAGCAGCAACGTGTTGATACTATAGGGGGGGGAACAGCAAGCAGCAACACGTCGATAATACAAGAGGGGGGGGACAGCAAGCAGCAACGCGTCAATAATACAAGAGGGGGGGACAGCAAGCAGCAACGCGTCGATAATACAGGGGGGGGACAGCAAGCAGCAAGCAACAGCAACGCGTCGATAATACAGGGGGGGACAGCAAGCAGCAGCAACGCGTCGATAATATAGGGGGGGAACAGCAAGCATAATTTTAATTAAGCACCTCTCGTAGCACATTGACTCCGTCGTTGCACCTCTCTTAGCAAATCGACTCCCTCATTGCGCCTCTCTTAGCAATCGAAAAAAAATTTTGCAAAGAAAACTTGCACTTTTTTTGTCCGTTGAACCAAACTCGCATTTAATGCGAGTTGAAAAAGAACGTGTTTTTTAGTCCCGTGAAAACTTGCACTTTTTGGTCGAGAAAAAAGTGCGAGAAAAAAGTGCGAGTTTATCCCCCCAAATTGTTCCAAAAGGGGGATGTGAGTTGACAAGTTTGACTCAAAAAATTGCGCGATTCGCGCGAAGATATTTACGGTCTGGAAGGTCCAGAGTAATGCTTTTGTTTTACGACCCCATACGTCTACGGTGTGTAACTTACTATTATCGGCAGACTCATGGGAACTCTCAAGATCGGAGGGCGGATGCTAGGGAATGAAAATCCGTGACTGATGGAATCTACGCATTCGCCGGTAAAAAGTCATTATTTTTTAAAGAAAGTACGTACGTTAGCTTGTAGTCGCACTTGTACCGGTAGTTAACCTTAGTCATAACGGACATGTTGTAAGCACTAAGCACGGAGTTCTTGTACGCTGCGTACGCTTTGTACTATTAATAGTGATCGTACCTATCGACAGTCTATCCAAACCCGCCCAGCGCAACCAAGAGAAAAAAACTTCAAAAACGAAACATTGGGCAACAAAGAATAAATCTGAGGCAATCCATCGAGCTGTTCCGGTCGGCCTGTGTGAAGTTCGTATCGAACGAACGGAACACGAACACCAATAAAAACTACTGAAAAAATGAGCTCTGCTGTCTTCCTGTGATGTCCTGTAATTATTTCCCAGTGAGAAGGAAGCAAGCGTCGTGTGAGCAAAACGGGATTTGCCCGTTACTCTTCACAACAACCACAGTTTGCGCGTCCTCAGAACATCCCACGAAGAATAGCAACAGTACATTCCATACACCCTAGCAAAAACACAAAGCGAGTCCCACTGCTATCGAAATCGTTGTTCTTTTAATCGAGACCGTCATTTGTCGCAAACAGGAGAGCCACCTAGTCCTCCTACGTCGCGATCCGCTGCAATTTGGGACTTTACCGTAAGAAAGCGTGCAAGTTGTGGAGTCGATTCATTCATTGATTGTTCTTCCTCAGTCATTCTATACAACTTCGCACAGTATAGCAGATACGTCACTTAGCGCAATCAATATGAATGTCGAATCGAGTAGCGGCAACAGCAACAACAATCGCGCACGCATCAATTCCCGCGACATTGTACGATCGTACAGCGGATTGTTCGGGAGGGACGATGATCTGACGCCCTTTGAACTAGCCCGCAATGCTCACACGGATTGGTTAGAAAAGGGAGGTTTCTTGCTCCTGGCAACCTACTGTGGGTTGCATCTGCCTCTTTCAGATTTTGGTGTTGGCTGTTTTTGACTCGCTCACCAATTACAACGACGCGAAGACGCTCAAGCTGCACTGGAGTTGGACGGTCACCAATGCGGTGCACTGCTTGGTAACGACCATTTACGTCCATTGGCTCAAGGGAAGCGCCTTTGATAATCACGGAGAGCTGGCAGCAATGACGCTGTGGGAACAGCTGGAGGGACGTTCCCAGATCCTCAACGTCAAGCGGTCTCTATTTGTCGTTCCCACTGTGCTTTGCTACGCCGCGTGTCCATTTTTCCAATTATTCCTACGACGTTTGTGTGACGAACGTTATCTTGTGGATAGTGCAGATAGCAGGAAAACTGCCCATTATGAATGGCGTCCGCATCTTCGGTATCAACCGAACGGCGGGAATCGATGACGACTGTGGTGTGCACGCAAGTGGAGGCGAGGACACTGCCGCGAAGAAGAATGCTCGCAACGGCATTGCCGCGACGAGAAGCCGGCGGCGGTTGGGAAGCAAACACGACTGAGAAAAGAGGGAAGGAAGAAATCCATTCGTGACCACATACTTTTACACATACACGCAATAGTAACAACTTCATCCAGGCAAGATTATCGTTTGTCCATCCATCTGTTCGCTCATCCCTCTAACGATGGGGAAATGCCAAGAAGTGTTTTGGATTCAAACGAAGGTGTACGAGTTCTGCGACGAGATGAAACCTGCAGCGGGTTTCCGTAACGGTTTGGCATGATTTGATCTGCTAGAAAACTTCTGACCTGATGGAGTTGCATCTGGTTCTTGCCTGGCGTTGATGTCGTTGCATGTACTTCATATTACAGTTGGATCTCTCTCCACATGTTTATACACATGTATATATGTCCTATCTCAAGAAATGCCTTTGCTGGGAAAGAGAGATACTCAGCAATACATTTCACGACGATGACGATGGAACCTACCGAAAAGCAGCCTACCAATTAACGGATGGAGACTGAACCCCAGGAAACTTGGATCCAATGGGGTATCCTGAATACAATATATTGTGCGGTTTTGCATATCCGTAAGCGATAGAATCTACCACAAGCACACGGGAGCAAACGTTTGTCGACTGCAAACAGATGATTGACAATTGCAGCAGGAGAGATTGCGTCCAACATCCGAAACGTGCACTCGGTCTTTGGGAAACGGATAGGAAGATTACGACAGAACACCCATCGATCACAACAAAATTGGACTATTCACTATAATATTATCTTACACTTCAAATCGTATCAAAATGGCTTTCGAAACATCTTACATGTACAGCAAGGCAATGATTGGAAGTATGGTTTTATGTACTGAAACCGTAATTTTCGTATTATTATAGCGTTGCACGGACCACAATACGATTGCCTGCTATCGATTTTCTGTCATGACTCTCAAGGAATACGCATTCCCCATCCGATCCCTCCACTATTGGGTTTGCGTTCGCAGTATCGATGTTGTGAATCCCGCCCTCTCGGTAGACGAGTTGTTTCTAGCAACCATTTGTTCGATTTCTCTAATTGTGGGGGGCGTAACACCCTGCCTTACTGCAAAGAGAATCATGACCTCAGATGGTTTTTGTGCACTGTATCGGCGACTAGCAATCCAAACGAAAAAGCACGGTAACATGCGCGGACATTTCGATTAATCCACGAATCCTGTGCACCAAACCGATCCATCATCGGTGCTCGTAGGAAAAAACGTTCGTTTCTTGAATTGGATTCGATATGTTCGATCCCTCCCTGTCTACTCTGGTCATGTTTCGTCTGACTGGCACTCCTCTCGCCAGGACCTTGAAAGGTTGTAGTCCTTTTTCAAGAGAGGCACTACATAATTTGCTATTCTGCATTGCTTCAATTGCAAATCTAGTTTTCTCGCACTCTCAGAATCTAAACTGTCCGAAATCCAACGAACGTATCCAGGGACAAACTTCCTGTGCTGCATATTGTTTCCAACAAGCGAGTCCGAAACAGAGAATTTTCATTGAGATGATTTGGTGATCATACAATCGTACGTTACGCAACCATGTGGTACAGTTCTGTGGCGATCTAAAACTACCGAAGGTACGTTAATTGATATCCTTCTTTTGCTCTTTCCGTTTCGACAAAGCTGACTTGTTAACCTCGAATCTCGATCGTCCAATTCCCAGATTCTAAATACTGTCGGACGTTATATTCATTCTTCGGCGCTCTATAATTACATTATATTCTATCAGTGAGAATACTAGAAGCGGCACGATCGTCTGCACATCATTCGCCAATGACCCACAAATTCTATTCCATACATGAAACGGTACACATTCATAATCAATAATCACGAACATAATTGATTTCTTTCGCGCATTTCCCGCCCTATACCAAAGAGCTGCGTCGAATCATGCGGATGCTGTTCAGGTGAGTAGATGATCAAACGAATCTCTCAGTCGCTGCATCCATTAGATCAAAAAGGATCCTCCTTAACCGAACTTCTTCACAACAGGAAGGATCGAAGTTTCTAGGTCAAGCTCGGCGCGATCTGTTGCGTTGATGAAGATACCAACTCCATCCAATGCAAGTTTGATAGCTTCCTTAGAGGAAGCGTAAAGCATTTTGTCTCGGACTCCTCCCTCTTCAGGAATCCAGGAAATGAAAACAATCTTCGAGGTGGGGCGTCCGTCCTTCGATTCAAAATCAAGATCGATCACACAGTATCGTGGAGATGTCTCTGGGAGATCATCGCAGAAATCTTCGTACGAGGCTTCCCTTCCACCGACCTTGTCAACCTTAATCATTTCCTTGTTCTCGATGAGAAAAGTGTAGTATCTGTTCTTTTTATTGATCTTGAAATCTTTGAACAAATCAGAGATATTGTCGTCGACTTGAACACCACTACTCTGTTTCAGCGTAATTGAACAAAATATTCAAACGAGTACCCGATACCGTAAGGCCGCCAAGCAAAACGAATAGCGAACGCATCGATTAGATAATAGAAGATCACGAGAGTGAGTGAAAGATAGATGTAACAGTGTGTGATCGCTCATGACTCAAAATTCTACCCTTTTTCAAGTCAATGGTTTCATTTCGTTCCGTATCCAACTCTCGTTACACGCTTGCCACAATTCGATTCCACTACTTCATAACATCTAGAACCCTCTCCGAATTAAGTGACCGCAACCAAAGACATCATTTCCAACGATACAGACTGAGGCCGTTCATCGGCAACGACATAAAGACCCATACACAAATCCATTCGTTCGTCGCTTGGGAGCCCGGAATAGCCTAAACCATGAAAAAAGACCCTGCTTTTACCAGCCACCGTTTCTCTCAACCCTTCTCTTCTGTGACTCTTCATCCACCTACCATTTTGCTATTCTTTGATCTGATTTGGTTAAGACGATGCTTCTGGTTTCAAATAAGTTTTTTTTTATGCGAATGGAATAGTTCAGTCTTTCCCCCTCTGTTCGTTGATTTGACTAACCGTTACCCGTACTAGCGCATGGTAAAAGCAAAAGAGAAGCGCACAAGCATGATAGCAGATTTTCAAATCGCACGCCGAAGCGGCACCGTCACGACGTTTGTGACCTTTGAATGACCGACTTTGACCATTACAATTTCCGGATGGATGGCTCGCGCATGCCCCCCCATCATGTGGATCTGATCTGAATCCCACAAGATCTTCCGAAAATGAGTCGTGGAACGAAAGGACTGGGTTTAGGACTCGGTTCGTGACTCAAAAACCAAGTTACCTCCTTACTATTCACATCGATCGGTGCAAACAAGGCAATACGGATCGAAAGAGTCTTTCGAAGCCGCGGAAACACCAAACCAACCCGCTGCACCTACCGTTGTATCGAACATAATCGTTAGAAAATAGACGGATTCACCATGGCGATCACGAATCTTGCAGAAGTCACCGACGCCCAAAAAGAGGAGCTTGTTGCCTCTCTTGCATGCCTTGTCATTGGAGAAGGTGAATTAACCGCCGAGTCTGTCCAAGCGGTTGCCACTGCTTCCGGCAACTCCATCTCGGACTCCTTGGCTGCACTTTTCGCCACTGTTGTAGGAAACTCCAAGGATGGCATGAAGACATTCACACCCCCACCAGGCGGTGGTGGTGGCGGCGGTGGGTACGTAGGAAAAGAAGTTCATAGAAAAGAGTGGATTGTATAATCTGCTGAAAATACTCGTGTCAATTGCGTTTTGAAAGTATTCTTCCTAACATAATCCTATTTCCCCCCGTACAAACTGCGATTTTCCCTTGACTTACGAAACAAACAGTGGCGGCGGTGCCGCCGCAGCTGCCGCAGCTGAAGAAGTGGAAGAAGAAGAGGAGGAAGAAGAAGCCGCGGCTCCTGCCGGAGGTGGTCTCTTCGGAGATGACGGTGATGGTGGTGATTATTAAACAGTACATAGAATGGGATATCACTGAAGAGCTACGTCATACAAACAAAACAAAAGTCATTTATACTAGAAAAATGCATTCCAACTACCCCCAAAGCAATTTGCAGTTGTTGTAGCGACACGGAATTTTCATTATTTCCGCAGGTCCATACACAGAAGCCTT
Organism: Pseudo-nitzschia pungens; assembly: GCA_037355855.1. Lineage (NCBI taxonomy): Eukaryota > Bacillariophyta > Bacillariophyceae > Bacillariales > Bacillariaceae > Pseudo-nitzschia > Pseudo-nitzschia pungens. Next base: position 1,452,724 of record CM074764.1, on the reverse strand, counting down.
TTATTGACGTTGTGCGCGTTCCATTGTTCAATCGACTTCTACGACATGCTGATGTGAGTTGGATTACATTTTGATTGTATCTGGAATGATGTTAGTGATTGCTGGAGCTTTCGGAGATGTTTTGTTTTCTTTCATGTGGAGCGAAGTGTCGAGACAGTAAACATGACGCCGTGCGATTGAAATGCGTTCGTTGTGGTAAACGAATGATACACTCCTGTCTATCTTTCTCTTTAAGTAGATGCACTATCGTACAATTATTATGTATTACAAAGAGAACACCTGTCGTACTTCAAGCAAAATGATTCCATCCTTTGTTTCGTCCTCAATTATCATCTGAATCAACACACCTCGGTGACGAACGGGTCTGGGTGACTTCTTTCTTCAGCCCTTTTCTTTCGCTTTTGGTTATTTGAGTCAAGTAGGATGTGCATCACCGATTTGAATATGCATCATTGACTCAGTCCCCACGTATTCAATGCAACGGAATGGTTCGTTGGAAAAATAGATTCCATTGTTACTATCATATTTTAGTACATTTTATTGCCACCCGCCCCTCTAGCTAGGTCGCTGTAGGCCTGTGCCTTTGCAGCACCGTTCCCACTACCGTACAGTTCTTCCAGTTCGGCCTGTTCGGCTTGGACCGCCATTTGCGACGAATATTCCTCGAAACTCACGTATCCGTCTCCGTCGTGGTCAAAATCTTCGAATTTCGGATAATCCTTTTCCGTCAGTCCGGGATAGTTGCTGAGGTAGTCTTTCACGTACATGTTGAATTCGGCCCGACTGATTCGATCGTCGCTGTCCAAATCGGGCTGTTTGAATTCGTCGTAATCCCGCTGTAGTGCTTCAAGCTCGGCCTTCGCTTCGGTGGATTTGACCAGCTTCGTCAAATCTTCGATTTGTGTTTGCAATGCATTGTTTTGGTCACCGAGTTTGTACACGTCGTTGTAATATTGGCTGTAGAGTTTCTTTTGTTCGCTCTTGTGTTTGCGTTTCAGTTCCTTCACGGCACGTCCACTGTGAAACCTTGCCCCCATGATCCAGGATGCAATACCCGTGGCAACGAGTTTAATTGTCCCGGCACCGCCTGCTGGGGAACTACGATTGTGGTACAGGGAGAGAAACAAATTCAAATCGAGTGAGTGCGAGTATAGAAAATGCCATTTCGTCGGAGGAAATCTGTATTGAGTGACGCGACAAATGACAACCGGACCCGCGTCGTAATTCATGGACAACTGTAATCCACAGAAAACAATTCTGTAGTCGGTGGGAGGTTGCTTGGTATTCACCCATTTCTCGTCCACAAACAACTTGATTTGCAAGGAATTCTAAAACCTACTTCTTCAGCTGATCGCGTTCGGCGTAATCGTAGTACAAGCTATCCTCTTGTGCGTAATCATTGTTGTTGTAGTCCTGGTACTCCGCATACTCTCCGTAGTCGTCGTTGTATCCACCCTGGTCTTGGGCCTGAACAAACGAAAGTGCTGCAATTGTAGCGACGGCAAAAACCACGTAGAGTCGGGCCATGTTCAATGGTTGCCTGATCGATTCGACTATGAATGCGACTGATGCCTGATTCTCCGAGCACCTGCTTTTATTGTACCGTACGTATTGTGGGTTGTCAATGGGGCCTTTTGTTTGATTCGTCTCCTTGCAAGAAAAACTGGTCTTCCAATCTTTCGACTTTCGTTCCACAGTGATTCTATGAAGTGTCTTATCCGTCACCCAACACTTGTGGCTTATTGAAGTGACTGTTGGATCATGAACTATGAGTAAGTTAGTCAAAGATATTATTATCACCTCACGGCATTCGTAGCTTGCAATGAGAATACAATAATCTTACTCGTTGCAAATCTGAGATTGCACTGACAACCCGACCACCGTACAACAGTGCGATCATGACTGATGGACAGCTCGATTGATCATCCTGATCGCCGATCGGTGGATCGTTCTGATCAACATACGAGTACCGGTACCAACATCCGCACGGTAATCTTACTTGTAGCTGTTCGGGGGGAATAATGTGCACCTACCGTAATTACCGTACCGTACGCATGTAGTACAGACTGATATGTTGTGAGATGCAGTAACAATAAGTGAACGACACGTGTAGAAAATACTAGACTACGAAACCAAATGAGAGTTTCGCGGGCTTCCGAATACTTACCGTAATTCCTTAGGGAAAGGTTACCAAAAAGCAAAAATAGTTGAACATTCCCCCGTTTGGGAATTTAGAAATCCTTTCTCATCGCCATTCACTATTCATACGATACGTACGTACGGGTAAGATTGGCGTACTTGTACAACGTACCAACACCTACCGTATGAGGTAAAAATCTTACGTACACGTACTTGTACCTACTTACGTAGTACAAAATAATGAGAGTAAAAAAAATTCAGTATGTAGCCTTACGTAACACCGTACGGTACGAACTGTGCACCTCCTGTATCGTACATCATACAAAGGACATGTGGCTCTCGCAAAAACTAAAATAAATTCCGTGGAATACTTGTACACATATTATTATTAACATGGGTTATGACCCATGATTATTAATTCGTACGAGTACGTGTACGAGTACGGTACAGTGCCCCTCCTCTATACCGGTAATTACTCTCTCTAGAGAGGATAATAATAGTACGAAGTACTTCGTAATTACGAAGTAATTCTCTCAAAATGTCACAGTAGGTCATCACACACAAACGCATCACGTATCATTTATGTACGGTTTTTAAACTGGTTCTAAGTAAGATTACCTTTAATCGTACCGTATGGTAACCTGGTACGTTGGAAAAGCGAGCAAGCAAGTTTGAGAAAGGCGCGCCGGATGATCATCATTTTTTTTTTCTCAAAATCCCCCGAAGCTTTTTTTGAGAGAGAGATATACTACTAGTACGTACCGTACGCTAGTACCACCAGTCCATAATAGCTAACGAAAAAGAGAAGTATCACTTCCTACTCCACCGTACAAGTTCCAGTACCGTACGTATCCTTACCATACAACAGCGCAGAAAGGAAGGAAGGAATCGGACCTTGGGCCTAAGACGAAGCGTACCGCCCGAATTGTCATAGCACGATTACAGATTAGAAACAACATTGGTTAGTAAGGTTACGGTAATCTTAATAATCTTACACTGATGTTGTTTCATGTGTGAGCACGAGAGCCAAGCTGCAACGAAAGTACAGGCGCAAGATCCTCTCCTTCTCCCATCGACCTAGTTCTATTGATCATAATCTTATTCGCTTGTCTCTTCACTTCACTCGAGAAAGGAGAGGCTTCCGAAACACATCTCTGCTTCTCGAGTCGAAGCGATTTTATTCCGAGAGACATTTTCGCGGAGATATCCATATCCGTTCGGAACAACATTGTTCCCCGTTTACGATTTGGACTACGATTCACTGATCCGAAAACCGCGATTCAAAGTGAAAAGCGAAACGAAACATCTCGTATTGCTGCCGATTTCGGTCGATCAAACCGATTGCCGTGGATGAGAAGAAACATTGCTTTTTCCAATTCGAGAATCAAATTCTTGCAACCATAAATTGATCGGGATGCCACCGCCACTGCCGCCATCTTCCGCTGCCGCCAGGCGAAAAAATCGTTTGACCGGCATCCACCCGGACGAAAGAAGCAGCAGGCTCCATAGTGGAACCGGAAGCGATGTCCCTCCTCGACCCGCTAGCAGACGGTATCGGGACGACGATCCTCAACCCTATAGCAGCAACAACAACAACAACAACAACAACAACACCGATAGCGGCCGTTACACACGAAGACTCGCGTCCTCTTCGACGGCGAGCTCCTCAAGCAGCACCCACACGAGACCGATCACCACCATGACAACCGACGAAGAAATCGAACGCATCCGAGAAATGAGAGCCAGGCGAAAGAGAGCCCAACAACAGGAACGCGGGGAAGACGCAAACGAACCGAACGTGGGAAGCGGTGCTCTTGCCCATCGTCGACATCGACGGGTTCCTTCGTCGTCCACTCCGACGAAAGACACGGAAGACTTCGATTCGGCACGGAAGACTCGTCGGGACGTTTCGTCTGCCGGAAAGGAGACCGGAACCGACGAATCTAGTCTCGGCAATCATACGGCATCGACAGCAGGCACGTCCACGGCGGGAGCGGCGACTTCCGATGAAACAAGCATACGGAGCGAGATCGAAGCCCGTCTCGCAGCCAGGCGGAACAAACGGATGAATGCTCACGAGAACGCTCAATCTGCGACCGATTCACCGACGAGGCGCAGCACCAGAGCATCCCACAGGAGCACCCGGAGTTCGCCCGACGTGCACGATTTGCGAATCATCAGCCGGCAAGTTCCACCACGGAGCAGCTCATCGGATGCCTTGCGGCGACCGGATGTAGCGTACGGCGAGGACGCAAGAGATAGGACGCGAAGTACTCGTGCCACCAGAACAATCGGTACCGATCGGACAAGAGCGTCGAATTTGCCCCCCCGGAGCACTTCCAACGACATCAGTGAGCGACTAAGGGAACGACGGGAAGCCAGAGAACGGGAAAGGAAGGAACGGGAAAGAAAATACGACTTGAAAGGTTTGTCGTCGGCATCATCATTAGAAGGAGAGTCGAACCATAGTATCCAGAGTGATATCACGGTGGAGCGTGCCAGCACGAACGCCGAGAAGATCACAAATACAGAGAAAAAGGCCTCGAAAAATCCAGTGATTGCTCCCGTTCCGGACGCTTCGGACGGCGCTGGCGACGACGACGACGACGACGACGACGACGATGCGAGCAGAGGTTCCACTCTTCGACTATGCGTCATTTCTGCTACCGACTTGCCACCAAGCGTTGTCCCAAATGTTCCGTTGTGCCCGGTGCTCAAGATGGGTTTGGTAGAATTGCCTGCCGACGCATACGAAGACAACGAACGGAAATCTGTTTCATCCACCAGAACGAAAAAGCTGTTCGATCAGGGTATTCAAGCGACGGGATCGGCCACGGTTCGTTCGACGACACCAAAAGTGCTGAGCAAGAGTGATGACGGAACAATAGATTTCCACGAAGAGTATCGATGGGACGACTTGAAAAGACCTCGCAGGATGGGACTTTGCATGGAGTTGTGTGCCCGTGGAGTTCGCACGCCACTGAATTACATGGAGTCTCCCTCCGCTTCATCTCAATACGACGCGTATGTCCTGAAGACAAACTCGTCAGCAATCGATAAATTTTCCGCTGAAAAATACGACTCCCAAGGATCATCAAACGGACGAACACCGCCATTAAATATCTGGAACAGGAGCAAGAAGCAGGAAGCCGAGATGGAAGCTGCCGAAGCCGCTGCCGCCGTGGCACGCATGCTAGTCGATGATAGCGGACCAGATTCAAATGAAATGGACCAGGCACAATCATCTACGAAAATATCAGAAACACCGAATTCTGATTACGATGTCACTCTTCGTTCTTCTGCCGAGCACGTCAACACCGGGCTAACTTCTGACGTAAGACTCGGCGTTGCTGTCATCCCTTTGACTAAGTTGTTCCCTCAGAATTGCACCGATAAATCCAAGAGCATCCGTTTAGAACAATGGTATCAGCTGAATATTGAAGAGGAATCACCCGATCTTTCCAGTGCGCAAAAGAAACCCAGTGTCTTGCTGGAAATTAGCTTGTCCTCTTCCCAGTCACTTGATCAGAATGAAGATGAAGATGGAATTTTTGACGACGATGAAGAGCCAACAAAATCCCCTGCGTTTCGCAATGCGTCGTTCTCTCGGAGAGCAAGTATCGAAGCTCGGTGTCAAACGGGTGAACACGAAAGCAAGAAAGAAGAAACGAAAATAGAGGATCCAGTGCTGGAGCCAGGTGTCGTCGATTTTGTAGCTGTCATTGGTTGTAAGAACATAGGAAATCAAAAGAATGATGGAGGTATGAAAGGATGGGTGAAAGCCACGCCGGAGTGTGTGGTAATGGAACAATTTCCACCCAACAACGAATTTCATGCAAAATCGGGTCGGAAAGCTCTTCTACCAGAAATGCTTCAGTGGTTTTGTTATCCGGAAGGTGCCCGACTTTGGAGAGGAACCACTCCCCCATCACGCACCGACCTCAATCTGAAAAGGTTTTCTGCTGCATCACCTCAAAACCTTACATCGTCGACTGCTGCTTTTGACGCTTGTCTTGACTGCACAACATCATTCTCGTGGTTTGTAATTGCTTCCAATTCCGATGAGTACGGCTCTAGTCTAGTTAAGACTTATGGGGCAGTCATAAGGTTTTACGTACCTGCTCCGACGGGTATTGATCCTACGCAAGATGACTTTGCCCAAGCCATCATGGGAAGAAAAGCCGAGATGCCGTCACAAGGAGCGGTAAAGAGGCTTTGGGTCCCGATTGCGATTTGTTTCACCTCTAATCTTCCAATCGTTGGGATTATGGAGGCGCTCCTCCTTAGGCTCTGTGAAGAACTTTCAACACTTTCCAGCGCAGTTCAGCCCACAAAATTGGAAGAAATACAGGAAGCTGTTTCGAACATTGTGCTAAAGTACCAAAAACCAATCGCAGGTGCCGTAAACTGTTCGGTCCCTTTCTTGGCGGGAGACAGATTTCTGCTATCGCTACCACCTCGCACTGGCCTCCCACCTCTACCTCATGGACGAGCCTTGGTGTCCGTTTGTCGACTTCTTGGTGCAGACGGATTGATTTATCTCATGTCTGCTGTACTTACCGAGTGCAAAATATTGTTACATTCAGAAGACATCGCTGAAATCTCGATGGTGGCTGAAGTTGTGACTGCGCTGACTTATCCTTTCACATGGTCTCTACCGTATATCCCAGTACTTCCGATCGGAATGATCGAATTTGTGGAGGCTCCGCTCGCCTACTTATTGGGTATCCCGTCCTGTAATATGAACATGATTGATCCTCGTGCTTTGGATGATACTGTGGTAGTTGACGTGAACAAAGCTTTTTCTCCGACACAGTACTCGCCCGAGAAATCGAAATCGAAATCTTCCGGCAATAAACATCCAACTCTTTTGCCTGCATCAGTTGCGAAGAGAATATCTGAAGCAGTTTACAAATTATTACGTGACGAGGACGCGATGGAAGAACAGTATAGTGGATCCGGTTTGTTAGAACAAAACTTTCCTCACCTTGAAGATGAAAGTCTTGCCGAGCGAGAATTTAGAGTCACTGTTGCGATTGAAATATGTGGCTTCTTGAGAGGTTATCAAGAATGCATGGGCGCAGTATTCGACAGAGATAAATTTCTGAAAACTTCGCCTGCATTGTATGAAGAAAAAAGCGAATACAAATTTGTGGGAGGAGGATCATCGGGCGTTCGTAGCGAAATTTCGAAGACGAAAGTCGTGTCGTCGCGATCAAAACGATTTCTGTCATCTCTAGTTAGTGGGCAAAATTTCCAACAACTACTCGAGAGTTTAGATAGCGACGAAGCATCATTCTTTCACGAAATAATGGACTTGATCGATGATTCGACATCTGATAGAAAACCTCCGAAAAGAACACCTTCTGGTGAATTCGGAATAAACAAGTCTGAGAGCAATTTGGATGTTCTCATGAAATCCTTGCAAAAGGTCGAAGACAAAATTCCTACTTTTCTTGTGAAAAAGGGAGGAGGTCTTGATACTGGAGAGGAAGGTGAAGACGAGCACCTTTTATCATTCGCTTATAACGATGAAGAATACAACGAGTTCGATTCATTACATCATGAAACAGATGGTATAAATTTTGGGGGAGGAAGAACATCAAAATTTTTGAATAATTTGCTTTGTCCAATTGAGATTGGGTTGACCTCGAAGATATCGGAAGAGAGCATGCAAGCGGTATCAATGGAATATTTGGCAAAACTAGAAACAACACCATGGGAATACAAGCAATTTTTGAATTTTTCGTTGCAAGACGTAAGAATTGATGATACTATTAAGCTTCGAGAAGCAATTGGTGAAAGACGATTTCGAACCTGGAAGTTGGCTCGTTCGAAGAAATCCAATAGCGAAGATGATCTAGGATTCTTTTCTCAGAGCACAAGAGTAGCTGCAAAGCAAAATTCTGCTGTTGACTTGACAGCTCTCGTGACTTCGGCGAAAAATGATTCAACGGATTCATCTTCATTGCCATCTGGGACAAATCAATCGAGGCTGTCTTCTCTAACCCCAGCGCAACAACGTATTGCCGCGGCCAAGAGTAGAGATATCATTCGTCGGTGTTTGGACAAGGCTAACACTGACCATTACTTCAGCCCTGATCAAATCAATCCTTTCATTGATAATGGTCGAGATCTGATGGCAGAGGCAGAGAAGGCTCTACGGAATCCGTCAGCTCAGTTGTTCCTTATATCTATTCTTGCTCAGAGATCACGACTAGAAAACAAAAGAACGAGAACAGCACGGCAGCATTCTGCAGCAGCGAATCCTGCATCTCGTCTTGGGCATATTGCCTTCGATTGCCTTGTTCGATTGAGCTGCGCAATGCTAGATTCTTGCATGGAATACAATGAATACGAAATGGCGTATCACTTACTGACAAACTCAGCTGGTTTCATCATGGTTCAAGAAGTGGACTACGGAGAAGACGACAAAGAAGAGTTCGGTCAGTTCGGCCATCACCAATCTCTTTTAGTGATAACAATGACGTCAAGAATCGGGATACACCCGATTTTTGCGGACATAGCAGTTTGGGAGGCAGTCATGGCTTTGCACCTCCGTGATCGGGAGGCAGATAAAAAATCGAGTCAGGAAGCAGCGAAGAAGTCCAGTCGGGAAATGGATGAGAAGCCAGGTGTGTTTAGTGAATATGCTAATTTGTATGTTACTGAAAATGACTACGAAGCAGAAGGAACTTATGAAGTAGAGGAGGAAGTCTACGAGGCCGCTGTTGCAACGTTATACGAAATGGTCGGTTACGGTATCCCCGGAGAGGAACTCTCTCGTTTCGCGATGCGAGTAAGTCAAGAACATGGCTGGTTTTGCGACGATCGTGGGAGACAACTTCTAATGCTTGCTCGAAGGATAAGCATCCGTCGAGACCAAGCTGATATTGGAGGAACTGGCAATACGGCTGATATCGACTTGGTTCGGAAGGCACCCGACGTCTATCAAACTTTCTCAATGGATGAGGAAGGCGGGCAACGGAGGGAAAAGACCGGTTTCGTTTGGGAAGAAATCGGCTGGTGTCATCCTGCTGCTCCATCTCGAAGAAGTTTAATGAGACTCGAGGGCAACAACACTACGCTGGGAATGTCACCTGTCGACAACTTTATGAAGAGGGCTCCAGTAACAGCAATAGCGTCATTAGGTTCGTCAATTGTGGCTAGCGGAGGTCTTGATGGTGGTGTATTCCTCGCTCATTTAAAAAACGCAACCCACACCGAAGAATCTGGTTCAAGCCGTGACGTTTCTCTCAAGGTCCGAGGTATCCATTTAGATTGGGGCAGTGCGAGTCGTGCGCGATCAGGGTGTATTTCAGATGGCGAATACGGTGTTGGAGCCGTCAGCTGTTTGGTGGCTACCTACGGGGAGACATCACACCTCCTGTCAAATTCAAAGGACGTGAAAGACGCGATGAGTGGGGGGGATATAACAGACTCAATGGAGGGAAGCCGGATTATCGCTGGTACGACGGCTGGAGATTTACGAGTTTGGTCGGTGAAGGACATTTACTCATCAATTTTGAGTAACAAGACTGACGACGACTTAAGTGGTGGCCACGGTGCTTCTAGATTGAAGTTTGCCCTTCGAGGCAAGGCGTTATCCGGACACCGCGGAGGAGTCACTTGTATTGATGTACCATCCCAGGTGTACCGCCCCGATTCTTTGGTTACTGGAGGAGCCGATGGCTCCATAAAACTGTGGGCTTTGCGAGCGTCATCAGCAAGTCGACGAACCAGTACTATTGCTTCTAGCAAAGTTGATAGAGGCGGTGGTGGAGGCCAACAACAGTCTGCCCTCAATACACTAAGCGGTCACGAAGGCCGTGTTCTTTCGATAAAGACAGCCTGGCACGGCGATCATCTATTGAGTGGAGGAGCTGACCGATGCATCCGAGTTTGGGATCTTGCCACTAGTGGTGGCAAATGCATTCACAAACTGTTTGGTCACTTTGGTTGGGTAACAAACTTGCAGTATTGGGGGCCGAATACAATAGTTTCCGCCTCAACGGATCGTTCCGTGGCACTATGGGATGCGAGAGTGCGTGGTTCTCCTCTTTTCGTACTACGCAATCATCAATCCCCCATATCGGACCTCTTGGTGGGATCTCGAACCGATCCTTACATGGTGAGCGCTGCAGCAGATGGGACGATTGCTACCTGGGATTTTAGAAGCCTCTCCGACACGACAGCTACCGAGGAAACCCCCCATACCAAGGGCAAAGGTAGCAAGGGATGCAAGATTGTGAGAATGCCATCTGCGTCAATATACCATGGCACGAACACGGAGAATGTAGCTGCAGGATCCGTCCACTTGGCAAGGGATGTTGCAGGATCCAATGAGCTCTTTTATGAGCGTCGGGTCGGATGCCATATTGAGAAAGTGGGATGTTGCCTCGGGGAATATGTTGGAGGAGTCGCCTACGGGACACTGCGACGCAATTTCTAACTTCCATTCCTTTTCACAAAGCCATGGATTTGGACTGAAACCAGCCAACGCCAACGACGCAACAGCCAAGAATTCCGGCAATGCCATGGATGAAGGCTTCTTGACCAGTTCTTTGGATGGCACCATTCGCATGCGAAAGCTGATTGACAGGAATGGTGACTGAAAAACTCCGAGTCGTCGTTCCAAACTCTCGGTGCTCTCTGTAATCTAGGGAAGAAATATTTGAGATCGATTCACTAGTGTAAGATAGAAAGTCAGTACAATAATCTGCAACTCCTATCTATTGATGATATTTGAGATTAAAAGCAAAGTGCAAACTACTCGCACTACGTAATCACAACACCGTACTCGTAATTACTTCAGATTGCCGTACGAGTTCAATGCATTCGGCCATAACCTTACTGGTACTTCAAAAAATGTTGATCAAGGCCGATAGAGCGGTCTTTCTCCCATGTACCGTAAGATTTTACCGTGATGGTTACCATACCGGTACGCAGAAATTTCAAGTTGTTCTAAAAAAAGATTCATGTGCTTTTTAATCTCCCAAGTCCCCCCCACGCACTTTTGCTGACGTATTTCCCATGCATGACGACAAGTACCGGTAGGCAGACACAAGGCGATGAAACAATGATATGCTTCCAAAATGAGAATTGACAATACCGGTACGAGTAAAAAAAGTACGATAAGGTATTACTGCAGAACAAGGCTGAATTTTCTTCCATGTTTTCTTCCGTCTCGTACAAAGCTTTCCCACTTCCCGGATATTCTTCCAAGAGCTCTGCATTTGCCATCGAGCCGAATACAACTAATTCACAAGACGAACTACCATGAATCTTACCACCGCGGCACGCAGACTCCTCGTTGCATTCGCCATTGCTGGCTGCAACCTCTCATGTTGCGGCTTTCAGCAGTCGCGGCCCCCTCCCCGCCGCGGCGCGAGCGTTCACGTCGTCTTCGGCGTCCCTCAACATGGCCAACGTTCTGAAATTGAGCGACCCCCAGTCGCAGCTTTTGGACAACGTCGATGTTTTCATTTTTGATTGCGACGGAGTGATTTGGAGGGTGGGTAAAGCAGATGTTGCGCGTTGACAATTACTGATGCAGCCGTGTTTTCTTTTTCGAGGTGTCGTTTTCTCATTTTTGTCAATTTTGGTCCATCGGTGTGTTTGATGGTGGCGTGATTTCATTATTTCTCTGGCACCGCGGCGATCTTATTCTGCGATCACGAATTTTGGTATCAGGGAGATTCCTTGATCGACGGTATTCCCGAAACCCTAGCCAAGCTTCGCAAAGCGGGAAAGAAGATGTTCTTTGTTACCAACAACTCGACAAAATCCAGAGCGGGATACAAAAAGAAATTCGATGGACTGGGTCTGACCGAGGTTCCCGCGGAAGAAATCTTCTCCTCGAGTTTTGCAGCGGCTGCGTACCTGGAACAGTCCAAGTTTCCCACCGACGGAAGCAAGAAAGTCTACATCATCGGGGAGGTAGGAATCGGCGAAGAGCTCGACCTGATTGGAATCCCGCACATTGGTGGACCAGCCGACAACGACAAGGCCCCCGACATGGGTCCCGGTGGACGATTGGAGGTAGATCCAGACGTCGGTAAGTGCGATGCGGCCGTGCTATTGCATTGCAAACCGTTCGCGGCAACAACACAATTGCTGTTGCTCCGGGTCAATGAAAACATTCGATTGGAGAAAGTGCAGTTTTCCAGGCGCTTGAAAATCGATACACCAAAGCTCATACACTAATGATACTGGGCTTTTCCGTGTGTGTGTGTGTGTGTGTGTTTTTTTTTTTCGGGAACGAACGAACGGCAACTTGTTTTGTATCGAATGGAATGGATGGAATGATTCCAGGGGCCGTGATCGTTGGCTTTGACAGAAACGTCAACTACTACAAAATTCAATATGCGCAACTCTGCATCAACGAGGAAGGAGCTGAATTCATTGCCACAAACCTGGATGCGGTCACACACTTGACCGATGCCCAAGAATGGGCCGGTAACGGCAGCATGGTCGGAGCTATCAAGGGATGCACCGGACAGGAACCAACCCTGGTGGGAAAACCCAGTCCGCTGATGATTGATTACATCGAATCCAAATACGGAGTCGATCGCAAGCGCATATGCATGGTAGGGGATCGACTCGACACCGACGTTCTATTTGGAACGGACAACGGACTCCAGAGTTTGTTGGTGTTGAGTGGTGTCACGTCGGAAGAAAAATTGTTGGGTCCCGACAACACCATCACACCAGATTATTACGCCGACGACATCAATGCATTCTTTCAACCAGCAACTGAATCAGCTGGTTGCGAATGCTGCAAGTAAAGTTAGAATTCACCGAGAATTTAATGTAGTTGAAGTAAAAGCAGAACTACAGTGTAGATATACGATGCACGGAAAATCCGCGACGGCAGCATTCTTGATTTTTTTCTCTATCTGTTATTGTATGAACAATAGATCGGCATCAGACGAACAAAATGCAATGGAGAATTCCGCGTGCCAATCTTTTTCATTCAAGGGGTGTGCAGATTGCTAAGCTCGTTATTGATTCTTCTTTCTCTGCTCGAGCTCTGAATCACATTTAATGCGACGATCTCCTAGATCCAGGCTCACTCCCACCCACCACGCAGATACGATGAGGCCCAGAAACAAGACGGGCGGGAGACCAAAAACAACTGGGTCAGACGGTATGATTGCTGTCTGCATTGGTTTGCCCGAGAAATAAAAGAACCCAACTAACGGCATGGACGCAAACAGAGGCACTTCCTGCTCCCCAGCGGTTTGCCAATACATCTATGATTGGTTTGGCTTCGTAGCGAGCTTCGCTGCTCATGCCTCTCCATAGAGACTCTCTCACGGGTTTAGCAACTGCCAGATTTATGATTTTCGTGAATTCGTCCAACATCAAAAACATGATCAGATTCGGTGGTTGCCCATTGGTAGATCGATGCCACCAACAAAGGCAAATTAAACTTCCCAGTCGAATAAATGGCATCAACGCCAGACTCCCACGCAAACCAATCCTTTGGGTTATGGAAGCCCCGGCTCCGCTAGATTGGATCGCAAACATAGCTACTGAACTTCCCATGTTGACTTTGGCCAAAAATGCTGTATCCGCACTGACGTCGACCATTTTGTCTTTCTTTCGATTCGCAACAAGTTCGGCACGTTGGAAACTTAGCAGTGTTGTGGTACTGGAAAACAATGCGTTGTATGTGAAAATAGTCATCAACAGATAGGATTCCAAAATAGTAGTGATACCGCGAAACAATCGTTGCCAAAAAGTGTTGTCGTCGACAGCATCCTGACTTTTATCACCATTCGCCATGGATGCGAGTGAGCCACTCGAATCTCTTGTTGCTGATTGAATCGAATTTCCCGAGGCCACTCGCTTCATCGCCTGTTGTTGTTGAGCCTGCTGAGCAGCAAAGAGGCTGTTTCCCGAAGCAACTCGTTTCATTGACCCGACAGATGACGATCGTTTCATACTGGAATCTAGGCTGGTCAAGTCTTGGCTCGACCTATATCTTATCTGTTCTTCCCAGTGTTGTTGCATTATTCGCCCCAATTCAATCGATAATTCTGCCGAAATTTCCAACAAGAAAGCTGAGACGAACAACAATCCAGGAAGATGGAGGATCTTTGCCAGCGACGATGCAAGAACACTGCAGACAAATGAAGAAAAGGAAAGTCGAAGATGCAAGCACGCACACACGCATCATTATTAGTTGGTTAGAAACATGTTGGAAATCAACACCCGTTCATTACCAGTGCGTGTTTATCCGACAATAACAAACTCACCTTCCCCAGATGCCTCCTATGGTTCCTCCAAACTGAATTCGATTTAGCCGCTGCAATTGGGTCTTGTTGTTTTTTCCTGAATTTCCGTGTTGCTTTCGCGCAATCTCTTCATATTCCATTGCTTCGCTTGTAACACCCCAGACCAGGGATGTCGAATGCCGTGTCATCAACGTGACCAGCAAAAAGAAGGCAACGTACATGACCTTTCCGAGTTTATCCAACAAAAAGGGAATGATTGCATCCTTATTTGATCCGTCCTCGTTCGTTCCAAAGATCCATTTAATCAAACCATAGCTTTTGATCCATTCTAGCTTCCGTATCCAATCCACCAGCTGGAATCCAACCGCGTAGCTAAGAGCACTCAGCGCAAAAAAGCGATAAAAGAGCGCGAGGCTCGTCCCTTGGGTTTCTCCTCGGGTCATTCCCATCTTTTTGAAGACCTTGCGACGTTTCGGATCGGGGGCCTCGAACAACCAGCCGATGGGAACGCTGCTCAGGAACGACAAAATAGTGCCAGCAAACGTCAGGGAGGCCAGGTTTTCGACGCCGAGTTGCAAGACCACGGAATCCATAATGGGTTTCAACACGTAATTAGCACAGGAAACATTGAAGAGAGCCCAGAATCCCAGCCAGGTCGCCACGGAGTAATCATCGGTCGCGTCATCAAATATTTTCCGGGAGATGGAGTACGTGAGCTTTGTGCAATAGTACTGAGGAGTGAAAAGTAGTTTTTTCGAGGAAGAAAACGACGATGACTCGGTGGAATGTTCGCGATTCGGCGAGGCCATCGGTCGCAGAGGTGAACGTTGGAGCGTAGTGCCGCTATTATTGATACTATTTAACGAATCACTGGATGTGTTGTTTCTCTTCCGTAGAAGAAAACTCGCACCAATAGGGCTTGCAGTAGCAGTAGCACCAACACCAACACCCCCAATGGGACTTTTGGTACCAAGAGGAGAGACAGGAGGAGATGAAGTTGTATCATCACCAACGCGATCACAATTACCCAATCCAATATTGGAGCTATTGGTTCGGTCCTCTTGAATTTGATAGAGCATGTGATAGTTGTGACTACCTTCGCTCTCCGAGCTTGTTGTTCCCGTTGATATTGCTCTGCTTTGGGGTGGCGCAGGTTCGGGTGATTTGTGAAAGTCTTCGTGCAGAGCAGCAGTTGCGACAACACTGCTGGGCAGACACGAACTATGATCGTTGTATTCAATCCCTGCACTTGTATTGTTGTTACCATCGTTTATTGCCAGTCGTTTTGTGTCCCTTATCATATCTTTCATAACAGCATCGTCTCTGTTTGAATCGTTGGGCTCGTTGCTATCGGCAGAATTCGATACGACACCAAGGCCGCCTTTGCTAGCACCAAAGAGTGGATTGTCTGGCGTTATGTTTGGGTGTGTGCTCATTGAGCAAGTAGACAAAGAAACTGCATCGCTTATCTTCACATCATCGTCATCGTCTGCCTCTTTCGAAAGGGATTCTGATGTCACCAACTGCACCGTCTCCTGCTTTTCCACTATGTTCGGCGGCATCATGTCTCTTCTCTTATCCTTTTAATGCTCCAATGCGTACACTGCAATGGAGTGTTGAATGCTGCTGCTGCTGCCACTTCCGCTCCTATGAAATGATCAGAAAAGAAGTTGATCACAGCTTCCAACGATTCAGGATTGAGCCAGTGTTTTCGACTCCGATGATATCGAACGCTGTCAATCCAGAAAATCGCCCACTTCGAGATGGCTAGCTTTTCTGGTGTGATCAAAATGACAGTCAATCAAGAATGAACCTTATTTCCGGACAAGTTGTCTCGATCGTTCTTAGCGTCTATGCATGAGTGCCAAGCCCCTCTTTATCTCGGATCGCGATCAACCTAATGTAAGTTGTCCCGCGAAGGTGGGTGCATTAATCTGAATAATATTGTTATCCGGGCGTTTCGCGGAGAACACTTTCGATGCGTATTTCTTGCAACAATCGAGCGGGGAAGCTTGCCTTTCGATCAAAACTGAGTTGAAGCCAAAACGAAGAACATCACAACGAACAAACAACGTGTGTGTCCTCCTGCAAGTTAGTTGGTCAAAAGACACTAAAGCGTACGTCGTACGGACAAGATTGATGTCGATGTCATCATCGTCGACTTGCTTTGGATGCTCGCTCGCCTCGTCATTGCGTAACCGGTAGAAACCCGGAATCAATCACGCGTAAAAACTCGAAAACAGCCAACGAAAAATAATGGGATGGGGTGTTATGGAACTGAGGTTCGCCTTTTTTTCGCGCATCAGCATGGCGTGCGCGCGACGACAGGTTTGACTCTCGTCGTCTCACTTTTTTGGAGGATCTATCCGTTTGTTCTTCGGACATCAGAATGAGTGAGTGAGCCGAGTCGGGACTTCTCTCGATCAAAAAAGCGGAGGGCGAAATAAGATCCTATTTTGTAAGGTTACTTCGTACATACGAGTAATGTAAAATACGTCGTACCACCAGTTGGAATTGGTAAGCCAATTCAAAGTTGCGTGATGATTGATGATGATTCATTCGAAGAGTCAAGAATTGTGACGCAACGTTATTGCTTATGATGGATTTATTCCTTGTGATGCCGTCTCACTCTATTTTTGAAAACAAACCATTCGGAAAAAAAGGATTTCCCTCTCAAAAAGAAGGATAATGTTGCTTGAGTACATATCTTCAAGACCGGTTTGCGGGTCCCATTATTGTTACTTTTTGTAGCTTTCGTTTATTGGTATACGCACCTACGTGTAATCAAGAAATGATGAATTGCAGTAAATGATTGATTTATTGATGTACAAAAAATATTTGATAGTGATAACCCTTTGCGCGCTATGTGTGTCTATATTCGGATTCGGTGTAAAAACGGCTGCGAAACTGCCAAGTAAGCAAACAAATGCTTACAGAGTGCTTAAGCGTATTGAATTCGCATGGTGTTGGTGGATCCAACGACCTTGTTGGAACCTTGCACAATAACGACGGCGTCTCCGGCAGCGCAGATTCCGTCGGTGACGAATCCTGCAATGCAGTTGTTGACGTGGGCATCGGTTTCTTCAACGGAAGGAATGACGGTGGCCTTGCATCCCTTCATGTATCCGAACGCTTGGCGAGCGACCTGTTCGGAGGTGGTAAGAACTGTGACGGGTCGTCCGGCACGGAACTTGGCAATTTGTTGGGCAGTGGCACCGGATTCGGAGCAGACAATAATGGCCTTGGCACCGATATCAATGGCGGTCTTGACGGCCGAAGAAGCGATAGATTCGGAAGTGGAGAGGCTTCCGAATTTGTCGAGGGTGGAGTTGCGAATAGAAGCGTAAAGGGTGTTGTTGTTGATAGCAGCTTCGGCTTCGACGCAGGTTTCAGCCATGATGGAGACAGCGGCCTCGGGGTATTCTCCGTTGGCGGTTTCTCCGGAAAGCATGACAGCATCGGTTCCGTCAAGAACGGCGTTGGCGACATCGGAACACTCGGCACGGGTAGGGCGAGGGTTTTGGATCATAGATTCGAGCATCTGCGTGGCGGTGACAACGGGTTTTCCAACGATGTTGGCCTTTCGGATCATCATCTTCTGGGCCAAGAAAACCTTCTCTGGGGGGATCTCCATACCAAGATCTCCACGGGCAACCATGATACCATCGGTGACCTCCAAGATTTCGTCGTAGTTTTCGAGACCCTCTTGGTTCTCGATCTTACAGATGATCTTGATTCCTTGGTTCTCGGGTCCAAGGATTTCACGAATCTTGAGAACATCGGAAGCCTTGCGCACGAAGGAGGCAGCGATGAAGTCGATTCCGTTGGGGATACCCCATTCGGTAATGTCGGAAATATCCTTCTCGGTCAAAGTGGGGAGGTTGACGACAACTCCGGGCAAGTTCATGTTCTTGCGCTCACCAATGGCGGCGTTGTTCATGATCTCGCAGGCAACTTCTCCCTTCTCGGCATCACAAGAGATGACCTTCAAGACCAAGGATCCATCGGCAACCAAGATGGATTGTCCAGGCTTGACAGAGGTGGCCAATTCGGCGTACGAGCAGGCAAGCTTGGTGTTGTCACCCTTGAACTCGTAGTCGGAAGTGAGGATGAGGGTCTCTCCCTTGGTGAGTTCAATCTTCTTGCCCTCGGCGAAGAAACCGGTTCGGATTTCGGGTCCCTTGGTGTCGAGCAAGACACCTGAATATTGATTTGAAGATAAATATCATCACAGAAGACATTTGGTTAGTGTCAACAAGAATGAAAAGGATTGCGTCGACATCTGAAGATATGATTTGCCTCTGATTTTGCGCAAACTTTAGGTTCAATCTGGATTGCATAGAAAGAACGGCATTTGACAAGTGGCTAAATACGTAGACCATTTCTTGTGGGTTCTGCTGAATCTGTATCGGGGCTTCCGATCATATGGTTCGACAAGCCTAGTGGTTCTTTCTTTATCATTGCTCTAACGGACTTACCAACGGGCTTTCCGACATTGGTGGCAGCTTGACGAAGACGATCCAAGCAGGCCTTGTGCCCTGCGTGGTCACCGTGGGAAAAGTTGAATCGGGCGACGTTGAGTCCGGCCTTGATCAAGGTCTCCAACTGATCGACCTCCCAGCACGCAGGTCCAAGGGTGCAGAAAATCTTGGTGGCGCGGCCGTCAACGGGCATGTCCTTGAGGATCATGTCAACATCGATGTTGCCTCCAGGAAGTTCAGGGTTGTACGATTGCATCTTGTTGGTCTTTGTTTGTTACTACTTAGTTAGAACTTGGAAAGAATAAAGAAGTATCGTCGTCGAGGATTTCGTCTTCGTCGAGCAAAAAGTTGTGACTATTGATTCGAACGCAATCCATCATCCTTGTGCACTCCTAGCCTTCGCCGGGCCCAACCAGATCGTACTTTGCGGACGGTTTTTTCAAAGGTCGAGAAGCTTTGAATTTCCTTCTGGACCCAAAAAGGATCAGGTGGCGAAGATCATGAATCCGATAACCAATCAGAATCTGTCTCTTCTCCCCAATCACCAATAAAAATAAATCTTGGCCTTCGCGCGACGCGTGACTTCCAATGCGGCTTAATACATATGCGGGTGTGATGTTGGTTTGGGAACCAAGAAAACTGCATTGCGTGGTGCGAGCTCCATCGCACGACTGTGAATCTTCGTTGTCACTCTCACAGCCATCAATTTTTCGAAACGTCCTTCCGAGGGACACGCACGATTGGAACATAACAAAAGGCTTTTTGGTGTTCGATCGAAAGTTCATGAAATCGTGACGGTTTGGAAGAGGGAAAAGCGGGTCGATCGGAAGTGCTCTTACGAAGTAAATACGTAGTAAACCTTAAAGGTTGAGATTGTTTCGTACTATTTTGATTTGACTCCTATGACTGATATGGCTTGTTTCTACAGGTAAGGAAGATATTTGAAACTGAAAAAGTACATAGTAAGGTTTAAGTCTTCGTAAGATTACCAACTAAAAACCTTACAGAAAGATCTTGGCTTAAAAAAATTCTGTAGATGAAATCCGAACAATGAATCAAGTTATTGGCAGCGATCAAAACGGGTTACGAGGTACTCGTATCTCAAAATTTTGCGTTCGAGTTTTTAAAGTGATTCCACCTTTTCGATAAGGGTATCGACGATGGCGGGCTCGGCCAGGGTGCTAGTGTCTCCGAGGGTGTCGGTCTCGCCACAGACAATTTTGCGAAGGATGCGGCGCATGATCTTTCCCGATCGAGTCATTGGCAGGCTGGGCGTGACCACAATCATGTCGGGACTGCAAAAGGCTCCGACCTCGGATCGCACCTGCATGCGAAGCTCCTGGATGAGCTCGGGCGATTCGTCGAATCCGTTGCGGAGCATGCAAAAGGCGCAGATGCCCTGGCCCTTGATGTCGTGGGGCTTACCGACCACGGCGGCCTGGGCGACACCCGGATGTGCTACGAGGGCGGATTCGACCTCGGCGGTTCCGATGCGGTGGCCACTAACGTTGATGACATCATCCACGCGGCCGGTGATGAAATGGTTCCCTTCGCTATCCCGGAAGACACTATCGCCGGTAAAGTAATAGCCCTCGTATGGTTTCAGATAGACATTCAGGTAGCGGGAGTGATCCCCGAGGCAGGTGCGCGCCATTCCAGGCCAGGGTTGCCGAATTGCGAGAACACCTTCGACACAGCCGTTATCGTCGGGCTCGACTACTTCTCCGGTGGTAGGATCGAGAACGGCGGTGTCAATTCCATAGCAGGGCAGGGTACACGATCCCGGCTTCATGGGAGTGACTCCCGGAAGATTTGTCACAATGTGGCCACCCGTTTCGGTTTGCCAGTAGGTATCCACTACGGTACATTCGGATTTACCGACGTTTTCATAATACCAACGCCAGGCTTCGGGATTGATAGGTTCTCCGACCGAACCTAGGACCTTGAGACTGCTCAAATCGTATTTAGACGGAGGTTCAGGACCATATTTCATCAACAATCGGATTGCGGTTGGTGCGGTGTAAAATTGTGTGATACTGTGGCGCTCCACCATGTCCCAATAGCGTCCCTCGTCGGGATATACGGGCGTCGATTCAAACATGAACGTGGTGCAACCGTTGAAGAGTGGCCCGTACACGACGTATGTGTGACCAGTAATCCATCCACAATCCGCAACACATGCAAAAATGTCGCCTTTTGCCAAATCAAAGGTGTTTTTTACCGTCTGGGCAGCATACAGGGAATAACCTCCCGTTGTATGAACGAGGCCCTATCGAATTTTGAAACAAAAATGTGTCAATTCCGAGATGAGAAACGAGTGCTATCGCCGTTCGATTATACTTCTCGGGATGCTGTTCGCATAGAAAGCACTTACCTTGGGCTGACCCGTACTACCCGATGTATACAGAATGAACAAGTTATCTTCCGCATCCATCTGTTCCGGAGCGCAAAATGGTCGTTGGTCAGCGACCAAAAGATCCATGCGAACATCCTTCTCTTTCATGTCGTAGGTGACCTCGTCCTCGACTGTTGTAACTCCCTCTTTGAAACCACGTTCCCACACCAACACGTTTTTTACCAAGTCCTTGTCTTCGATCAGATCCATGGCATTGTCAACGATTTTTTTTAGGTCAATCTTTCTTCCTCCGCGCATTCCGTAGTCTCCTGTCACAACGGTAGCACAATTTGCGGCTTTCACTCTCGACGCCAAGGCCTCAGCAGAGAACCCAGCAAAGACAACCGAGTGAACAGCTCCAATTCTAGCACAGGCCAGCATGGTCATGGCAAGCTCGGGAATCATGGGCATATATATCGTAACGACGTCTCCTTTTTTCACTCCCTTAGTTTTGAGGGCGTTCGCGATTTGTGAGACTTTGCCCAACATCTCGCCGAAGGTAATCTTTCTCACATCGTCGGGTTCATCTCCCTCCCAAATAATGGCCAGGTCGTCGGGGTTGTGTCGATCGAGTGCGTTGTAGGCCGCGTTCAACTTTCCTCCCTCGAACCACCGAACGTCACCCTTCACGAGGTCTCCCTGCAAGATCTTGTTTTCGTCAAATGGGGAAAACCAATCCAATTCCTTCTTCGCCAGATCTCCCCAGTATTTGGCCGGATCAGCGATTGAAGCAGCCCATGTTTTAGAGTATCGGTCAAAGGCAGCGTTCGTCTTGGCAGCGTAAGAGGCCTTGACCTGTCCATCGCTTCCTTCATCCGCCATCTGAAGAGGCTGCATCGCCATGGTTTGTTGCCGGGCTGCGAAAACGGATGGAGCAAAAGCATCACCGCCAGTAGCCATGGCAATCGACGACAAAAGCCAATGCAGCGAAAGAATCTTCATGGTTGCTATCATATGTGTAGTTCTCGGGGGTTTAACCTCCTTAATGCATGTTTTGTGAAGTCAAAGTTGATGCACGTTGCCAGCTACAAGTACGCAGTAAATTACCGTAATTACGAAGAGATTGTTTTGGTTGAACATTCCGTAGGAATGAATGCTGTAAGATACATACCTTTTACGTAACCTTACTGATTGTCGCTGATTTTTATCGGTTGGCCATCTCCTCATAAAACATCATACTCGGTGACAACTTGGATCTAAGGGTTATTTCTACCGTACCTTACAGTAAGTATTACTTACTACTACTTCGGTTACTCGTACATGCAATAAGTTCCGGTACGTGTAAGTCTTACCGTAACCTTACCCGTGAAAAACTATGAACCAAAAACATTGACGGGTTCTGTGAAGCTCAAAGCTTGTGGAAGAGATTGGATATTGGTAAGGTTACTACCGGCAGCGCATTTTGATCGTATTATTTTACGGGACTATTTTTTCTACAAAAAATTGAAAAAATTGTAAAGAATACGAAATTCGAGTAATCTTGCGAGTACTCGCGCGAGTGCTTCGTATTGTAATCACAATCACCTGCTGGAAAAACGTTGACCAGTCCTCCTTCAAAAATATTTTTTTTTTAAAAAAAAAAAAAAAAAAGGATTTTGATCCCTCCCTATCCCCACCGATCACCAACTCCACCGATGAGTCGATTGAGTAATTTTTACTAGTAATTTTGTACACAAGTTACTGGCAACTTACTCGTACCATACGGTAAACCTTAGATACGAAGACGAAATTTGATACTTCCGAGACTTGGCTCAATATGCAAGCATCCTGGACCCTCCTGCTGTGGAGTGACAAAGAAAGCAATTGTGGTGGATAGTTATTTGGGCGTTTCTCTAAGTCCCTTTCCACAAGGAGAGCAAATCTATCTGCTTGGATTGTTGTTGTTGTTTGCTGTTAGATTTTGATTCCAAAGTAGAAGTTTGCTTTGTCTTTCCTCCATGTAGTGTATCACAACATTCCTATCAAATTTGAATAAAGGAAATTTGAATGAGGTTGGATTACTACTACCTATGATTGCTGAACGGTAAAATAATATTAGCGTTAAGGACCTGCCTGCTGTTACATTCACAGAAAGGGTAAAAGTTTTTTCTATTGAAGAAAAAGTGTGCAAGTAATTCTTTCAATCGATACCTTGTTATAGAGCACTTTTATGATGTTGCCAGTTCCTGTCATCCAATGGTTTATTTGCATACCAAATGCATGTGCTAATCTCACAGCTGCTTCCCAGCTTGTGAACAATTTTAAAGTAGTATATGCATGTACCTGAGGATAAAATGACAATACCCCTGGACGGAAGATGCCTACGTCAAATCTGATCTGAAGAGATAATAGCACTGGTGCGTAAGTACCCTAAGGCGTTCAGGGATTGAGCAAAGCGGCTATCGTTGGTAGGATGAATGAATCTGCACATATGTAGCAATATAACTATCTATTGGAATCGCTAAGAAGTCGAAAGTGCTATGAAGGTATCAAGAAAAATCGCGATTCGATGAAAGGTTCAGCACTTGACTAGCCACATTGCCTTCGGATCACAATACGCGTCAAATGGTTGGAGTATTTTGTTTGGGGGAATGCACTTTCGGACTAGTTCGTTACGGGGCCTATTTCTTATCCTTTCTGTTGGCAACAGCGATACGGTATCCAGCAACCTTGGTCTCCTTCTTGGCAACTCGCATGGTTGTGTAGGCTTTGAAAGATTTGAGTTCATCTGTGACATCGGCCATTTCGATTTCTCCCTTGGAGTAGTCGATGGGTTGGATTGTTCCCTTGGGTTGGCTCATTCCACTGGCATCTTCTCCCTTCTTGAGGATAACAAGTCCAGCCAAGTATGTCTTAAGACGCTGTGTGTTCAATTCCAAAGATTCTTCGGACTTGTTAACTCTGCGGTGGTCAACCGCAATTCCGATTGTTCGTGCGTAACGAGCGTTTAATCCGGCAGCCTTGAGCTCTTCCAAGGTGAATCCCTTGCCCAACTTTTGCTTGGCAGAGTACTTTTGGGTTTGACACTGAACAATTGGCCGGAGCTTTTGGACAGGGGCAGGGAACGCAGCGGCGGCCTTCTTAGCACGTGCCAAACGGCGGGCCTTCTTCTGAGGAGCCTGGTTCAAAGACAAGCGGATCTTGAGGGGTCCACGAGAAGAATCGGCCCACTTCTTGTGGCAATGGATATTGGGGATGACGTTGTTGTGCTTAGGCATGGTGGAAACAGTTCTACGATATAATTCTAACTATACTTGGAGACGGCGACAACGACGGAAGTCCTTCGAGACGATGGTATTTCTCGGCACAATATACAGGCTCCGATCCCAGCTTCAGAGCGACGATGGTGCGGGAGCGAGGGTCCTATCGTTATTGCTGCCAGTTTTTCAACACGCAAAATGATCGATGAAAATGTTGAGTAAGTAGTGAAAGAGGTAAACAGTAAACTGTAAACTGTAAACTGGAGATGGACAGACACAAAATAGAAAATCTCATCATCATCAAACTACGCATACTAGATATTAAGCGTACTAGAATATACAACGTTTGTTCACGTAGTACGAATACACTCTTTTAACGCAGTAAGGCTTAATCATACCCTATGTACTTACGTACTACGTTGCATTATACTACGTATTTTGTCAAGACGTGTAAAAGTGCGTAATCTTACGAAGCATTTTAAGATTACCAAGCAAAAACAAGTACGAGTAAGTTCTGGTAACCTTACCGCAAGTCGAGTTCATTATTACGGAACCAGAATACCGGTACCGTAGAATGAATCTAGAACACAGAATTCAACTCTGTGACCCGTCTAAATTGTAAAGTCAAACTTCAGTTCTGCACTCATAGTATAGTCTGGAAGATGCAAGAATGCAAAGACGAGGAAATAGGAATGGACTATGGAACGATCTCCGAAAGATTCTGGGCATGTGTTCAAAAACGGGTTACGGAAGAATACCTAGCGTCTACATTCCCACCATGCTGGAAAGCGGATCTAAAAGAGGAAGAGTTCCTCGGTTGTCAATCACCATAGAAGAGACGGAAACTTCGTGCGTGAAAATAGAAGACTCTTCATCCATTTTAACGTACTTCACGTACTAATTGAGTTCAGGAATTCAATGATTCCCTTCTTCCTTCTTGGAAAGTTGATCATTGTTTATAAAATTGTTTACATTCTGAGTTTTTCAATAAATAACGCTAACAATTTCCCTGTTTTTTTGCGTTCCTGCGTATGACAGCAAATGCAATCGTAACCAGTTTCACCACTCATAACGAGGAATCATGCGGTCGATGAATACAACAGCAGCCTGTACAGGGACATAGTTTTCGACAGGTTTATAAGTGTTGAAATGTAAACCTGCAATGGCACATCATTTTCAAGATTGGCTGGGTGTTTTGGTTACCGCAGTCCATTGCCACTTATCCCAGACCTTTCCATCTTCGTTGACTTTTTGAAATTTTCTGATGCGGGTATCCCGTTTCACATCGTCCACGATCTTTGGCCAGACACGCTTTTGCAATTCGAGTCGAAGGTTTTTGGAGTCCGGATAAAGCGCCGCAGCAATTTCGTCCCGGATGTGAATAGTCCAATGTTCCACTCCAGGAGAATCTTCGAGAGTTTTATATGTCAATGCACGTGTGCGTTTGATGTCCTCTTGGCGCCTCACTTTTGAGGCAACATGCCTCCGATACTTTTGGCCACAGAAAATGAGAGTCGCAATAATCAATGAAAGCTTTTTATAACCCCAGACGAAGCTGCAAACAGAGCCAAATAGACACAAAATGAGCAAACCAACCTTTTCTAGCACCCATTGCCCTATATTTCCAAGAGTACAGTGTATGGGCAAGCGCACATCGAAACCTTCGGGTAGTCCTAAATACAAGCCATCCTTGTCGTCGACAATGAATCCATCATCAATCAATGCTTCAATTAAGTCTAGAGTTTCTTCCTCTGGAATTGCTGCATTCCCTGCTTGCAGCATGGCGTATTTGAATCTTGGTTTCGAAGACCGGTCACAAATTTGGGAGGTATGGCTCACGAGCTGATCCGTAATGGCGATTTTCATTGGAAGATATTCTTCTGCCCACACGCACTCATCTCCGTTGTCTGATACATCTTGAAACGTGTTTTCGCAGCCAATAAGTTTACCACCTTTACACAAGGCACCTACTGGACAGGCAGCAGCATTGCTATCATCCGAACAAATGCCGTCAACTTCGGACTCGATATTGAAGAAGCAAAGGGTTGAGCCGATCAAATCGTTGTCCGAAGACAGCAATTTGATAGTGAATAGTTCAGGGAACACATGAATAGAAACAATGGCACCGATGGCCACGATGATTGCTGCCGATACTTGCAGCCAACCCCTTGTTTGTTTCAATGCCTGGGGAAAGATATGGCTCTCAACGACACTACCAATAGGGTCTGGGTCCTTCTCGGTTTCAACGGCGCTGTGAACAGTCTCTGGAATTATGACTTGCGATGTGTCCGTGCCTTCCTCATCATTTTTTTCTTCTTGATAGTCTTCTTGTTCGGAGGAAGAATAGTTCTTTTCCGTATCTTTTCGTGCGTTTAACAAGACCATCTCGCTTACTTGTGCTTGCGTCAATGGTTCAGTAGGTGGGGGGAAAATTTCCTCGCCATTGCTAGTTTCTTTTTTGACGGGCACGCTAGCAGATGACAAAGGCTGTAAACCAATTTTTTCGGTGGCGACTTGAGGAGCTACAGTTTCTAACGGGGATTCCATTCTTTCGACAGGATGATTAGAGACCTGTTTCTGTCGTGGGATGGTCACGCTGTGTCCAAGGTTCGAGAGGTTGGCGGGCTGATTAAGCTGTAGTTGTTGCTGACGCTGTAGCATCAACTGTCGCATAGCTTCTTGTCGGTGCTGCTCCTGCTGTTGTTGTTGCTGTTGTCGCCGAGCAAGTGCTTGCATCTGCTGGATACGCATTTGCTCTTCTCGCATCTGTAGCATCTGCTGGTGCAGGTTGTAGTCCTCCCGAACTTCCCCTTGTGTTTCTTCCGGGACTCCCATCGGCACGTCAGAGGGCAAGACTCCTTGCTGTTCTGGTGCACGATAGACTGGGGCAGGGGCCATAGGTATCGTTGGATTCGGTGAAGCAGCAACGGGAGATGATGCTGGTGCTGCTGGCTTTTGAAGCTTGGCGGAAGATTTTCTTGGCTTCTTTGTTTCTTTCGCTTTCTGTTGTTTTTTTGGCTCGATTGCAGCGGCAGAAGACTTATTTTTCGATTCCAATGTGGCCATGTCTCTGGCCGCGAATTCCTTCGCCTTTTCCCTGGCGAGTCGCTTGCGTTCTGCATTCGATAGCGCCTTGCTTGCAGGTTTCGTTGCCGTGGCGCTCGACGTTGTTGTTTTCGAGGCGGCTGCGGTTGAAGAGTTTTTGGCCTTTACCTTGTCGTGCAATTCCTTGTCGCGCTTTGCATATTGTGCGGCTCTCTCCCGAGCCAACTTCAGCCTTGCTGCTTTGGAGGGCTTCTCCGTCTTGTCCGAAGCAGCCATTTCGTCCGCCTTTCGTTTGCCCGGCATTGTATTTGTGCCGATTCTACGATGTTTACGGTAAGGAGTGAATCGAGTAAATGAAAATATTTTGACACGCTTTATGGTCAACGTGAGTGCCAAGTGAGTGCCAGGAATGATGTTGCAGTGTTTCAACCGTGAAGAATGAATCACTCATACGGTAAGTTAACCTTATGGTTTAGTGATACCGTGAAGTCTCAAAAGTGTTTCTGTGATTGCGCGTTCGCTCCGTTCGTGCTGGTATTTCCAACAGAAGGGTTAAACCTTACCGTAGCTCGTAATGGAATTACGTGACTTCACCGTGCGATGTGCAACGAAACAGATTTTCGAACCGGAAAGAATTTTATCCTTTTTGAATTCAAAAAAAGTTTCTGAGTCGCGCAAACCTATGACAGGCACTCAACCGTCCGATGTGCTATCAGGTCATGCTCATAGCTTTGGCCCCAGGCCGTAGATCACACGAATAGTAGGATTAGCGTATGTATCTACCAGTACGAGTAAAGGGTAATTACTAATTACGGGTACCACTTGCGACTTGGTAGTTGGTAGTAACATACTGTACAGTACTACTACGGTAAGATTTTCGCAAGCTACAGCTAGTAACAAATACCAGTACGTAGTAATTCTTACATCGCATCACTCTGTTTCGTGAGCTCTTGTCGGTTGAAAATAATAATCAGACGAGTATGGATTGAAAGCGTACTACGGACGTCTTGCAAGATGAAGGGGTGGCAGTTAGGGTGATAGCCCGATAATTTACCACATTACAACAAGTAACTTACGTACACAGAACCACCATTTCCTTGGAAAGTGTTTTTGAGGAAATACACGTAAGATACGGTAAGCCTTACATGTGCCGTAGAAACTAGAAACAACACTTACCGCCATTATTATTAATCTCTTACGAAGTATTATTTACTTCGTATTTTTTTGTGTTTTAGGAGGTACGTAATCATGATAAGATCTTAAATACTGCATGATACTATCGCGGTATCTCCCCGCATCCAATACAACGCATGGAGTCGCCGGCAGAGGGTAGTTACTATCGTACTACCGCACAGAACTTTAGTATCGTCCAATCGTTCAATCTAATCTGCACCTTCGCAATACAGAACTACAATTACTTCCATCCTTATCGTTTGTACATTAAATAGTAATGACTAGTTACTTTTCCTCGGAGGTTATCTGGGTCGGTCCCGTCTTTGTCGTGTGTGGTGGTTGTGGTTGTAGTTTAATCTTGTATTGTTGCGCGTTTGTGTTCGTGATGGATGGATTCACCAACTCAATCTACGAAAAATAAATAAATAAATACTTCGTATTATAATACCGAAAAAGTATACTTCTTCACTCTCTTGCCGGTCTCGGAATTGGTGTGTGATTGTAGCTGTGCGTGTTGTGCAATTTTGTGTTGTCTGACCGACGAAAATGAGTGCCTTTTGATTTCATTTCATTTCAGTTGAGATTTGTTTTGATGATTTATTTTGTTAGCCCCGGTTGTTGGTGAATGATTCCGTGAGATTGTCGGTGGATGATTTGCTAGTAATTACATTTAAAATGACTTTTCATTGGTTGGTTGGTTGGTTGGTACCATGCACAATGCGTTCGCAAAAAGCAACCGCATGCGATGCTATGCGATACAATGGCAAGCTACGGTACCCTTTCCAGCCATCCGGTTCGGACGAGAGGTCCATCCGCCCGCCGGAAGGTTCCTTTTTATTGTTGCATCTGTGGGGCAGCGTCGTGTTGCATGGATTGTACCGGTTGTTGCTGCTGGGGAATCGGTTGCGGTGGAGGGTGCTGTTGTGTGTCCATCATTGGTGGTTGTTGGTGTTGTTGGGCCACCGCCGCGGCTGCAGCGGCCTCCTGCTGGGCCTGGGCCTGTTCTTCTTCTTCCTTTTGCTGTTCCTTGATAACGGATGCGGCGTACGTATCACTGACCTTGCACTGGACACCGACAAAGTTGGTAATGTTTCCTGCGGCGTCTCGGAGGGCGGCAATGAAAAATTGGTTCCAAAACGTCGACCCGTCGACGCGGTAGTTGAGGAGACACACGCTGAGGTCGGTCCCCTGTTCGATGGCGTTCCGGATGCGCTCGACGGCCTTGGGGTCCGTTTCGGGCCCCTGCAAAAACCGGCAGTTGCGCCCAAGGATCTGGTCCAGGGAGTATCCGGTGAGATTCAAAAAGCCCTGGGAGGCGTAAACGATGGGGTTGTCCGGGAGGGACGGGTCCGTGACCACAAAGTTTTGCTGGGCCGTCTGTAGGGCCTTGATGAAGGAAAAGTCGGGATCGTCCAGGACCTTGTTGGCGGCACCCTGGGACGAGGTGGTAAGTCGCATGTCTCCGTTGGAACCGTCCATCTTTTGTTCCAGGAGCTTTTCGGCTTGTTCGTCCCCAACGTGCTGGCGAATGGACTCCCGGAGCTTGTCGTTTTCTTCCTTGAGCATGGCCACGCTTTGTTGCAGGGATTCCAGCAAAAACTTCTTTCGGATTCGACTTCGTTTGGCGTGTTCGCGATTTCGTTCTCTGTGGATTGGAAATGGAAATGGGTGGGGTGGGTTTGCGTGTGTTTCAGGGGCATTGGATCAACATTAATAGATATAGAGAAGTGCCCATTGAGTTTGTTCCCATCATTGACGAATTGAATTTGAAACGGAGCAATAAGATTAGACGCAAAAAATAACCATACATACAGTAGGAAAAACGCAAAGATCGTACGCAGCAAAGCAAAGATCACAACACCCTATTCTTCCAAAGACAGCAACACCAACCGACTGTGGATCACACCGCTGTTTTTCGACACATTCGATCAGTTGTCTCGTCTGGTCTGGTCTCGTTTGATTCGGGTGGAACATGGCCGGGTTGCGCTGCGAGACTTACCGGCGTTCGTTCTTTTGTTGTTCGCTCATCTTCCGCTCGCTGGACCTCGATGACTTCTTCTTGGTCATGGCGTACTGGAGATGATGCCGTTGTTGTGGAGCCTCCTTGTACGGAACAGGCGCAGTTGTTTTGGTCACACCGGCTACCATGGTTCCCATGGCCCGCGCGGGCTTGCTGGCATCGTGGAGCTGGGTGGTGTAAAAGCCTCCCCCGTTCTGGACGGGGATTGCCTGGGGCTGCTGCTGTTCATGGATGATCTTGCTGGCGTGCGTCGTGACGTGCTGTTCTCCCGAACCGAGGGCTTCCTGTTCTTCGCTGAGAAAGACCGTGTCTCCGTCGGGAGTGAACATAACGTCTCCGAAAATGTCATCCAGATTCAGCGTGGAGGGAGTCCCGCGCTGGGCGACGGCGGCCTGGGTAGTCGCCGATAGATTCGTCGTAAACAGAGGGGCTTGCGCCTGCTGCTGCTGATTGTTCATATTTGATGTGATGTTTGCGAATGAAAATGAAAATTGAAATAATAATGCTAATGCTGATGCAACTGGGAATGTCCGGAAGGATGTACCTTTCGCTGCGTCTTTCGGGTCGGTCTGGCCTGGTCTGGTCTAGCGGGAAATACGATATGGAATCGGTGGACGCCTGATCTAAGCTCACACGTCCAAGTCTCCAGTGACTGATGCACTCCTCCTAAGCAACGGTCTTGGTAACAAACAGCTTGCTTTCGATACAAGTTCTTGTTGCGTTGTAATGCCGCTTAGTAGTAGAAACAGCGATGATGGTGTTGATTGTTGATGCGGATTATCAGTCGTACGTACTAGTATGTACCGTAGTAAGGACCAATGAGGCCTTGGTGGAGTTACGGTCGGTTATTAGGATGATGGTAAGTGTTCCACTGATGGATAACCTGAGCTGATTGATTGATTTTATTTCCATGCAGCTATCTTTTCTTCAAGAACGCAAATCACGACACAGCGAGACGGCAAAGCTCGGCCAAAGAGCATCTAAAAGAATTTTAGCTTCAACGTAAAAGAGACGGGGAGACAAAGAAGATCTTCCGTATGGAAGAATGCGTATTGGAAGACATTGTACATCCACTAGTTATTATCGCAACGAGACTTTAAGGTGACTAACTTACTCATTCTACGGTAATACGGTGAACCAAATCGGAATTCCTTGACACCCGGAGACCCGAAAGAAGAACTAGAAGTTTTTAACGTGCGTTGGTGAACTGCTTGGATGAGGGCTCATAACCTTTCTTTCAATCAATTTTCGTTCCCAGAGACGATGTTCTTCGGATTGATTCAATGGGCATGCGCGCGCCAACCGGAAATAATGACTTCGCGAGAGAGAAAACGAATGATAGTTCATTCTTTGTACTGAAGTAAAACATACAACAAGCATCGCAAATCCTGCTACCGGTACGATTGGCTAATTGCCCCAAGGATACTCAGAGTGACAGCAAAAGACCCAATATGATGTCATGAAGAGTGATCTTGGAAAGAACAGAGGTGTCGAAAACGGAGACGGAAGGTCTCTACCATGACTTTTAACAGTCTTCACTGGTCATAACCAACGGAAATATGGAAAAACTAGGTACTGTAAAACTTAACCGGTACTTCGAGTATCCAAACGGTATGTAAGATACCTGGTAATCTCACCTACCGGTACCGTACGGTATTGTAATTCTTATCAGCTATCCCCTCCACAACTTCAATTTTGTGCAGTCGGGGACTTCAGGACATCCTGATCTTCGTTTGGTGGTTGATTTTTCTACGTGTTCTAAATCCTAAACCTTACTACGAGTACCGTATGGATCGTGATTTCTCACATGTATTGTGTTTTCGGGAATGGCTCATACAAATCCATAACCAAACACCCCAAAAATAAGAACTCTGGTTGTTTACTCTTCTAATGGCTCGACCGAGTGCCAGAGCAAAGAAACAATGTAGAATTGGGGCAGGGATTCAAAATGGTTGATTGAGATTTAAGGAGTTTTGTTGTTGTTTCTTCTGTGCATTATTATTCGCTCATGATAACCACAATTATTTATTGGTGGTGGTATGCAAGAAGAAGAGAGAACAATCTGCAAGGAATATGCACCCAAGCTTGCTGGTGTGACCTTGGTGGTTTAGATTTTGAACTAGTAGTAGGTTGATGGAAGCAAGAAGCAACTCGAGAAAGAGAGCAATGTTTGGGTGACTGGTCTGTGACTTTTTTTGTGGCTTCTTTGCCTGTGTGTGATGCTATTTGCTTTTGTTTCACCCACATATTCTACATTATAAAATACAACAAGAAGGAAACAAGATCATCTTGTGAGAACTTGAACTTTCCTGCCACTCTTGCTGGGTTGAGATACATTGCTAATTTTTCTTCAGCCTCTGTTGAACGTAGCCTTATAACTTACAGATTTGTACAGCCAATATGACACGTGTTGTTACAATGAAGACATTTCAAGGTTTGTTTTGGTCTAAATATTTGGTTTTGAATACACAATTTGCAACCATCCTGTCTGCAAAATTCTAGCAGCTTTGCCTGTGCCCACAACGTACAGTAGAGGTGATGTAGATTTCTTATTATTTTCTGCCAAGTTTTGCGTCTTTACACCAAAAAGCAAAAGGACAAACTAGCAAAGTGATAGCCTGCTTTGCTTGAAGGTGCTGGGTTGGTGCAATAGTACACATATGCATCTGCATTAAAAACACACGAGGTTGAAGGGGTGTTGATAGATACTTGTGCACTAAATCTGATTTTGCCATTGAACAAGAGGTTGTACCACATTTTTTGATTTCACCAAACTTTTAAAGCAAGAGCCTGCAAAATTGTGGCAAACAAATAATGGGAGGAAACCATAACAAGTGGGCACTCTCAGTACAACTTGTTTGTCTACGCCAGTGCTGTTTGCAAACAAAAGAAAGAATTTTGCCCAATAAGTTTGATGTGTCTCTTTCATGAATAGAAGAAGATAGGTACCGTCCTCCAACAATATCATCCGATTGCAAGGGCCGACAACTGAAGGGCCTGATCCAAACTGAGGGCATCTTGCACACTGTTACAAGTGTGTTCAGCATCGAAGAAGGACACGGCATTTGCATCACCGATCGAAATTGATGCGATGAGGCGTTGTCAAAAGAAAAAAACGACGCCAAAAGAAAAGCTTCCCACACGAAATCCAGACAGAATTCGCTTTCGAATGCAGGGTATAACGGAGATGTACTACAATACTTAATGCGCAGCGGTGCATACTGCGTTTGCGATCGTTCCGGCCCGTCGCACTATCCCGGCAGTGAAGCCCAATCTACAAATTTTGAATATCCCATGTGTGGCGATGAATTCGATTCATTCATTGATTCAATGTCCCTCCGCAGTAACTATACGGTCTCGCATTTCCTGTTGGAACAGCATCGGGAAGACGACGGCATGGGGGCATCGGCGTTGATGAGCGACTCAAAGTCGGACGGAATTTCGTAGCAGTCCCGCGAGGGGTTGAGTTTGACCAAAAAGTTCCCCACAAAGCCCTTGTCCCACGGATTCCGGTAGATCCTCCGGCCGGAAACAACCGGAAATAGGTACTTGTAGCGCATCATGTTCAAGTGCTCGTTCGTCGACAGGTTTTTGAGGGTCAGCTGCGTGTGGTAGGTAAAGAGCGTGCCGACCGGGATCAGACAGAGCATGAACTCGGTCCCGAATGCTATGACCAGCCAGGGGAAGGACCCGTGCACGGATCGGTACCGAGATGCATAAGTGGCAAGGGTGAAACCGAAGAACAGCAGGCCCATCGTTAGCGAGAACAGGAACAGGTAGAAGTAATGATAGTTGTAGAGACCGACCGTGTTGTCCACAAACGGGCAGAAGTGATCGAATAAGAGCACGCATTTTCGGGTGACCCGGCAGTGCTTGGAACGATGGGGACGAGCAATGTGACACGTGTGGCAAAGTTCCTGTCGAACGTTTGGTTGATACCAAAATAATTTTAGAAAAAAAAAAAAAGAATAGAGAACGAAAGAAAGAAAGAAAGAACGAATGAGAATGATTCTACAGCGAGGAGTCCTCGAATCGTGGCGATGGGATTCGGTGCGAAATCTTGTCTCGATCCGAGCATTGACCAGCTTCGTGTTCCCAGCCATCGATGGTGACGATGGTATACTCTACTCACAAATGGAAGCCGCGGCTGGTTTGTTTCGTTCTCGGCGAGCGACTCGAGGGTCTCCTCGTAGAGCTTGCGCCACTTGCCAATGTCCGGGTGGGACTCGTCCAGAAAGCCCGGAGGCGTCCGGATCGTTTTCGCGTACGAATACCACGTGAGCAACATCCAGACAAAATTCATCAGCAACAGCCCGCTCTTGTCCCACAGCAATCCGGCTCCGGCGTTGCCAAAGGGAGCCATGACCAATATCATCACCCCGAAGTGAAGGACAAGCTGGAGCACCGCAATGTAAAAGGGAATCCGCGACGGCGTGTCCATCTCGTCCGTCTGGGGTGCCATCCCGCACCAGAACTGCCAGCTTCGCACGGATGCCAGCTCCCTGACCGAGTTCCAGAGGGTCTTTCGGAAAAAGTGCCCGCGGGGATCCTCGGCGGCAGCCATGGCCTCCTTGAGGACAAACTCGACGTTCCGCTTTTGCTTGTGGATCGCCAGGTCGAGGGGTGTTCGGCCGTTCTTGTCCTTGACAAAGAGGACCTCCTTCTCGGCCCGGTTGGCGCCGGGGCGATTCAGCTGCTGCAAAATGTAGCGGACCACCGAGGTGTTTCCCCGCAGCGCCGCCAGGTGCAGGGGGGACTGCCCGTAGGCGTCCTGTGTCGCAAAGCTGAGCTGCTTGTAGTAGGTCAGCAGGCCGCAGACCTCGTTGCTGCCCTTGTAGGCAGCCCAGTGCAGGGCCGTATCCCGACTCGAGTCGACTGCCTGGAGGTTGGCCCCCTTTTTGAGGAGGTAGGCGACGACCTCCACCCTCCCGTACTGGGCCGCGATCAAGAGCGGGGTGCACCCGCTGTGGTCCTGGGCCTCCACCTGGGCTCCGTTGTTCAGGAGGAGCGCCACGTGGGGGATTCTTCCCTCGGTGCAGGCCCAGTGGATGGGCCGCATCCCCACGTTGTCCTTGGAAGCCACGTTCAGGACGTCGTCCAGGGAGAGCCTCTTGGCGTGGTCGACGAGCGTCTGCAGAAACCGAATGTCTTCGACGCGCTTGGAAGCCCAGTGAAAGAGGGTGTGGCCGCCCTCGTCGAATCGCGTCAGGATTTCCGACAGAGGCCGATCGGTATCGGTCAGTGTGGCCAGGAGGGGCGGGATGCCCTCGAATCGTGCAAAGCGCACCAGCGTAAACAGGGTCCGGGCAATCTCGTCGTCGCTGGCGGTGGCAATATCCGCGAGAGGATTGCGGCTGTGGTTGGCCGTGTTGGCCGTCAGTTCGATCCCCTCGCTGCAGCACGAGGACCGGCACTCGTCACCGGACTTCGTTTCGAAAGAGCCATCCTTGGGTGGCGACGATGGGACCAGGGTGCCTCCGGTGAGGGTGATTTCCGACATGGTGATTGTGGAGGTGGGCGGATTGGTGTGCTCTTTCTTTGCTGTTCACGCAGTACCAGTACCCGTGGGAACGAACACAAGAAAATACAGTAATAGCAAAACTGTAGAACTTCTTGTTGTTGCTGCTGTTGTTGTTGTTGTTGTTGTTGTATCTCTGATCTCTGTCAGCTGTTTTTCTTTACGAGACGGTCACGCAACAAGCACAAACTCTTGTCTTCTTCGTGAGCCTTTTCGAAAAAAAATAAATCTTTCATCCGTCTTCTTTACTGGTATGATACGTAAGTTGTACCAGATGTTGCTTGGTATGTTCACGTGCTGTTTTGAGACGCAGAAAAAATACTTAAAAAATAATACTACCGTTACGTAATAAAGTACAAGCACTGGTACGGTACGTGTAATCTTAATGAGTTTTTCAGAATTTCTACCTTCCCCCCACAGTAACCTTACCGGTAGGAATACCGGCACCGCAAAGGCCCAATCAGAGCGAACCTTGCCGTCTGTTGTTGTATCCATCGGGGGATGCCGTAAAAGTAAGAACCTTAGTCATAGATAGCCCTGGTCAAAGTTGTTTTTGCGAGAAGCATTGTAATCTTACTTGTACTCACACCGGTACTTACGGTAAGGTTACGGTAAGTTAGAGAGCAGCAGTAATTTAATCCTCACTATTACTTTAACTCAATCCGAGTCTTGCGAGAAACACCTAGTTACGGTCAGGGGTGATAATTATCACCCCTGGTTACGGTAATTACTATCCTCGACAACAGAAGGACCCCAGCGAACTGCAAGTACGTACTACGATGAAAAATGAAATAAGACAAATAACAGTAATGATGGTATTGAATGACAGTTTGAACGCCGGATCAAGAATACACAGTTCCCCTAAAGTATTGTCGCGGCGAGGGTGCCGTGCGATGTGTGCCAATGGGATAAGAGAGTTGGTGCAATCGTGCGCAACACGCTTGACACCACATTGTATTGCATTGTAGTGCATTGTAGTGCAGAGTCGTTGTGGCAAGAAGCAGACGTTTCCATCCCGGTCCCACGGTTCTGTTGTTGCGCGCCTACGCATGAGTCTTTCTTCTCCTCCACGGCAGCGGTTTATTATTTGGTTTCCTCTTTTGGGACAAAACACCTCCGGGCCAACGGAATTTCCTCCATCAGGTGGTGGTGAAAGTACCCCGCATCGTGGCTCTCTTTGAACTTTAGCAAGTACTGGGACATCTTGCCGTCCTTTAGCGTTTTCAGGTGCAAGTATTGCTGGGCCTGCCGGTCCCGCTCGCACGTCGATTCTTTCCAGAGCGGGGCGTTGAGGATTACCTTTGTGGCGGGCCCATTCTTGGAGGATTCCCGCCGCTGGACCAGCCGTAACCGAGCGGGTCTCGATTTGGATTTCAAAATTTTGACGGGGCCTATTCCCAATTCCTTCCATTTTCCCTCCTCCGTGTCGGACGCCCCTCCCTTGTTCGATGCATCCTTCGATTCACTGGTCGAAATGGTCGTCTGAAATTGAGTGGAAGATTGGACGGAGGGATTCTTGGCGCTATTGGCGGCTGATTCACCGTTGTGGTCGGTTTCGTTCCCCGCCGAATTTCTACCACCGTTTTCTGCTGCAATGAACCATTCGAATGCTTTGCATCGACCGCTGTGTATGGCTTCCTCGTCTTCTTCTCCCGTCTTCAAATCCACGAAATCCGGTAGATTTGCGGGATTTTCGTTTCCCTTCGCAGCGGGTTCGGAATCCGCCCCCTTGGAAAAGCTGAAGGTGATGCTGGAATTGGCGCCGCTTCCGAAAAAGCTTTTGGGAGCAGGGTTCGATGCTGTTGTAGCAGAGGAAGATCCAAAGCCTCCGAAACCAGAGGTCTTGTTTCCGGTGTCTGTTCCGAAGCCAGACGTGGATGAAGAAGAACCGAACCCGCCGCTCACCCCGGCAAAACCTCCTCCACTGCCGCTACCAAAACCAGAAACTCCGTTGCTTCCAGTGGCCGCACCAAATCCCGAGGCCGATCCAAAGCCAAAAACCTTTTTCTTGGCGGGGCTGCTTTCGTTGGTAGACTTTTCTTCGGCACCAGACGATGAAGGAGCGGTGCTAGAAGTAGTGCTAGCAGGCTTGCTCTCGGCACCGCTAGAGGTGAGCACGGTAGAGGCAAAAGGATTGTTGCTGCTACTGGTTGTCGACAGACTCGTAGAGGCAAAAGGGTTGCTGCTCGAAGGAGCAGAAGCAGTACCGCCCGATGAAGATGTCGTTGATGCCGATTCGTCTTTGTTTGTCGTTGCTGAGTCATTCGTTGATGCTGGTGTTGCTGTCGATGTCGATGTCGATGTCGATGTGGATGTTGACGATGGTCGTTTCACCTTGTAAATCTTGCGCTTCTTCAAAACGTCGTCCGATGCTCGTTTGAATCCCTGTTTCAATCGTTCATCGCCATCCGCATCCTCGTCGTCGTCTCCGTCAACATTGTAATCGTCTTTTGTGATCTGGTTGTCCGCTCCCCGTTTCTTCTTGGCAGCGGGTTCCTGTTGGGGCTCTTCCGAGGGCTGTTCCTCCACAGCTTTGGAGATATCGTTGCTCATCCTGATTGCAATTTATGTTATCTAACGTTCACAGTTAGTTTGCTATAGCTTCCGTCGTGAACCTTTTTTATCAGTGCCTTGCCCCTGGAGCGCTATTGGTTTACCTTCTAATAACGTGAGCTTCCTGTTTCTGTGAAACGGTGAGTAATTTGAGAATTAAGAAGACTTTGGTCTTGTATCGCGGTCGGTCGAATGCAATTACGTAACCTCTTCCGGTAAGGTTTAGCACAAAAAGAAAATTGAGTAAGGTTTACTCGTTCAGCATTCGCGTTCCCAGAACTTAATCTACTGTACCCTGTACCCGGTAATCTTAGCCAGGACCGGTTCCAATAGTATTCCCGGTAGCTTATCAAGCTGATGAGAAGTACAGTAAGATTACTTCATACTACGTAGTAAACAACACACTCTGAAGACACCGTTTTTGGCTTCATTCAGTTTTTAGCTCCAAGACCCTAAGTTACGAGTGGCCCTGAAGAGCTCAGTTGAAGCTAGTACCGGTAAAACCTTACGTATTGTGAGGCCCAATACGTGTCATGGCAACCAAGGGCTACAATTGAGTTACCATACTCGTACGAAAAAAAAAATGTGAGAACAGAATCGAAACCGATCGTCGCGCGTCTCGGTCTCTACTACAAAATTCTTATCAGCTGTCCACCGGTTCTACGGTACGTCCCCGACTAATAATTTCTGCTGAAACCCGGGGACAGCTGATAGGAATTCTGTAGTAGAGGGTTATTTAGGGTGAAGTAAAATAATAACAATCATACGTCTGAGAATGGAACGATCGAGTTCGCCATTGGTCACAAGCAGTTTCATAAGTAAGTTACGAAGTAAGAAAAAAATCTGACATTGCATTAAATAAGTAATAGACCACCAATCGGTTCAGACGTCCATCACAATAATGAAGGAAGTTGTTGTTACTTATGTTTGAACCAGGTTTTCCGCCTCCGCTGTCCGATATTCTTATGTAATTCGTTTTGCGAATCTAGATGAACCGTATTTACTAAAAACAAAAAAAGCATTATATAAAATTTCAATCATTCCAGTTGATTCGTAGAGCCTTATCGTTTCATTCCACGAGGTAAAATTCATGTCTAAAAATAAGATTATTTTTTGCACGTGCGTCTCGACTCTGGTGTTGGGACGACGAAACTCAGAAAGATAGTACGGGGAAGGTTTAACTAAGGTTACTTGTACCTTCATCGTAAGTTTCGTTGGAAATAATGCCCATCAAAATTTTGAAAGAATAATCATGACATATGATTTCAGTACGGATGATACGAATTGGCGGTTGCCTTTGAAAAAGATTGATGGATAGGAAGATCCAGGAAGCAGTAATCTTGGTTCTGTGATTCTGCATGCTACACAGAAATAGCAGATACCTGGATGTCAAATCTGATTTGGAGGAGGCATTAACGAAGGCATGAACACTATCACCATACTATGCCTTGATTTGTGAGAGTGACAGGGGGGGTATACAATAATGACATTGCTCCTCAGCAAGAGGAGACAGGATAGTAGTAGTTACAAGAGGAGCAATTAAAGTACCACATGGAGTGCTGGTAAATGGTGTGTCTACAGTCTACAGAGGATAATGTTCAGGCAATATGACATACACTTAGATCATGGTACTAGTACAGCATACTCCCCTAGAGCTACAATAGGATCAGTTGGTGATAGTGAGGGCATGATATGGCTCTTAGTTTTTTGAAGGAGATAAGAACAAAAGAAGTAGTAACTGGGACAGCAGTTTGCTGTCTGATAGTAATGCTAGATTAGCTGTGCTGTACTCGTAGCATACACCTAATACCAAGGACTCTATTATTTCACTGAGTTGCTTCTTGCTTGCTATGCACTTGCTAACTTGCTCAGGCTTACCTGATAGTAGCACATCCACAGCAGCATGTTAGTGCAGTATTCTGCCAAGCCTGTTGCTTAATGTCCTGTCTGGCATCCTGTGGATTGTGCAGGATGCTGAGGTATGTAGCTCTGGTCCCAATCCCTACACAGGGACACAGCAACATACTCAGCATGCTCCATAGCACCATGTTGAATATCTTTACATGTAATGGCACAGCAGCACCAAACTTTTTACAGTATGGTCATCAATTCAGCAATCACCTCCCAAAATTTTTCTACAGAAGGCATATGCCTTGTGAAGTTGTACTAGCTTTGGTTCTATGAATGCCAAAGATGTCTGTGGTACCAGCCACTATCTGCAAGCACCAGCACCAGGGAAGG
Organism: Pseudo-nitzschia pungens; assembly: GCA_037355855.1. Lineage (NCBI taxonomy): Eukaryota > Bacillariophyta > Bacillariophyceae > Bacillariales > Bacillariaceae > Pseudo-nitzschia > Pseudo-nitzschia pungens. Next base: position 1,411,738 of record CM074764.1, on the reverse strand, counting down.
TAAAAGCAAGGGGAGCATTGCCAGGAGTGTTTCATACAATGTGAGTGGTTGCTCTGGAATGCAGAAGTCAAAGTGCTAGTGTCCTTTGGTTTAAGGTGAAGGGTTGGCATCTGAAATAATTTTCAATGGGTTTTGACAAAATTTTCAATGGGTTGAGACAAATTCACGGTAAAATAATAATATACGTATTTAAATAACTTTAATCACCAAAGGTGAAACTAAATTACTCAGTCTGTAACCAGACTTTAACGTCGCCTCCATCATAGAGTCAGGACCCCAAGTGGCAGAACGACAAATTTTCAAAACAAACCTTGAACATCAAGCAGGGAAAAAGACAAACAAGTCCCACAAAATAGGGACTTGAGAGAAAGTGAAATGGGAATGAAGATATTGGGATAAGGTCCAGTATCAAAAGGGATGGGACAGGTTAAGAAGCAGGATCAGAAGACAAAACCAAGGTACAAAGTGTAATCAACCCTAAGGTCCAGTAAGCCAGGCTCTGAGAAGAGCAGCCTCTTGTTGGTATGGCTGCACTGGTGGGACAGGCGCTGCATACTGCTTCCTTGCAAGGTGGATGGTTGCAAGCCACTGCCTCTTGGCAGTCAGGGTGTAACCTTGTAGGACGTGGAAAGGGGTTTGTAACAGGGAGTGTGACTGGGGAAGTGCACCAGCTGCGCCAATGGCCAATTCAGAGGAGATGGAAGCATCAAGAGATTGGTGTTGTTCAGCATCAAGGGTACCCCCAGGACCATGGAGTCGTTCATTCCTATAGGTCCAAAGATCCCAGGAGGTAAGAAAGAACTGATGGATGATAGCTGTAGCCCAACGTTTGGGAGAGCGCTTGCTTCCAATGTGGGAGTAGTAGTCAGCCTGGATTTGATACCAGCGAGGAGACCACCTACCCAGAAGCCAGTTGTGCCAGCCAATAGTCCTCTGTGCTCTGACAGCAGAAGCAATTGCAAGTGAGTAGGATGATGGATAAATGTTCTGGCCCTTCCGAACTCTGGTGAGAAGATCCACAATGGCAGCAACCAATGATGGATCAGTTTGTTCAACTTCAAGCCTCTTCTGCAGGGGTCCCTTGAAAGCTGACACACTGTGCTGTACTGCCCCAGTGTCCTTGCAGGAGAGCACATGAGAAACCTTCTCGTTGTCTGCATCACACAATGGGCACCTGGAGTGATCCTGATACTGGTAGTGAAGTAGTTGGTTGCCAACACCAATACTGCCAGAAGCAAATTTGACAAACCACCTTTGCATGCCAGGAGGTAAACGCTTGAAGGCATTCAGATGGGCACACCAATGGATGGAACTCAAAACAGGTTGTGGAATGGGAATGTCATGGTGGGTCTGCCAATATTGAAGAAGGGGAGGGCCAGAAATGGCAACATGCAAAGCATTTTGATCAAACCTTGAGCACTTGCTTCCATTGAGAGAAAAAGCCCAGGGCTCAAACACAAGTCTGGGATAGTGATGGGCAGAAGCTCTATGGACAGAGAGAAATGCCTTTGCCATGCTGTCTACCTGATGATTGCGAAGGGCCCACCAATCAAGAAAGATTCCAGCTTGATGGCCCTGAACCCACTGAAAGTGCACAGAGATTGGCAGGGCAGAAATCATGTTTCTGATGACATAAACATAATCAAAAGACTTCTGGGAAATAACCAATGGCCATGATCCCTCAGCCTGTTTGAGAGCTGTGTCACCATCCAGAGCAATAGTGATAGAGCCAGAAGCAATATCAAAAAGACTCACCAGAGCAGTGCAGCAGGTGAGAACCCCAATGATTCCTGCCAGTTCACTCCTGTAGGAAGATTGATCCTCAGGGGATCCACTGACAAAATTACAGCCAGTGAGGAACAATGAAGCTGACTCACCACCGCTGAGAAGTTCCGGATCAAATGAACCATCACATACAGCACTGGCAGTACCACTCTCAATAGCATCAACAAGGTGCTGACAGCCAGCCTGTGGTAGGGAATATTTGTGGAGAAGTACTCTTGGAGACTCACAGAGTGCATCAAAGGCATCTACTGGGGAGTCTGGAAGAGAATCAAATGGATTGTACACCAGAGGATCCATGTCAGGAGGCTCAGAAACAAAGGCTGAGGACCCAACAACGCGGACAACTTGTCCACAAATAACAGGGCAGACAAGCACATCAGCACAGGCTGGTTTGTCAGAAATGAGTTCAGAAGTGACCCTGTATCTGCCCCTGCCCTGGGAGGTGCTCACAATCCAGCCAGTAGAAGTTTTGAAGAATATTCTGTTGGTGGTTGGAGACAAAAACCAAGGCCAAAGAGAAGCTGTCTGGGGAGAGAGCCAAGGCCCAAGATGAAAAGAAGAAGCCAGTGCCCTGGCTGCAGGGGGTGGACAGGGTGGAAGAAAACAGGTCTGAAGAGCCTTAGTCCATAAGCGCTGTGCTGCTGGAGGCCAAGATGGAGGACATCTAGGCCAGTCAAGATGATCCCTCAAGTGATTGGAGGATGTCAGCTGGAAGGCCATTGGAGAGAGTCTTTTACCATCTGGAGTACAAATGTCAGCAAGGGAGATAGCCTTGAGCGACATGCGCATGTGATTCAATAGGGACAAGTCAGCACCTCTGAAGCCAGCGTTGACAAAGGCTTGCATGAGATAGCAGTCATTGGAACGTAGCAGGGGAAGATCTGGGAAGTCTTCAAACAAGCTCACAGGGTGAACAGAGAAAAACTTCCACACATGTTTGTACCAGCAAGGAGTGACGTAGGAAGCAAAAGGATGATATGGGGTGACACCAAGATGGAGAGGAATGCCAAGTTCGAGCCGTAGGGACTCAGCAGTTAGCCTGAGAATCCGACCAGTTTGGGAGGACCTGACAGATTCCTGAAAGAGGGTGGCAATATGACTGAACTCTTGGAGGAGGTAGGGATGAACGAAACCAAAGCCTTGATAGAGGGAAGGACCATAGAATACATGTCTGGGAAATGTCCGTGACATCCCTGCTTTATTCAGCACAGGAACAAGTGCTGGGTGAATAATCTTCGTCCAGGTGGCCTCATCAAGTTGCGTGACAGGCATGGGGTATTCAACAGACTTCATGAAAGAATACTTGAAGGTGTAGAGGGATGCTCGCTTCTCACACTTGGAAGCCTTGAGCTGAGAGCCAAAAGACTGAGACTGGGACTTCATGTGAGCAATCTGTGCTTCCTCATTGCCATCCATGGAGATAAAAACCCCAAGGGTCTTGTCAGCATGATCAACTTCGAACCGATCCAGGGTAGCTCGATTGCCATTCTTGTCAGCAACAGAGAAGTCACCTGGCATGTCAGCAATGGAGCGATAGTCCCAACCGGATCCATTCCATTTGAAATCAATCAAATAACAGAAGGATTTGGCAGGTTCAATCGCACCACCAGTGGCAATAATCCCTCCAGCCCATCGGTCAAGAGCTGCCTGAAAATCAACAGCCAATTCCTCACCAGATGTTGAGGAATCAGAGCCAGCACAAAACAAATCTGTGTCATCCACAAAGGCAAAACCCACAAGAGAAACCAGTTGCAGTGACAAAGAAGTGATAAGATGGACACCATGCCCAGCCTGTTGCATCATTCGGAAGACAATTGTTGACACCAAGGCCCAAAGAGTTGGACCAATACCATTGCCTTGGCCACAACCACTGAGAGGAACAGGTTCATCACCATACACAGGGCCGGACCGACCAAAACCAGTTTTGATGTGATGCTTAGCATGTTGCAGAGTAGACAGAAGAACTTCACACACATGGGCAGGAACCCCAAAGCTCTGGAGAGTGAGACCTGCAATAGGATGAGAGATTCTATCATAACAGCCCTTGGCATCATTCATAGCAACAGCACCGGATCTGCGCTTCTGCCGCAACACATCACAGATGAGCTTCTTGTTCAGGCAGGTGTTGATGGCCTTGTGGTGTTTCCTGCTTCCATGTTGATCAACAGCCACGGCATTGGCACGTTCAGCATAGGCAAGAATGCGTCTACCAATCATCTTGTTGTTGATTTGGAACTCAGGAGACATCAGCTGAATAAGCCTCATCTTATCCACTCTATATTCACCAGGTTTCTTGAAGATCTCAACATCAGTGATGACCTGCCAAGCAGAAGGGGAGAAGCCAACAATCAATGGGACGGATCTCAGGAGAGTGTCAAACTTGTTCAGCTGGGGATCCATGGCAAATGCCTTGTGGTGGGCAAAACTCAAACAAGAAGGTTCACTTGCTGTGCGTTCCCTCTGGCGTTTCCAGGCAGCAGCATTGTCAGCTGGACACACTGAATAGTCAAAGGGGGGCAAACTCAGTATAGAGTCAGGGACTTTGAGACAGGAAAGAAATTCAGAAAGGTATTTGTCAGTGGCAGGAGGAGGATTATACGTGCCATCAAGAACATGAGTCGCAGCCTGGGCAGTGCCTAGGTAGCCGAAATCTTGAATGAAGGAGGGAGTCATGGAAGGAGTGCCAAGACACTGCTGTTGACGCCGGACATTGGATTCAGCCATAGCTGGTACCATAGTAGACTGAGACTCCAAGACCTGTTCAACACCATCATGGCCAACTGCAATAGCTCGCAAGACTGCTGACTTGTTGACACGTCCCCGAATAGACCGAGCAGCAAGACCAAGCTCTCTTTGAAGACATTCCCTTCGCATCCTGGCACGAATCTGGGAAGCAGTCTGGTTGTGAGGCTTGCCTTCAGCAAGAAGTGCATCCACCAGGCCTTGATTGAAGGAATCTCTCCATGAGGGGGCCAATTTCTTCACTGCCCGGTATTGCTTGTAAGCTTGTTTCAGATGGAGGAGAGCACTGGAAAGGTCACTGTGTTCTCCTTTGTAGAGAGAAAGCTTGCATGCCAGCCGTTTCAAAACAGTATGACTGGTGGACACACCCTGTCTCAACTTAACAACACGCCGCCAAAAGTCAATGGTATCACGATAGACTTGCAGCTTTGGTGACCATGGAACCAGACCAGCTCTAGTGTGGCAGAGGTTTTGTTCAACAGAGAGCCTGAGAGAGGTAGAGGTTTCATGGAGTACTTCATAGGTGGTGATGAGATCAGCGCGCACAGAAATATCCCCAGACTGAAACTGAGCCAGCAGGTGCTCCAGCTTAGCTTGGAGAGAAAACACTCCAGCCTTGAGAAAGCTGTGCCTCACTCGCTTGAAATACCGTTGGCGCAGATGAGGGTGGGAGGACTGGAGTTTGGAAAGAGAGAATCTCACAGGAGGTGGCAGGTGTTTGCCCATGAGGCTGCAATTACAGACTTCAATCCAAAGCATTCTATGGTCAGATTCCATACCCTGGGCACCACCAAAGGGACAATACCCAGCCCTGAGAACATCAACATTCTCAGAGACCCAAATGGCATCAATTGGTGTTCTGGTAGTGTTTCTGTTGTGAGTGGCAGGAGGAGAAGACTTACTATGCATGGTAAGAATGGCCTCTCTGAAACCCAGAGCCTGGAGCTCAAAAGACAAGCCATCAGTCCGGACATCAGCATTCTGGTCAATCCCAACAATGACCTGGTCACCTGCACCCAGGCAGACCTGAAGGGCAGCAGTCAAATCCCTGTGAAAAAGAATGCATGGATTGGGACTGAAAAGATTTTCAGCTGCTTGAAAGTAGCGGCACTGTTGATTCCAGACTGAACCAAGATCCCTATCATTTTCAACTGGGCAGTAAGCAGAAAACATGGTGACATTGTAGCCATCCCTGCCTTGAAACTTGACAAAGGACCATCTTCCAAGACCAGAAGGATCAGCCCCATGGGCAATCTTGTGGGAACTGAACAGTTGATCAATGGAAAACCCTGTGCCACCAGGCTGAAGCCATGAGCAGTCAGAAGCTTCATGCTTGTTGTTGGCAAGATAGGAAAAACTTGAGGGACAGACATTCTTCATGCGCCGATTGAAAAGATCACAGGGCAGGAGTTTGGATTCATTCAAACAATGTTCAGCAAAAAGAGCCACACTGGCATTGCTCTTGACAAATTGACGGGCGTTGTGCTTGGACATGGACATAAAGGCAGCTCTACGCTGGGGTCCAATGTTTTGGAAGGTGATGATGGTGGAATTAGATGATGGAGCTTGAGGAAAGGAATGACCAAAACTGTCAGAATCCTTAGCAGCAAGAGAGTCTCCATGAAGAGTTAATTGGACAAAATGAGAGACAGGGGAAGAGGCGGAGGGGGAAAAGGGAGAAACAGGAGAAGCATTGATGGGATTTGGATTGGAAGGCATCCCATCACACCTCATACCAGAAGAGCTAACCATGATCAGAAGGAAACCGAGTCTGTCGCACGGAAGGAAGAGTTGCCGGAGCTGATTTGGTGGAGACATTGGCATGGCTCAAGTCACTGACACTAGCATCATGACTGGAAGAGAATGCAATTGCAGCAACTCCAAGCCTCAATGCAGAGGCTGCATCTTCCCCACCACCGGCAGCAGGAACTGCAGTTGAGGACTCAGGAGAGACCACAGTGAGGTCACCAGCCATGGCATTATGGGGAGGGTCAGGAACTTCAGGGGGAACTGCAGGAGAGATACCAGGGGAGGCATCAGCCTTGGCCACATGGGGAGGATCACCGCCAGGAGGAACAGCACCTGCAGGCGCGGAGGCCTGGACAGCAGTAAGATTGGAAGTGCCGGTCGCTAAAGTATCCATAGATTGAGAGTCATCAAAGCCTCCACCACCACTGTCAGCACGGGCTTGGAGGTTAAAGTGCAAATCCAGATCAAAAGTGAGGTCTGGGGCAAGGTCAACTGACAAGTCATCATCAACAAGTTCCCAATCTCTTGCATCCCCATCACCAAAAAAGGGAAGAGAGTTATCCTGCATTGGATCTGCAGCAGGTGCAGTTTACACAACACAATTGACTGCATCATCCCAATGGTAAGCTTCCATTTCAGTCAGGCACTCAGAAGAGAACCATTGTCTAACACAAGAACCATACTGAGCTTCCAGAAAAATAGGCAGGAAAGACAACATGGCCATTGCTTCAGCCTTGGTAGTGATGTTGTACAAAGCAAGGATCTCGCCTCGGTATGAACTGGTATCGACAGAAAGAAAAAGAGGCCAAGACCAATTGTCACGGGTTCTGATACCCAGAAGCACACTGCGCAGTGTCTTCAAACCCAGCCCTTGGCCCAAGTCAACTGGAAGATCAAGATCAACTACCCCCAGAACAGGAGCAGTTTCATGGCTCTCAATAAATTTGGCTTGGCGGTGCTTAGCCTGGCGGACAGTCTTGAGCTTGGAGGGGGGAAGAGGTCTGTCAGAAGGATTGGTAGCTGTCTCAATAAACTTGTAGAATTTACCATCAGGTAGAGAGGCAATGTCTGAAGGTTTGCAACGGTTGAACTGGGCTTTGAGGAGCTTAACAGTTTGGGCGCGCTTTGTTGCATCACATAAAACATGAGCAGCCAGAACCGGATTGGGATCAGGAGTTCTGGAGTTGTCAAGGCTGATATTCTTCCTGATAACAGCAATAGGACATGCCTGAAACCTGGGATGAGTCTGAAGCAATTCGTTGTAGTGGTCAAGATCAAAACTCTGCATGTAAGATCCAAGGAGAAAGCCACAGGTGACAATAACTGGGGCCTGTATGTGGTCATATTTCAGGTCCATGTCACGGTCTCTGAGCCTCTGGAGCAATTGTGCTGAAAAGAGTTTCTCCAGGGAAGCACTGTGTCCCAAAAAGAAGCGTAGATGAGGAGCAGTTCTACTGCGAAGCCAGAGCTGAGCAACATACAATTCCAAGGTCTTCCTGTCAGGAAGTGTCGTCCAAAACTTGGTAACAGGCTTGGCCTTGGGGTGGAGCCTGGCTCTTGAGGGAAAAACATACAACACCAGGCGCTTGTCAACAGTCCATAGAAGATCCAAAGCTTCCTTGAGAGACTTGAGCAGCTCATCATACAGTTCCCCAGGGCGTTGTGACATCAACCTTGGAAGGGACAGAGTGACATAAGAACTATGAGAACACTTGGTGCCAGCAGTGACATCCACTGGAGCTCTAGAATCACTGGAGCAAACCCCTCGGCGTTGGAGGAAATGCCCAGCAGAAGAGGACAAGACAGTAGCATCACCACCACCAGGAAGAAAGGACACTGATTTGGAAGTGGAAGCATCATCAACTGCAGTTGGCGCAGGTGTAGGAGGTCTCTTCTTGAAATGCCAGTGGGAGCCAAGCACCTGGTTAGCTGCCAACCAAACTTTTCCTTCAGTGCTGGGCAAAAGGTTCCCTTCACAGTACATGGTGTCAAAACACTCAGGTGACATCTTGGCCAAACCAATAAGACATCTCCTCAGAGCATGGCCGGAAGGTTGCTTGGTCCAGTCTGCAGAGGCTTGAAAGCAGAGAGTAGCAAGGGAAACCAGGGACTCCACAGAAGCAGTTCTCCAATCAGGGTTGTCAGGAAAAGCTTGAGCATATGCTGGAGGGATGGCAGACTGACAGACATCATGGATGGATTTCTTGTCATTCCCATCTTTCTTGCTGAAGAAGTGAGTGGGACTAGGACACCCAGTCCATAGCCGGGATCCTGCTGGAGTTTTACGAAGAGTTTGGATAGGGGTGGGAATGGAAGCACGACCAGTAAAAGGCCCCTTACCGTAGAAACACCAGAGGAAGGAATCTGAGTGAGCTTTGTTGGCAGCAGCCAGGGCTTTCTGGCGCAGGGCATGTCGCTCTGCAGACGGTGTGTCAGAAAGAAATGCAAGAGTAGCTTGTTTCAGACTAGACTTGGAAGGAGAGACCTTGGAAGGAGGGTGCTTAGAGTCTGAGTGCTCAGAGCCTGGCTGGCCATCCCTAGACGTCTCACTGTTGGACTTTCCACTGGTGGACTTCCCACTGTTGGACGTCCCACTGTTGGAATTTCCACTGTTGGACTTCCCACTGTTGGACTTCCCACTGTCAGACGTCCCACTGTCGGACTGCCCACTGCCTGAATGCCCTGTGTCTGAATGCCCAGTGCCTGACTGCTCAGTGCTCATATCAACATCATCTAGTGCACCAGTAGACACAGCAGAAGTGAAGGACATATCATCATCAGAAGGGAGTGAATCCCTAGCTGTACGGGGAGAGGGAGGGGGAGAGGGAGTAGCCTGAAGAACGGAACCAGCCGGTGGTTGGCGGGAAGGAGTCCCCGTAAAGGCGCGTTTGTTTGAAGGAGTGGTAGCCAAGGGAGGCCTTTTTCGCCTGGAAGCTGGCGGGGGGGGAGGCATGGTGGGGCTAGTATCGTCTGAATAGGCGTGTTGGCTCAGGCGCTAGTAGGCTGTCAGTGGGAACCTTTATGCAGATGTACAGATGGGGGTATCCTGGAAACAGGGTACAGCAGCAACAACAAGGGGAACCTTGGTCTGGACAAGGAAAAGGTCCCTGGGGATCCAAAAAATATACTGGAGCACACCCACAAAAGTCACCGGGGAACTCAGAAATTTTTGCTAAAAAACGAGCAAAATTTGTCTCACACTTGGAGCACAAAGACTCTGCGCGCGGAAGAACTCTGCGGAAGAACTCTGCAAATCGTGTAGGCTTGTACTCGTACTGTACTTGTAGCTTGAAAATTGTGCAAGGAAAAGTGCCAGGTGATGACAAAGGCCGGGGCAGGAGAAGCACCGGTTGAGGGCAAAAGCCGGGGAAGGAGAGGCACCGGTTGAGGGCAAATCAACAGCTGAAGAGCAACCTGTTGGGTGCTGGAGCAACAGCAGACACACCGCTTGGATGTAAAAGTGCCAGGTGATGACAAAGGCCGGGGCAGGAGAAGCACCGGTCGAGGGCAAAGCCACAGGGCAAAGGCCGGGGCAGGAGAAGCACCGGTTGAGGGCAAAGGCCGGGGCAGGAGAAGCACCGGTTGAGGGCAAATCAACAGCTGAAAAGCAAGCAGTTGGGGGCTGGACCAACAGCAGACACGCCTCTGGGATGTGCAAGTGCCAGGTGATGACAAAGGCCGGGGCAGGAGAAGCACGGGTTGAGGGCAAAGGCCGGGGCAGGAGAAGCACCAGTTGAGGGCAAAGCAACAGCTGAAAACCGCTAGGGGAGGGCAGAAACACCAACTGAAACGCCGCGCTTGAATGGAGAAGTGCCAGGTGCTGACAATGGCCGGGGCAGGAGAAGCACCGGTTGATGACAAAGGCCGGGGCAGGAGAAGCACCTATTGAGGGCAAAGGCCGGGGCAGGAGAAGCACCGGTTGAGGGCAAACAACAGCTGAAAAGCGAGCAGTTGGGGGCTGGACCAACAGCAGACACTCCTCTGGGATGTAAAAGTGCCAGGTGATGACAAAGGCCGGGGCAGGAGAAGCACCGGTTGAGGGCAAAGGCCGGGGCAGGAGAAGCACCGGTTGAGGGCAAAGCAACAGCAGAAAACCTCCAGTGTGCCAGGCGATAGGTTGTATGCTGGGAAACAGGGTACAGCAGCAACAACAGGTCCAGTTTTGGTCTGAACAAGGAAAGACTCCAGAGGAACCAATAAGATAGGACCAGAGCACTACCAGAAAAGTCCCGTTCGAAACCCACAGAGGTGCTCTGGAGTTACAGAATTTAGGAACTCCAGTAGACCACTGCAAATCGTGTAGAAACAAACCGACAACTGGCTTGTAACAAAGACCTGGGACCAGGGAAGTTGCTTGCTTGGAAGGGGGCTTTAGTAGGAACACTTAGGGACCGGGGGATATCAATGGCAGGGCACACTTAAAAGGCTCAGGAGGGAACGTGAAGTTCAAACAGTATCCAGGGGCAATTGGCTTGAAAACAGGGACCTTGAGCGAGACACTTAGGGACCAGGGGAACAGTGGAAACAGTATCCGGGGGCAATTGGCTTGAAAACAGGTACCTTGAGCGAGACACTTAGGGACCAGGGAAGCTGCTTGCTTGAAAACAGGGGCTTTAGTAGAAACACCTAGGGACCAGGGGGAGGCTTGTGTCTTGAAAACAGTGTCGAACTTGAAGTTCAAGTTGGGGTTGCTTAATAGCGAAAACACTTAGGGATCAGGGAGCTCGCAAACACTTAGGGACCAGGGGAATTGTAGTCTTGAAAACAAGGGGCGATAGTAGCTGTAGTCTTGGAAACAAGAGTGCACTAAGTAGGAGGTACTTAGGGATCGGTTGGTCTTGGCTTGAAAACAGATGTAGTAGGGGGAGCCTTAAGCAAAAACACTTAGGGACTGGGGGACTTGGCTAGGAAACAGGGAAACTCTTAAGTGATAGGCACTTATAAGAGCAGGGGGCAATTGGCTTGAAAATAAAGGGGAACTGGAAGATATGCTTGCGCGAACTTGCAGATACTTAGGGATCAGCGAGTAGGAACCTTCTAGAAGGGGGGTGTATATGTGTTCTATCTTGAAGAATGTAGAACGTTAAATGGGTTCGACCTTGAAGAATGTAGAACGTTAAGAGGATATCACTTAAGGGGCTTGGAAGACTGTATAGCGTTAAATAAAAAGATGGCTTGAAAACAGATGAAAAAAACAAACCGAGCTCGGAGACAAAGCGGAACTGAAGCAGAGCTGCTGTAGAATTAGTACTGCAATTGCTGTAGAAAATTATGTGTCCTTGTTTTCGGTCGTGTTGCTTGTTGCTTGCCGACCGGCCGACCGACAGGAAACAAGGAACCAAAGCAACCAAAGGAAGCAAGGAGCAGCCAAACAAACAGCAGAATCAGATAGGGGAGGTCTCTGTTAATAGGTGTAGTGCTTGGTGTTGTTGTAAGAGCTTTAGAAGTGAGTGAGATATCAAAGGGGAAAGTTGTGTAGAAATCTACGTGTTTTAAGTACTGGAACATCGGAACGTCGGACAAAATCGCGCGTCACAAAATTGTGAGACAAATTCACGGTAAAAGAGAATATGGACCCTGTAAGGTTACTTTCTAGTATGACAAGCAGTAGTAGCTCAAGCATAAAAAACTGATTGATAGTTTACAGGCTTTCTTTGGCTCCTTTCTGTTGCCAAATAGTTTTTGAAAACACTGGGATCTCATATTATCACCCCTGCAACTCAGTTATCTGTGGAGTATGCTGCTGTCACTTCTCAATTCAAGAAGCCAACCTCCTCCCGATGTCATTGAATTATCTCTTGAGCTGTATCAGAAGAACTTTATCTCAAAAGTCAATTGAATTGGCATCAACTCTGGAAAATTCACAATATGTTTTGCATTCCTGATCTTCAGCATCCTCTTTGAAACAAACATATTACAGTATGAGACAACAAGAGACAATTATATGATCATATTGAGAGATCGGGTTCAGTTTTATGCTTTTCATACTATCACATTAGTAGTTTTTGTGAAGAAAGAAAGCACAAGCAGTAGACAGAAACTTCTGACAGAATCAGTTTTGGTTGATACGAGCTGAGTATGGAGTTGTTACAGAGACAGAGATAGGCGAGAGTCCCAACCCGCCATTTCCTCTCATCGTGGAATACTTTGTTTTTTAAAAATGTACGGTAAGTTCCGGTATCGGATGGCAAAGATGAGAATCTTGCTCGAATTTCTTGCTTGCCGGGGCCGCGGCTGCTGAACTAATAATACCGGTAAGGTTTACTATTACCGTACTTCTACGAACAAGTACAGGTAAATTATTTATCTCGATCAAAAGAATGACATTTGTTTTTTTCGGCAATTTTTTTCGCGATGTCTGCCACGTAATTACGTGTGTCCAGTCTTCAGTGTCCACTTTTCATAAGTGACGACTTTTCTCCGGGGGAGTGCACTTACTACGGTTTCAACCGGGTGTAGCTTCCTAAGATACTGGGATCTTTGAGCCCCTGAACCAAGGTATGCCAAAAGATGCGCCTACGTTGAAGATCATCAATTTCAATCATCCGTCGTCGAAGTGATGGCACGAACATGACCCTGGGCACAAGCAAACGGAAAAAAAGAATACAAATAATCGAACACTGACATCGACGCACGCACTCCGGTCACAGCGACGCAGAAAATCAGCTCCTAAAACGGAACGCGAATACGAAGTAGTAGGAATACATTTGACAAATACAAAATACGTAGTAGTAGTAGCAGCTGATTACGACAAGTCAATTTCCAAAGTAACGTTACCGTACGACGAAAGACAACTGCAACCATGATGTTCCCTTCTTCCGCTACAGCCACATTCGCGCTTTCGTTGTTGGCAACCACAACGACTCTTGCATTTACTGCACCAAGTGCGGCTACGAGACGCACCGGGTCTTTCCTGAGCGAACTGTGCATGAGCTCCGACGAAGCGGCAGCCGAACCGTTTCGTCTCGACCCCAAGGAAACCGCATTTGTTTTCATCGAATATCAGAACGAATTTACTACGGTAAGGAACAGGATCATCGGCACGGCACGCAACAGAACGGCATAGCATTGCAATACACTTTCGTTTTTCTTGTCTGCGTTTGGTTGCGTCTCACACGAGTTCGTCTTCCTGTCCCGATACCTGCAACCCATTCCTCGCAAATTAGGAAGGAGGGAAACTTTACGATGCCGTGAAAGTAAGTATAACGATTTGTAATCAAAGTTCCTCGGTTTTGAATGGCGGAACTGCGGTGTAAAATGTGTATCGAATCGCAGATTGGAGGTGATTGGGTAGCGGGTGCATTGGTCTTCTCTTGTACACGAATGCTCAGGTCTTTCGCACCGTTGATGGATTCAAAAAATGATGCGCTTCTTCTTGTGTCTTTTTCATCCCAATAGGATACCATGGAGAAGACGAACAGTAAGTTTAGTTCCAGAGCCAATTTTGAGGTCACTTGTCACCTTTGTCGTCCACGAACAGAAATATCTCAAGAAAACCATTGTGCTGCAATTGTTCTCGGACGATCTGTTCCATTTACCGCATTACGATGCTTGACGTGAACATGGACACGTCCGAATCATCGCACAGTGCTCGAAAATTCGTCCATTTTGATCAGCGCTGCTCGGGAGAGTGGTTCCACCATCATTCACGCACCAATTAGCTTCGAGCCCGGACACGATGAGATTGCGGATACTGCCTACGGCATCCTTGCAGGCGTGAAGGAGGGAAGCGCCTTTACTCGAGGCGAATGGGGCGCTGACTTTTCGCGTACGTACAGTGGTATCCTTCTGGTGGGAACAAAACACGATGACTTGGGCTCGTCTCCTTGACCGCGAAATGCATTTCAACTCTGACTTTTGCCAATGCGTTCGTTGCACGGATTCGGTTAATTTTCTCAACTAAACATAGCTAAGATGATGCCACAACCGGGAGATTTGACCGTGAAAGGAAAGTCCGGCCTTTGCGCTTTTGCCAGTAAGTTCATTCAAGGTTTGTTTTTCGAGAGAAGATCCGACCAATTCTGCCACGACTTATGACTAACACTGAGAACATTATTTATTTATGAAACCCTTGCGCAAACCCTCATTGAACAAATTGTCCGTTCATTCATTCAATCTACCCCAGGTACTAACCTTGATTTTTTGCTGCGCCAAAAGGGAGCAAAGAACGTCGTGCTAGGTGGCTTCTTGACCAACTGGTAGGTGCACAACGCAGTGCTTGGTCATTATTATTGGTTTGTGACGATTTTGTTTTTTGATGTTTCCCTTGATGCGTTCAACTCATCTTTCCTCTTGTGTTGGTCGTTTGGTTGTTGCAGCTGTGTCGAGAGCACGATGCGCACGGCATACGAGTTGGGTTACAACGTCTTCACTCTTAGGTAAGATCGAACCCAACCTTGGAACGTTGATTGTATTTGGACAAGGTAAGAGTTCGAACATTCTCAACCTGCTACTTCTCCTCATTACTTCGCGTCATTTTTTCGCAGCGACTGCATGGCAGCCACCAGTATTGAAGCACAAGAAGCGACCATGGAACACAACTTTGGAATGTTTAGTATCCCGAAGACTAGCACCGAAATTATGGAGGCTATCAATTAATTTCAGCTTGCGTTTAAAACCCTATAATATAATGATTCAGCATGAGACACCTGTGTGTACCCATACCTGTAGCACAACAACAAGATTTGAACACTAGGAGAAAACTATTCGTGGACATCATAATCACTATTATCACTTTATTAACCTTATCATGTATGTATTAAATTGGTCTTCTCCACAACTCGATGTTGTCAGGTGGTCGATTGCCGGCATCTTATTTCTTCTCATATTTGGCTCGTTGCTTTTCCGCGGCAGCCAATTCACTCTTTGCTTCCGACTCACACTCCAAAGCAAGCACGAGAATGTCTTCGGTGAGTTGCTCGTCCTCGCAGTCGTCTTGAATCATTTCCATGATTTCAGCCATCGATTTCTGATAATTTGAGCGGATCTTGGCCTCAGCATCGTAGTAGGCCGATCGCATTCTCATGTCCTCCTTTAGTTTCAGGTTTTGCTTCTTGTACTGATCCAAATTCTGCAACAACTTTGAATTGTTATTGGTCTTTTTCTTCGACTGTTCGTTCATGGCCTCGAACGATGCACCAGCATAAGCGTTTGCTTCCAACAATCGCTTGTTGTTTTCCACCATGGTGTCGTAGTCTTTGCGCAACTGAGTGGTCGATTTACGCAACTTCTTATTCTCCTTTCGGAGATAACTAATAATTTCAGAGCTGTCCGATAGTTTTTTCTTGTCTTTGTCGGACAATGTTGGAATTGCCGCCAGCTTGGCCTCTGCCTTGGCGATTTCATCCAATGCGTCATCACGGGCGCTTTCTGCCCGCTCACATTGTTTTTCTAAGTCATTGATTTCAGCATTCCACCTCTCACCCTTCTCATCGAGCTCCTTCTCCTTGGCTTTGATTTCCTTCTTGAATTTCTTAACCTTTTTGTCTTTGTCCTTCTCAAACTTCGCAGCAGCCTCCTCTTCTGCCTTCAGTCGCTTCAACTCCTTTTCTCTTTCCTTGCGTTCCCGTTCCTCTTCTTCGGCCTTCTCTCTAGCAAGTCGTGCCTCACGCTCAGCCGCTTCTTTCGCCATACGTTCTTCCGCTGCTTTCTGAGCTTTCGCTTCGGCCTTTTCTCTTGCCTTTCTCTCGCGTTCTTCTTTCGCCTTTTGTTCTGCAGAGGCCTTCGCCGCCTTTTCGGCATCTGCAATCTGCTGGACCACGTTTTTGTACCATTTACTGATCTTCGCAACAGCCTTTCTTCGCTTACTATCACCCTCTTGGAACTCCTTTCGAACAAACCAACCACGGATATAACGTTGAATCTCAGCAACTTGCGATCCCAGTTCCTTGGTGCGATTGGCTTCGAGATACTCAAGGGCTCCCATGCGGAAGTACGATCGTGTTTTACCAACAACGAAGATGGATCCTGTCTCTTTCGTCTTGAAATCCTTCAGAGCACATTTCAAAAGAGCCTGGCAATCGAGTTTGAGCCCTTCAGCTTCATCCATATCTTCTGTAGCTTCCGTTGGGTACTTCTTTTTGTCCCACATGGTAGCATATTTGAACTTCACAGCCTTGTTTTCAATACGATTCGGAAAGGCCGAACGAGATAGGGTAACAGCAGCAACCACACCAGCACATCGAAGCTGTTCAATTGTACTTACGTGCTGCATGATAGTTGGAACCTTAGCAGCATTAGGTTTGATACAACGAATGTATCTTGAGTTTGTTTGCCCCAACATAGTCATAAGCTTAACCAATTGTCCTTTGTATTTGGTCCAAGCAGTTGGAGATACCAAATTCGACTTCGCTCTCTTGGGCGCACCACGCCTAGGAGCAGCTTTGGTAGGTAACTCTTTCTCAGGTAAATTCGAGCATTTTTCGTTTGTCAAATGTTTGGACACAATTTCATTCTTGCATTTCAGGGCACAATCAAACAAATCAGATGGCAATGTATCCTGGTTGCTGTTCACGAAGCCGTCAGAATCGTACATGACCTTTCCTGCATAGTGGTGGATTCCAAACTCTTTCCTGTTAATTTTGGATTGGATCAAACATGGCGAATTCTTGTTTCCAGCAAGTGCCTTTTGGACAAATGCTTCATCAGAACCTTTTGGACGAACACATTCCTCATTGAGCATACTGAGCAAACCAGTCTTTCCTTCAATCAGGTCAAGCACATCAGTGTTATCGTCATACTTGATCTCATCAAGAGGAATTCCTTGTTCTTCATACTCATCTTGGACTGAGCGGAAGATATCAACAGTGAACTTCGCCTGTAGCTTTTCATTACAGTAATTGATACAGAGCTGTTCGAAACGATTGCGCACAAAAGATTCAAAACCGAAAATATCAAGCAGACCAATGATGCCGAATTCGGATTTTCCACCTCCCTCGAAGTTGTTTTCTGCACAAGTCGCATCATTGATGGCTCGTACTAACCACAAGAAACTCTTTGCATAGATTTCCTTCGCGAAGGCATCGGCAGCATCCTGCGATGCATCCGCATTCAGAGGGACCTTGTAGCTTTCAGTTCGAGTCTTCATGGTACGTTCGGTGAGACAATCCATCAAATCTTGCTCATTCAAACCCATCACATCTCCAAGAGCTGCAAACTCCTTTTTATCTCGGACTACCGATTTATCATCATCGTTGGGATCTTTCATAAAGGAAAGGTTACCCAGCTGCAAGACAATGGTGACAGCTTCAAATAGAGTGCGGAACTTCTCTCCAGTAACACCAATCTCCTTCAAGATTTCACCCGTCCTTTCCCAGTGTTGATCATCTGTCATTTTTTCAATTACATTAGTACAAGCTGTCCCGACGTATCGAAAGGATTCATTTGTGGTTCCTTTCAATCCAGACCAGATGGCAGCCTTCGCATCATCGGGTGCGGCGACGAGCTGGTAAAATACGTGATACGTTCTCTCTTCGGGGTCGTGATAGGTGATACGATTTTTCTCCAACAAATAGACGTCACAAACACTTCCGGCAAGTTTGCAAACAACCGATTCCTTGGTTCTGCCGATTGAAGAACCACTTGAGGGTTTGTAGAACTGAAGTTGAGTGTATTTCCCGAAACGACTTGAGTTATCATTACGTCTAGTCTTGGCGTTACCAAATGCTTCGAGCAATGGACCAGATTCCAACACACGGTTTACAACCGGGTCGGAGAATGCTTCGCCACTTCCTTCTGCCACTTTTCCTCTTTGGACACTTGCGATGTGATTCATGCAGATCTTTACAGTTTCTGTCTTTCCAGCACCGGACTCACCGGAAACAAGGATAGACTGATCGCGATCTCCAAAGGCGAGTCCCTTGTAACAAAGAGATGAAATTTCGTAAACGTGGGGCTCTACAAGCTTTCTGGGATCTCCTTCGTGATCTTCCCACACAAGAGTGTTGGCATACGTGGCTCGAACCTTCTCAGTGTAAATGTGCGTGAACCACTGGAAAGGATTCACGGCGATAACAATGTCACCTGTTCGAGTGTATGGAAAGTCCTCCAAGTGACGTTGTTTTAGATTGTAAAGGATTGCAGCCTAAATGAAGAAATGCGTTGTCCGATTCAAGGAACGGGAACTAAGCGTTAGTTTCTTTCTTTATGTCTGAAACCACCGAACTCTCCAACCATGGTGACTTACCTCGTGCAAAAAGGGGAGATCAACCATATCGGGAAAAAGTTGCAGTTGACCATTTTCGTCTACATTCTGCATCGGAAGAACACCTCGGTTGTAGTCCGAAAGATCTACCTCCGCTTCGATCGTTTTCTTGGCCGATCTTCCGCCATCGCAAACCGTACTTTGTTCGTCTGGATATTGAGGAATCTGGACATCAGCAACGTTACCGCTCGACTTCTTCAATTTCGCTGGAATCCATGCATATTCAGGATCCTTCAGAAAAACATATGCAGCCTTCCCCATGGTGATATTCCTTTGTGGTATGTAGTAGTGTGTATCGTTACTCTGGATTGCGAATCGTCTCCACTTTGAATCCACTTGCTGGAGAACTTGTTTATGATGCAATCAATGAAAGAGCTCAACCAGAGCAATCAACGAGGCCATACGAGAAAGGAGCAAGAAGGCAGATAGTGTCGCTCAACGCAAAACACCGCAAAAGACTAAGAGGTCAACAAGAATATAAATTTGCTTGTATTTTTTCTTTTAGTATACCACAGTTGCCTTCCAAAAAAATAGAATTGAATAAATAATTTTTTCTAATTCCTGACGGACATTGACACTTCTGAAGGTACGCTTCGCAAAATGACCACGCTAGAAGTCATGATTTTTCTTATTATTTATTGCAATGATTATTTCACCTAGCGGTTGAATTGATTATGTACGTCCACATACGTTAAATGTGTTCCACTGAAAGAAACGATTTTAGTTTTTCGAAGTTTTTTTTTCACGATCAAAAATATCCAAAAAAAACTTCTGAAAAATTCTTTTCAATCAATATTTTTCTCAAAATCTATGAAGTAAGAAAAAAGTTTGATATCTTGAATTCAGTTGGGTTCAACACAATCATAAGTTACATGAGCTAAGTTACTCTAGTGAGACTGCATTATTTAATTGATACTGGAATGATCTATGAAACAACTGTTATTTGTTTTAAGTTTTCACTTTTCTTCTCATTTGGTTTGTTGTCACTGTGACATGTCTTGCAAAGAATAGGTAGTACTAATTCAAGAATAGGCACAGAAAAAAGATACCGAAATGTGCAATGCTATCTCTGATTCTGTAGTACCGGTAGTGTATTGCATTAAAGCGGATAAAGCTCAGAACAAATCGAATTGAATTGTAGATTTGATGATTTTTTTGCAACCTTTCTGATGTGATGTATGTGATAGTAGATCCACAAAAACAATCGATCCAAGAAACAATAATATGAAGAAGGTCTTACCGGTACAGGTAGTACTCGTATTATTTTTTCGTATTATTTTTCGCAAAAGACCATGATTTCCACAGTTTCTGTAAAAAAATACTGTACTTCGTAATCGTGAATGAATTCTACCGTAAGGATTACGACACTAAGTATTACTGTATGATTTTTTCGAACAGTCGATCACGATCTTTTTTGTCTTGTTGAGAGAAGTCACAAAGACAGTCATCATTGTGCCAGAAGACAACTATTCCGGAGCCAAGCGAACCCGTAAGTGTTTTTTCTCGTTGTTCACCAGAACGAAATCTCGCGGCTGTTCCTCAACGTACAATGTCATAAAATACCCCGAAGTAATATAACATCGTGTCAACTACGGTATAACCATCAGACACTTGGAAGATCAGAACTAAACTTCAAACACAAGACTCTGTTCCTGAAATCCTTGGAACCAAACTCCAACTGAAGACGATCAAAGACAATAATGGGAAAGGAACAAGCATTCGTTTTTATTCGGGATCCCCAGTACGCTTGGGTTCCCGCCATCAAGACGGGTCAGGACGAGAAGAAAGCACAAGTTCGAGTTCCTCAGTATCCTGATGAACAGTCTTTCAAATGCGATGGTGGGGTTTCGGCCAAGAAATGGGAAGAGTGTGAAGTCCCTCTGAAAGATTACAACCAGGGAGTTCTGCCTATGCAAAATGTTGACGGTGCTGGAAATTTGAGATCTTTTCCGGATATGTGTAACCTACCCTTCTTGCACGAGGTAAGTAATATCTTCAAGATGAAACAGAAATCCATCATCACCCAGAGCCATTCTTTGCACGTCAGATTTTGAAACAGCATGTAACCATCGACTCAACTAATCATCTCTGTTTTGTTCTCCCACCCTGGAACAACGTGGTGATAGGCTGGTCTTCTATACAACCTGAAAGAACGTCACGGAAGTGGTAAGCCATACACTCGTACTGGTGATATCATCATTGCTGTGAATCCCTTCCAGTGGTTTACAGAAATTTACACCGAGCAAGTGCGTAATCGCTATGCCCGTGTTCTCGTTTGGGACAACACCGAAGGCGATCCTCGCAGCACGGTAGAACCCCATGTCTACGAAACATCGGCACTATGCTACAAAGGGCTTGCATTCGATGGAATTGACCAATCTATTCTCGTGTCTGGAGAATCCGGAGCAGGAAAAACCGAAACTGTCAAGATTTGCATGAATCACATGGCGAGTTGTCAGCAAGGACCAAAAGCCTCAGGGACCGAAATGTCTCCCATTGTGTTACGTATTTTGGAATCCAACCCGCTCCTCGAGGCATTTGGTAACGCCAAGACTACCAGAAATGATAACTCTAGTCGATTTGGAAAGTACATTCAACTCCAATTTGATATGGGAGACAAAGCTCAGCAGGAGTTCCGCTCTCGTACCGAAGCAACCTGCGTTCTTGCAGGCTCCAAGTGCGATGCATACCTGCTCGAAAAGAATCGTGTTGTTACTCACGAACCCGCGGAACGCACGTACCACATCTTCTATCAAATTATCGCCGCAAAAGACAAGACGAAGTACTGGAGCAAACTTGCTGGTACAACCAACGAATCCTTCAAATTCGTTGGAACTGCATGCACAGATACTATTGAGAAAATGAAAGATTGTGACCATTTCGTGAACACAGTTGAAACTCTCGGGAAAATCGGTGTTACGGACGAACAGTTGATGACTTTGATGCAGGCTGTCATCATGGTTTTGCAACTCGGTAACATCACCTTTCTCAGGGGACGATGATAAATCTGAAATCGCGACCAAGAAGGAATTCTCTGACCTTGCTGAACTCATGTGCGTTTCAGAGACTGACTTGGAAGCTGGGCTTACAGAACGAACGATGAAGACTAGGAACGAAACCTACAAGGTCCCATTGAACCCTGAAAAGGCAAGAGAAGCAACCGAGTCATTTGCGAAAGAGATTTATGCTCGCTCATTTTTGTGGCTCGTTCGTGCCATTAACGACGCTACAGCTGCTGAGATTAACTACAAATCAGGATCAATGTCCAGCTTCGGTATCATTGGTCTTCTTGATATTTTTGGTTTCGAATCTTTCGTTAGAAACCGATACGAACAGCTCTGTATCAACTACTGTAACGAGAAGTTGCAAGCTAAGTTTACTGAAGATATTTTCCGTTCCGTGCAAGATGAATACGAACGCGAGGGTATTCCTCTCGATGAAATCACCTATGATGACAACTCAGATGTCTTGCAACTTATCGAATCCAAGACAGGTCTTCTTGCTATGCTGAATGAGGAGTGCGTCCGGCCGAAGGGTAGCGATGCGACTTTCGTGCAGAAGGCTCTCTCTGGTAACAAGAATTCACCTTGTCTCTTCGAGAACAAGATGAACAGATGTGGTTTCGGAATTCATCACTACGCGGGAAAAGTTTTGTACGATGCCGTGGGATTTGTCGAAAGTAATCAGGACACCCTTCCTGTTGATCTTTCCGAACTTGCTCTCTTATCTTCGAATGAAATTCTAGCGAAGCACATGACCAACGATGCTTGCAACAATTTCGAGAAGAAGGAGGTTACCCGCGCTGCCCCAAAGCGAGCGAAGTCTAGCATTACTGGAGGTACTATTTGGACGAAGTACAAATCTCAACTGGCATCTTTGATGACAAAGTTGAAGGAAACCCAATCCCGGTACATTCGTTGTCTCAAACCGAACAAACCAAAGAAACCTATTCTGATGGAGCATGTGGGTACCATCGAACAGCTTCGATGTGCTGGTGTTGTTGCAGCCGTAACTCTCTCTAGATCCGCGTTTCCCAATCGTTGTGAGAATGACACCGTGCGATTTAAGTACTGGCCTCTTTGGGACAAGAAAAATTTCCCAAGTGCGGCAACTGACGACATGTCGAAAGAAGAGCAACTCAAATGTGATTGCGAAGCTCTGTTGAAATGCTGTCTCGAACCTCTCAAAGAGGTCAACCCAAAGACAGGAAAACCTATTACGATCTATGTTGTTGGAAAGACTATGTCCTATTTCAAGATGGGTGTCTTAGAATTCTTGGAGAGCCACCGTGCTGCCGGTCTTCTAAAACACGCCGTGATGATTCAAAAGATTGCCCGTGGATTCCTCATTCGGAAGAAATTGCATGGGCAAAAGCACATCCGCAAGAATGCCGTTTTTATCATCCAGAAATTTGTCCGCAGAATTCTTGCTAAAATCAAGGCACTGAAGGAAGTAGAAAAAATGAAGGCTCAGCAGGCTGAGTTGATGGAAAAGCGAAAGAGACAAGCCGAGGAAAGAGCATGGAAGGAAAAGTTAGAGCGAGAAAAGGAGGAAGCCCAGAGAGCTGCAAACAAGGAATTCCAAAAATACGACGATCGTTTAGAAGAGCTAGATGGGCAGATCAAAGAGGCGGAAGACCGCTACAAAGATCAGCTCAAAGAACTCAAAGAACGACTTCAAGCAGCAAAGGACGAAGAGGAGGATCTCAAGTCGAAGCTCGAGGGTGATGTCAAGGCGAAAGCCGCTGAACCTGCAATGCAAGCTGCCATGCAGAAGACCAAGCTCGAGGAAAGCAAGAAATTGATTTCCTTCTTGCAGAAAGAAAACAAGAAGTTGAAGAGTGCCAACGATAAGGCCAAGAAGGAATACAAGAAGATTCAAGAGACCAACGCAAGACTCGTAGAATCGAATGAATCTGCTGGAAAGTCGTTGGATCTTCTGAAGAATAAATCGGAGAAGCTGAGTGGTAGTACCGATGACGTGCATGGAAAAATCGAAAAGTACAAGGATATGAACGCCAAATTGAGGGAAGACCTCAAGATGCGTCAAGAATTCTACACTGCAGAGGCGCACATCCGATTGCAGTACCAAAAGACTCTCGCTCAGATTCTTGACGTCTTCCAAGACAATTGCAAGGATGCTGATTTGGTCGAGGATGTGGTGTGTCTCGCTCTTGAATGTGAAAGTGAGGCGAAGGCCCTTCTCGCTGCCGCCGAAGCCGCTGCTCCGGGTCTGTAGAATGATACAAATAAATCACAAGAATAGTTGTTTTACATGTCAATTAACGAACAAATTTTCGAAAACATTGAACATTCGCTTTCCCAGCGAGGACTGATAGGTGTAGAGAATTATTTGATTGTGATTCGCAAACAGTAAGATTTATTGCCGAGTCCGTAAAACTAGCAAAAGAAAAAATTGAAAAACTGGTGCCCTTGACCGTCATAATCGAAGAAAGTCAGAGGGTACAAGTATTGAATCGACACGACCGCGGAAGGGGCCTAAGATTTATTAGTGCCACCGTGCCGCAGAAGGAATACGGAATCGCAGTGAACTCTTTCTTAGTATTATCGTCTTTTCTAGTGTTTGCAAATCGTCGTCGACGTCGACTCGGACGAGAAAGGTACCAAAATCGACGCCCAATGGTCCCCGGAACGTTGATGGAACGAAAGCATTCCGTGTCGTCGCGTTTCCTGTTCGGGATGGTTCGTCTCCGCGGCAGTTTCTCCCGTTTTTCCTTCCAAACACCGTCCGTGCGCGCATCGTGTGGCAACGATGAACTGAACTCACTCGTCGCGACGAAGTGGATGGGATTGCCGGAGCGCCGCGCCGATCTTCCGACGGAACGCGCGCGTTTGCGTTCGCCGATCGGATTTTTTTCGATCTAAAACATGAAGATTGGATGCTCCTTGGTCATGATGCGTTCGTCGTTCGCCAGTTGCTTTCGAACGGCTGGCAGAGAGGCGAACATCGCGAATCGAGTGAGTGAGACGGAAAAACAATGATGAGATCCACGAACGAGCAAAACAGCGATCGCGATAGCGATCGAGAAATCGCCGCGACCGACTCCCTTCGCGGGTCTCCCTGCCTCCGATGTTTCTCGATGTCTTTGTTCTGTTTCCGCCGACCAGGTAGAATTCGCAAGGGAGAGGGAATCCCTTCCTTCGCGGCGGCGAACGACAACGACAACGACAACTTACTCTTTGGCAAATGGAACATGCGCTGGTGCGTGATCCCGTCGTACATTTTGAACGACGTCTCGCCACCGGTGACGCATTCTTCGATGAGCTTTGTCGATGGTTTCCGGTGCGATTTCCCTCCACTCGTCCGCGCTGCCGCTCCCGGCCGCGTGGTTGTACGCCATCACGAATGCCCAATCGCAGGCGAAGCTCGGTATGTTCTGCGTGTAGGGCAGGACGCAGGAAAACACCTCGGACAGGGTGTTGCGGATGGGACCGAAGCACGCCGTGTCGTGCTCGCCCTCGCTGGCTCGGTTGGCCGGAACCGAATCGCCGACCCCGGCCTGCGTCACAAAGACGCCGTTCGGTGTCAGCACCGTGGCAACGTGCTCGTAGAGCTCTTTTGTGTAGAGCATGACCCCCGGTCCCGCCTCGATCGGATCGCTGATGTCCATGATCACGCAATCGAATTTGTCTTTCGTGTTGAGGATCCACGCATAGGCATCCCCGACGACCAACTCGAATCGGGGGTCCTTCATGACCTCCCGTCCGCCCCATTCCTGCAGGTATTCGAGGGAGACCTCGACGACTTTTTCTGTAGCGACGCGAACGAAAACGACAACGAAAACGACAACGTCAAATGCCACGGTTCGATTCAGACGCAACAACAAAACAACGCACGCGAGAGCAGACAGTCAACACGTTAGAAAACCCGTCGCGGAACAAACATCTGCCGTTGGCATTTGCGGTTTCGATCTCCTTCCATCCACTCCCACCGCCCGTTTTTCCATCCATCCTTCCATCCATCCATCCATCCACCCGATCGGAGAACCATCCGCGAGGGTTCGGTTCCGTTTCCACAACCAACCAACCAACCAGCCCGAACACCATTGCAGCGTGCGTTTGTGTTTCTTGCGCACCTGGTAAGTTACGTACCGTCCAGATCCACCATGACGCATTTTTCGACGGACGGATACCGCAGCACCTCCCGCGCCGTGGCCAGTTCCCCACCGCCACCGATCAAGACCGTCTTTGGACCCTCCCCGTTGTTGCTGTTGTGCGCAAAATTCAAGAGCGCCGGGTGGATCAGCGATTCGTGGTACACGAATTCGTCGAATTGCGTGCTCTGCGTCTTTCCGTCCGTGACGAGTGTCTTTCCAAAGACCGTTTCGATGACGTCGATCTGCTGGAACTGGGAACGACTCGAGTGGAACATTTTCTTGAGCGACATTTCCGTGGTCAGTCCGGGGGCCTGGTCTTCGCGGAAGACAAATGCCGCCTTTTCGTTTTCGTTTCGAGTGGATTCATTCGCGTTGGTTTTTTTTTGAGATAAGAGACAAGAGAGACGGAGGAGCAAGAGCGATGAACAAAGTCAGTGTACGAGGTGTGCAAGCACCCGATCGGGTGTGTCGAATCGGTCCCGTTTCAATCTCCGGATACTCTCGTCGCCAATTGCGGACAGCGTTGCCAAAAACCGACCTTTTCTCGTTGTTCGTCGATTCCTCCCATCTTGATGCTCGTCGAGGATGATTGCGTAAGGTTATCTCTTTCTGGTGTTCCGCAAAAGGAATGGCGCGTGCCGAAACAAGGGTAGCAGTGGGTGCCGTGGTGCTTGGACAGAAATGCGGAAGCAAGGGACGACGCGAGAACAGGTAATGGCAGCGGCGAAGGTTCGATGGACTGTTGACCGCGGTGATCGATTGTTTCATAATCGCGGGAACGAGGTCGTCTTTTTGTGAGAACAAATCAATCAATCAAATTCAAACAAACTAACTACGTAGCTAGTAATGGCACTACTAATACGGTATGGTATTGCAATGGGGCACTGGGTGTGTCATGAAAACGATCCCCGCTCTCTCAAATTGAAATTCGGATTGCGCACCGGAAATCTATGGCTATGGGGACGTAATTATCTGTTTATGTGGAGAGTTTTTTTTGCTTCCTCAAGATTTGCTCGTCGAGATGAAGGACAGGCAGTGGAAAGTGTTTCTCATTCGACCCCCTCCATCGTATTTACGACTCGTTCGATCGCCATCTTCATAGGGGGAGAACGAAACGCAAATCGGGACACGATGGAACCAAAATACTAAGACTACTACTAAGGTTTACTACTACTAGTACTACCGTTACTAGGTCCTACACGTAATATAACGGAACAACAACACACCACCTTTCTTGTCGACCAACCCTTCTTCTCAAAAATTGTCACCTTAAATTTTTCTTTCGTTTCGTGACACCAAGGAACATCATGGAGCAATAACGAACGAGGGGTCAAACGCTGGAACAGCCTCAACACCGTCGCCTTTGTAGCGAATTGCGCCGGAATTCATTGTATTTTGTTTCGAGTCACAAAAGGAGCAGCAGCAGCAGCAGCAGCAGCAGCAGCAGCACGATGAAGAGCAGCAGCAGCAGCGGGAGCCTCGCGAGCCGTGGCGATGCTCGGATTTCCGTCGCCGAAAAGTGGGCCAACCGCCGGCAGCAGCAGTTGAACGCAAGCGCTAACGCTAACGCCAACGCTAACAGCAACGCCAACAATCCCTCCAACGGGGCTCCCAAACGGAATGGAAATCCTCCACCGCAACCACCGTTCAAGGGGAGTTTTTCCATGCCTCCGCTCTGTGTCCTGTTGCGTCGTTCGTGGAACCAGGCAATCGGTGGCTTCGTCCAACAGGCCCACAGCGGGAACAAAATCACCAACAAACCGCAGAAACGATCGACGAATGCACCCACGAAACAGGAAGGCAACAAGAACGTTTCCTTTCCATCTGTTTTGAGCATCCTGAAGGAAAACGCAGTAAAGCTCCAGGTGGAATCCATGCTGCGGGAGGAGGAGGAAGAAGAAAACGAAAACACCGCATTCGACGATCCAGCGGAACGCAGCGCCGATGGCAACGGGATCCAAACCAGCGCCAAGACCAACGCAAAACCCAAGGCAAACGGGCTGAGTGTTTTGCCGGCCAATGTGAATGATTTAAATACCTCCGCCGTCAACCACATGTCCGACTCGAGATCCCGGGCCTTTCTCTTGCTGGATTTTTCGGCCATTGTCCAGACCCACACCATCTGGCGAAAGCGGCTGCTGCTCAACAAGCACCCCAGCGTACAAATGGTGTACAGTGCCCGGCACAACTGCAACGCCCGTCTCCTCCAATTGCTCCAGAGACTGGGTGTCGGTCTCCGGGTGGCCACCAAGTATGATCTTGCCGCGGTGCGAGAAGCCAGCGGCAACCGGGAGAAGGACTCCATGGTTTGGGACGATACGAGTATACTCGTGAAACCAAACTCCTTTTACAGAAACTTGTTGCTGCGAAACGAGCCTCGTCGAACCGAGGAGGATGGACCGAAACGAACGATTCCCGTCACCGTAGGACACACCCGAAGAAATGGAACGCATCCAAATCCAGTTGCACAAGATTTGCAAGCGGCGGCCGACGCGAGCCACCAACACGCCCGCGCTCGAGTTCGTCTTGCGATTGAACAACGAGGAACACGACGTGGCGAACTGGAAGGCGCTGCTGGAAACAATGCAACAAAAAGCATCGGAACTACCCGAGTGCCGGGTGGTGGGGGTAGCTCTGGAAATTCGTGGCACGGACGCCAATGCGACGAACGGCGATGGTTTGCTTCTGGACGGATTGTCCGGCTTGATGGAGGGCTGGGTGGACGGAACTCGTCCCCAGGTCCATCTGACCATCCCCATCACCGCCACCGAAATCGATGGTTCCGTCCTCGAATGGATCGAACGCCACCGGAAGGTCTGCGGTTGGATCACCATCGACGTGAGCAGGATCCTGATGGCCAACGCGGCGGCCTTGTGCGCTCGCATCATCGGAGTCAAGAGCAGCGACACCAACAAAAACAATGGAAACGACGGAAACGAGACCGCATTGCCCGACGAGAATGCCATTCGGCAACACCTGTACATCGACGACGGGTGCTACGGGTCGTTGTCCAACTACCCCAACGAGGGCACTCCACTCCCGTTGAAAAGCCAGCGATTCGTCAGATCCTTGTCGGCGAACAGCAAACAGCTTTTGGAAACGGAACAAAAGACTCTCGTGAACACCACCGTTTGGGGTCCGACCTGTAAGTGGAGCCCGGTCCGGTCCAGTCCAGTCCAGTCGCACGCAACACACCAAAGCTGGATTTGGTGTTGACACAAAGCACAACCGTTTGTCGCTGAAACTCGGGGAGATTTTTCGAGGAATTCACTGTCACCCCACCTCACCTCACCTCATCTCATCTGAACTTTCTTTTCCTTGTTCTTGTTCTTGTTCTTGTTCTTGTTCCTCTACCACATTATTATCGAAAATCGAAGGCGATGGTCTGGACAAGGTTTGTTCCAAGGTTGCCCTGCCAAGACTCTCTCGGGATGATTGGTTGGTCTTTACAGATCTTGGATTTTGCAACGAAGGGACTTGTTTCAATGGGTTTTCACCCCCGGACATTGCGTGCTGTGTTTTGGGATGGAACCCGTGACGTGCACAGCGCAGCACACCGCACGACACGACACGACACGACACGACACGACACGATGTCACATCACATTACGTAGTACATCACATTAGTTTTTAGAGCGATCCTTAATGACAATGATAGAATAGAAGTTACCAGACAACCGAGCAGCTCAGTTCACGAGAACGCATAAATGGATATTGCGATGATATTTATCATCCGTTGCAGGTTTCTAGCGGCGATGGCTAAGAGCAATGTGCGAGTATGGGTGTAGTGCAGTGCCGGTATTGAACATTGTTTGTCGAGTGAGTCTTGCAAAAATGTACCCAACAGGTTTACGGTACACGGCATGCTTCAAAAGCAGTTCGCTGTGCAAGTGATGTACCGGTAGCGCATCGCACGAAACGCCAGCGACGAAACCATTTCCCACGTCTGCCATAGATCTCGGACCTGCTGTACTCGTGCGGTACGGTACGGAAATAGCATGCGATGACGCAACACGAGCCCGTCTTCCATTATTTGTTTCTCAATCAGCTGTACCGGTACGGTACGTGTACCAGTTGTTTCGTTTTTTAATCTCATCGTCCCGGTTCAACATCTCACTCGCGTTTCTTCGTTCGCAACAAAGGAACAAAATCTGTCCGCGCAAACAGAAGAATCATCATCATCCACGGGGCGAAAGAAACCACAGCACACGTAGTAGTACGGCAGTAGGCGGTGTATAAATGCCAAGTCCTGCATACAGCTTGCCGTAAGGTTACCAACACAACAACAATAATTCGAACGATCGTGTCGCAAACTGCAATCCATTCCTTGCTGGATCGTGTTGGAACAAAACCATGTTGGTTGTAGCCCTCGTTTAAAATAATAATAATGATAATGATACTGTAGCAGGATTCCAGTCCGCCCCAAAGCGAAAATATTGGTGTAAACTAAACGGTACAAAAGAGTTTCAGTACCGTACTGTACCGTAGTTTCAACCTCAAAATCGATCCTTGTTTTTTTTTTGTGTGGGAAGCCGACCTGTATTCATTCGGAGTGCTCTGAGAGCTGACAAGTCATATCTTAGGATAAATGTCAATTCATCAGATGTTTGCTTCTAATTAATCTTTAAAATACTTTTCTTATTATAGCGCAGTCGTACTTCAGAAGAAGTTACGACCTGAAATCAACACATTTCTGAGAACAGTCCAATAGAATCTACTGTAGATACCCTGTAATCCTTCAAGAAACGTCAACGTTCTGTATGAATGATTTCCGATTCTACTTTTGCACCCTTTCTCGTTGCAGGTGCTCGGTCACAACAGCATTCGTCAAATTCAAGATTCGGTTCAGAACCGTTGGAGATATCCAATGCCTCGAGTCGGTGGAAGATTGCATTTTGCTAGCCTCCTGGCACCTTGTTGTGGGCGAGATACAGTTGTGCAGACGATCCAGACATTTTGCGCTCATCGACTTCTCTTCCTCGTCCTCCCTGCTCGTGACCAAGTGTTCTCTTCCAGCAAATTTTTTCGCCGAAATGCGCTCAACCATGCTTATATCTATCTTATGGCGCTTTGTCGGAGTTGGTGAAACATCGTTGACAACACTGCTTTCCGGCTCGGGTAATGTTGGCGGTGGAGAGCAATGATTTTCCTTACTTTTCTGCCTCTCCGTGTCAGAATCGAACACTTCATCGTCTTCTTCGTTTGTCCCCACTCCCCCCCCTAAAATTTTGTGTTGTTCGATGATGGCTCTGGCTTCAGACCAAATTGATGGGTTTCGGGTGCGTCGGAACGACGGCTCCATGCCGTTAGCGATATCGTGTGCATTGACTGCAATATAAGCTTCCTCCTTTTGCCTCAAGACTTGGGCCTTCTCCAATATTCGTTTTTTCTCTTCGAGGAAAATTATATCGCTCTCTAAACCATCGTCATCAGTGCAGTCATCAATATTGCTGAAATCGGTGCTGTAACGATCATCAAGGGTGATTCTTTGACGCAGAACACCCCCGTTTGATAGTGGCGCAAACTTGACACCGTCAACTTCATCTAACGTCGTATCCGAAGGTTTCATCCCTGGTTTTATCCCATGGCATAGCGCACTATCTGTGCTGCTCGGGCAATGTTTGACGCGTTTCACAATTTCATTCCTGTTGGTATCGGCAGCTTGCGTAGGACGACTAGCCTCATGGATCCTATTTGCTGCGTCCTCGATAGCCTCCTGATAAGCACCTTCAATAGATATATTTTGCGTCACCATCACCATCGTGTCAGTTACTTTGTTGCTGCTTTACATGAGTTTAATTGTCATCGGTGTTCTCGTTGTACGTTCATAGACTTTGTGTCAGATTTTTTTGGTGCGAGTTCGTACTCGTACGTGAAAATGCGAATGTGAGATTTATGTCCTTCCATCAATAATTTTATAAGTAGCCAAAGTCTCGCTGTTTCAGCGTCACTAACGTTTTCCTTAAATAGAATGGGAATCGGCATCGCACAGAATGATGCAACTCCGAATGTCCCAAAAAAATGGAGATTACTGATATGTAATCACGACCCGTGACTTATAGGAATAGATGACTGTAATTTTAGTTCGTATTACGTCATCCACTCACGCGACTTCACATTACGGTGTGATGCCGTTTTGCGTAAGTCCTATTTTTGATTTTACGATGGCATCATTTTGGCCATTTTGGTTCGTTTTGGTTGAATTGTTCTTTTGGTTTTAACTTAAGTGATTCTCAAAAATACAAAAGTTGTCACTGCTCCTACTTTTGGATATCATCAATCTGTCCTTCTTCCGTTGACATTCTGATAATTTTACTCTGATATCTTCTTTCTCAACTGTCAGACCATCTTCTTCACGGACGGAGACAGATCAAAAAGTTGTTAATTTTGTTCTGACGCTCAGATGTTTGTCAATTAACGCCAAATGTCGATGCGACACACTTACGTATGACGACACAATTTTTTTTGCTTCATAGGTCTTCGAATCTACATCTTCCTCTGTTCAGATGAAAACAGATTTCCATCCATCTACACTGCCGCCCTCAGAACCCTGATTCAAGCATTGAGCTTCCAGCACAACACGAATAACGCACTATGCGTAGAACAATCTTGACAAAGACAAGACAGAGCGGACAATGACAAATTCTCCAGTAACAGAGACGTCCGAGAAAAAGGAAGAGGCAAATACCACAGCAGCAGCGGATTCCGATGGTATCAAAGAAAAAACACGAGACCGAGATGAGAAAGAGGAGTCTTCAACTAGTACAGGTAGCGATGGAGGCAAGGGAAATAGTAGTGGAAGCGGAAGCGGTGGATACAATGCCGACTGCTCTTCTTCAGACACTTCTTCCAATAATGACGCAGCCACGAGGGTAGCACAGAAGCAAATGACGAAACTTGCGATTGACAACGGTGCTAAATCAGGCCAAGGCAATGCGACGGAAAAAGACTCAGGCATTTCAAAAACGAGAATAAATTCCGTTAGCACTAAAACGAACCCGAAAAAAGGTGTTGGAACAACTGCCCCATTGAGATTAAAATCAACGGGACAATCATCGGGAAAGAGAGGAGCTCGGCACAACAGCAGTGTTGGTTCTAACCATGCCAAGAACAACACGTTTCAAAATGTTTCACGGAGCCACAAAAACATAGGTGCCAATTCGTCTGTCAAAGAAGTGAGTGTATGCTTGCCTCAGTGGAATGGAATAAAAATAGTGCACCCTATGGACCCTCGCATAGACTTGAGCACTGTTGGTTTTAGCATTGGTGGTAGATCAGAAAATGCTATTTTTGCTTCAAATAATAACAATACCAAAAACAGCACCCACAACGCAGGCTCAATTAAAAAAGTGGAGACAAACCAAGCACCCAACAAAGTTGATTCATCAAATGGGAGTACTAACCATATTCCCAGCGTGGAACAATATACAAATTTACTCGAGGTACGTATACATAAAATTATGTACATTTCCGTTGCACGGAAACTGCATTACCAGTTTCCGGAAGAAAGGTTGGACTTCACTGACAACTTAATCTTTCCGTATTTTTTTTCAGTCGGTTCGACCTTTTTTTTGTGCCCATGGAATCGCTACCCAATCAACCCCTATGGCTGTTGAGAGTTCCAAAGAATCTAAGCTAGTAAGAGTGTCACATGCTGAGATAAATACAACAGTAGGAGACCTTCTCAATACCGCAAAGAATGAGCTAGCGGCAGCATATGCCACGGCGGCAGCAGCAGCAGCACCCCAGGATGATGAAAATGACAAAGATTCCTCTTCTATGGTAGTTTTAGCCCGCCCAAAACGAAAACATTCGACGAAACAGGAAGGGACTGATTCTAATAGTGGGAGATCTGCCTCATCTTCCGAAGAAGAAGCACGGGAACAGCAGCAGCAGCAACTTCAGAAAGCTTCAAATGATGAGGACGTTGCTGATGATGAGAATAGTGGTGAAAATCAAGTTGTTCGGGAAGATGCACCCCAACAACCTCAAGAGCAACGGGATCTACGAGGAGCTCCGCAACGATACGGTATTTCAACTATGGTCTCTGAGTATTCTTCAAATCGCAATACATCTGGCTCTGGAAGTGGTGGCAATACCGGTAGCGGGACGGGCAGTGGGTCGAATCAAGGAGGAAGCTCAGGTAGTGGACCAAGCTCAGGCAGTGGAAATGATCAAGGAGGAATATCGTCTAACGGCAATGGGTCATCTGGTAGCGGAAACGACAAAGGAAGCAGCGAAGAAATGATGGATAACAACGGAGAAACTAACAGTACCGAAAATAGCAATGGCAATAGTGACGAGAAATCTCCAAAGAATACCAAGACGAAACTTGAAGATAATTCGAACATCACTCGTTTCTCCCCAAATCCTTCAGAGCCTAGCACTCAACGTAGTCACGATCAGAATGCTGCGAGAGAAAAGAAATTACAGGATAAAAAGAGAAAAAGAATGAACATGCGACGAGTGTACGAAGATCAAATGGAGCTGGATATGGGGTCCTCAGAATCAAGCTTTGAACAAGGAGTCCTCAGACCGGGAAAGCCTGTCACACTGGACAATGCTATATCTTTTACGAAGACTGCAAAATTGGTCATTAAGGCGAATCCGTCTTTGATTGTTATCCACACCAATGCGGCATACACAAGGCTTTCCGGTATTGATTCTCACGAGGCGGTAGGAAATCCTGTTACTTCACTATTATCCCTTCCTCGTCAACAATTGTCACAACTTGATTACCAGAAAGATGGAGCTTCGCCGACTAATGGAATGAAAGATATTAATGAAGGGGCAACTGATGATAAAAATCATGCGGAAGCGGAAGCCGCAGGTCGTGCAAGAGCTGCTGCCTCACGCGATGATAGTAGTTCTATGGAGAGCCTCAAAAATCTCATAGTTGTGAGTGGTCACAGCAAAGTCAACGAAATCAACATCCGTTGTAAACCACACAAAATGCTCGGACGCAATGTGAAAACATTCAAATCAATGGCTCCTATGAAAAGGAACCAAGAAGAAGGAAGCAATGGAAGTAGTAGTATCACAAGCAGCTATGACGGGCCCTACGCTTTTGTTGCATGCAACATGTCAATTAGTCCTGTTGTTTCATTACCATTACCCGAAATCTACACAAATCCCGCCATGACGAACAAAGACAAAAAAGGAGAACATCACCACAACAAAGTCAAACGGAACGAAAAAGACCACGACAATCATCAGCAAAAAGCAAAGAGGAGAAAGCATCATCATACGACGAACGATTCTATTATCCACAACCGAAAGCGACAGGTTGTCAGTCACTATGTGATACATATGGAGCCCCTCAAATGCGACATTACGCAAAAAGATGCCGCTACGGGATCACAGTCATCTTTGTCGACCGACGGCGAGGCTCGGATGGAAACAGATCAACGAGTAATTCCGAGTACGGTGAACACTGGAAATCAAAATGCAGAGGGCGAGAAAGAGGTTGGATCTAATCAGAAAGAGGTGTCTACGATTGCATAATGACAATAACGATGTCTCTAATCTATTAGATTGAATTTCAAAATCTTGAACTTCCTGTTCAAAGAAGATCTAGATCGAGCGCTGAAGCACACGGCAACGTGTCCCTCAGCTCGGGAAACACCTCGATCCAGAGCAAGTCTAAAAGCATGTAGAATAGGCTCTTCACAATAACTCTATTCTGTAGCATTTCGTGTATCATGTTGAGTCCTTCTTCTGTCATGTCTTTGCCGAGTAATGCGCGAACTTGGTCAGGAAATCTTTCGTGCAGCTTTTTCCTCGCGGTGTCTCTCAAAACAATTTCTTCCTCCTGCGTTAGGGGTGGCGTTGCCTTCATGAACACGCCATCGGGCCAGAGGATATCAAGAAGCTTTTGGATTATTCCTCCTATCGCTTCACCACTCAAATGTGTAGCATGCAGATCATGCAATACACGGCGAAAATCGCTTTGTTTTGCCACAGCGAGAAACGAGGCTGTTTCCAAAGCCGTAAGCAACTGACTCCTCATGAACGATGCATTTTCGAAACTGAACGAAAGACGAATCAATTCGAGAATTCGATTTCTCACTTCGGCCAATGGAATCTGATCAACCTTGTTGAGAATGATTGGGTCCATCTTTGCTGTTTCCGCTGGTTCTTTGCTATTTTCGATTGTTCTCTCCGATGGTGCCTTGTCGGATGTACTTCGTGATCTCGGTCTTCCCACGGTCGACTTTTTCATCTTCAGCTTGGTTCCCACGGAGTCTTTCAGCGCAATGCCTCTGACGAAATTCGTGCGTCCGAGCAAATCCCTGATGTTGCCTCGTGATTTCGTCATGGTGACTTCCGGTGGAAATGGATGGGAAGCTCCCAGAAACAACAGCAGCTCCGAACACCTGTTCATCAGCGAGTTCGATGCGAGTAGATAGCCAATGTATTCGTCGAGGAGTTCCATTCGCTTGATGATAGACTTTTTCGTTATTCCCAGTGCCCCGATCTTGCTGGCTTGTGCAAGTGATGGTATGAGAACCTTTTTGTTTCGTCGATTCAAATTGTGACTGCCTAACGCAGCCGATGCTACGCCAACGATTCTGTTGCCAGTAGACATGGTAGATTCTGTCATTGCTACCTGACTCTTGAGTTGTTTGTGCAGGGTTTGGAATTCCGTCATGGAGCGATGGACGACGAATTCTTCTCGATAAAACCTGGCGTAGGATCCATCGTCCAGCGCGTACGACTCGATATCGGTCGCAGTCTCCTTGTTATCGACTAGCTCGACAACCGCGGTGCACCGGATCTTGTAAAGAACTGTATCTGGATTGTACGACTTGGTCGAAGCCGACGCGAGAGGGACTTCTTTTGCGAGGGCCGTCCCTTCTACTTTAGCGTCGAGATGCAGAATCGACGTCGGATGGCGTAAATTCAAGAGACCGTTTCTTTGGAGTTGCCCTCGGTCTAGAAACTGACCAAGCTTCAAGTCTTGATTGAAACTGTGGTCCGATCGGTCGTTTGCAAAATAAAGGATTTTCTTCACGGGCCTCAGTCGCTCTTCGGTTCGTGCCTTGGTGGCGCTTTTCGCCGAACCGGCTTTGACACATTCGATCAGCGTATCGAGCTGCGCTTCCTGCCTCGCGGAAGTCACCATGAGTGCGGCACGGACGAACGACAGCCTGTACGGTTTGAATTCCATGCCTGATTGGTCGCCCGGTTTCGTGAACCTGAGAAACAAAACGGGGTAACCGTCCGGGCCGGTCTCGACGTTGCGAAAACCACCAGCGGCCTTTCCATCTCTCCGGTCGTCGTGTTTGCTCGATCCTAGTTCCTTTCCAATTTTCAGCAAAATGTAGCTGAGTGTTGCATCCGTCACCTCAAGGCTGCTCGCGTCTGCCCTGTGAACACCCCGGCTCGAAGAGTCTTGGATTGTGAACTGCTTTCCTGACAAATCCACGATCGGACGATCGAACAACGACATGCGGTATACAAAATCGAGCGCTTTTCCGGTGCGGGGAAATGCATTAAAGTCGGTCGGCTCCATCAGTGAACTAGACATAAAGCTCTGGGTCGCTCCAACTTTTTGACACAGATATCTCTGGTTCAAAAAGCCACGAGAAAACGAAGAACTCGCGTGGTTCTCCCCGGAATGATCGTTCCCACCAATTCCTTTCCTCTTGTCTAGTTTTCTGGCGTCGTTCTGCGGGTTAATCCGAGCCGTCCGGTCACTGGGGTAGTACTGGAGAAAGCATCGCCGAATATAGCGCCCGTCGCTGTAGCGACTCGACCCCTGGGACAGTGCCGGTTCCTCGTAAGTGGCGAGGAAGCACTTGTATCCCATGTCGTGGTTTCTGTCGTCCAAATGAACACTCACCGGATTGAGTTGTCGCGACTGTGCCCGCAGCAGAAAGGACGAGTCGTCGTCTGGAACCTCGATTCGCCTCCTGCCGGAAACGATCTCTACCGTCAGCAACGATACTTTTTCCTCGGCCTTCTCCCGTTTTCGGTTGGCATCCCTCACCGTCATGATCGCCGTGCCATTGTAAAACAACCGGGACAGGTTTTGCATCTCGGAGTGCAGCTCGTAGTCCCGGTCGGACGCTGTTTTTCGAATCACGGTGTGCACCTCTTTTTCCATCGTCCGGGTTTCCCAGGCCCTCCAGCGACGTTTTCGTTCCGCTCTCAGGCTCGCTGCGAATGCCTCGTTGCGCTGAAAGTCGAGGTACCGGGGTGTGCATTGATGACCGTAATACTGGTAACTTTCACTCACTGCCACAGGGGTATTATCCTTAGAACCGGCGGGGTGGTGATTCGAATCGCTTTTGGATTGTGGCTTTGCTGCGGCCACCGTCTTGGCTTTGGCCGCATCTGTTTCGGCCACCGCGGAGACCAACAGATCAAATTCTTCCGAAACAACCACCCGGGGGAATACACGGACCGTCATGGTATCGACCATGATTTCGACTCGGTCGAGGCGTTGCAGTTGCTTCGTGAAAATATCTCTCTGGTCATGCATCAACAAAAACGCGTCCCTGGCGTAGTAGGGTGCAAATACCGTATCTACTGCCTTGGAAATCAGTCGCACCGCCCGGAACAAGTGTCCGGTGTGAAGCCAGGTACAAATGAGCGTTCGGAGTGTCGCTACCTCGTTGACGTCTGGTTCGAAATCGTGACTGGTTCGATCGTGACGAAGCACCAAAGACGAGGCCGTGGAACCATTGTTTTGTGCCGCCACCACCATTTCGCATCGTACCACCTGCTCCTCGAAGGCATCCATGTCCGATGCCATTTCGATGAACAGATCGGAGATGGAATGGTTGGCTCGGGACAACATCCATTCGGACATCCCGTGTTGGTTGCTTTCATTGGCATCGCTTGTGGCGACAGCCGCAGCCACCGGATCGATCGAACCGAGAGCCTCGCTATCGGCAACCGGAGGCTCGTCGTTGTTGTCGTTTTCACCTCCCAGCAGGTCCGGAAAGACCTCCTCCTTGGTTTCGTTGTAGGCACAGCGTCCGTTCAGGAGTGCCGCCTCGACGACCAGGGCCACCTTCAGGGCGGACTGCTGGCAGTTGGCGTCGTCCCAGTCCACTGCCTCCAGGGTTTTTGGCGTCTCGTTGGACGGGCTCTGCTGGCCCCTGCGAGCTTGGTCGAATCGTGTGTGCTGGTCCAGGTCCTTTAGCGCCATAGCGGACAGCTTGAGGAGCTTGTATCCGTATTTCTTGGTTTCGGTAGTTGAGTCCCGGTTCCCGCCGCCATCCGGGGCGTCCTGCTTCGGCGATTGGACGTCGGATTTCGAAGGGGCCGATATCGTCGTGTTTGAGTTCGACTTCGACTTCGATTTCGAGGAGGAGATCGTTTCTCCTTGCGACGCTTGGCGTTCCTCGGTCGCAGCCGACGAGCCCTTTGGTGAAGCCGACTCCGCCCCGGCATTACCGTCGGATGATGCATCCGGGACGGAACGGATCTTGCCCTCCTCTCGCAGGCCCGAGGACTCGTCGAAGCTTTGGGTTTTGCCATTAGTGAGAGACTCATTGGTTTCGGAGGGATGATTCGAATCCATTGGAACACGTGCCGTGCCGGAATCCGCTGTTCCCGTGGCCGTTGTATCGGATTGGGGATTGCCGTTTGACGTTGCTCCATCTCGAGAAGGCTCGGATCCTTCCTCCCTTGGCGCATTCGCATTCGCGTTAGCGTTCGCAGTTGCGCTTGCAGTTGCGTTTGTTTTTGTAGCTGCGTCCGACGTGAGGAGTGCAACGATCATCTCGTTGAGAAAGTTGGGGACCCCGAGGTTGTAGACCGGAGTCAAGACGGCACTCCCAATGATCTCCGTGAGCATGGCCACGACGCACTGGGAGTTGGTTTCGGATTTTGGCATGAGGGCTCGGACCAATCGGTTGGCCAGGACGCGGTTGTAGTCGACCTGGCACTCGTCCAGAATGCTGGTGCGGTAGAGTCGGTGCTCGAGAACCCGGGTGGGATCGTGGGATTTCGTGGCGGCGGCAGCAGCCGCCGCGTGGGTTGTCTCCTCCTTGCTGTTGACATTGGTTGCGCCGCCGCTGCCGCCACCGGTTTGAACCCCGAGACCGCACTCCTCCCCCGAGGCATCGGCGAACAGCAGCGATGGGACGTCCAATCCAAAGGTAATGGCACGGTGCAGCTTGCCGGCCAGGAGAAACTCCCGCGTGACCTCCACCTCGGAGGGTGGTGGCTGCAACGCAGCGGTCGATTTGCTGCTGGATTTGCTGCCGGAGGACGACCCCTTGGAAACGGACAACGACGACGACGACGACGAACGCGGGCTCGTGATTCCACGTCCCTCGCTGGAAGACCTCCTGGGAGACCGGTGGTCGCCGGCGGTCCTCCGCTTTTCGGCGGCGGCCCTGCGCAGCGTCCGGTACTCGTTGAGGGTCTGTCCCAGGACCTGGGTCCACTTGAGAAGGACCAGCTCCAGGAGGTTGACGTGCTCGGCACGGGTGGCCAGGTTCCCCAGAACGGACGACATCATCTTGTAGCAGCAATCCACCATCGGAGCCCGCCGGTGGTTGAGGGTCGAAAACACCATTTGCTTGCGCGGAGGCTGCGGCGGTGGTTGTTTCTGGGAATCCGGTTTCTCGCTCCCAGTTTGTTCGGACACGGAATCGGCCCGCCCCATTCCGTCCCGGAGAATCCCCTCGTCCCTTTTTTCCTGCTCCATCCGAAAGGTCACCCCGGGATCCAGCAGCGAGTACCAGCTGCTCACAAAGTCCCGCATGACGTGCTCTAAAAAGCGTCCGAGTTCCCGGGTGACCGCCCGCGGCAGTGCCGGCCACTCCTCCGCCACCAGCAGGACCCCCAGCTGGCGGGGAATTTTCTCGTCCGTGAATCGGTAGACGACGTTCCAAAACTCGTGGTCGCCCCGCAGAACCTGTCCCCTAACGATCCGATCGTGGAAGGGATACCCGGCCTGCGCCATGAGTCCGACGTAGGAGTCCCCGTCCTCGGCACCGACGGCCACGGCGTCTCCGATGGACGACGCCGGGGAGAACAGAGAGGAATGAGAATCGTGGTGGGCGTGGCTCGTTGCGTGATCGTTGCCGTTGTTGTTGCCGTTGCTGTTGTTGTGGCTGTTGTTGCTGCTGTTATTATTGTTATTGCTGCTGGTGGTGTCTCCCAGCGTGAGTGCCCGGGTCGAGAGCGAGGCCTTGTGGCGCAGCTGGCGCCTCCGCGAGGCCGCGATCCGCTCCTCCAGGATCGTTTGTCGCTGGGATAGGGCCAGGAGCTTGGCCTTGTGCTGCTGCTCCCGATCGTGCTCGGCCTGCCATTTCTGCAGCTGCTGAAAGACGTGCAGGGCCAGACCGGCTCCCACCCCTATGCCCAGGCCCGTTCCCACGATGCGCCAGACAATCTCCCAGATCGTCCCCAGAACCAGCAGGGGATTGCAGACAAAGACAGCCCCGAGGAGTCCCGCGGTAGCCCTGGCGTAGAAGCGAAGGGATTCCAGGCGTTTCTCGCTCCGGTACTGCGGGGGAATCATCTCGGACAGCCACTCCAAGAATCCCGTGGAAGAAGAAGAAGCGGAGGAGGACGTCTCCGGCTCGGCGTGGTCCGTCTTTGGCGAAGAAGGGGTGGGTTGCGATTGGGATTGGGATTGCGATTGCGGCGAATCGTCATCGGAATTGCCGACCGGTTCCTGCTGCGGGTCCCTCGAGTCTTTGGTCTCCTCGTTATTCACCGACAGCGGAGTTTCCGCAACAGCGACGACCGTAGCTGCTGCTGCTGCTGCTGCTGCTGATTCCGCTTCGGTCCCCCATTCGATTTCCTTTGTCTCTCCGTCTTCATCGTTGGAAACTCTTGCAGACAGGGTCATTGTTCGAGTGCAGAAGGTGTAATGGTATCAATAACGATGCCATTAAACACAAAACACTAATGATAATAATAATGTGAACAAGAAGTAACAAGATTGTGCTAGATCATACAAGAGCGGGAGTTGTTCGTGAAATTATTTTTTTTTTCGGTTGGCTTGACGCGAGGATTCGTTCAAATTCTGGCACGAGTTAATGCACCCTAATGGTGTACGTGTCGATGCGGAAGTAATCCTACTGACATGCCCGTACCGGTACCGTACGTAAACCTACGATGGACGCTGAACTCTTAGGATCGATTGCGAACTTTTTGAGAAATGAGGGTGATGTTTTGTTTTCGTCTTTCATTCTTGTTGCGTTTTTCGATTTTTGAAAAGATTACAAGTACAATAAGGTTATTTTTTTGACTGTGCTTTTCCCCTATTATGACCCCTGCTTTTCCCTAGCTTCCATGGTCTTACGTACTATAAATACGTTTCAGAGTCTACGCAGGTGTACGGTAACTTACCATCCATACCTGGAAAAAATTATTGGAGCAACTCATTTGAGATTGACAGATTGCTTCTTCTTGTTCCCTTACTATCGGACCAAATATCTTCCCTCCGCAACGGAAACCTCCTCAAACACAAGAAGTTACAACTTATTTGTAACGAGTTCCACCCAACCAACTGATTGCAACAAGCCCTGTTGCAATTGGTGACTTGCATCCATACTAGCTTTGGGCCCCTTCGCACTACTACTAGTAGTAGTTATTAGCCCTTTTGTCACCAAATTCCAAAATAACAACGATGATTCGTCATTTAGAAAGGGTAGAAATCGGTACATTTCATAGACGAGTCCTACGGCAATGCGTCGATGATTGCAGATTCACAACGAAAACACTGTTGGCTGGGTCGTCGTCACCCGATTTTTCGACAATTTGCATGATTGGGTTATTGTCATTATCATTATTGTAATTGTTACTTCTTTCGAGTCCGACTGAGTCTTTGGAACAATCAACAAATTAGTCGCATGTCACTTGTAGCATTTCGATGGATGGATGGATGGATTCGTTCATTGATTCGTTTTCATGAGCAGATGGTCCGTTCGTTCGTTCGTTCGTTCGTTTATTCCTTCATTCCCGCGGGAGACGCCTCGCTGGATCGATGGTTCCTTCGTTTCGAACCCCATCCCGGGCCCGCGAGCTTTGATCGCGTTCCGTTTGGTGTTTTCTTTTTTCATTCGATTCATTCGATTCGATTCCACTCGCTATTTGGGTTCGTTCGTTCCGTTCCATTCTATTCCGTTGCGTTTTCCCTTCTCTTCGCTTCACTTCCCTTCACTTTCACTTCACTTGATCACCACGTCGGTGATGTACGACACGAGGCTCCGCTTCAGATCCCGCAGGGCCACCTTGTCCCGCCGCGCCGTCTGGGTCCCCCGAAAGGTCTTGGCCAGAACCGACTGCAATCCCGCGTCCACCAGCAGCGGGTTCTTCTTGGTCTGCCGCCGCGGCGTCGCTCCTCCCGCGAATCCGGAGTTGCCGTTGCCGTTGCCGTTGCCGTTGGTGTTGCCGTTGGCTCTGGCGTTGCCGTTGGCATCCGCATCCTCCCGCACCGTCACGGGGGTCAGGTGGTTCCCCCGGAGGCGGGCAAAGCGCACGTCGGTGGCGTTGCCCTCCGCCAGGATCGTTGCCAGCTTGCTGCCCTGGTCGATGGGATCGTCGTCGAACTGAACCACCAGCGTGGTATTGACCCTGTAGCGGTCTCCTTCCGCGGAGGAAACGGCCCTCCAGAGCTGGTCGGGGGTCGGGAAGAACTCGAGCTGGTTGGGGTTGGGCGTGAGGGCCGACTGGATGCGGTTGGCCTGGGCGTTGACGGTTTCCTGGAGTTCCTCGACCATCTCGGCCCATTCCTCGTCCAGGTCGTCGTAGTAGTCGTCATCTTCGTAATCGTAATCGTAGTCGTAGTCGTAGCCGGTGCGGGAACGGGTTCGGGAACGGGCCCTGGTGCTGCCGCGGCCGCGGCCGCGGCGGGAGGACGGTTGGGTCCCCCCGCGCTTGCGATTGTTGTTTCTGTTTTTGTTTCTGTTGTTGTTGCTGTTGTTGTTGTAGGCCTCCCGTTTCTGCGACTGTTTCAGCAGTGCCCCGACCCCGGGAATGCCCACCTTGGCCCCGTAGTTGGTGAAGCTGATCAGGCAGAGCGACTTGTAGGCCGGCACGGGCGGGTCCGGATCGTTCCGATCGAGGGTGGTCAGAACCGTCAGCAGCCGGGCCCCCAGCGAGTGCCCCACCCCGCACAGCGGAACTCCCTCCAGGGACGACGCCCCGTACTCGTCCTCCAGGACCGTCTCCCAGGCGTGCTCCAGGGATTCCGCCAGGGCGTTGGAGAGCCGGACGTGCTGCAGCGGGTTCCGAAAGAGCGTCACCGGGACGGGAGTGACGACGATCGCCACCGAGGTGCTGCGGACGATGGATTCGAGGAGACCGCCGTACCAGAGGCGGGGATTGCTCCCGAAGACGGTCCCGCCCACAAAGTGGACGATCGCCTTCGGCCGGTCGACCGCGGCGGGGGGGAGGACCACCAGGGCCGGGGGGAACTTTTTGTTGCGGCCGGGGTTGCCGCAGACCTCCCAGTCGATTTCGGTTTCGGAGTAATCGACGTCGTTGTTGTTGGTGAAGGAGACCTGGTAGTATCCGCCCCTGGATGCATCGGAGCTACTGCTGCTCCTGCTTCTCGCAGAGTCGTCGTCATAGTTGTCCTCGGGATAATCCTCCAGTGCTTCGTCGTCATCTTCGCTGTCGCCTTTTTCGTCAGTCATCATCGTCGTAATAGTTGTATTGGCTCCGGCGAGACGATCCCTCGCGGTTTTTGCTGGTGTTTTTGTTGCTGTTGCTGTTGCTGTTGCCATTGTTGGTGTAATACGCGGTGGAGTTGTAGTAATCGTCTTCGTCTTTGTCCGCGTCCCTGTCGTCCCGGTAATCGTCGTCGTAGTCTCGTGCCCTGTCCTGATAGTAGTAGTCCTCGTCCTCGTCCTCGTCCTCGTCTTCGTCTTCGTAGTAGGAGTCTCGGTTGGTCCGCCGCCTCCGATTGCTCATCGACAGCGTCCATGGGTGTCGTTGGTTTTCTTCTTCAACGCGCTTGGGAAGAACCCTCCACTGCCTCCCGTGCGTGGCGATGGTGCGTGTGCAGGAGGGAGCCACCGTGAAGGAAGAGAGGAGATCGATCCGCAGCTGCAACACCAACAGCACTACCGGGAGGACCGTTTTCGATGGCATCGTGTACTGTTATTGTTGATTTTTATTCGATGTATCGTGGATTGGATTGGATTGTATTGGATTTTGTGATGTTGGATTCTATCGGATCTGCCGTGGTTCGTTCCGGGGGACGAATGGAAACGGATCGGCCGACGGATCGGTTTTTGTGTGGACCGAGCAGTGTGCGGTGCTCGCAAAATGCAAAGGTCGACCAACGGATGCTTCGGACCAACAAATCAAGACCTCTCGGTGCCTATTGGATTTGGAAGAGAAACGAAGAAAAACCCGAAAGTGGTGCA
Organism: Pseudo-nitzschia pungens; assembly: GCA_037355855.1. Classification (NCBI taxonomy): domain Eukaryota; phylum Bacillariophyta; class Bacillariophyceae; order Bacillariales; family Bacillariaceae; genus Pseudo-nitzschia; species Pseudo-nitzschia pungens. The sequence continues at coordinate 1,366,794 of CM074764.1, read as the reverse complement.
GTAGTAGCGCAAAAATAAATAATAGTAATGAAACCGCAAGTTTGGATTGGAGTCGGGGACTATACGATGCAGGAATCTGTGTCGTTGTCGTTCCGTGTCGGTATCGGCGTCTGCGTCTGCGTCGGTATCGGCGTCGTGCCGTGGATTGGTAGTGACAGAATATCACAGGATGTCGTAAGGTTTTTGCTGGTCGAGTGTCGAATAGAAGTAACTTACTTCGTAAGGTTGCGGTGCGATACTTCTTAGAACGAAAGGTTTGTATTTGTATTGGTTTCCGTTTGCTCCAGTTGTCAAAACCGAATGAAGGAAGGAAGGAATGAGGAAAAAATAATAATCATCTCAATCCATCAAATCGCCGTCGTGATGATCATCGTCTTCCGTACCGTACCGTACAGTACGACTTGTACGGAGTAGCGAACAAAACGAAGGAGCAAAAATCGAGTGCAATAGTTTCTCGCAGCCTTTTCTTTTGATGACGAGCTAGTCGTATGAGTCGATTTTCAGTGTCCACTCCATCCTCTGTGATTTACTTCTGATTTTTTTCGAGACTACCGGTATTTTTTCAAAAAAATGAAATATTAGGGCTTACTTCGTATTTTGAGAATGTAATACTTTCATGCAGTTTTCCATTCCAAACTATGTCCAAAGATTTGCAATCAAAATGCAGTAAACTATCTCAACAGACGAAAGCAGTTATGGCGACGACACCCATGGTTGTTGTATAATACTAGTAGTATGTTGCTACGTGTACTGTATTCACCAGTGCGGCTACTACTACTACATGCATTCTTGCGTTGTTGTGCTGTGACGAGGATGTAGCGTAGGGTTGGTGGTTGGTTTGTGGATTCTAGCGCCTGTGAATCTAATCCAATCCGTCCATCTCATTTTCTTTCTTTCGTTCTTTCTTTCTATCTATAATTCGTTCGAATACCGCTCCCGCTTCTTGACCACGCGTCGTTTCTTGATCTGGTTGTTGTAGAGCCCGTCCGGATCGTCCTCGTCGTCGTCCTCGTCGTCTTCCTCGACGTAGTGGTGCTGGTCCTCCCAACCCTGCTGCGGAATGGCGTCCCGCTTCCCGAACTGATCCTCGATGGCCAGCTGCCCGTGGGTCGCCTCGTCGTGGGTCACGTAGTGGAACTCGGTCCGCCGCTTCGGCGCCTTCGCGCAGCGAAAGCCCACGTTGGCCGTGGTGGTGGTGGCGTGGATCGTGGACCGGGCCCCCAGCGTCGCGGCGTGGTTGAACGACCCGTCCAGCGAGTCGACAAAGGAGGCCCCGCGGACGATCCGGGCCTTGTGCTTGCCGCCGCGCATCCACTCCCAGACGTTTCCGGTCGTGTCGTGCACCCCGAGCGCGTTGGGGGGGTAGTGCGTGACGGGAGACGTTGCCCGGTAGCCGTCGGGGGCGTCGTTTTCGGTCGGGAACCTGCCGGGGCCCCACAGGTTGGCGTGCTTGGCGGCGAGCTCCCAGTCCTTGTCGTCGTCGCCCCAGGCAAAGAGGGTCCGGTTGGAGGGTCCGGTGTGCTTGCCCCTGGCGGCGGCCTCGTATTCCCACTCCCCCGGGAGTCGCTTTCCGACCCACTTGCAGTACTCGGCGGCGTCCCGGTGGGAGACGTGGACCACGGGGTGGTCTTCCCGGTACTGGTGGAAGCGGAGCGGGAGACAAAACCAATTGCGATTTGGAGATGGATGGAGCAAGCGGGGTGAGCGGCCCGAAACAACAGAAACAATCACTCCTCGCCAGAAAATCCTATTGTCATTGCATTCGTACTTCTCGTCCGACACAACACAACACAACACAACACAACACATCATATTGCATCATATCACAACACAACACATGACAACACATCACAGCACGATAGCAACGCACCTTGTAGCTCGAGTTGGGTCCCTCCGGCCGCCTCCAGTAGGCCCCGTCCACGGCGATCCAGTGCTGAGCCTCCGGATCGGCCTCCAGCTCGTCGTGGGGTGCCTGCTCGGCCAGTGCCGCCTTGTCCACCATGGTCTCCAGGACAAAGGACCACCCGTACTTCTCCGCCTCGGTCTCGTAGTAGGTCGCCCGCACGAACCTGCCGAACTCCTTGTTGGTGACGAGGGTCGCGTCCAGAAAAAAGGGATCGACGTGGACCACCCTGGGCGGGACCACCCCGCCGTCGAGGGGGTGCTCGTCGACGTGCCCAAAGGCCTTGGGCATGGCAAAGCTGCCGTCCTCCTTCTGTTGGAGGGATTTGTGGCGACGGTCTTTCAGTATTTGCTCGCGCTCGTGCTCTGGAATGTCGTGGACCGGCCGGAGCGGGTGGTGCAGCAGGTCGGCCTCGGCGATGGACTTGTGGGTCTCGTCGAAGGAGGTCCCAAAGACGTACCGGATGCCGTTGTCCCTGTCAAAGCCGATGCGCTTTCCGGTCTGCGGGTCGTGCTGGCCGATGTAGACCATTCCCTCGTGGTGCTCGTCGTTGGGATCGGGGTGGTCCTCCAGGTTGGCACCCCACTCGTCGCTGTCGCCGTCGCTGTCTTTGTAGTCGTCGGTGGCTTGCGAGCGCGAAACGGTAATGCAGTGGGACAGCAGGACGAATGCCCAGCAGCCCGCGCAGGCGATCGTCCACCACTTGGTGGGTCGGAAGGCTTTGCGGGTTGGGGACGCGAACGGTCGGTTGGTCGGAGACAGAGACGGAGACGAAGGACGGCTCATGGTTTTGTTTTGTTTTTTTCGAGTGGATTGCTGGATTTCTGGGGCGAACGACAAGCGGCGGGCGGGACGATGGACTTCGAGACTTCGATCGGGTTTCTTAGATACCGTAGTGGGGATACTCTCGAGCGCGGTGGGTGGGTTGGTGTTGGCGACGTTGCAACGGAAACAATTTGCAATTCCAATAAATACTTTTTGTTTCGCAGTTGGTGGTTTGCTCTGGTTTCACAGAATCATTGCTGTGTCGTTGTTGAAGGTTTGCGGGACAAGTGCTTTGCACTCGCAATGTATGTACGAATTAATTTAAATGTGTAATTCCCATGATTCTCTCGTTCAAAAAAGATAATTGGAACGAGGTTGTCCTTGCAAGAAAACGGTACGTAGAACGTCGTAGAAAGTGTAGGTAGCGCACCGGAGAGAGTGGCATTTTTTCTGCATGGAGGCATCATCACGTTCCTTTTTTTTTGAATTTCAAAACCGATCCCCATCCAACACGATTTTCTCATTGGTCGACGCCATCGATTGGGTTTTGCTGCCGCAGAACTTTTAGACTCACTCGACTACAAGATTGACCAGAAGGAGTACTTGCAGCGTTACCGAGAAACTTTTTATTCAATCAAAATTTTGAAATATTTTTTTCTAGATAAGGTTAAGGTTACTACGTTCACGTAAACCCATCCCACGGGTTCATGCATCAAAAACAGGATTTGTTGGATTTGGTCGATTTCAAAATCATCCCCTCTCATCAATAGCAAGAACCATGACTTTGCCGGTTTTGATAATCCATTTGCGTTTCATGCAATACTGTAAAGGAAGAGTAACAGCCAGCCAGCACTTTTTTTTCTTGGCATTGCTGGGTAGTAGTATGATTTTGATTCGTCTCATTGCTCTGCTGGAACTTTGAATAGTAGTAGTAGCTTTCGATCCACCACCATGCTTCTTGTTCTTTTGACTGCTGGAAGATTGTTGGTGCTGTATTTTTTTAGTTAGGAATTCTAACTTCTAGCTACTACAAGAAGAACTTGGATGGCAAGCATTTTTCCTTTTTTAAAATTCTGATATTGTTGCTGACAGTCAAGAGTAATACGAGTAGTAGTAATAGTAATTTAGTAATACATAACCTGTGAAATATCTGTATGCTTTAGTAATGCGTGTATTGCAATAAGCGAGGATATTATTATTACGAAGTACGTAGTAACCTTATTATTTATTTAACCTTACTTCGTAGTGACTTCAACTACTTCGTAGTACTTCGTAGTTGCTAAGGCTTACCACTGCAACAGAGGGATTGATTCATCCTCACAAACAAATTGTATTCTTCGTTAAGAGAGATTGCCGTGGGAAGAGTTTACTACTACTACTAGGTGTTCTGATTGTCCATCTGGGAAGAACGCAGAACTCCACCCCACACTACGTACAGTACGATAGAATACGCCGGCTGACCTTTGGTTCTTGAACTAAGCGACAACTACACGTACAATAGTTGGCACTAATTACTTAATGGTCCGAACAGCTTTATTCCATAATGTTTCCGGCTGAGTAAGAGTTTCGGTACAAACTACATTGGAAATGGTAAGGTACCGGATCCGGTACTACAAAATTCTTATCAGCTGTCCCCCGGTTCTACGGTACGTCCCCGACTACTAATTTCTACTGAAACCCGGGGACAGCTGATGGGAATTCTGTAGTACAGTACCAGGCAACGAAACGGGAGTGGTCGTGGAGCCGTTGGCGCTACCAACCAGTCACACTTTCTCAATGAAAATGTCAGCGAGTATCATTGTCCCGGACGGACCTTCCACCGGAAAAACACCTCGCACCACGCACCACCTACCATGCAGTAACCTTACGTAGTAGGGTAGCCGACCAGGAATTCCTCCCCAAATACTGTACACTACTGTACTTACCGTGCGGTGGGGATTGGGACTCCTCTGCTCGACTATTGCTCCGGCGATGCAACGGTATTGCATACGGTACTGGTGGCGCATCGTGGAATCCATCGTTCCACCGCGGCTGCTTGGAATTGCCACGGTTTCTGTATATCCATACCACCGTGCGGTTATTGAATCTACGGAAAGCTCCAATCGATTGCGCCTAAGGTCACAGTTGAAACAATTTCCACGTCTGGCCTTATATATGCCTTATATATGCGGCGACACATGGTTTCCACACACGGAGTTAGGGCACCGTACGATGCGGATTCGTTCGGTCGGTCGGTCGGTCGGTCTCGCTTTCCTGGCAATTCGTCGGAATGGGTGGGAAAACACGATTATTTTGGAACCGTGGGACGGTTTGCCGTGCGTCTGGTTTTCGCTTTTTTTGAATACCCTATTATTAGTTAGCCGGCCCAATCTCGGTGTTCGTGCGTGCAAGGTCCTCCTTCGGTTCTCGATGATTCCCAATGTTCTGGAATAGCGCACGAATCGAAGCACAATCCAAGTACCTTCCTCGTTGAGATTCCTTTTTCGGAGATTGTTGATTGATTCATCACTGTCATTTGTCCACTCACTCACTCACCCATCCATTCATTCACAAAACAGAACCAACACAATCCACCACCTCTCTTCTCTGCAGCTCTCAGCCAAGCACGCTGCACTATAGTAACCTTACAGTACAGTACTGTACAGTAAACAACCGACCTAACAACGACTGCGCTACCGGCAATGACGAAACCCAACTCAGCAATCTCGCCGATTCCCGACCATCCGGAATCCAAACCCGGAACCGAGTCCAGGACGCAGGCATCCTCTCCGCTCTCAACGTTTTTGGGGCGTCTCTTGCGGAAGAAGCATTCCAACAACAACAAAACAACAACAACTCCAAAAACTACGACTACTACAAGGAGAACGAGGACGAGGACGAGGACGAGGACGATCCCACCGAACACAGTGACGCCGCAACGATCGTTGTCGACAATCCATGCTCCCACGGCTTGGGATCGTACGTCGTCCTCTGTGTTTGCCACGGGCACCCAAAGGACCTCCTCCTCCTCTTCGTCGTCTTCGTCCCATTCGTCCTCCTCGCGGTGGGAATCCAGCGGCTACGCCTCCCCGCTGCGGCGCAACGATCGATCCCGCAACGGCAGGGGCAAGGGCAACGGATTCGGACGGGGATTCGGGTTGGCGTCTCCTCCTCCTCCGCCTTCGACTCCGCCACCCCTCCCGAGCGAGGCATCGGCGGTGGTAGCAGCGGCGGCGGCCCACCCCCTCTCCGTTCCGGTCCGCTTTCGTTCTCCGTCGCTGGGAGGGTCCGCGCACCGAAAGAGGCTTTCGAGCAACACGAACTCGGAGGCCGGGGAAGCGGTGGCTAGGGCCGACGTTCCCGTCTCGGTCCCGACCCGCAAGCTGTCTCTGGAATCGCAGGACAACAAGTCGTCCTCCAGAGAGGAAGCGGATTCCGATGCGGAAGCGGAAGCGGAAGCGGATACGCACCGCCCATCCGAGCCCGGTTCCGATCCCGCTCCGGGAAGCAAGAAGAAGAAATCCAAAAAGGGGAAAAAGTCAAAGGAGAAGAAAAAGGGAACCAAGAAACAAACCGAGACGCAGATCCAGACCGAGGCCGAGATCGAGTTCGAGACCAAGATCGAGTTCGAGATCACTCCACACGAATCCCAATCGTCGCTGATGTCGTCGTCTTCGACATCGTCTTCCTCCAAGAAGAAAAAGAAGAAAGTTAAATCCAAATCCAAATCCAAATCGAAGGAGCAATCCAAATCGAAGGAGCAATCCAAACCGTCCTCTGTAACGATGGTGTCCTCCACATCCTCCTCGTCCGATGCATCCACAACGGAGTCTTCTACTTCTACTCATGCCAGCAGAAGCAGAACTGCTGCGAATCAATCTACTACAGTCTCCTCGGTCAACGACGAGACCAGCGAAGATCAAGGGTTGTTGGCACCGGAAGCAAAGGTCACCCGCAAAGCTTCTCCCAAGGTTAAGAAATCGAAAAAGACCAAGAAGAAGGCAAAGAAACCAAAACCTCTGGAAGCATCCCCATCCTCTGTGGTAGTTCCCGTGTCACCAGACGCACCACCATCCCCAATTCCTTCCACGGAAGTGTTTGTGCACCCACCGAATCCGATGCCGGTGGAAACGACAATGATGCCAGCGACAACTACAAAGTCAATGATGACGTTGCAAGGTCCCAAACCAGACCCGGTCCTGTTCGCGCAGGCCATGGGCATGCCGCCGCCCCTGGTCCTCGGTCGGAGGAGCCTCTCCCGGACCCTGTTGAGCTGCTGCCAGGTCGGGTTTGATTCCCACCCATCCGAGACAACACCGCGAGACGACGACGACGACACCGTCCGCCTGTCGCCGGTCTCGGAGGGTGGCAGCGATCATCGGCGGCGGCGCAACAGCAGCATTAGTAGCATCAACAGCGCCGCCGAAGCCGAGGACGCGCGATTGCGAATGGTGGCTCCTCCCGTTCAGCCCATGCGACAGCTGTCCCGGGCCATCTTTTGAGAGAAACAGAGGGCGAGAGAGAGAAAAGAAAGACACGAGACACGGGACAAACGAGACGAGACGAGACGAGACAATACGAGACGAGACGAGACGAGACGAGACGAGAGGGAACCCATTCAAAACCGAAAACCGAACGAAAAGATGGCACGACGCGAGCAATAATGTAGCATACCATGCAAAGGTAATTGTAACACTAGAAAGAAAAAAAAATCATCAAAATTACAGCAGCATCATGCATCGCATTTCCACAAACAATGGCGGAGATCCTAACTTTCTGCTCTTGCACGAGCACGAGCACGAGCACGTATGCCCTCACTCGTTCGGGTTGTTTCCGAGGTTGTAGAAGGGCCAACCGGCAGCGCGAACGCGAACGCGAACGCGAACACGAACACGAACACGAACAGGGGCACGAAACCAGCGAATGATAGCGATACTCATCGGAACGAGAGCCAGCGACACCGATTCTACCGCACGGCACAAAACGTAAGTTAGTGCGACAACTCGATAATTAACTTACCGTGCCTCGGTGCGTGTACGGATGGAAATGGCTGACGGAATGCGCGTCTCGCACGAGTCAAGTCGAGTCAAGTCGAGTCGAGTCAAGTCGAGTCAACGCGACTCAACGCGAACCAATCCACCAATCCACCAACCGACCATCGATCCATCCGGTGCAACAGAGGACATCCCAGTGCGTCGTCCGTGACATCCCGAAAGGAACGGGGGGGAAAGCAAAGCGACACACAGCAAAACAAAACGAAACTAAACTAAACGAAACTAAACTGAACTGAAACAAGGCAAAACTAAACTAAACAAAAAATCCAATCCAATGATTCCTATCAATCAATATAGTCTAGACCAATCAAGCTGCCAAAAGATTGAAAGAATAACCTTGCGTTTAGAGTCGCGGGGTTTGTGGGGAAAATCCTTGTCGAACAGTGGGCATCAAAGGCGAGAGAACCGACCCGAACCGAACCGATCCGATCCGATCCGATCCGATCCGATCCAACCTTTGCCGTGCCGTGCCGATCGGATCTTTGCCTTGCCTTGCCTTGCCTCGCTATAAGCCGAGCTTTTCGTTGATGGCCGCGGCCTTTCGCAGGGCGTCCTCCGAGGTCCCCAGCCAGAATCCCTTGTGGACCTCCGATTCGGTCTCCCAGAACTGCAGCATCGAGTTTTCGTTCTTGGCCGTCATGGCCTCCACCCCGTCCTCGGTGACCACCAGCGTGTGCTCGAACTGGGCCGAGCGCTTCCCGTCGACGGTCGTCGCCGTCCAGTCGTCCGGCCAGTTCAGCACCTTGTTGCTCCCCTCGCAGATCATCGGTTCGATCGTAAAGGTGTGGCCGGTGGCCATCTGCCCGTTGGGCTCGTTGTTGCGGTAGTGCAAAATGTTGGGGGTGGTGTGGAAGACGCTGCCGATCCCGTGGCCGCAAAAGTTTCGCACCGACGAAAAGCCGAGGGGGACCACGTGGTCCTCCATGATGGCGCCCAGCTCCTTGTAGTCCCTGCCGGGCTGCACGAACCGACAGGCCTTGATCCAGCAGTCGTAGGTGGCCTGGATCAGGGCCTTGCCGGCGGGATCGATCTCGCCGACGACGAACATCTCGCTGCAATCACCGTGGTAGCCGTTCAGGTACACCGTGATGTCGACGTTGACGACGTCCCCGTCCTGGAGGGGACGGTCGTCCGGGATTCCGTGGCAGATGACCTCGTTCACGCTCGTGCAACAACTCTTCGGGAACCCGTGGTAGTTGAGCGGGGCTGCGCACAACCGAACAGCAACGCAAGGTGATTTGTTGTCACGGCAGTCAAATTTTAAAAAAAAATAGATCGGGAAACAAATCGAGAAACACAAAGCATCCGGCAACAGTTCGCAACCGTACCAACCACAACGACAAAAGAAAAACGATGGATTCCGTGAGTCGAGTTCCAACACCAAGTCGATGCTCCATAGATTGCTTTGCGTGCATTTTTTTGGACTCCCGATTTCCTACACTGGATCTACCGATATTGTATCGATACGGGGAGGAACGGAGTACAATCCCCAAAGGCTGTCCGACACTCGCACCGCACTCGCACAAAACACAAACGAAAAACAATCCACGTACAGGGATAGGCACCGGCCTCCAGCACGGCCTCGTGCACGATCGCATCGATCTCGTCCGTCGTGACCCCCGGCTTGACGTGTCTCCCGGCCAGGTCGAGGATCTCCCGCGCCAGCTTGCCCGAGGCCCGCATCTTTTCGATCTCTTCGGGCTTCTTTACTTCGATCACCCACGGCAGCAGTGGCGAGTTGGATCCCTTCTTGGGCCTCCCGTCGAGGGCGTAGTCCGGAAGGACGTGCGTGTCCTCGCTGGAGACCAGGACCGTCCGCTGCGGGGACTGCTTTCCCGGCCGGACGGTCCCGGCGTACGGAAAGTTGTCGACCGGTTCGTCGGTGAAGAGGGCTGCCCCGAAGCCCTTGCCGGCGGGAGCACCGCCGCCCTTGGCCTTTTTCTTTTTTCCTCCGCCCTTGCCCAGCGCGAGGACCGTTTCGGACGGCAGCTGCGATTGTGTTTGGGTTCGGGACGCGAGCCCGGAGGAGGGACCAAAAGCTTCCGAGAGTGGCAGAAAAATCAGGGCGCACGAAAAGAGGCCAGCGAGGAGTTTCGACGCCATGGTTGTTGTATCGGGTTGTCTTGAGTCGGTTGCACTTGATTGAACTCTTTAAGTGATTGGAAACGGGTTGGGAAACTTCGTGGCAAGACGGGTTGAAAGAAACAAAGTACTGTACTTTGAAATTCCTTTCCCGAGTTGGTATGTTGCAGATGCTGTTGTTGTTGTTTGTGTCGTTGTTTGCCCTGGCTATCCTGGTATTGTCGTCGCTCCCTGGGACACTACCGTTATCTCTAGGGAAGAGATTGTGCTGTGCAATGTAGCAAGTGCCAACAAAGTAAGTTATGGATTGAGATCGGGTTGCTGACAGCTGTTTGATGATGCGAAGCGAGGATGATTCGATGATTCGTTCCTTCTGCGCGATTTGCTTCGTACACGGGGAGCTTACTATGCAGCGTTACGTAAGGTTATTCGGACTCTCACACACACTCACTCACCCGCCCGGGAAAAACTCACAAGAATGGGGAACGGGATGGAAAAAGAAGATAAATGATTCATTCGATCGAGCTCTTTCTGGCCTCGCCTCCGCCCGGTGTCATGCTCCTCAACCGAAAACGTAAGCGCTTGACACGAAATCGAGTAAGTTAAAAGGATAGCGCTTGATGCGTGCCGGGGCTCGAGAACGGGAGCCGCACAGACTGAAATTTAAAGAAACGAAGGACAGCAACAGGAAAAACAAAAAACTCGCGCAGCTACGGTAAGGTTAACATTACTTCGTTCTTACTAGTATTTCGTAATACTACTACTATACTACCATACGTACTACTATTGCTAGCAGTAGACCCAACAAAATACCCTCAGGAAGGCAGTTTTCTGATGTACGGTAAAACCTCACTTCGTCGCAACACCACCAGAAGGTTAGTACTACTACTAGTAGGTCTACTAGTAGTTGTACATACTTCTTACTGGTGGTGGGGGTGTAGTACCGTTCATGTACTAGTAGTAGTACTTCTAGTAGTGAGGTTACTACTAGTAGTAGTAGTCCTACTAACTTTGGTTCCACGAACTCTCCATTCTGGCCGTTATTGTTCTGGCCGTTTTGCACTAGCTCCTCGGCCTCTTCATTCTCGACCCCCGGGAACATTCCGGTCAGATCGATTTGCACTGCTGGCTCCTCGGCCTCATCGTTCTGCTGGCCGTGTTGCTCTGCCTCCTCGAGGGCCTCTCCATTAGGGCCTACTAGTATTTGAACTGCCTCCTCGACCTCTTCGTTCTCCTGCAGTACTTGCACGACGTTCGCCGGAATGAGCTCCTCGCGTTCTGAGGCCAGCGGGATGGAGGGCAGTTGTTCTATATCTCTGAAACGTCTGTTTCCGGGATGGTTGGTCGTGCCATTTCCTCTTCCGCACAATACACCAGCACCATCCTCGTTGTCTTCTTGGTGGACGGCGGTGATGTTGTCAGCAATGTTTGTTCTTTCGATTGACATGATTTGGATTCGTTGCTGTTGCAAAGAAGCTTGTTCTTTGATGTACTGTTCTTGAAAAGTTGTCGAAATATTTTATGAGAGTTGACTAACGGAGCGATATTTGCATTGCTGTGTTTGATTGATTGATTGATTGATTGATTGATTGAATGGTGGAATAATACTGCAGTTCGCGGATTGATCGTTTTCATGAGCAAACAGGAGGCGATGATACTTGCGAGGAGCATACGATCTTGGTCATGCGCCATGTCTTTACTTCGTACTACCGTACGTACGTACGGTATCTGACAAGAGGGATTGGGCACTTTTGAAGGCAGGAGTCATAAAAATAAAGGGGCGCGCTGCTGCGCGAAAAGTATTTTTTTTCTAGTGGGCAGGTTTTGTTAGTTGTGCCACACATAACTTACCTGGTACGGTAAAAAACCTTACGTGTAGGTACCGGTAATTTTTTGGAAGGAAGGAATCACACCAACACGAAGAAAATGGGCCCAAACAGTAGTAGCATGCTTCAGCAGCAGTAGTAGTACTACTACTAGTAGTAGTAGTAGTAGCAGGAGCCAGAAGTCTAATCCATAGTGGGGGTATAACTTTGGTTCTGGCTTGAGCTGGTTCTGGCTGGAACTGCTGTAATGCATCAAAGCCCATTCAGAGACATCAGAGAAGCCATTTGGACTGTATTGAGCTTTCACAGAGTAGCAGAGCTGTGCCAACAACAATAGATGACAAAGAAGGTTCTTATCAAGACACACCCGGCAAGAATGTTTCTAAAAAAGCGAAAATATTTGGGTTTTCGTTCACTACTGCTTACAAGTGTGGGGATATTGGTTGCCCATTGCCGTTATTTTTGAAGAACACATGGTTGAATAACAATAACATCATAGCAACAGCAGGAGGAGGAGCAGACAGAGGAAATGTGAGGCTACAAGAGAAAGCAATACGCTCATCACCAACACCATTATTGCTAGTACTATGCTGCACTACTAGTAGTACGAGCTAGTAAGATAGTACTGGTGGGATAACTTCCCTACTAGTAGTAGTGGAGAGGAACATTGGAGATATCGGTCGATGGTGTTACTAGTCATTACTTCAGGTTCTTTAACAGAGATAAGGGATCAAAGGCGTTGCCGGGCAGGTGTATTTCTGGGCAGGGCAGGGGTCGAGGGCGGAGATAGTTCGATCGATGTTCAAGTCGAACAACAAGAAGGATTCGAGGGCATCGAAAGACATGAGGAATGCTGGGTTGTTTCGTTGCTTGGTTTGGGGTAGAATGCCGTCAATCACAACGACGTGAGGACAAGAGCATCGAAAACAGAAATGATGAGGTTCTGTTCGTCGGGACAGGATCGAGATGGTTCAATCGGTGTCGGAGTCGAATGAAAACAAGAATTGGAGGGCATCGAAACGGACACGACGAAGCTTGCTTCGTTCGTTCTTGGAAACTCGGACCGGGGCGGGACCTGTGGTTTTCTCGTTAGTCCTCGTTATGGGGAAACGCCCAGGATGTCTTCGTCCGGCACTACAACTGGGTCCAAATTCCAGTCAAACTCGAAGAGTTCTTCCAGTTCGTCGAACTCGTACCGATCGTCCTCTTCCTCCTGGCCACGTTGTACTGCCTCCACGACCTCTCCGTTATGGCCGTGTTGCACTTCCACCTCGACCTCTTCGTTCTCCGGCAATACTTGCATAACGATCGCCGGAATGGGCTGTTGCTGTTGCTGTTGCTGTTGCTCGCGGCCTACTTGTACGGCCCGCGGGATGCGACCTTGTTTAAGACAATCGCGCAACAGTTGTTGCGTCTTGCTGATGGCGTCTGCCTCGTCGACTTCTCTATAGTTTCTGGTGAGTCCGTTTTTTTTCAGGAAGCGCCCGCCATCGAGACGCACACCTTCCACGATCCTCTCTGCAAATTCGCGTTTCGAATCGTTTGGAGTATCCATGTATTCAGGTCCGAGAGCTCTCGCCATTTCTCTCAAGTGTCTGTTTCCGGGATGGTTGGTCGTGCCCCTTCCTCTTCCGAACAATACATCGGTGGGTCGAACCTCGCCGATGATGTTGCCAGCGGTGTCTTCGACGATCGACATGATTTGGATTCATTCGTTGTTGCTGTTGCAAATCTTGTTCTCGATGCTCGAAAAGTTGTCGAGGCGTTTTTATGATGAGAGCTCTCTCGGTGCCCATTCATTCATTCAAAATGAAGATGGGATTCTCTTTCGTTAGGATGTGCGAGGGGAACCGATAACGATTCCTCGCGAGGCAGGCATGACGAGCCAGAAATACGTACGCTACCGTACGAAATCTTGCTGCCAGTTCGCGAATGCAATCATTTTCACGAATAAAAACGGAGTTGTGATTCAAAAGTACGAAGTAGCTCGTGCTTGTGCTCGCGAGATGATTCGACTCGCGAGATGTTCGGTTGCTCGTCGGATCCATCAGAATGAATGAATCAGATTGGTTGAGGTAAGATAATCCATGTGATCCCTACCGGTACAATGCAGCTACTACCGGTAATCTTGTTTCCGTAAGATTAGTTACTCGTACACGAAAATATTTTTGCATCATTTTTACTTGTATTTGTTTGTTGCGCTCTCATCGTCCCGAATCTCTACGATTCTAGGCTCTACGATAGGCCCAGCTTATTGCAGCCACCCACCTCATACGGTAAGGCCTTAAGTAACCTAACGATAAGTAAAAACCTTACTGGTGTGGTATTCCGGAAATGCATAAGTGGTTGCAGACGTAACACTCCCGTACAACAGTGTACTAGAAATTTTCTCCCTCTCGCATTCTCTGATTTTGGGGGTGTGGGACTGTTTTTAGAATTTTTAGAACAATGAGAACATTGTAATCTTACTGGTTGCATTGCACCACTAGAGGGTAAGTTAACCTTACCTCACGTTGCAAACAACGTCGAATTCAATTCCGTAGTAAGGCTAACACAGTTTTCCCCATCTGCTCACCTCATTGTCCCTTGGCCACTACCAAGGCGACAACAATGAGGAGTGTGTTCCCGTGTGAGCGAATTTACCGAACTTTCCCTACCTCCTCCCGCGCATCTCTGCCCAAAATGCCGCCTTCCGCGCCCAAACGCAAACCTCTCGTTCCTGCGAATCCGAGGCCTTGCGCGAGGACAACGCCCACCACTGTGCGCGCAGCAGTAACTCACCACGACCCTCTTCGTGGATGGTTCCCAGCTTGCCCCCGATGATGAGGTCCGCGTCGGCCAAAACGCCCCGATCTTCCTCCGCTCTCTCTCTCTCTCTCTCCCGACGCGAAACGCAGCGTCCCGTACAAAGGGATCCAAAGCCTCGTCCACGTGCAATGACAAACCCGAGCGCGTCCTCCCGGATCGAATGCGCAACGCGGGCCCACACCACACCCCTCACCTAGCGTGATCGCCGCGCTCCGGGACGGCACGATCGCTCCGTTCGTCCTCGCGAAGGACGCGGAGGTCAGGTCATCCACCGTGCGAAAACCGTCACCCCCCTCTTGGTTCGTCGCCGCCCGCGACAGCTTCCTCGCCACGCGCTGCCTCGTGGAACGGGCAACACACGGTGAGGTGAGCACCTCAACAGCTCCTCCCTCTGCTTTCACCCACGTCCAACCGCTGCGCGGCAGACCGTGTCCGCGACCGCGGCACCCCGCTGCGAAGGCATGCGCGCACCCAACCACGGCCACGATGAACACGATACGCTGGTGGGATTAGCAAGCAGCAAGCAACGTACGGGGTTGCGCTAGGTTCGACAAGTGGTCTATACGTAGGTAGCACAAAACAATACACCAGCATCGGCCCGGACAAAAAGATACCCAATGCGCCGGGGGGAGCAGCGAACAGCGAGCAACAAGCAGCGACAATCAGCAAGTAGTAACGTACAGGGTTTCGCTGGGTCCGACGCGAGCTTTTTGTGCCGCGAAACAATACCCCGGCGCAGCCGACGGAAACAGTACAGCGGGGAGGAGCTAGCCGCAAAACCTCGATCTGCAGGGGACGGCAAAGCGTTCGTCTGTAGGGGATGCGGGTCGAGGGGATACTCCGATAAAAAGAGATTGATCCATACTCAGTGGATGCACGGCGAACTATCGATACTCCGGAAAAATAAACAAGCGATCCATTCCATACTCGGAGGACGCGATCCAATGATGCAAAAACGGATCGATCGATCCATACTCAGGGACACGAGGCGAAGATACAAAATCAGATCGATCCGCACCCGGGGGACGCGAGGCGACGAAACGAAAGAGTTGGATTCCTTGAAAGAATAAATGGATCGATCCATAGTATTATTATTTAGGAGACGCCGGGCGAGAATGCAAAAAAAAGAGATCAAACCTCGGGGGACGCGAGGCGATGCCGCATCGATGCTCCGAAATAATTCAACAGATCGATAGACAAGGGGACGCGAGGATGCAAAAACACGTACCGTAGATCTATCTGTACGTACTCGGTGGACGCAAGGCGGGAACGGCAGCAGCGATGTTGCGGAGGACAGCGACGTGTCGATCGATCGATCCATACGGGACAGCAAAAAATAGCAAACAAGCGTAGATCTACGGGGAATAGCGAAACGCAAAGCCGTAGATTTACGGGGACAGCGAACAGCGCGTCTACGGGGGCAGCAGGCGATACTCCACGAAACGAAACCCATCCGTACTCGGCGGAAGATACTCTCGGAAAGCAGATCAACACGTGAGGGGAAGCGAGGGACGCGGAAACGAGATCGATCCATGCTCGGGGGACGCGGGTTGATGCATCATCGATGCTCCAAGACAATAATAGATCGATAGAGAAGGGGACGCGAGGATGCAAAGGCAAACCGATCAATGCTCGGGGGACGCTACTAGTAGGCGATATTGTGTGAGCTATCTTTGCGTTAGATTATATAAGCCCAATAAATAGAAATCCAATCCAACAGCTAAAAAACACTGCCACTCGCTTCTTTTGATACCAGTGGGCAAATGACCGGGTCAAGCTTGTCACTCGTGAGGTGCCCAGCATTCTTGGGAACAAATTCTGTACTAGTGTCTAGAGAGGACAATGAGGTGACATTCTGCGCTGTGATCCTGATAGTTGTGAAAGGGGTGATTTTTGTGTGGGTTCCTTGTCCCTTGTCCCTTTGGCTTTCATCTGAGTCAGTCTGCCATGCTTGTATTATGAATCTGCAAGTCTCAGTGAACATAAAATTGAAAATGCTTCGTAGTAAAAGAAGTGAAAATAAAAAAAATAATAGAAGTATCATCTTACTTCGTGGTAGTAATAATACAGTCACGGTCACTTGTGGCAACTTTTTGCGATCCTTTCGCCCGTCACAAAGCTGGATCAATAATGAAAATTTGTGCAGAACAAGTCTATTATGGTACTTTTTTGAGGAATATTGTTCAAGCCTTCTTCAAATTTGTGACAAAACGAAGATAAATATGGTAACCCTACGTACCTTTTTTGAGGTTACAAAAAATATTAATAATACGAAGTAATGTTTAAGAAAGCTTTTTAATTTTCTTCTTTCGTTGATATTGTGATTTAAAAAGCTCGATAAATAATACTAGTAATACAAGTAGTACCGTAGACATGCCTCCCCGGTTCTACTCTCCATACATTCCAGCGTGTTTTGAATTGTTTCACAGCTTGGGGGTCGATGTCTTCGGTTCAGTTCTCCTTCTCTGGAAATACCGTAACTTACGTAAACCTTACCGTAAGGTTACATACCGCCCTCGACGAAAGGAGCAATAATTAACTTAGTCGTACTGTAGACGACGTGAAATTCCTCATATCTTCGTAGCATTATGGTATGTAGTAAGTTAACTCTAGCACACCTAAGGTTTACTTGTGGTGGTAGCATTTCTCCGTCTACAAGATCGCACAAGCCTTACTGTATTCGACTTTAGAGATTTCGTGATTGTACCGTACCGGTAAGGCTTTTCTCAATTCTCGAGAATGAAAAAATTAAAACTCCCACCGTACGAAGTAAGATTACTGCGAGTAATCTTACACGTACTCGTACGGAATCGTCTCCTTGGATGACCACCGACCAAACACAATTTTTTGTGCGTTCTCGGAACGCAATCCATTCCTCACTGTAACCTTACGTTGTGAGCGAATACTAACAAGAATCGACAAACAGACAAACAGACAAACAACAGCATGGCAACGAGTGCATTGACCCGTCGCCGGGGAACCGTCCGGCGCAAGCGCAATTACAGCTTGTACATCACCATCGGTTTCATTGTTTTCGTCGTCGGAATAATGGGAGGAGTCATGCTTGCATTTGGGGTCTTTTCCCAGGTGAAAACGAATCCATCGGGGGGTGCCACGAGCAAGTCCCTCCTCCGTGGCAAAGACGGTGCCGGTGAGAAAAGCAGACAACTCGGTGCCAACATCAAGGCAATGTCCAAGGCAATGTCGTCCAAGGCAGAATTCTTGGACCACGAGCCAATCATCGGAACCGAGGGCGAGTTCCCGTACTATCTTCCTTTGGTGGAGAAGGACCACGATTTTACTACCTGGACACCCCCCGGCGGGAACCGCTTCGCCGAGTACAAGTCCGGGAATTCTCCCTATTCGTATTCCCCCCACGAATCCGACGAGCTGGCCCGCAGCCGCCGATACCACGTCAAAAAAGCGATGGAGCACGCCTGGTCCAACTATGAGAAGTACGCCTTTGGCATGGACGAGCTGCACCCAAGAAGCAGGAGGTCCAACAACCGTTGGGGTGGCATGGGAACGACTCTTGTGGATAGCCTGGACACACTCTGGCTGATGGGCATGAAGGACGAATTTTATCGGGCACGGGATTGGTGCCGCGATGTCTTGAGTTTCAGTCTCAACCAAGAGGTCAGCGTCTTTGAAACCACCATTCGCTCTCTCGGAGGCCTGTTGTCGGCCTATGACTGGTCCGGGGACGAAGCCTTTTTGGACAAGGCCAAAGATTTGGGAGCCCGTCTCTTCAAGTCCTTCGACAACACGAAATCTGGGATCCCGGTCAGCACGGTGAACCTGAACAACGGCGTTGGCCACAACTACGGTTGGTTACATGGAGCCGCGGTACTGGCCGAATTTACCACCCTCCAGATCGAGTACCGGGCGCTAGCGCGGCTGTCGGGAATTCTGGCCTACAAGACACGCACCGAGAAGATCTTCGAGCTACTGGACAAGATGGACGGCGTCCACGACGGGCTCTATCCCGATTCCATCGGGAACCAGGGCGATCACCCGACGTTGGCAAGCGCGATGATCACTTTTGGGGCCCGGGCCGACTCGTTTTACGAGTACATGCTCAAGGTCTGGATCCAGGGCGGCAAGACCGAACCCTTGTACCGAAACATGTACGACAAGTCCATCGAGGGTTTGCACGACCGGCTGCTGACATTGTCGACCCCGAGCGGTCTGGTCTATATTGCCGAAAGACAGGGCGACACGCCGAACCTCAAGATGGATCACCTGGTGTGTTTCATGGGAGGTCTGCTGGCCCTGGGAGCCTACACCGATCCGCAGGGCCTGGAATCGGAGCGGGCGCAACGGGACCTGAAAACGGCCAAGGTCAGTTTGGCGTTGTGCAACGCAACGCAACGCAGAGTCGATCGCAGTCTTGAACGGTGGCAAACGAAAAATTTTATGGGACGCTTTGGTTGCCTCACAGTCGGTTTTTTTTTCCTTTTTTTTCCTTTTTTCCGAAACCGACCGACCATCTGAAATATCTGGTGTTTTCAAATTTGACAACTGTGGTTGACGCTCAAACAGGCCGTGACATACACTTGTTATCAGATGTACGCCCAAATGCCGACGGGAATCAGCCCGGAATTGGTTCGGTTCCATGAAGGCCAGGACATGGATATTGCGGACAATGATGCCAAATACTACATTCTACGACCCGAAACCGTCGAGTCCCTTTTCGTTCTGTACCACCTAACCGGAGATCCCATCTATCGCGAGTGGGGATGGGAAATCTTCCAGTCCATAGAAAGGTACTGCAAAGCCGAGGCCGGGTATGGCAAGCTCAACGACGTCCGAAACGTGAACGAAGGACCGAAAGACGAGATGGAGAGCTTTTTCCTGGCGGAAACACTCAAGTACCTGTACCTGCTCTTCGATCCCGACACGGAGATCGATTTGCTGAACAAGCACGTCTTCAACACCGAGGCGCATCCCATGCGAATCTTCCCAGTGATGGACCAGGACGGAGTCAAAGACTTGCTGAAACAATAGTATCGATACGGAGTGAGTGACTGGGTGAACCCCATCCAAATACGAAAACGAAACAAGCACTGTAACCAAATACATACTTACATACGGCCGGAAGTTGCGGCATGCATATCTCTTCCCATGGTAATAGAACAAAGCCATAACGAGTAGGACTGTATTCATCCACTGCTACATTTAAACTGATTGACGAAATTTGAGAGGAGTCGGTGTCTTTTCTATCCCAAGATATCGTCTAGCTATTGTGTGGCATCTACATTTGTAACAAAGGTACTCTATTGGGAATTTCACTATGATTTTAAAACCGTATGAAATACAACGTTATTGTAATAATGGACGTGATACTTGTACTGTGGGTCTTCGTCAACAGAAAGATGACAGGTACAGACCTGAACAGGTTGGTACTTGCACGCACAATACCGTGCTTTGTTTACAAGTAATACTGCTGTCAACTCACTGTTCCTTTCGACTTGATAGTCTTCTGTCATAAAGGGACTTTGCAATGATGGGCGCCTTGGTTTGTTTTCTAGACTTTCCAGTTGTTGTTGGACTGGAATCCCCACTGTTTGCAGGATGGATTTCATTTTGCTGCATCAAGAGAGATTTCTGCCTTTGTTGGACAGCTTTTCTTGAGGAACCAAGAGATTGAGACTGGCACAACCCCTTTGATATCTGTCATTGATGGTACAGTAGTATTAGAAGGTGCTGATCTCCTCAACAAAAAGAGTCTTTTTAAAAAAACTCTTGGAAGTACTTGTACACGCTGGGCCCTATCATAGGCATAAATTTGGGTGTCACACCAGAAACATCATGCCAATGCTTGTGCTTTTTCACCACATTCTTACTGTTGAGCACAACCAAACTATCCCACAGCAACTTAACATTATTCTGCTAGTTTTCTTACTCATACGTCAAATACTACATAGTTTACTGGGCATAAAAAAGATTGTACTACTTTGATATATCTTATAGAAGGAACACCACATGAAATTTTTTGATTTAAATGATGCTTGGTAGGTGGTCTCCTCTCTGGCATCACATCCAAGCTGATTACTACTCACAAATTGGCAGCAAGCGCTCCCCCAGACACTGGGCTACAGCTATCATCCATCAGTTCTTTCTCACCTGCTGGGATCTTTGGACTTCCCGGAATGAACGACTCCATGGTCCTGGGGGAACACTTGAGGCTGAACAACACCAATCTCTTGATGCTTCCATTTCCTCTGAATTGGCCATTGGTGCAGCTGGTGGACTCCCCCAGTCACATTCCCTTTTACAAACCCATCTCCAAGTCCTACAAGGTTACACCCTGACTGCCAAGAGGCAGTGGCTTGCAACCACCTACCTTGCCAGGAAGCAGTATGCAGCACCTGCCCCCCCAGTGCAGCCATACCAACAGGAGGCTGCTCTCCTGCAAGCTTGGCTTACTGGATCTTAGTGCTGCTTCCACCTTGTCCCTTGGTGATTTATACTCTTCCTGGATCTTAGGGTTGCTTCCAATTTGTAACTTGGTGTTTTGTACTCTGTCCCTGCTCCTCATCTTGTCTCATACCTTTTGATACTGGGTCTTCTCCCACTATCTTCCTTACCAATTCAATTTCTCTCAAGTCCCTCTTTTGTGGGACTTGTTTTGTTTATTTCCCTGCCAGTTGTTCAAGGTTTGTCTGAAAAATTGTTGTTCTACCACTTGGGGTCCTGACTCTCTGATGGAGGCGACGTTAAAGTCTGAATACAGACTGAGTAATTTAGTTCCACCTTTGGTGGTTAAAGTTATTTAAATACATATATTATTATTAAATGATGAAATTTTTCTATGTATGTTCATTAATTAAAACTTTGCTTGGCGTCTTGTTGTTTTACGTGTGGTACTACGAAGAAAGACTCCAATAGTGACAAAGACACTACCATAAGTTTAGTTGAGTAGATAATAATAATAATAATATACGTATTTAAATAACTTTAACCACCAAAGGTGGAACTAAGTTTAGTTGCAGTAACCACCAAAGGTGGAACTAAGTTTAGTTGCAGTAGAATGAAAACTTGGTCATACTGCTGGCAGCTTGCTGGGTGTCATGTTATGATATCTGACTGGGAATGCTCCTCCTTTCATTGATTATGAATCAGCACCTTCTTGATTCTTGCAATAACTAGACCAACCTACCACTCTGTAAGTTACATTGCACCTCTCCTGACATAGCCAAGTCATCCAAATTATAGTTATCCATCTCTTTTACTCACAAAAAAAACAGATATCAATTCCTGCACACACAAATTAGCAACACGAATCCTCACAATACTGTAAATGCTTGAACTATATTGGGTGGCAACAAGAAACACCACCACCTAGCGATTGTACCTCTTCTGTCGTAAATCATAGGCATAAGCTAGGGGGTGAGATTTCTTCTTAGCTCTAGTAGTAGGAATCATCATTGAACTCTTTTAAAAGAGTGAAGCTTTGTCAGGAAGTTCAGCATCTCAACCTCTATAGGAGATTCTGTACCGATTACACTAGTGGTACGATACGTATTCTAATACAACGTCATGTCTCGTCTAAAAATACTGTGATGATATTATTATGATTTTGGACACATACCGTACCGTATCATAATACTCATTGAGCTCTTCATTACGAAGTATTTTATTGAGTGATTCCCGAAACTAATATGCACATGTAATATTTCATTTTTTGTGACGTGGCACACCGTGCCACATCTGCTCACACACACGGAAAAACTAAAAAAGCACCCATATTTCCCAGAATCTGGAGGAGACATATTTGCCTCCTCCAGATTCCAAACACCAGTTCATATTTTAATGGAATCTTGAAAACAAGAATCGAGTCCAAATTTCAGTCACCCAACGGATATCAACGGTTATCAGTCGCCCAACCCTCGACAAAAGATGTGTCTTATTTTCGTCGAGTCGGAGTAGTATTTTAGTTAACCTGTTTTCTTTCTTATTTGCCACAGTCCGTGTTGCCACTCTTGTTGCTGCTGTCTAGACTCCGCGACCATTCGGAGTAGAATTTTGGATCGACTTGCTCGTAACTGGTCATACATTTCTCTACGTGTGATACATACAAGAATGATTTAAAATTCATCACTTAGGTTATTGAGCCGTTAATCTGAACCTCACATGATGTGTCAATCCAACTTCGAATTTTCAAAAAATCTTGTCGGGATTAGATTCGATTGCAGTATTGTTTTATGAACCTAATTCTATTTGCAAATCCGATAGCGACCGTTCTGCTCTGCAACAGAAAATTTAACTCCTTCAGAGCTGTTGTCATAAAATTGTCCCATCTCGTCTGAAAAAGAGCACGAGCACTTTGAACTGAGGAACTATCAAGAAACGAATTCATTTTACTTCACCTATTAAAATGAGCGACAATTCGACACATGAAAAGGGCTCACGCAAGTGCCTTTATTCTGGTGCCTTGCTGATGATTGTAACATTGGTTGCTGGAAGTTCTGTAGGCGGATACTTCCTTTACCAAAAAAACAACGGTGAAAAGTCGGACGTTACAAGCGTTCAAAAAAGCAGCGTAGAGCCATGCCATCTCAGCGTTAAGGACTCCCATAAGCCCATCTTGGAGATCACCCTTGCGGCTCAACCTTCAAAAACTACTCTTGCCGAGGCACAAGCGAAAGAATTCGAGCAAGTTATCATGGACGCCTACAACGACGCGTCCGGCGGTTGTTCGGATGAATTCAAACGTTGGATGTATGGTATTAGCATAGTCGACCAAAATTCAGTGGAACACACTGTCTTAGAACCAGAGACCGAATCATCTATCTCCCATACATTTGACAAGGAGTACAGCTTGGTCCTACGAGTTGAAACATTGACTTCCTGTGATGGATGTACAGACGAGCTTGCATTTGCATCCGATTACCCAGAAACTTTTGGAAGTATTGTATCATCGAACAGAAAGTTGAGCATTGGGTTTGGTGCAGGTCAGGTCTACACTGCCATTGAAAAATACGTCGAGCAAAGCTTGGATGCCAAACTCAGCACAGTAAATTTGATCGCAAGTGCCGATTCTAACATCCAACATATGAGTTACTACGTCAAGCCTAAGTCGGTAAGTTGATGTGAAAAAGTTCAAAATACGTGGACGGAAAAGGGATAAACATGACATCAATGTTTGTTTCAATGTTGTTGTTCGTGGATATAATCAGGATTGTTACTAAATTTCATGGATGTCTTGATTATTTCATCGTGTCACAGGACGGAGCAAGTACGGGAACTTACTATGGTTCCAAGGGTTCGAAGAGTTCCAGCGGAGCAGCTTCAGCAAGTGCAGGTTACTATGGAAAGGGCGCTGATTATGCTAACGATGGTTCCAAGGGTTCAAAGGGTTACAGCGGAGCAGCGTCAGCAAGTGCAGGTTCCTATGGAAAGGGCGCTGATTATGCTTACGATGGTTCCAAGGGTTCAAAGGGTTACAGCGGAGCAGCGTCAGCAAGTGCAGGTTCCTATGGAAAGGGCGCTGATTATGCTTACGATGGTTCCACGGGTTCAAAGGGTTACAGCGGAGCAGCGTCAGCAAGTGCAGGTTCCTATGGAAAGGGCGCTGATTTTGCATATGAGTTTGCCGAAGGGTCGAAAGGATTAAAGGGTGCCAAATTTCAAGGCGCAATCGAAGAGGCAGCTCACGGATCTAAAGGAGGCAAAGGAATGAAGGGAGGAAAAGGAATGAAGGGAGGCAAAGGAATGAAGGGTACTGACGAAGCTTGCGACGGATCTAATGGTGGCTTTAAGGGTGGCTCAAAGGGTGGCTCAAAGGGTGGCTTTAAGGGTGGCTCAAAGGGTGGCTCAAAGGGAAGCACAGGAGGCGTTGATTGCACCTCGCCTGATCCTGCGCCTCATCCGACTCCTACTAGATATCCGACACTCCGACCAACACCCGAGCCAACACCAGAGCCAGCACCTCAACCAACTCCCCGACCAACACCCAGACCAGCACTTGAGCCAACACCCATGCAAACAACTCCGCCGACAGAACCAGCTGCGACAGATCCACCAACTCCGATTCCCACTCCTAACCCAACTCCGATGCCGACTCCCAACCCGACCCCTGATCCAACACCTCAGCCAACGATGCCCCCAACGATGCCCCCAACTGAGAACAGCATCGTTACTGATGGTCCTACTCCATTTGTTTACACTCCGCAACCAACATATCATCCAACTCCTAACCCCACTCCGTTGCCCACTCCAAACCCAACCCCCGATCCCACGCCTCAGCCAACAATGCCTCCAACTGATGCGACCATGACTACTCCAGAACCAACACCTAATCCAACACCTGACCCTACCCCAAAACCTACGCCAGCACCTTTCGCACCACCTACGGATGCACCAACTCCTTTTGTCTACACTCCACAACCAACTGAGCAACCGACCCCACCTCCAACTCCGCTTCCTACTCCAGGACCAACCCCAGAACCAACAGCTCAGCCCACTCCTGGACCAACCGAACCACCGACGCCAGGACCAACCCCAGAACCAACAGCTCAGCCCACTCCTGGACCAACCGAACCACCGACGCCGATGCCTACCCCTGATCCAACACCGATGCCTACCCCTGATCCTACGCCGTTGCCTACCCCTGGTCCAACACCGATGCCTACTCCTGCTCCAACACCATTGCCCACCCCTGTTCCGACGGAACCACCAATCGACGAAGGTAGCCTTTGTCAGGACGATCCATGCCAGCGCTACTTTAGGGACGATCCTCATGAATCCTGTGCCCCCATTATCGATGCCATTATCGAAATCGATAGTTGGTGTGGAAAAAGATGGGATCAGTGGTGTGTTGTCACCTATGCTGATTGCTATGAAACAGATTGCGACCCAGCTAGTATCGACGAAATCGCGGAGACTGGTAATGTAGACAGAACAAAAATCAAGTGTCCATCTGATTTCAGTCACGTAACAATTATCGGTACTATTCCTCCATCACCAACTGACGATTCTGGTGCTGTCTCAACCATCAGTTGCCCTTCAAGTTTCCCTGGAAGCGGTACCGCCTGTGTTGGAGGAACAAACTTGCAATGCGAATACTGGTTGACGGATTCTCAGACGGACATCGATACTCCATGGTTGTGTAACTGCGCAAACGATGAGTTCCACTGCAGAAAGAAGGAGTCACAAATGTAGGAGCACTGAGAACCACAATTCATTTTTTGTTCATTCCCTTTGTTTAGATTTTCACCAGTGTCTGGGATCAGTCATGGTGGAACACAATTATGTGCTCATTACTACGTACAGTACCTTTATTATTGCATAGATTCAACATAAAATAAATAGAAGCATAAGGTCTTTGTAAAAATCCTTCACTTAGTTTTTCTGAAACGCGATAGACATCTTGTATCAATGGTACCGTAGGAACTCAACTATTCTTCTTCCTTTTCTTCTTGTAACGTTGCATTGCCGGTGCGGAGAACATAGTAAAAAAAGAAGGAATACAAATATTGAGCATCGAAGGTGTTGAAAGAAAATGACGAATAGGGTGCTCTATATGATGTTGAGTACTTAGTTAACAGTAAGCACTCGTATCTTGGCAACAAAAAAGTTTCAGAAATCAACCATACGGTACAGATGTCGAACCTCGGGATCATTGTTTCGAATGGTGCAACACGCCGCACATGTTCATAGACACTTTCGCTCCACGTTTCCCAGCCTGCTCTTTCGGTCTCATATCACTGCATAACTACTTATTCCCGATGAGACTTCCCATCTTCTTCTGACTCTGATCTCGTATACATGCTTTGCTGAATCCAATAGTAAACGCGTCCCATGCGTACGAACCAGTATGAATAACCTTAGGTTTACATTACAGTACGGTAAACCTTACCGGTATTACTTCATAATATTATTATTTTTTTCAATTTTGAATATTCGTATGTAAGAGGTACGTATGTATGGTAATTACTCTAATACTGCATACAAGTAATTTATACTACTACGTAATTATTACGTAGTAACCTTACTAAGATACGTAATTTACTAGTATTATTTTTTTAATGAATATTTTTTTATATTTTCGTCTTTTCAACTTTACTTCGTAATTATGACCCGTACGATTACGTACTACTCACGGAAGTACGAAGTAATCTTACAAGTTTGTGTGCGTCACCCAGTTTTTTATTTCTCAAAGTTCCTGCCCTAACCTTACTCAACTACGGTAATTTACTCGAGTAAGAAACCTTACTGTAATCAGGGGTCCTTTGCTGTATCAGTGCACATAGTCATTATTGTAATTGTGACTTACGTAGTACTTCGTATTGCCTTACGGTAAGGTTTACGGTAAACCTTACCGGTATTGTATAAAATCATCTTTGCAAATTCGTCGAACGGGAACAAAATTTGGTCCTAAAATTTTCAGATTTTCCGTGTGACTAATTTACGCAAGAGTCAAGGCAATGAATCGTTACAACGGTAAGATTAGTGTTGATCATGGATACCTGATTAAATGTCAGGGAGTAAACATTTTCCATCAATGAAAGGAAATGGAATCGATCACTACTGAAGCGTCGACATTTCCTCCCCCCCAAAAAATGTATTGGTAATTTCCAATGAACCCACTTGGCAGCATGGTAACTTTGAATGATTTTGACGATGAACACGATGTTCTGGACTTCGACATTACGAATTGGGCACCGCCCACGGAAAGTCTCTTCTTTACTCTCAGATTAGAAGCAACATTGCATGGCAGCACTGAAGAGAAGAATAGATCACGCAAAAGAAATTTGATTAGACTGAAGCAAGCACAAACGAGAAAAGATATATTGAATTTGGTCATCCATTACAGTTCCTGTGTCGACGAACCACAACTGAAGGCGATCGAAAATCTTCTCACATTTGATGATAGAAAGTGGGACTCGTTCACAATGGTTGGAATCAATGAATTTGGTGATTTCGACTCGCCGCAAGCCTCATTAGAAGAGATACAGTTCCTCTTTCAGGCTCTAAAAAACGTGAAAACACTCAACCTTCACAGCTCCACCCTTCACAGAGGGCATGGGCTTGAAATGATACTATCAAGCCTCGCCTCATTTACGGGTCTGGAAGTACTGTGTCTCGAAGGCTGGCAAATTGATCGAATATCAGCGTCTATGTTAATCACTATCTTGCAAAAAGAGAACGGAAGAACCGTTAAAACCCTTTCGATGCGATCATGTCGTTTCTTGGCGGAGGATGCGTTCCACGCTATTGTACGTGGATTGAAAGCAATTGAACATTTACATACTTTGGAAGTGAGCTGTTGTGACCTTGGTGACAATGAAATAATTTCCTTGATTGAGTCCATTCGGATCCATCCGGGAATTGAGAATGTAAATCTGGAACGAAATAAATGTCGAGCGCAGGCTTCTGTTTCAACGATTGCGAAGTGGATAGTTGAAAGCCAAAGTAAACTTCTAGCTTTGAACGTTCGGGGTTTATGGACAGGATTTTCAGAAGAAGGACTCGAGCAACGTTTTGTCGATCTAGTTCCATTCTTGACCGCAGTCACTCAGAATTCGAGCTTGCAAAAATTGGTTGTGTCGGAGAACTACCTCGATAACGACGAAATCCAACACCTCACTCGGTCCCTTTTGTTGCGGCACGAAAGCACAAATTTGTGCACGTTGGATGTAGGCGCCAATCCGTTCGATGAGAATGGTGCAGAAGCACTCCTGACATTAGCCCGAAATCTTCAAACACTCCAGGAGATAAATTTACAAAATTCCTTTTTGCAATACAAATGTGCTGAGCTGATCAAGATTCAATCAGAAACGAATTTCTTCAATTCCTTTCTGGGCAACGATCTTGATATTCCCTTGTCGCTTTGGCCTCATGCATTCGCTCGCATTCAAAAAGGAACGCAGAAAGGCATACCCACTCAAGTGTCAGACCAATCAGGAGACCATATCTACCGATTGCTCAGGGCAACAACCGGTTCACATGGAAAACAACTTTCTCACCGTATTGCAATATTTGAACGTTAATCGTAGGGTACGGTCGACTTTTTGATGTAACAAAAATATTATGTAAACTATGTATTAATACGCATTACATTTTGAATTTTTTCGTAGTAGGGAGGCTTCGGCCAACGTTTGGTATCGACTCGTTTCCATTGTGAATATTCATCTGGAAATTCATCTACTTCTGATGGTCAGTGCTATTGTAGCAGGTTGATGAATGCTGCAGAAGTTTCTTTGTATCTCCATGGTGAGACGGTGATCGATTTTCTCGCAGCGTCGAATTATTTACACCGTACAATACGTAAATTGAAAGTCCACACACAAGCCAAACCATGCAGAGAAGCCAAGAAGATAAGGGAAGACCTCCCATTAACATCGTGTTTAAAGCCACTCCACCAAGCTATGCATCACGACCGTTCAATTTAGAAGCAAGGTTTGCAGGAACCAAAATAATGAGTTCCACGGAAACAATTGTAAGAGCGGTACGCCTCCCAAGAAATGCAGCAAGAGAATCAACATAGAAAACATCATTTTTGGTCCAAGGATAGAAGTCTGTCTCTGCGAATAATTGAACTTACCGGGATCACAGGGAAGCACGGACATTCGAAATGTGTTGCTACTGCGAGGCTTCGATGTTTCCCCGTCCAAGAATCTGGGGTGTAGCAAATCAGCACTCCACATAGCAAGGCGATTGCCGAAAAGAAAAGAACTGGGACCCTACCAGAGAGCGAGGCCAACGAATTGTTCGACAGAATAAACGATGCTCCGAGAACAGATGCAGTGAACCAAATCAACAATTTGATAACTCGTTTTTGATGATCATTGACCTCGGATGACAAATTGTCTTCATCTTCGTCATCGTGATCATCGGGGTCGTCTTCTATTGTATTTTCAGAGTCAAAACTGCTCTGCGATTTTGTTTGGGACACGTTCCCCAGTCTCAATAATATGACCCCGGCATCTACGAACGTAAATACCATCAGTGTGCCGAGTGAAATCAAATTCGCAAGTGCTTCCAGAGGTACGAAGCAAGCGATCCATGCTGCCACGAATCCTGTCATCAAGATTCCTTCCGACATTGTCTTGCAATTCAAAAAGGGATTATTGTTGAATGAGATCGTTTCCATACGGGATATCGAAAACGACAGTCCTGGTTTCGACGACGAAATTTGAATCAGAAATCGATACTCACCTGTGTTTCTGGGTTGACCCTGGAGCAGACAAAAGTAAAATTACAGAGTTTTCAGTGATATATAATATAGCAAGTTGAGTTTTTGCGGTGAAGTGTCATGGCACAATTCAACGCAATTCCATGTGGTGCAACGAAATACACAGAAGCAATGGTGAGCAACTTGAACGGTATTTTTCACACTTTTCTTCTATTATTTATCAAATAATAATAATCATAATAGTAATCGTACCTTGAAAAAAGTGGGAACCACAAACCGTCGAGTGCCATTCGATAAAACTTCGGATGGAGACACGCGTCGGAGAAAGAGAGAGGTGAGCATTTCTCGTTCTATAAATCACGCAAAAACCAAGGAACTCAAAATGGCTTCGCCACAAACAAACACTCACAATCCGAGGCTGACCCATCAAGCTGGATAAGTTCGAAAACGAAGAACCCACGCGAAAGCAGAAACAAAAGCCGTGTGAGTACATGCATGCATACGTGGGTGTACACGTGCACTCGCAGTGTGCCGCATGATTAGTTTGGAATGCTCATTCGTTGGCAGTGTCGCGGCCTTTCTCAGCGTGGATTCCGTGTGCGGGGACACACGATCCGCACGCCATCTCTTTGGTCGGGGGTCCTCCCTCCCCGCTATCTCCCACACCGCAGAATACCTACCTCGTAAAGCACGCCGCCATCAATCCAAACCCGGCGCCCCCGGACACCACCTTGCTCACAAAGGCCAGGGAAGGGTTCTCGAACGCGGGGACAGTCCCCGAGGCACACCCCCACGGGATCGCCCGCGAGGACCACCCCCATCTGCTCGGAATGCGTGCAGCACGCGTTCGCCAGGATGGCGTTGACCAGGGGCGTCGTCTCGCCCAGAAACGGAAGGGGGGTCATCCCCACGACCGCGAGCGTCACCCCGCAATAGATCAGCGTCGACAGCAGCAAGGACCCCACGATGCCAATGGGCATGTTCTTTTCCGGATGGACGACCTCTTCCGACAAGCTCGCTACCATGTCAAAGCCGATGAACGCGTAAAACACCAAACCGGCTCCCCGCAAAATCCCCGGCATGCCGGAGGGAGCAAAGGGCAACAGGTTGTCGGTCGCTTCGATCGATCCGCTGGCCAGCGCCGACACCACGATGAGGGCCAGAATGGACAGGTTCGTGACGCAGATGAGGTTGTTGAAGGTCGAACTGTCCTTGGCTCCCCGGAGCAAGACGATCGTCGAGACGATCACGATGACCAGCGAGAGCGGCGAGCAGGTGTACCCGGGCGAGAGAGAGGGAAACAGAAACCACCTCGGTGCAGTAGGGAATGATCCAATCGGCCCCGGTGATCTTGACCAGGAAATCCCCGACGTAGTCCGCCCACGCCCTCGCCGCGACACTGGCGGTGAACCCGTATCCCAGAATCAGGTTCCAGCCGACGCAAAAGGCGTAGACCTCTCCGAAGGCCACGTACGTGTACAGGTAGGCCGATCCGCTCGCGGGAATGAGGCTCGAGAACTCGGCGTAGGCGAGTGCCGTTAGCGTGCAGGAGAGGCCGCATCCCAGAAAGCTCAGGGAGATGGCGGGTCCCGCGAGCTTGGCTCCGATGCCCGCCAGGATGTAGATGCCGGCACCGACGGCCGATCCCAGGCCGTAGAGAATCAGATCCACCGCGTTCAGCGTGCGCCGGAGGCTCGCGGTCGCGGGGTCGCCTCCCCCGTCCCCGCCGATGAATCGAGCTTCCGACAAGCTCTTTTTCCGATGCATGGCATCGACGAGCTGGCGGCTGATCATGGTTGCCGGTTTCTGGTGTCTGGTGTATGCCGGACCGAACGTTGTGTGGCTTGCTTTCTTGCTTGCTATCGGGGTGGACCGATGGTATCCTTGTGGTTCTCCGTTCCTTGAGTGAATCGGGGATTCCGATGCTTGTGCAGGAATTAAAAGTGAGCGAGAAAGTTACGTTTGCACCGATTTTTGATACGTCAAAAAAAAAGAAAGTGCGAGAAAAAGTGACTCTGCCACTGACAACCTCCATCAGAGCAATGATAGTTTTCCGCACAGAGAACACTCCTTACCCGTAAGTAATTAACCTTACTTCTTAAGTACGATTTCAGAGTGCTTAAAAAAGTTCATACCACTATCGTAGGAATACGTATGTACTTACTCGTAATTTATTTACAATCGCACTTGACACTTTTTTTGTGAATTTTCAGTCGGAATCAGTCATGAGTGATTTTGAGTTTCATTCCTGCTTGAAAGGTTCCGTCGTGATGGCGGTAAGAGTAACCTTAAAAGGTTTTTTAGTCGCCATCTCCGGAGCCGCAAAAACAACATCTTTGTGGGCGCCTCGCACTTTTGAAAGGGGGAGGACAAAACGGGTGCTAGTTCTCGTAAAGAACCTGGTACGTGTACCGTATCGGTAAAATGCAACCGTAGTTGCGCGCGCTATGCGCCCGTGCAACTCCTACTACTTAGTACCTACACATAGGTACGTTCCTAAGTACGCCTCATTTTTTGACGGACGGGACCGTTTTTAATGGCTGAGAGTACAGTACCGGTTGCTCTCTAGACCCCCTTAAGATTGCAGGAACAGTAGTTTTTTCTCCGTATATTAACACGGAGGTGCGCAACCTTCGTTGCATTATTTTAAAGACGGGACTCATTATTTTAAAGACAGGACTCATGTCTATCGAAATTTCTGTAGCTTCACAAAATCCCCTGTAATCCACTGCTCACTATTTCACCAAAAAAAACACCAAAACACCATGCCAAGACTAAGACTTACTGCTACTATTAGTAGTTGTACTACTATCAGTAATAGTAATGGTAGTGGTAGTAGTAGTGATACTACTAGTAGTGGTAGTAGTAGTAATCATACTACTACTAGTAGTGGTAGTAGTAGTAGTGGTAGTAGTAATACTAGTAGTGGTAGTAGTAGTAGTACTGCCTTGATATTTGATAATCAGCAATAGATATGAATAAGACAACAGAAACAGCAATAACAGCAGCCCACGGACTGCTGGCAAACAGTGAGTCTACAGGGGGATACTGTTCAAGCGCTATTGTACATGCTCAGATACTACAAGACACTCCCCTAGAGGTACAATAGTATTAGTCAATAGTGGGGGCATGATTTAGTGCTTAATTTAAAGGAGTTAGCTCAGCTCAGCTCAGCTCTGTATTTGTGACAGCATCTTGTTCCCTTGTAGCATACCACTCCAGCATGGGCATGGTGATACCAATGGTGGTATGCATCTTAGTACTACTACTAGTAGTAGTAGTAGTATTACTAGCATCATTTCATGTATTTGTACAATACTACTAGTTCCATGAGAACATCTATACAAGTGTGAGCTCTGGTATATCAAACAAACAATCACATTTGGAAATACATGCTGGCGCCTATCAGGACAGTACTCTAGGTAGTACCAGTAGTAGTATCCTGGCAGCCTTGCACCAACACCCCCCTGTTTCACTACTAGTACTAGTACTAGTATTGCTGTTTGTTTTGTTGGCTAGGGGAAGTACCCCTGTTGTTGCTGCTAAGGCATGTTTTCAAAGTTCAAGTTTATTGTTGTTACCCTTGCCGGTCTGTGAATCTGCTCTTTAGATTGGCCGAAGAGATGTCAAGTAAAATCAGATAACATCTAAAGAAAAAATCGATGTCAAATTTTATCACGTGATTTTACACGTTGTTTTTAGTTTTCGACTTAGAAATATTTTTGTGATGTGTTCTACCGGTCTCTCGCCCACACCCATCTGAGTGAGAGTGAATGCCATGTAGGATTGTACGTGTTTCCCTGGTACTCATTCTTTTTGTAACCAAATGAGTTTTGCGCCGTGCCAAATGAGCCCACGTAGAAATTCTACATGTTTTCTGGTACTCATTCTTTTTGGTTGCATACTGTGTAGTTACCATCACCGTACGTGAAACTTCCTGTTTCTAGGTTGTGTCACTCCAGAGAGGCCCTAATTTGAAAAAAAATGGGGTCCCCATTACTAGGATTTTGGTTCAAAAAACGCACGAGACACGAGTAAGACGATGATGTGTTCAGTGTTTTGTGTTTTCTCGTTTGATCTACGGTATGTTACGTTACAAACCCTACGGTAAGCCTTAATTACTCGTCCATCACCGACCGAACCGTTTCACCCTCCGGATTCGACTCTCGACATCATCATCCACCATTTACCATGCCGATAACAAGATCTGGAGCAAAGGCCATTCTACGATAGACGATAATATACGCGCTTGTGTTCCGCCAGATTGCTCGACATTTCACGCGACAACAAACACTTCATCCGTTCTCTGGTTCCCCAAACGATCACCGTATTTACATTTGCATATTCTCCACAACTGTACGGTAGTACATGCAGAAAAACACAACACTACAACCATGATGTTCCCGCCCTCTGCCGCCGTCGTCCATTGCATCGGTTTCATCCATTCTGTTCTGTGCATTGATACTGAGTCAAACGGCACAACCTTTTACCACGAAATCATGGACTGCAACAAGGGGATCCTTTCGGCCGACGACCGAATCAATCTCCCCATCCCTGCTCTTCTCTGCTGCCCCCGCCGCATCCGATGCCGATACCAAGGAAATCCCCGAGCTGGTGCTCTTCAACACCAAATCGCGGTCCAAAGAACCCTTCCAAACGCTCGTCCCCAACAAAGTGTCCATGTACACCTGCGGTCCCACCGTCTACGACTTTGCGCACGTCGGAAATTTCCGCGCCTTTTTGACCTACGACCTGGTCAAGCGCGTCCTGACGTACTTTGGATACGACGTCGAACACATCTGCAACCTCACGGACGTCGACGACAAGATCATCAACAGGGCCAACGAGCAAGACCTCGCCATCGGAAAAATCACCGACCTGACGCAAAAGTTCGAAAACCACTTCTTCGACGATCTCAGGGCCCTCAACGTCGTGCCGGCCGACAACTATCCGCGGGCGACGGAACACATTCCCGAAATGATGGAGATGATCCTGCAGCTGGCCGAGAAGGGCCTCGCCTACGAAACCGAGGACGGATCGTGGTACTTTGCCACCTCCGAGAAGGAGGGATACGGCGAGCAGCTCGTCCAGCTCAACAAGGACGAGATGGAATCGCAGCAGGACGAGACGGCCGTCGGAACGGACATGAAGCGGGACCCCCGGGACTTTGCTCTGTGGAAGGCCTTCAAGTCCCCCGACCGCGAGGACGCCTCCTGGGAGCACCCGGAGGGAAAGATCCGAAAGGGCCGGCCCGGGTGGCACCTGGAATGCAGCGCCATGTCCCGCAAGTACCTCGGGGACACCATCGACCTGCACGGGGGCGGCTGCGACCTCCAGTTCCCCCACCACGAAAACGAGATCGCCCAGTCGGAGGGCGTCTCCGGAAAACCCTTCTGCAACTGCTGGGTCCACAACGGGTTCGTCAACATCAACGACGAAAAGATGTCCAAGTCCCTCGGGAATTTCCTGACGCTGCGGACCGCCTGTCCCGGGGCCGTCGACGTGAGGGCCTTTCGGTTCTTCGTCATGAGCTCGCAGTACCAAAAGCAGCTGGGGTTCACCCCGCAGGCGATGGACGCCTCCAAGAGCGCCCTGAAGCGGATCGACCGCGCGATGCAACAAATCGACGAGGCCGTGGGCTCCGAAAGTGACGGTGACGGTGACGGTGACGATGACAGCGGCGGGGAGGACCCGCCCTCGCCCTCGGCGCTGACCGAAACGGTGTCCAAGGCGCTCACGAACTTCGAGCTCGCGCTCCTGGACGACATGAGCATGCCCCGCGCGGCGGCGGCGCTCTTTTCCCTCGTCAAGGCCACCGAGCAAGAATTCAAGCGCCTCAAAAAGGACGAGACCGCGGTCCTCGATCGGGAGGGACTCTCGAGCGTGAGGGCCGCGATGTGGAAGATGGACGAGGTGTTCGGAATCTTCTACGAGGTCCCCCTCACGAAGGAGGAGGAGGAAGCGGCGGCGGAAGCGGAAAGCGGCGGGGGCGACGCCGCGCCCGACGAGATTTCCGACGAGGTCATGGCCCTGGTGGTCCAGCGGACCGATGCCAAGGAGGCCAAGGACTGGGAACTGGCCGACTCGCTGCGGGCTCGGATCACCGAACTCGGCTTTGCGGTCAAGGACGTCAAGGGAGGCGACCCGATCGTGACGAAGCTCGAGTAATTAATCGTGGCGACAAGCTGGCATCGGCGCAAGCATCGGCACGCGCAGCACTAGTAGTAGTAGTAACGTGTTTGGGACACAACGAGAATCAATCAATCCATCCACGACCAACGAGCACCGCAATCTCAATAGCGAAAGCATCGCCAGCAGCAACCACGATAGTCACAATGAACCACTAGTACAGTACGTACTGATGCCCTCTCTCTCTCTTTTGCCAATGCTTCGGACTGCTAACGAAGATGCTTCATGCCGGGTGCATAGCGTAGAAAGTAGAAGTATACTTCGTAATTAGTATCAATCCGGTGATATTATTATTTTTTTCCAAAGTATTTTTAATTTTTTGGTTTTTTGACGTTTTTCCAAAATTGTTCTCGCCATGATAGTATGTACAGTACTTTTAATTTTTTTAGCGTCCATCCTCCATCCGTCACCAATCCAAGGATCCCATGGATTGCGACGAAAGGAAGAATCGCAGACAGCCAGTCACCAACGAAAAACAACAACGAAAAAAAAATTGCGCGATGCGATGGATGGATTTTGATTTTGGTTTTCGATGATCGCTCCGCTCGTCGCGTCGTCGTTGATTGCCGAGACCGATGATGGCGATGTGTGTCTGGGAACCCATCCGTTTTGGGCTTTGGGCCAGACCGCAGCAACAAAAAATTGATTCAACAAACAATACAAGTAAGGTTACTTCGCAATAATAATAGAAGCAACGGCCTCGACCGGGAGACACATCACGGCGCAAGCGACAAGCGCGAGAGTATTGGACAAACAACGACGTTCTAAAGCTCCGGAGTTTGTTGGTAGAAGAACAGCCTGCTTGGCTCTATTGCGCTAGAGGGCACCGAGAGACAAGACTCGCAACACAACAAGAATACCGAGACGAAATTGGTTCGATCCGGTGCTGTCTACGCTACCTTTTTTTGACCGAGAACAAAACGAAAGGCGCTCGGCGGAAACGAATTTGGTGTCGGGAGAGATAGAAAGACAGGCAGACAGACAAACAGACAGACAGATACATTTATTGTCGTCGCAAACATTCATCATGGTGTTCTCCGTAAATCCCAGCAAGACGATTGTCCGAAAGCAGATCGATTCGATCCAATTCGGGTGCGTTCTCTATTGAATCTTTTGTCTCCGCAAACGACAGCAGCAGTGGACCGGAAAGAGATGGTGTCCACGCATGCCATTCCATTCATTCGATCCGGCATTCTGTTGTTGCGTTCCGTTCCATTCCGGTTCTGCTTCACTCGTCGACCAATGAAGAATGCGGTGCATTGCGGTTCGTGATTACTCACCATCTCGTTTGTTTCTGTGCGCTCGTTCTGTTTCCTGCCGCAACCACACAACATTGTATCACACTATATCACACTATATCACATCACACCACATCACAATACAGTTTCTACACCGATGAGGACACCCGATCCCGCAGCGTCTGCGAAATCACGTCGAGCATGGCCGTGGATCCTCTCGGGAGTCCCCTTCCCAACGGCGTCTACGATCCCCGGCTCGGACCGTCCTCGAACGATTCCCCGCCCTGTCCGACCTGCTCCCAGCGCTACGCGACGTGCCCGGGGCACTTTGGACACATCGAACTGTGCGTTCCCCTGTACCACCCGCTGCTCTTCCCCCAGCTGGTGGAGCTCCTGCGCATGAAATGCCTGCACTGCCACAAGCTGACCGTGTCGGCCCGGGAACTGAACGTCTTCAGGACGAAATTCTTGTTGCTGGAGAACGGGGAATACAACAAGGTCCAGGAGCTGGGAAACCTGATGGCGGCCCGGATGAGGGAAGTCAAGGAGGGAGGAGGAAGCTCCAACGGCGAAACCGTCAAGAGCGCGGCGACCCAAAAGGCCCTCACCCTGCACAACGCCGGGCTGGCGATCGACGCGCTCCTGGAGGAGATCCAGAACCAATACTCCGGGAGCAGCAACCACAAACGCCGGGGACGAAGGGGCAGGCAACCAAAAACCAAGACGGCCGCCGATTCCGTCTTTGAGGACGAGCTGCGCCGCCAGCTGGTCAAGGAGGTCATCACCACCTGCAAGTCCGCGAAATCCTGTCCGCACTGCGGAGCCTACTCTCCCAAGATCCGACAGGATTCCAGCAACAAGATTTTCCAGTCGCCCCTCTCGCTCTCGGCCAAGCGTGCCAATGCTTCGGAGGGAATCCGACTGGGATCGGCCATGGTGAAACCCGACCGCAATGGCAGTGGCGACGGCGATGGCGACGAACCGATGAATGGGTACGAATCGGATGAATTCTATTCCGCCAAGGAGGACAGCAACGGCGAGGACGAGGAAAAAGACTCCGATGGCGACGATTACGACGACGACGACGAGAGCGAGAGCGATGCGGAGGCCAAGGTCAACACCGCCAAGGACAAATTCATGCACGCGTCGGAGGTACAGGCCCAGGTGCGGCGGACGTGGGCCACCAACACGATGCTCTGCAATTACGTCTTTGCCGTGCAGGGCCCGGAAATCTTTTTTGTTCAGGCCGTCCCGGTTCCCCCCAACCGGTACCGACCTCCCATGCAACTGGGCGGCATGACGGTGGAGCACATCCAGAACGGATACCTCAACAGCATCCTGCAGGCCAACGAGTCGCTCCGGAACAACTTTGCCTCCAAGAACGAGGCGCAGGCCTACACCACCTGGATCGAGCTGCAGACCCACTTCAACTGCCTCATCGATTCGTCCAAGGACCCGTCCTCCAATCCCAATCCGCCCCTCGGCATCCGGCAGCTGCTCGAGCGGAAGGAGGGAATCTTCCGAAAGCACATGATGGGAAAACGCGTCAACTACGCCTGCCGTTCCGTCATTTCTCCCGACCCGTACATTGGAACCAACGAGATCGGACTCCCGCGGTATTTCGCCGAGACCCTCACGTACCCCACCCCCGTAACGGACATCAACATCGGAGAGATGCGAAACCTGGTGGAGCGCGGACCCTTCCAATACCCCGGTGCCCGGTGGGTCGAATTCCCGGACCGGCGCGTCGATCTGTCCAAGATGGACGACCACAAGCGCGAGGCCATCGCCGCTCGCCTGCTGACCTACGCCAGGAAGGGCAGCAAGCCCGCGATCGTGGGACGGCAGCTCCGGGACGGGGACATGGTGCTCATGAACCGACAACCGACGCTGCACAAGCCCGGCATCATGGGCCACGAGGTCCGTGTCTTGCACGATCCCACGCAAAAGACCATCCGGATGCACTACGCGAGTGAGTGTCTCGACTTGTTTGTTTCGATTGTTGGTTGGTGCAACAATAGCACGGGCATTGCTGTTTGTCACTCGTATTTTGTTGTTGTTGTAGTTGTCGTTGTTGTTGTATGGTTCGTGCTTTCCGACACAGTGAAGATGCGGTAATGCTCTGGTTGTCTCGTTTTCTCACGGCACCCCACCCTTTCGTTTTCCCTCTAGATTGTAACACATACAATGCCGATTACGATGGTGACGAAATGAATTGCCATTTCCCACAAAGCGATCTGGGTCGAGCCGAGGCGGAATACATTGCCAAAACCGATCTGCAATTCATCGCTCCGACGGACGGAGCACCCTTGCGAGGACTGATCCAGGACCACGTCGTGGCCGGTGTCAAACTGACCAAACGGGACACCTTCTTGGACAAGTGGGAATACCAGCAACTGATGTTTGCGGCGCTGGTCAGTTTGCCTCGACTGGAACTGATACGGTCGGACGCAAAGATCGAATTGCTGCCTCCCGCAATCCTGAAACCAAAACCAATGTGGACCGGAAAGCAAGTCATCTCGACACTGCTCAATCACCTGAGGAAAGGGAACGACAGGGATTCCCCCGGCCGCGGGCCGATGCCGGGAATCTCCACCGAGCGAAAAGCAAAGACGGCGGGTGCCGCGTTTGGAAACAATCTGGAGGAGCATCTCGTGATCATTCGCGACGGAGAACTGCTGCGCGGAGTGTTGGACAAGGCGGCCTACGGTGCCACCGACTTTTGTTTGGTGCACGCCGTTTACGAAGCCTACGGGCCGGCAAAAGCCGGATTGTTGCTCAACTCGCTCGGACGGCTCTTCACGTCCTACATCCAGTTCTATTCGGGTCACTCGTGTCGAATGGAGGATCTCATCCTGACCAAAGAAGCGGACCAAACCCGTCGACAACTCATCAACAAGGCATACAACAACGGTGCCCGAGCAGCAAAGGCATGGGCCGATTCCGAGGGTGGGAAGGTAGCCATGGATGTGGACCAGAAAACGAGCAACAGGCAACTCAAGCCGGTGGAAGCCGCTTCTGCTGCATCGAAAGTTCGAACGCTGCTGTCCGGCAGCGAGGGGAAAGCAAACCACGAGGCCCTGGATGGTTACATGATGTCCAAACTCAATCCGCTGGCTTCCGACATCGTCAAGGCATGCCTTCCGGGTGGATTGGCCGTGCCATTCCCAGCAAACACGTTTGGTATCATGTGCGGTACGGGAGCAAAGGGATCGATCGTGAATCAATCACAGGTTACTTGTGCACTCGGACAACAAGCTTTGGAGGGACGGCGCGTTCCGAGACTCGCAAGTGGGAGAACCTTGCCCTCGTTCGCCCCGTACGACGTGAATCCCAGAGCCGATGGATTTGTCATGGATCGCTTTTTGACCGGTATCCGACCCCAAGAATATTATTTCCATTGTATGGCTGGTAGAGAAGGGTTGGTCGATACGGCTGTCAAAACATCGCGTTCTGGTTATCTTCAGCGTTGTCTCGTCAAGCATCTCGAAGAACTGAAGGTCAATTACGATTATACGGTGAGAAATGGTGAGGGTGGAGTTGTCCAATTCCTCTACGGTGAAGATGGACTTGATCCCACGAAGGCATCGTACCTCGACTGCTCTGATAAATCATTCACTTTCATGGCACGAAACCACGCATCATTGAAGAAAGGCCGAAGTCCGTTGCCGGATACCTCTCTCAAGATTGCCGCGAAAGATGCCGATAGGTCCGAACAACTCGAAAAGCACCCCGAAAAACCACTGCAAGTTGGTGACTTTGTGCAGGCCAGAAAATTGCGGGTTGGGTCGAAGTGGGTCAGGGGAGCAATTTGCGAAGGGTGGTTCGATGCCACCATCGTCAAAAAACACAAGAGCAGTGGCACCTTCGACATCAAATACAGCAAGACGGGCGAAAAGGCAAAGAATGTTCCGGTAGAGGTAGAATTCACGAGAAACAAGGCGCTTTCCACTACGTGTGTAATCTTGAAACCTGCTATTTCGGATCCGGTTTTGAATCTTGCCAAAGGAAGTCAGAGAATAGGTAGCAGCGGGGCCTGCGTATCGGAACGAATAGCTCAGGAGGCATCAAGGATCATGCTCGAAAACGATGAATTGAAGAAAGCTATGAAGAGCAATAATATCTCGAACGATGATTTTGATTCCTTGGTCGCTGCTAAATTCTCATCGGCCTTGGTTGACCCCGGTGAAGCGGTTGGTGCAATCGCAGCCCAGTCGATCGGAGAACCCTCTACGCAAATGACTCTGAACACATTCCACCTGGCAGGAGCCGGTGCTAATGTAACACTTGGTATTCCTCGACTTCGAGAAATTATTATGACTGCATCTAGAGAATTGAAAACTCCAACCATGTCTGTTCCTCTCCACAAGGACATCACGGAGACTCAAGCCACAAAACTGACAAGAACTTTTACCAAGCTCACCCTCGATGAATTGATAGCAGCTGAAAGAGGGGTGACAACTAGAGAGACACTCATGAAGAGTGAGACCGGACAGTGGCAACGTGCGTACTTCGTGACACTCAAGCTACATCCAGCGGAGAGAATCAAAACTGCATTCGGTCTGAGTCTCCAGGACATTGCCAAAGTTGTTGCCCGATCATTCGTTCCAGGCTTGTCTTATCAAATGAAATTAGAGCTTCGACGGTCTTCCTCCGATTATGATGGAGATATTGCTGTCGTGGGTGGAGAATCTTCGAACTTTGTACACAGCGAGGGGAAAGAAGAAGAATCCAACAAAAAATCCAGTACAGACTCTTTGTTCGAAGATGATGACGACGACAACGATGATATGGACGAAGTGATGGATGAAGAAGATGGGGTCAAGGCTTCGAGAACTCAAAAGGACAATTACGATGAAGACGATAAAAACGACGGAAGTGACGACGACGACGACAGTGCTAGCGCAGACGATGAATCGGATGATGAGATGCCTACACAGACATCGTACATGGGAGACTCGGTCAAAATCGATACGAAAACCAATACAATCCAGATCCAGCCACTTCGGGTCGATCCATCCTCTCGTCCTCTTTTGATGATCGGTCTCGTAGAAAAAGCAGCAGTCAAAGACACTAGTTCGATCCAAGAAGAACATCGATCAAGCATTTGTCAATGAAGAAGAAGACGGACGTGGACGATGTCTGCAAACCGCAGGTATCAACTTCACGGAAATGTGGAAGCTGGAAAGTGTGGATCACAGCAGACTAATGTCGAATGATATCTGGGCAGTCCGTTGTTCCTACGGTGTGGAGGCAGCACGCAATACTATTGTGAATCAAATTCGCTCGGTGTTTGGGGTGTACGGTATCGAAGTTGATCCTCGCCACTTGAGTCTGATTGCGGATTACATGACCTTTGGAGGAGACTACACACCTATGAACCGTACCGGAATGCGAGAGACAAGCTCTCCGTTCCTACAAATGAGTTTCGAAACGACCGCACAATTCCTCACCCAGGCTGCTCTGACGGGAGGATCCGACAAAATGAACAGTCCGAGTGCAAATATTGTTGCTGGAAGGCCCATTCGACATGGAACTGGCGCATTTTCTCTGCTTGTAAAATAAGAAATCGGCTACCAATATTGCTATCAAACATCTTTCTTTGTCTTC
The DNA here is from genome assembly GCA_037355855.1 of Pseudo-nitzschia pungens. Taxonomy (NCBI): domain Eukaryota; phylum Bacillariophyta; class Bacillariophyceae; order Bacillariales; family Bacillariaceae; genus Pseudo-nitzschia; species Pseudo-nitzschia pungens. Next base: position 1,324,198 of record CM074764.1, on the reverse strand, counting down.
CCATCACTAGGTATTCAATGCTGAGACTCGGACCATCACCACGAAGGAGGCCTATGCATGCCAAAGCTTATAATCATAAATTTTATTATATGCATTGCACATGTTGGAATTGAATTTTTTATAACAATTAATCTTATAAATTTCTTTGCGATGGAAGTTATGAGGACTCCGACAGTGCCGAGGAGCACTGATTCGTTTTGTCACCACAAGTTATCTTCAAATCCTAAGGAACGGTATAAATCACGAAAGATTCAAAGTTGTGATCCTAAATGACTGCTCCTTCTCCAAGTAATAAATCTGTTCGAAGTTTTCCCTTGATTCATCTCACTAGGCCATCAAATAATATGCCATTTCGAACCTCGCTCTTAGTGAGTAAACCCCCGGTCCAGAATTCGACGGGGGAACTAGGGTTATCTTCTGGATGGTGTCTCGAAAGCCGAGACCGCTGCACTGCTATAGGCGCTGACAATGGTCCATTCTGCGGAGCTTTCCGTGCTAGCCTTTCACCGAATAGGACAGTGCAATCATAAACGAATTCAATGCTTCAATATCTTCATTCCTATCCTCATTTACTCGCCCAGGGGTTGTTCGTTTTGCTAGTTTCGTCCATCCATAAACTATTCAACAGGTTTGAATTTATCCATTTAGTATCATCAACCGAACTTGTATTTTCTGAAATAAAATCGGGAATGATGGAAGGAACGGTATTTTCATTCTGACCGTTGAAGACGATTGGGTTATTGGTTGTGTTCGACATCGGAAAGGTCATCGGTGGGGATTGCATCACAAAAGGATTCGCGGTTCGCATGTCGCCGAATATACAAACGGATTCTTCTGAGCTGGTGGGCAGATTCGAACGCCCATTTTGCAACGGATAGAAAGCGTCATGGTGACTGATATTTGTTGTCAAGCCAGCCATCGGTAAAATCGAACGTTGCGGCTGTTGTTGTTGAGGCATTTGGAACAACAACGAAGCCGAATCTCCCGTTGTAGTCATGCCTGGACTGACTTGATCATGGATGCCGCGACCGGTCGGAGAAGGAAGAGGCAAGCCTGGTGGACTCGTCGATGGATTTGATGTCGTCGCAGCGAGACGATTGTCATTCATCAGATGTTCACCGTAAGTCCCTACAGAAGTTGTCGGATTCGAAAGCGCTGTAGGTGCCGTGGGAGATCCTCCAAAGCCAGGAGGAGGCTTAATCATAGCGGGAAGAATGGGGGTCGATGTCTTCTCCTCCGCGACGGCCATGGTTACATCGGATACAGGTTCGACAGAATTCACTGGCGATTTCGGCTTTTCTTCTGCAATCGGCGAGGCAAGAGGTGCAGAGGGGTCGACAACACGTTTAACGGATTCAGAAGAAGCCTGACTGTTGTCACTTTCTGGTACAGTACTATCGTCGTTGTATAGAATTACATCGCCAGCTTCGTCATCGCTGTCATTGTCACCAAATCCATGACCGCCCTCTTGCGACTCCATTTCGACGTCGTCTTTTCCAGTCATCTCGTCGTCGATCGGAGGAGAAGCATTGGTTTCGTGATAGCTGTAAGCTTCGTTTGCCAATACCAGAGGGGCGCCAAAAGAAGGAGATGCCAATTGATCGCAAATCTCCAGCATTTGGAGCAATCTAGCCTTGCTTTCTTGGGGCCCCGTGTTGCTAATGTTCGAAACCGCACCCGTGTCTTGGGATTGGGTTGGGCCCGTGAGCTCCAGGACATCCACAGCATCCGTTACATCGAGAAAGCCATCTTTATTCGATAGATATTCCTCGTTCACAATGGAAAATGGACGGTATCCCTTAAGGAGTTGGTATTCTTTTATCTGAGCCCAGTGATGAGTAGCTCCATCGTCATTGGCAAGACGGGCAATGTTGTATGACTTGACCACGTCTCGGACCAGATTAGCCACTCGCGAAACTCCTTTCCAAAATTCGAGTTCAATCGGGGTCGGATACGCGCTTTCGTTCTCGTCTTTTTGGACGAAACGAAGGTTGCAAAATTCCAGCATCATTTCCAAGGGGAGCAGGCAGCGGACAGATGGTGCCGCCTTTTTGGGACCCGCCTTCTCCAACGCTTTTGTCAAGAGCCCCTCGGTGTGTTCCACCAAGACCAAACCCATCGAGTGGCACAATTCCTCTGCCAATTCCATCGAGGAATTCTGCGCAGCTGCACCATCACTCCCGCGTTGCATCGAAAACGAATTAATGACGACAATTTTGCAAAGCAGCGAATCACTAAATCCAGACGCTTGCACCAGAGATTTCAACGAAGCCATCACATCCTTGATCTTTTGTCGCACTTGGCTGTCGTCAACATCACTCTCCATTTTCGTATCCGCATTTGTAGCAGACGAATTTTTTTCCTCACTCTGCTTTAGCAGGTATAAATCGTAATGCAGGTCTACAAAATGCGTCAAACAGGACCTGCTAGCGGCCACTTTCATTTCTCGTTGCATGCTGTTGTTGTTCTTGGTCTTGCTGTTTTTTCCTCCGCTCTTGCTCGCGGGTGCGGGTGGTGGGAGCACCTTGGGAGTCCCGGAATCCCGACCGTGTTCCAGCAGAAACTCTCGGTTCGATGAAAAGAGGCGCTCCAGATTATTGGAGGAGGTCGAGAACCGCTCGTGGGTCGCCAAGATCGATCGAGCGTACCAGTAGAGGGCAACGCAATAGGTTTCCTTCGAAAACGCAACGACAGCGAGCTGGTTGTAGGGGTTTCCGAGTCCCGGGCCGAGCTTGGAGGCGTTCAAGTAGTTCGCCTCGGCCTTGTTATAGGCCTCAGCGTAACGGTGCAAATCTCCCATAAAAATGTAGAGCTTGTACAGGCCGTGAACCGCACCTTCGGTCGGCGACGCTACTGCAGTGGTCGCTGATGCGGATGTCGATTGGGAAGCATACTGGGTGTCTTCCAGTTGGCTTCGATCGTACACAGTCGTCGAAGTGGTGCAGGTATCTCTGGATTGCTGCGTCATGTTCGCATCCTGCTGGGTGCTGGAAGGGCAGAGAATCGAAAGGTATTGGAGGATCAAGTACTCGTAAAGAGTCACCGCCTCCGACAAAAAGTGTTTGAACCCTTCCTGTGTGGTGGCGAGCTTTGGAGATCGCTTGCGTTTCTCTCTGGAGACTTGCTGTCTCCAGATACGGATCGGATTGTAGAAGCATCCCCTCCAGAGACGCTGGAAGCAATCCTTTTCCAGGGACACCCTGGGGTTGGAAATCAGCACATCGCTTAGGACCTCACACAAGTGGGATCGAAGTTTATACGCCCTGTTTTCGTCGCTTGAAGTTTTGCCATTGCTGAGCAGGGCTCCCAGTTGAGCCTCGAGGTCGGCGGCTTTGGCCAGCTGTTTGTCGAGGCGACGAAGCTTGTCTTGCTCTACCTCTTTCTTGGACTTAAGAACAACTGCACCGGCTTTGGATCGTTGCCTCTGCTGCTGGTTGTTGTTGCTGTATCCGCTCTTCGGCATGATGCAGAGGACCGAATTCGACTTAATCGAATCGAATCGAACTGAAATTCAGGTGAGTTCAAGCCAAATCCATTCACTGCTCAGTGTTTGACCGTCGATCCACCCAGCGCGGTGCGGTGCGATGCGATGCGAAACGAAATGAAACGATGAGTTTTGGTCGATCGACGGATCGATCGACTCCACAATCAATCGATTCGATCGATCGACTCCACTTGTTCGGTGTCAAGCGTTTCTCCAAATAATAATCTGGCTGCTGTAACCGCGAGCCACTCTTGTTACAACGAACGAAACGAATAAGTGACTCTCAATCGAATCCAATATGACCAGAGAGGATACGAAGAAGAACTTTTAGCGGTTCCGGTCCATGCTACTGCTGTTCGGTGGGAGGCCCTTGTATGTTACTGGTTGGTGTCAGCAAACCTTGTGTCGCAAGCAGTCTCTGCTGCCGTGTGATAACAATTCAATGATGAACTTTGGTTTTTTTTTGTTTTTGTTTTTCTTACTTTTGGCCTCACTCCGTGACGACGCACGTGGTCAGCTCAGTCAGGCCATGAACTTTGTGCATTACGGTAAGGTTTTACATCATGTATTCGCGGGTGTTCTACTATTGAGATTGATATGTCCCAAATTATCGTCGCATGACTTTTTTATCATTCCTTGCACGCGCTTGCTTGTTTGAAATCCACTGCAACGCTCAACCCCGGATTCCGTGTTGACCCTATCTCCCCGTACTGATTTGTGTACTCTCCAGAATTTACAGATGTGTGTACCACCTCTGAGTACCATACACAACCTGGGTACTTACAAGACGGTTACGAGTACCGTTATCTGTAAAACGTTAACCCAAGATTTTTTGTGGCCACAACTCGTTTGGTTTGACCCCAACCCTACAGTATGAATTATCGGGTACGAGACAAAAAATAGATTTTAAGTTTTGAGGCTGATGATCGAAACAGCTATGAATGAAGTCCGTCATAGCCATCGTTGGAATCAATGCGTTGCATTGGAATCATTTGATGTAGAGAGAAAAACTGAAGGTTTTGCTTATATTTTCAATTTTTTTTGTGTCAATCGCAAAGATGGGTAACACAATTGCTGGTGGTTTCATTTGATTCTTGTTAGTCAATGAAGCATTGTAAATGTAATGAAGTAAGTGGACCATATGCAAGATAGCTTGGGAGTGCAAAGAAATTTGAAAATTGAACAACAACAGAGGATGTAGTTTTGCTATTTTAGAAAAAAATGGTATGCAGTGCAAAACTTTTTTGTGTAAAGAATATACAACTTGTTATACCACAAATTCCAGAACTTTTCCTCAAACCTCATTCATTTGGCTCACTAAGGTCAGCATCTTTATCAACAATCTATCACAATACCCTCCTCCCTATTTTGAAAGAAGAGTATTTGTTTGGTTAGTCTTGAGTGAACTTTCATGCTTCTCGCAAACACCCATCAACAAAACAGGAAACGGGTTGAGGAAGTTGCTCCAGTGGACTCATGGGAGAAGAATAGGGGCAACTCGCACTAACACGGTACGTAGTACGTACGGTAGTGGAAGGAACTAAGACTTAAGCAAGAAAGATGTTTCAGCTGCGGAAGATCAGTACTGACAAAAAAGATTTTTGCCTTGACTGTGAATCGAACACAGGACCTTCAGATCTTCAGTCTGACGCTCTCCCAACTGAGCTATCAAGGCGCTACCAACAAATGACTATTATGACTTTCTTCTACCGTCCCTTTTTTTTGGCGCGCTTCTGGTTCCAAACACGATCGCCAATTTCGGATTTCGAATGAACAAAAAATACCGAATCCTAAATCTTGCGCAGGTGCAGTACCGATAGTACTACATCGTACGTACCGAACCAAAGAATAATCGATCTCAATCGATCGGGTTCACATTTTTGGGAGATGACAGGTGATCACGACCAGATGGTAACGGAAGCAAAAGAACGTCGGGCAGCAGGTTGAATAATTAGGGTATCCATCCTACCATTTTCGTTGATGCATCAGAAATCGAATTTTATAGGCCGAGCGACGACTCATGATGATACTTGGGCGTTAGCGATGAGATGACAATTCGGACCACCAAAAAAGTAATACCGGTAGGACGCCGAGGAGAAGATTAAAATCCTTCCCCCATTCAATTCGACACCAGGATCCGATTGTTCACAAACGCTTTCAAGCAATAGCCAGAACGCAGTAGAGCTGTGTGATATAATAGAATCATCCCGAATCGAAATCTAATCCGTCCCATCCCATCCGATCCCATCCGATCCGATCCGATCCGATCCAATTCTATTCATTCCGAGATGATTTTGCGATCGTTCGGAAAAACAGGCGCCGCCGCGATCCTGTTGGGATTAGGCCGCTTTGGATCCAACGGTTCTGACGGCCTTTCTCCTTCCGCCCACCGGGACGAGGGATTCTCCGTTCCATCACCACCAAAGCAGAACGATCACAACCTCTCTGCAATCGATATCTTCCCTAACGTCGTACTACTCGTCAGACTTTTATGAGGAACCGACGTCGTGGTCCGACCGCGACATATTTCCGCGCTCTGCCAAGTTTCCGGCGCGGGCACCGCAACCCACGGAACGAAACCGAATTGAGTCGTACGATACGGGTGGCAACAGCTACGGCCAGCCCATTACTCCGCCCGAGCTGTCGGTGGGCCGGGGAAATCAGAATGCGAATCCGAATGCGAATGGCAAGACCCGCAACGAACGTCCCTATCGGACCGTCAGAGAATCGCAGAATCGTCGCGGATGGAACGAGGGACCGCGCCGTCCCCAACCACATCAACGAATCCACGAGCAATCCCACGGGCACCACTCTCGCCAACCCATTCCGCAACCCGACCCGTCGATGGGACGGAGGAACTACGACCGCAACTTCGGCGGGAACTACGTGTACGGCAGGAGCAACCATCCTGTCAAGAGAAGGTATTTCGGAATGGGTGGCGAATGGACCCATCAGGAACATCATCGGGAGCGGCAGCGGGAGCAGCGATGGGGATTCGTACCCAAAAAAGAAAGAAAACAATACGATCCTCCACCGGAACAACAACCTTCCTACGCCACGGAGGGAGACAGCTTCGACCAACCCATTCCGGAACCCGAGACGTCGGTGGGATGGGGCAGCACCGGGTTGCGCTATGCCGGAGTGGCACGGTTGCCAGAGTCGTACGAGACCGAGAACGAAATCGGGAACGAGACACAGAATTACGAGGCTTCCCCGCCACTGCAGTCCTACGGCACCACCGGTAGCAACAGTTTCGGTCAGCCCATCGTCCTGGATCACCAGAAGTCGTCGTATGCAAGGGCGTCTTCGAACGGTCTCCAGGGATCGTCGACGGCGCTGCCCGAACCCGTCTTTCGGCCCAAGCACTACTACGTTCCCCCTTCCGGACAGTCCTCCCCGGGGCCGAATCCCCCGTGGATCGGTGCTTCGGGTCGCATCGGAGCGACAAAGGGCTCTGGGGCCGCCAACGATGTCCTTCCACCACATAGGTGGGACAGCGGGAGGCACAGCGATGTTCCCATCATGGATCATCACCAGAATAGTGGTCTGCCACTCGGACCATTCGATGGCAACAGTGCCATTGGCGAAGGGGTTGGCGAGGATTGGATTGAGGACGGATCGGAGTCGATGGGGTTGGCTCTAGACGACGATGTCCGGACCGAAAACGACTCCTATTCGTACAGAGAGGAACAGATGAAAAAGGAGTGGATGATTGGCAACGACGGAACGGTTGCTGCCGTCGAAACAATCGAGGACAACGACGGCGACGACTGGTTGTCCTCGTCGCGTATTCAATTGACCGTTACGACGAGCGGAAATGCCAGGACAGTGACAAAGCCGGCGAATGGCAAGGCGCGACCGGGCAGGAACAACCTCAATGATAATGGTGAAGAGGAGGATCACGACGACGATAGCCGCATCCAAAACATTATCAACATCAACATTCACATTCACAACGCCGGTGACGCAACAACGATTGTGGACGATGGATATTACGAGGAGTGGATGACGGAGCAACAGCGGTAGCCGTGGCAATAGCAATAGCAATAGCAATAGCAATAGCAATATCAGTGCCAGCGAAACGATTACTTGTGATTCAAGAGGAACGAATCGTCTGAAGAGAAGACGCGGCGCAGTGTGCAATTGACGTGGTTCGATTTGGTTTGCTGTGCACTGCCGTACTGTGTATTGCCGTGCCGTGCCATGCCTTGCCGTTCCGTTGAAATCCCCGAACTGGCGCCGCAGCTTGGATTGCCACACCATAAAATCAAGGTGCATCGTGATACCAAGAATAGCAGTTATTTACCCACCACCCGATGGAGGTGCGGACGGTGGTCCATCGGGCATCCCGCACAAGCACTTTGCAGGGTTCGAATGGATCGCCATTGGACTGTGAGTACCGTACAATAATATAAAACGTATACAAGTATGCAGATGGCAGTGAATACTAGAAGTGTATTGTTTATCGAAACATTATGCCAATCCATTCTTTAGACGCGATTCCGTTTGGAGAGCATCAACACCCGCGTGTGTGGTGGATTTGTTCCCTTCGCAGAGTGATGTCGATGCGGAAGACTGCATTGCATTGCGTAGCCTCGCGCCAATGGGTGCTTCACCGCTCGATAAACCGAGCGACCAAGCAATCAACGAGAAAACCTAGGCCTCTTCCTCTCCGGCCTCAGCTCCCTCCTCGGCGGCAGCGGCCTCCTCTTCCGCGCCGGAGCTCCCGACGCACAGGGCCGCCCGGATGACGTTTCCCTCCAGTTCCATTCCGGGGGCCACCATGCGCAGGACCGTGTTCTTGGCGACCTCCGCCGACGGCTCGGATTCGAGGACCTTCATTCGAAAGTTGTTGATCTTGTCGCCGGTCTGGACGTCAAAGCCCGTCACACCGAGCTTGGCAAAGGTTTGCTCGAGGTTGAGCTCCGAGTACTTGCTGCCGAACTCGTCCTCCGCGTAGGTCTCTCGGAGGCTGTTGAGGCTGTCGTAGATGGGGAGGAATTCCTTGAGGACGGCGGCCGTGGCGCTTGCCTTGCTGGTGGAGGCAATGTTCTGTGGGAAGTGTTGGATTTGATTATTTGGGAAACAAAAAATCCGAAATACAATACGATTGTTGGGTATAAATGTACGGATGTGCATGCATCATTTTATGTGAGTGAGTAAGTGTTTGCAAGTTGATCCGGAAAAGCAGAAAACGTTCCAAGTCCCAGAAAAGTACGTATTCCAAAGGGACAGGTTGGAGAAAGAAACAAGGAGAAAATTAGCGAAAATGAATCTTGATGATGAACACGAGAACGAGCAGGTGGGTACGTTTATCTCTCAACGGAACAGGGCGTGCACTACTTTTTGCTCCTCTGCTAGTATGACTTCCTCGTTTGCCATTCACTACCAGTTCCTACACACATATCGGCACTCATGCCCCGTTCGGAGATAATGTAAAAACCCTGCTTTTCAAAACTATTGTTGTCGATGGTCCTCTTCTTCTCCTCGACATTGCAACTCATATTGCTATCGTCAACATCGCAGTGCATTGCATTGCATTACAATGCAGTGCATTGGACGCGGTTGAGCTACTCACACTTCGGACGCGCTTCATGTTTTCCATGTCCGCAACCTTTCTGGCGTATCCGCTCTTGGAATATTCCTCGCACTGTTCCAGCTCGTATTGGAGCTTGGACTTCTTGTCGGCCAGGGTGGCCTCGAGCTCGGCAATGCTTTCCTTGAGCGCCGTTACCTCGGGATCTTCCGGGGGTGGTGCTTCCTCCTCTGCTTCCTCGGCCTCGGCCGATGGCTCCTCGGCGGCCTCCCCCTCTTCCGACATGGACAAGACCGTCAGAGGCATAGACATTGGGGCGAATCCACTGCTGGTGCCGACCCGAGCGACGCTTCGTCCGCTCGGCGAAAAGGCGTCGGCGGTGTGGTCAAAGGATCCGCCAAGCAGGGCCAAGCAGAAGAAAAGTGATGCGAGTGTGTTTGCTGTGGAGGATGTCATCGCTTTGGTTGTCGTTTCGGAATTGAATTGGAAATTGTCCCTGTTGTTTTGGGTGTTGTTGCTTGCTTGGAAAAGTGATTGCAGTATTCTATTCTAACTGATAGAGACGAGGTGTTGAAATGGAAGATCGTCTATGCTGTCTTGCTGTGTCGAAAGCGATTTGCGTACGGTAAGAGTACAAGTATGATGGGTTGAAAGAAGTACTTCCTACTACTACTTCGTAATGGATTCGGATGATGATGTGAAGTCAGATGCTTTTTGAATTTTTCGGGAAAGATTGAGATGATTGTTTGTGGAACAGGAAGTAAGTCTTACAACAAGTACGTACATACGGTGAACTGAACGAAACTCGTAGAGGTGTTAGTAAGGTTAGTTAAAATCTAACGGAGAACGACAAAGAACGATGATTGCATCGAAGATCTTCGGTGTACAAGTGCTGTAGGGTAACCTTACTTACTGTACTGCAAGCATGCCGACACCAATTGTGGACTGGTTGACCGACCGACCGACCGACCGACTCCCGGAGCAATGAAGGTCTGCGTCCGACCGCACATTGCGTGAGGTGTGTGATCTGTGATTTCGATGAAAATCTCTTCGAAATTCGTCTCCGCAACGGGCTGAAGGGAAGGACGCACAGACCGTTCCCAAACGGACGAAGAGCTACAATAGTACTTGATGCAAATTACTCCACGTGGTGCGCGCGTAGTACTTGCACTACTTTTTTCACCTCATGAAAGTCAACAAAACAAGGGGCATCCAAAAAGACGTTCAACTTAGACCAGAAGACGCTGGTGGCAAGCATCGCTCATGTTAATGGGTAGGAAGGTAGCTAATAATAGGGTTTGGATGCAATCCAATACCAGTATGAAAGTTTGAAAGTTTGTCAACTAGTAGCCACTAGTATCTGGATTTGATAACCAAATTGTATGGGATTGTGCTAAAAAGTGACAAGAAGCTTCTTCTTATCCTTCTTGCTTACTTCTTGAGGATGCTAATGTTCTTGTTCACATGGGAATAGTGTATCAATTTTTTTCAGCACTTTGCAACCTATGGAATTGGAGGTTGTTGTTGCAAGTCTGTTCTTCTTACACTTCCCACTAATTGTATTTGGAAGAGAAGAAGAATACCAAAGTAAAGTGGTAGTAGTACACCTGGTGATACTTCAATTTGTAATCCCAAAAGCATTGTCATATTCAAAACAATAGTTTGTTTGAATTTTCTTCATTACTTGGCTGCAGTCAATGGTGAAGTGTGACTTACTGCTCAATCTTGCCTCAATTGAGTCAGTATTTTCATCAATGATCCACCTATGGAGTGGAGAGAGTCTACAGGGCACCACACAGTTTACTGAGTATGAGGAAAAGTAGTAGGGTTCTTTCAACAAAAAACAGTTGACACCAAGTTTGTGAGTGAGATGGCAACTCACTGTCCACACCACTCTCTGTCAATGAATGTCTGTGTGAAATCCTGTGTGTGAAGGAAAGATAAATATGCTTAGTTTGCAGCTGCTGAGAATACTGAAATGTTTTGTACTATCAATGGCATGAAGCAGCAGTGCTCGGGGCGGGTTTTTATTGTGCTTTGCACACAAAGCCACTGGAATTTTGATAATGATACCAGGAACTCTCAGACTTTCTTTCTGTCAGCACGTGGAAACCTGTATACAAATAATGGCAGTATATACTGTTGCACCCCTATTACTAGTATTGTCCATGTTGAATGAAATAAACCAATGTAAAGCTTGATCACCCACCTTCTTCATCCCAACAGAAATCGTCACGAAAGCAATAGTTTTCTTCCATTCAGAGCCGCATAACAAGGTTTTTGTACTGCTGCTGTTGTATCACTGATTCATATCTGTCACAGGGCTAGGGCACGTGGGAGCAGCAATGGTGGATGAATCTAAAATGATGCTACACTTCATCCCTTGGGATAGACGTCCATTGTTGACACTTTGATAGCTAGCTATTCGTTTGCTCAAAATTCCACCTACTACGATCGGTCAGAAGAGAAGAGAAGGAAAAAAAAGAATCAACGATTTTCTCCCACTGAGATTCGAACTCAGGTTACAGGAATCAGAACCCTGGGTGATAACCAACTACACTATGGGAGACCATTTTCGCTGCATAGAAATCCGTATTCAACGTATTAAACTGTCTTTTCCGTCTCGTCGCCGATTGGTCGCGTTCGAACAATGACGTCATTTTTGAAATGGTGTGTGCGCGCTGACGTGTCCGATTATTTGCGTCAATCGGATGGCCCGGCGCGCTTGTAGTTGCCGGCGTGTCAAACCAAACCCCACAGCTGCAATCTCATTGGCCCGGGAACACGGTTTTTGAATCTTCGGTGCGGTCGAAACCACCTTGCCCAACGCGTCGTCCGCGCGTTGCGGTTCGTTCCAGCACCAGCCACCGCCATTTTTTGGGGCGGGGCCGGCAGAGGGATAGTACGTGCGACTCGCAGTTACTTACTTGTACCTAGGAGCTATTTGCTTCGCACGGGACGCCCGGGGCTCGGGAGCAACGAATTTTGGAGGAGGAGGAGGACTTCGTTCGGGGAGCTGACGTTTCAAAAACGATGATTAGCTAATCTTACCGTAGCTATCCAAGGGTTTGCTTCGGTGCCACATTCAACGTCCCTAATTAAGTGTAATTTCCTACGCAATATCTACGTGCCGCTTCCGGCGATGCTGTTCGTTTGGCACTGCACTGCACCGCACCGCACCCGCACCTGCACCCGATAGAGTGGAAGCAATGAGATACTACTAGTAGTATGAATAATCTTACACGTATCTCTCCGTAGTTTTTCCGCAATTTCGTACGGCACTCCCCGCCATTCCAAGTAGCACTGAACACCGCACCGGCTCTCCTTGTTCTTTTTTGTCGTTTTTTCTATGATTCACCTCCACTATCGTTCTTGTACAGTACCTGCAAGTAAGCATTAGTACAAAGAGTGTCACACACCAACCCAAACACCACCACCGACAGCTGTTAAACAACAAGTACAATTCCAAGCAGACCAACAAGCATCTCAGCTTCAGCTAGATTCTTGCTCCTCGCCCCTAATATTCCTCGAATTCTACTCTTGTCTTCTCCAATACAAGAATTTCACTCTAATTCGACAGTCTTTCACCGAAACAGAACAGACAACCCCCACAGTATTGCTTCTTCGATCGATCGATACTCATCTATCCTTCTATCTATCCATCCATTTATTCATTCATCCACAATGAAGTTCACTACCGCGTTCTTGACCCTTGCCTCGCTCGGCATGGCCCAGGCCTTTACTCTTCCCCAGTCGGCCACCACTCCCGCTTCTTCCACCGCTCTTGAATCCAGCCGTTACGACTACGACGATGTCGGCATTCGATCCTCCAGCGGTGCCCGCGAGCTGCGAAGAACCAGCGCTCCCCTGGCCCGGGCTCCCGTTCGATACCCCGAGGAATCGGGCGCCATGGTCCGATCCCGTGGACGCGGACCCTCCCGTGGATACCGCGACATGCTCCAGACCGAGAACATCCAGGGAGGAGCCCTCAAGACGTGGTCCTTCCCCGATCCCAACGTGGACTCTGTTCAGGTCTTTATGAAGACCGAGGGAACCCCCCTCACCGCCAACGTCGAGCTCTGGCACGGACCCGATTCGACCCCCCACAAGATGGCCGTCTACCTGGAAGACGGAGACTTCCGTCCCTTCTCTGCCGTGATTGCCACCCCCCGATTCAACGCCAACTCGGTCTCCATTCGCAACACCCAGACCCTCGAGTACCCCATCGAGGCCGCCGTGGAGCCCGACTACGAATCCCTCGACGAGATCACCCGCAACATCGGCGAGGACATTCCCAAGATCATGCAGGGAGGAGCCATCCACACGGTTCCCTTTCCCCCCTCGGTGGCTTCGGTCGCCGTTTTGTTGAGAACCGACGGACGTCCCCTCAATGCCCGCATCGAGCTTTTGCAGGGTCCCAACAACAACAAGCAGGTCGTCGAGGTCTACACCGAGGACGGAATCGAGCATCCCTTCTTTGCCGTCATCGAGACACCCGGAATCGGAAACGTCATCCGAATCGTCAACACCGGAACCGTCGAATTCCCCATCACCGCCGTGGTCGAGCCCTACACGGTCGAGCGGGGTGGAATGTACCGGGACTCTCGGCGCGGACGGGTGGGCCGCTACGGAGATTACGACGGGGACTACTCCTATTAATTAGTTGAATCGAATCGAATCGAATCGAATCGAATCGAATGAAACAACGGATCCAACCCGATCTGATGTGATCTGACATGGAACAGAAATGAACAAAACAAAACAAAACAAAACGAATGGATGTATGAATAGAAATGGTGCGGTGGTGGATCGCGAGGAGAGAAAACAGAAAGAAGATTCTCCTGCACTCTTGTCATGATATATCTATGTCTGTATTATTTTATGAACAAAGAAACTAACACAAACAAAGCAAAACAAGAAGAACAAAGAAGTAAGGACGATTATTATTAGAAGAAGATGATATTGTGGTAGGTAGTTGGCAATCACGGCGGTGCGGGCAAGTGAGGAACGAATGGATCCACAACGGAACACACGTGGTTTTGTTGATGGGAATTCCTTTTCTCTTGCGGGAAAAAGGGAGAAGGAACTGCAGCGTTGCCTTGCTCGGTCGCACGATCATTGGCTTGTGGAACTACACCGGAATAGAAGGAATTGGAATCAAATAATGGAAGGAAACGAAATGGAAGCAAGAAAAAGAAATGATGGGTGTTACCTGCGGCAATTGTTGCCGCAAGTGCTCTTGGCCGCTGCCGCCCGTTTTGGTTGGTTGGTTGGTTGGTGAGTAGAGTAGAGTAGTAGGAGACTGTATGCAGAAGGTGCATTGCGAACTTTAGTTTTTTTGGTCCACTGGAAAATCGCAATCCACCACTATTACGAAACATAGAAACAAACACACACAAGAAACAAACAAACAACAAGAAAAAAATGGAACCGAGGGAATGCGTGGTGGACTGCCAAGATTTACATTATTACTATTATTTTTTATTTTAGATGTTATCAGGATGTTTTAACCGAGTTTTGAAAGAAAGTGCCCGTAGCTATGAAAAAGACTTTTGTCTCGTGAACTTTTGCTTGTGCTTGAGAGTCGAGAGGGATGTTGGACCGTACGAAGACTCGATGGGTTGCGAAACGGAGTGGAATTCCGGATGAGTGGTTTGCAATACCAGTCTCGGAGCAGTGAAGGAAAGTGCGTACTTTGTTACTTTTGCGGGAAACCAGCTCCCGGATGCGCACCAACCCATGTGGCTCGCCCATTCCCAGTGGCAACGAGAGCACCAGCGTTCTCTATTCTGTTTGCAAGCACGTGCGACGCGTTGCGCTTCGTCGTTGCTTAGTTTCAAATAATGATGATTATACTACTACTACTACTACTACAGCAATGACTGGCAGAGCAGGCACGGAAGGAACGACCGGCACGGTGTTGCGCATCGAACCGCGCTGTTGGAGAAAAGAGTGCAAAACCAATCCGCAAACCAATCAACCAACCAATCCACCAATCCGCAAACCAATCAACCAATCGATTCGTTTCGAACAAAGGAACCGCAGAATGTGGTCGGGTCCTTGCCGCACAGTTGATGCATTCCGGCGAGGGTCTCGCGGGCTTGTGATGCACCGGGTGCACCACGCTGCAGATTCCTTCGTTCATTTCTACCGCATTCGTACGGTACACTACTCACTGCTATTGTTACGGCTTCTTTCTTAGTCTTGTTACGTTTTCTTGCTTGCTGTGTGGTTCGTTGGTTTGGGTACACTACACGCATCATTGCGGTTGCATCTGTACGAGATTGGATTGGATTGTTGGATTGTTGGTTTGTTTGTTTTGTCCTTGCTTTTATTGTTGTTTTTTTCCGGTTCTAGACTATAACGATAGGTGTTGTGATATTATTATAATATATATAAATATCAATATTTTTCAATAATAACGAAATACTATTCTAAAAAAATAATAAAAATAATAATAGTACTATTATAGTAAACCTTATCGTTAGATGCGCTTGATATGGCGAATTCCCAGCAGATCAAAGCACTGCTTCATCGCGTTCGCCGTCACGTGGCACAGCAGGAGGCGGCTCTTCATCTCGGGCTTGCCCAGGACCTGGCACTGGGTGATAAAATCGGATCCGGCAATCGACAGCTGGTACACGTAGTCGCAAATGTGGTAGGGCAGGAGGTCGTCCAGGGTCAGGTCCAAAACGTCCGCAAAGGACTGGATCTGCAGCGCCAGGTTGCGCTCCGACTCGTGCTGGATGACAATCGGCTCGCCCGAGGCGATCAGCTCGTCCACGTCGACACCGAAATCGGCCTTGGCCCTGCGCATGATGCTCTCGAACCGAACGCGGGCGTACAAGAGGTAGACGGCGGTGTTTCCCTTGGTGTCCAGCATGGCGTCGTAGGAAAACTTGTAGTTGGAGGTGGGGTTTCGTCGCAGATCAAAGTACTTGACGGCTCCGTATCCGACGGCCTCGGCGACCTCGTGGATCTCTTCCTCGGTGATCTGGGCCCGTCCGCTGGCGATTCGGTCCCTCAGGGATCCCTCCATGCGAGAGACGGCCTCGTCTAGGAGGTCCACCAGGCGGACCGTGGTGCCGGATCGGGTCTTGAATCGCTTTCCGTCTTCTCCCTGGACGGTACCAAACCCAATGTGCTGGAGCTGTTGTCCGTTGTCGACCCAGCCAATGTCGTGGGCCGCTCGGAAGCACATGGCAAAGTGGTCTCCCTGTGTGAAATCCGTGATGTAGATGCTTCGGGTTGCCTTGACCGTGTGGAGGCGGTACTTGAGGGCCGCCATGTCGGTACTGTCGTATCCGTACCCTCCGTCGGACTTTTGGAGCATGAGGGGAATCTTGTAGTTTTCCACAAAGACGCACTTGGCCCCACCCTCCTCGACGCTCAGGAGACCGGCCTTGTTGAATTCGTCAATGACGGGAGGAATCTTGTCGTTGTAGAAGGATTCTCCGCATTCCTTGACCGTTACGTCCAATCGGTCGTATACCTTTTGGAATTCCTTGCGGGAAACGTCGCAGAGAAGCCTCCAGATTTCCATGCATTCCTCGTCTCCGGACTGCAGTTTGACGACGTTCAATTGGGCGGTCTTCTTGAAGTCGGCATCGTCGTCGAATCGTTGCTTGGCGGCCTTGTAAAAGGCGGTTAGATCCGTAATGTTCGGCATGCTGCTGGAGAAATCGGGGTATTCTTCCTTGAGGTATTGAATGAGCATTCCAAACTGAGTGCCCCAATCACCAACGTGATTGATGCGTTCGACGTTGTATCCAACGAATTCCAAGATTCGGCACACGGCCTCTCCGATGATGGTGGAACGCAAGTGACCAACGTGCATCTCCTCTGACAAACAAACAAACAAACAAAAACAAAGAATACGACGCAAACAGGAATGGCAATAGCAAGTCGGAAAGCGTGAGAGGCCGACCCCAAAATTCACCGACGAACCATGCGCAAAACTACAATCCTTGTTGTCTACACAGAAAAAACGAAACCGAACCTAAGGATTCGATTCGATTCGATTCGATTCTGTTGTGTTGTGTTCTGTTCGATACGTACTGGCAATGTTGGGACTGGAAAAGTCGACCAGGCACGTCTCCTTCGGGCCGTCGCGGACGGGCTTGGGCAGCGACTTGTTTTTGAGCGTCTCGGCGACGCGCGACCGGAGGTAGGAGGGGGAAATCTTGCACATGATGAATCCCGGTCCCTGGATTCGCATCTCCTGGATGACGGGATGGCCCGTTCCGACCCTTTCGATGATGACCTGCGCCAGCTGCTGCGGGCTGTGGATTCCGGCGGGCATGCCCCCGCTCTTCTTGAGGCTGGCAAAGGCCGGCATCGTGACGCTGCACTGGTAATCCCCGTGCTTGGGGGAGTCGCATTTCTTGATGATGTTCTTGGGCAGGACAAAGTCGGGGGCAATGTCCTCGATGATCTCGGTAAAGATCGTCGTGAGCACCGTCATGAGACTGGGGTGGGTCAGGATGTCGATGGGAGGGGCCGGGCAGTAGTTGCCAACGGCGGCCTTGGCGCGCTCCAGAGCCGCGGCGTGGCATTTGTAATACTTTTGCACGGCGGCTGGTATGGCGCCGGTACGACGTCGGAGGATGCAGCGAGAAAAAGTTGTTGTTTGAAACGGCGACGAACAAAAAAGGTTAGAAAGACGAACCGAGCGCTGGTGGGTGGCGCTCGAATGAATTAATTTGTTCCGACCCAATCGCGAAATGACCGACGGACGGATCCTTCCGTCGGAGTGCGCCGCACGCAAGGACGCTGTTCTCCGCTCGGCTAGAACGCCGCCGATCGAATCGAACCGATGGCATCCGTGCCGCTGCGGATCCGGTCCGACCGCGTTCGTTTAGGGTTCGTTCGGGAACGACAGCAGTTGGGGCACGCGGTCTGTTTCGGTCCGGGCACGCATCCCCACTCCGAACTCATTTCACTTCCATTTCATTTGATTTCATTCCGCTCGACACCGCACAAACCCCCGCCCCACCCCGCTGTGCCGCAGCATTGTTTTGTTTGTTTGTTTTGTATTGCATTGCATTGCATCGCATCGCATTGTGTTGCACTTACCCGGCCACGCCGCAATGTCCCCGGCGCTCTTCGAGAGGGTGACCAGGACGCAGATGTCGGCGACCGTGTCGGTCTCTCCCACCAGGTGGACCCCCGTCGGGGACGCCTCCAGGGCCGCCGCGAGGGCCTCGAGCTTCAAAGTTCCTCCCCGCAGCTGGGTCCGCTCGATCTCGCACCACTCGTCGGCTTCAAAGGCGAGGAGTTCCCCGCTCATCAGCGCCAGGGCCTTGCACATGGCGTTGCCACCGCCCCCGAGGACGTAGTCGCCGGGTACCGCAGACCAGGAGGGCCTTCTTGCTCCCCGGCATCGGCACTCCGCTCGGGAGGTGTTTCTTTTTGGCAACGCCGAGATCGATCCCGTAGTGGAGGGCCGCCCAGACCACCTTGAGGGTTGCGGGGTCGTCCTTGGATCCCTGGTACAGCATCACCTTGGGGGGCTTGGGGAGGACGACCGGAGCCGCAGCGGGTGCCGGTGCCGCGGCCGCAGCCGGGGATGCATCCGGGGCCGCCGTTGCGGGAGCGGCGCCACCGGCCTTGGCGGCCGCCTTCTTGGCGGCCTTTTCGGCCTTCTTGGCCATCTTTTTCAGTTCGTTCTTCGAGGGTCCTTTCTCGCTGGGTTCGGCCATGGTTGTTCTTTTGTTTTGTTCCGAGTTGTCTGTTGCTTGTTTTCTCTTCTCTTCTGTTGTCCGTTTCCTTCGTTTTGTCGAAAAAACAAAACCCTTTGTCGCGGTTGGATGGATGATGGATTGCGGCTGCGCTTGTCCCTACCGGTACAGGTAATTACAAATAATAATTACGAGAATCACTGCTTGGCTTTGTGTCGTAAGATCTTACAAGGGCCTGTGTGGAATACGGTGCAGTAATTAACTTACTTCACTTATTTTTTCTTGAGAGGCTTGGGTTTGGTTTGGTTTGGTTGGGTTTGGGTTGGATTCATTCGTTCATTCATTCTCCATTCGTTTTCTTTTGGATAGGAGAGAACGTCGTCGCGGCATCCGTACGATTGACAGACGAGATTTTCCCCATTTTATTTGACTCACTCGATTGGAATTTTGATGCGGCACCCTTCTCATCAGCACAAAAAAAAAATGACATCATCATCTCGTTCGAGCGGGAATGAATCGAATCGACGGCCGAACGAGAGAAGTCTTGCTTCAAGAGTGACAGTTTCGTTTTGATTTTTTGCTGTTGATGATAAGATTGATTGGATGAGATGATTGTTTTTTGTTTCGAGACCAAAAACTGCTCCTCGATCGATCGCAACAAAGCGTGCGACACAGTAAGTTAAAAGGTCACGTAAGCACGTACGTACTTTCACTCTGCCCCATAGTAAGATTTTTGAATTCGAGAAAGTTAGAATGATTATTGCAGTGAAAACAAATTATGTGGAATTAGCACGTGCTTCTGTCACACAGCAATAGATGATTGGACGCGGACGCGCCAAATGACTTTGTGTGACACTTCGCGCCTCGTTCGTTCCTCGGCATAGTGCAGGAATGTCAATCCTGCATCCAAATTTTAAAAAAATACTTGGTAATACTAAGGTAGCCTTACTATCTCGACCAGGTTTTCCTTCCACAAAATTACATAATACCATCGCGTCAATTACATGGGCGACAGCATTGGTCCCCGGCCAAAAATTCGGGTTGGAAAACTTGTGTGTCGTGACACCAACGATCCCGGTTCACCTCAACGATGATTGCTAGTACGGGTAATTACTGCTATTATTATTACTACCGGTAACTTACGTATTATGTCAATTAATTAATTGATTCATTCGGTTCTCCGCGAAAGCGAACGAACGAATGGAACGCCCCTGCTGTTGTACACGTACGAGTACGCACCCAGCGCAATTGGACTAAAAAAAAGAATGTTCCTTCCGTTCACGCTTTCGAACTGGACGGAAACGAAACAAGGAATTCCGAATCGAGGGCCCAAAACGCGGTGCGATTCCCACACAGTATGATGGAAAGAGTGACCGCATCTTTGGCGGCGACGGATGGGTCCACACATACACACTCTCCGGGACAAAGAAGCAAGAATCGGAAGCCGGAACGCATATGCGAGTCGGAACGAACCAATACGGCGGTAAGGTTACAGCAATACCGCAACTCGTAAACAACACTACTACTAGCAACAATAGTAAATCGATGATCGGTCTCACTCGGAGCGCAGTATAGTAATTACCAGGTACCACCGGTAACTTACTCGTATTCGTACATCATCAACAACAACAACAACAATCGAACTTGGATGAAACTGCACCCGCATTCGAAATACGTATTACCGTACCACCAAATCCATCCATCTCGAGAACGCATCAATCCACATCCATTGTTGCTGTTGTTGTTTGGAATCCACCGTGCCCCATCCGATTGATTGATTGGTTGGTTGATTCTTGATTGATTATTGCCCGAGAGATTGAGTGAGTGAGCGAGCGAGCGATCGATCGATCCGCACACAACCCCACCGGTACCATGGACTTTTTGCGGAAACGGGTCGTCGACCTGAAAAACAGCGACCGGTCTGAGCAACAGCAACAGCGGCAGCCGCAGCCCCATCCATACGACCGAGACCTCCCGATCGGTCCCACCATCTACCTCGCTCCCGGACAGGTCAAGGAGGACGTCCACTTCATGGAATCCAACGGATCCATCGATCTGTCCCATTTGCGATTCCACGCCTTTGACCCGCATCCGCACAACGACCACCAGATCCGCGGCAACATCGTCGAAAGCGATGCGAACAACAACGATCCAAGCAACAATCCAAACAACGTCGTCCTGAACAGCAATCCAAAACATATTCCCACCAGCAGCAACAGTCACAGCATCAATGCTCTCAGCAGCAACGACGACAACAACAACGACAACGACAACAACAGCGACCCCGGCGATACTGCCGACGACTTTGGCTCCGCGGTAGAATCCTTTCTGGACATTGCCGTCTTTGAGGTACCGGAGCACTGCACGAGCCAGAACTGTGACCTCTCCAAGGTGCGTGTGTGCGTGCGTGTGTTTCGTTTCGTTTCGTTTCGTTTCGTTTCGTTTCGTTTCGTTTCGTTTCGTTTCGTTTCTTGGCGTTTTTCGAGGGGAGGGCAGGGACGGATCGGTGCATTGCTTTTATTTTTGGGTGCTTCTTCTTGGTTCTCAACGCTTTGGCTGCTCTTCTCTCTCTCTCTCACACACACGCAATCTCTCTGTTTCGTTGCCATGATTGCCGTTGCGAATGGATGCGGATTGATTGATTGATTGATTGCTGCCTTCTATCGGTGCCCGTTGCCGGCACTCAACAATCTTGCACTGCACTGCACTTTACAAAACAAAACAAAAAACACCGCCACACTACACAAAACGCGACAACAATCCGTCACTCCACACAATGCAAACCAAACAAAACGCACAACGCAATTCAATTCAATTCAATTCAATGCGACGCAACGCAACTCAACGCAACGCAACGCCACGCGACGACCGTCTGCAACTATAGTTCGGAATCGGCTCGCTCTCCCGCTTCGGAAGCAGCATGTCCTACCTGACCCTGTGCGAGGGCGGCCGCCTCAAGGTGGACCCCGCTGTGTTCCGCGGCCACCACACGCAGCTCATGATCCCCCTCGAGGGCCGGATGCCGGACCGCATCGCCCGCACCGGGGCCGCCCGGTTCCGCGTTCCCAGGGACAGGCACTACGAGGTGCTGCTGGCCAATTGCCACCCGAGGGGAAAGAACCTGCGGGTGGGCGGGCAGGTCGTCTTCGACCTGGCGGCCGGCGGCGACGGGGATCTGACGCCCCTGGCGATCGTCGTGCTGGTGGCGGTGGCGGCGGTCGTCTTTGGGGTCCTGACGGTGCTGGCGGTTCGGGTCAACTGGGGGACGCGGTCGGACTTTGAGCGGGAGCTGTACGAGTACGGGCAGAGAGAGCGAGACGAGAGCGAAGCGCAACGCAAACGCAGAGCGACGGTCGGTCGGACAACGAATACGAATACGAATACGAATACGAAGACGACGAACAAGACGACGACGAACAAGACGACGACGAACAAGACGACGAAGAAAGCACCGAATGGGAGGGCCTCACGCTGGGGATGGCATCGCGCGGCACGATCGTCTGACAGCCGGCGAGTCGTGGTTTGTGATTTGCGGTCTGGGGTTTGCCGTTTGCTTCTTCTTTGCGTCTTTCGGTTGGGTAGGACACGGATGCTCCTGGCGCGGTACGAGGAGTGAGTGAGCCAGTCGCCACTCTACTGTACTGTTCTGTAGTACTGTAGACTACTAGTAATACACGATTATACTATTATTATTATTATTATTTATGATTACATTATTCCTACTATATTTGCTTACAGCATGCGAAAAAAGCAATCTGACTATAATATCGTAAAATATTAGTTCTATATTACAGTATTAATATTTTACGAATCACGAACGAAAAGAATAGTAGGCATCTAGTAGTTTCGCAGTATTGCTAGTAGTAGCAATACTGCGGTTGCCACCCCGAATCAAGAGACACACACCGCGGTGCTTGTGACCGGTTGCAAGCGAAAGGCGGGGAAATCTTGCGAGAACCGCTGGGATTGCAGCACGAGGAGGAGCTAGTACAGGAGACAACTACTACAGCTCCGGGTACAACAACAGCAAGCAATCTTGTAGTAGTAGTAGTAGTACAGTCGTAATGGGGGATTACAAAAAACTACGAAACTTCTCGGTAAGATGCTATTCTACAATCATGCTGCTACTAGTACGAATAAGGTTACTCATACCAGTACAGGCACTAACTGCTGCCAACAACGACAACCGAGTCGGACATCGACGCAACATCCATTTGGATTTTGATCGATTGATCGGTTTCAAAATTATTTTTTCGAAACAAAATACGAACGAAGCAAGTCGGTAAAACAAAAGAGGATAAGACTTACTCGTAACTTACTCGTCCCTGGACCTACCGGTTGAGGTAAGTACGTACTCATACCTTGTACATGGAGCTACATAGTACCAGTACCTACGTCCTTTCCTCTCTAGTATCCTATGATTACTATGAGTAATACTCATGTACCATATTAGTTCATGATATTCTAAGTACAGTAACCTTACTTACCGTGACTGCTACGCCGACCGTTGAGGGCCGAGGAAAGACGATCAATCAATCAAAACCGTCCATCGCTCAACTCCATCAAAAAACAAAAGTTTCCGAAGAAAAAATCAAAACGCGTCGAATGGATCAATCGATCGAATCCATTGTTTGTTTGATTGTTTGATTGTCTGATTGATTGATTCATCCCATATCTCGTCATCATCGTCATCATCATCATCTTCGATCGGTAAAACAGAGTACGAGTAGTACAAAGCACAAAGTACTTTGGTTTACTCGAGTATTGCACCGCATTTTATAAGGGACCTTGCCAATGAGATATCATTATCATTATTGTTTTGGTTTCTCCTTCTATTGCTGGGCTCTCTTGTTCATTCTGCCGGAGCAAGGACCATTGTCGTTATGGAGTAACGGTCCTTGTTTCGTCATGGGACTTTCGAGCCGTCGCGCTGCTCTTCGACGTGGAGTCGGGGCAATCCATCGTCCCCTGGCTGCCGCCTTTTCTTCGGGCGGTTGCTCAAAGGAACACGGCAAGGCGTTTCCAAATTCTCCTTCCGCGGTGTCTCGGACTGCCCGCACACAATCATCACAATCATCATCGTCATCGTCATTGTCGTTATCATCCATACCAAACCCGGTTTCGGCGCTGGCGCCGCGTGCCAGTTCCCCGCTGTCGCCTTTGGCGTTGTCAACAAGAACAGCAACAGCAACAACAACAAGAAGAAGAACAACAACAACAACATCATTGTCATTATCGTCGTCGCATTCGACCGAGACGACGGATGCGCCACAATATTCCGAACGCGACGGAGAGGATCGAGAAGACGAACCGTTCTTTGAGGAGGACACCGTGTTCGCTCTGTCCTCCGGATTCACGGGGGAGCAGGCCACCGCGGTTGCCGTGATTCGGATTTCCGGTCCCCGGGCCAATGCCGTGCTGGAGGGCCTGCTCAAGACCTCACCGACCAGCAAACCCCGCCTCCCGAAATACCGCCAGGCCGCGCTGAGAAAATTGTACCACCCGGTCGACCACAGCATCCTCGATCACGCCCTCGTCCTGTCCTTCAAGGGACCCAACTCGTTCACGGGCGAAGACCTGGTCGAGCTGCAGTGCCACGGGAGCCGGGTGATTGTCCAGCGCCTGCTGAACGAAGCCCTGCCCGCCCTGGGGTGTCGGTTGGCCGAGCCCGGAGAATTCACGCAGCGGGCCTTTTCCGAGGGAAAGCTGGACCTGGTTCAGGTCGAGGCCCTCGCCGACATTCTGGCCGCCGAGACCCACCTGCAGGTGGAGCAGGGGCTCAAGCACCTCGACGGCGACGTTTCGAAAACCTACGAAGACTGGCGGAGCCAGCTGGTTTCGGGACTGGCCCACGCCGAGGCCGTCATCGACTTTGGCGACGACGAGCACCTGTTGCTGATGGGGGACGACGAGGACGACGGCTACGACGACTACGACTACGGACTGTCGGACGAGTCGTTGCAGCAGCAGCAAGATTCCGTCTGGGGGGAGGTTGGCACCAGGATGATGCAACTCAAACAATCCATGGAAGACAACCTGGAAGATGGTCGACGAGGCGAGCTCATTCGGGAAGGTATCAAGGTTGCCATCATTGGTGAGTTGTTGTTGATTGAGTTGAAATGATTTTGCTGTGCGTTGTTGGTCGTTCGTCGTTCGTCGTTTGCCTGCCGCGACGCAACCCGTCCCAAACCAATTCTCGCTCGACGCATAGAATCGGAGCGGTATTGCCTGCGTGCCGGCTTTTCTTGGGGGGGGCTTGCTTGCTTACGGTTCGCTTGTCCCATATACATTTCGATGTCGAAACTTATTGTTTACAATAGGACCACCCAATGCCGGAAAGTCGAGCCTGTTCAATGTTTTGGCTCGCCGCGACGCAGCCATTGTCTCGCCGATTGCCGGAACTACACGTGATGTGTTGCAGGTGTCAATGGATCTGGGCGGAGTGAAATGTACCCTGCAAGACACGGCGGGTGTCCGGAGCGACACGACCGATGTTCTTGAATTAGAGGGCATGAAACGGGCGAAAACAGTGATTCAAGAAGCAGATTTGGTGGTGGCAATGATAGACGTCACGGAAGCCTCGCACGGCATGGAAATTGTTCAAGCGGTCCTGGAGGATTGCAACCTAGTCAAGGACGATGACGATGGCGATGACGATGACGGCGATGATGACGTTTCTCCGCGAATGATTCTGGTGCGCAACAAAAACGATTTGTTAGAAGAACAAAACGCACAAATAGACGATTCGGAGCAGGAACACCAGAGAAGGAAATTCGGAGATTGCATATTTGATATATCGTGCCAAAACCAACGAGGCATCGATGCATTTCTGAGTGCGCTCACCGAAGAGGTAATCGCTCGAACAAGGGGAAACTCCGACGCCGGTGAGGGCGCCCTGATCACCCGCGCTCGTCACCGACAACACGTTGAGGCGGCGGTTGCGGCGCTCGAACGCTTTGCTGTTATGAGCGCCCAGGGAAGCATGGCGGTAGATATGGCGGCCGAAGAATTGAGGCTCGCGGCCTCCGAGCTCGGCAGAATCACGGGGGCGGTCGACGTGGAAGATGTGCTGGATGTCCTTTTCAGTGACTTTTGCATAGGGAAGTAGTACGAAAAGGGTTTGAGCCGTTCGGATCTCATCTAGCATTTTGGAATGGAACTTTCCCACACAAAACCAGCATGCACTGTGCGTGTGCTTCTTGTTCTGCTATTCATAGTAATGACTACGTACTACAGCAGTATCGTTTTCGACCGACTAGTAAAGGCCTTGTAACTTGAAGTAGTTTATTAGTAGTAGTTGTGGAGGAATCCAACAAGATGGGAAATAAGATAGTAGTAGTACATGCACAGGATTCAAAAAAAGCGCAAATTGACAAACAAGCCTCCTCATGTACTAGTAAAACCCATGTCATGACACGGTCACATTATTTGATATGATCATTTTTATCATTGTTGCAATCAACAATAAGAAACAAGAATACTGTTGCTTAGCTAATATCAGCCAGCCAGTCATTGGCAACCTGGTATTGCTGGCCTGATTCGTTCATTCCATCGCCTGGGAGTAGTCCTTCAATCACTGCTGGTGGTCCCTTGCATAGAAGTAGTAGTGCAGTAGTAGTAGTAGTTACAATAAAGAACATGAGTACTACTAGTGGAATGAGTGAATTCATCCAAGGTGCATCCAACAACAAAGTTGATGCTCTACTACTACTAATACTAGTAGTAGTACTAGTACTAGTACACCCTGTCCCCCATATTTGAATCTACTAGTAATCAGGCTCGTTTTCGGATGATACAAGGAGTATTACTTGATTGATAATGAATACGAAGTAAATAGCAATGTAAAGGGCTCCTAGTAGAAGACGTTACGAGTATGGATAGCCTCATGGAAAAGCCATACTACTAGTACTACTACTACTAGTGTCATACACCACATTACCGCATGTCGTTCCCCTTGCCAAAAACTGAGGGAATCATGTATTTCGCGCCGTTTCCAATTTAGATTGGAACCACCGTACCGGTAGTATTCGTAGTTCGAACCTCTTTTCCCAAAAAATACTACTAGTAATAACCAACCAACTGCGTAATAATGAAGTTACCGAGACTATCTGTTCCGTGTGCGTTTCCAATACTTGTCCATTTCCCCACAAATACGCAGAATTAGGCAGGAAGACGACAAACGGCATCAAGAAACGAAAACACTCTTGCGTTTCACATTGCTCCGGTGTTGTGGTTGTGTGTCTCGCCAACCAACGACGTACGTGTCGTTGCGCAACTAACTATATTATTGGACTACACTACACTATCCCGAAAAGGCAACCGATGGAGTTGTTCTATCTCGCATAACCGTAATACCGTAGGTCGGTGTTTTATACTGTTCTATTGCAATCGCCGGGAACCCCCGATTCGCCGGTTCGACGTCTCGCGCAATACCGCACCGCACGGGACGGGTAAGGTTACCGCGGGAACGGAATGCCGGCCGGGAATCGAGAGACGGCGACGAATCAATCAATCGTTCGCGGTTCCGAACCGCCATCGCTCGGATCGCGTTTTTCGCGCGCCACCAGATGGATTGGATGGATCGCGGGTCCGTTGTCTTCCCTCCCTCGGTTCGGATCGGGCGGCGCGTTCCGGTTCCGCGTTACGCCGACGACGCCCTCGGGACGTCGGCGAGAGAAAATGGCTTGGATTTGTAGAGGTGCGACTCGAGAAGCGCGACGGAGGAAGGATCGTTGTCCTTCCCCGTCTCGCTCGCTTCGGCCGCGGCGCCACTACCGTCGCTCCGGTTCTTCCCGGCCGCGACGCGACGATGGGTGTAGGACGCCGCCAGGACAAAGCCCGTGGTTCGCGACGCGACGAGGCGAATGCTCAGCGGGATCGTCTCGGCCCGGTCGCCGCCGCCGTCGTCGTCGTCCTTCTTTGGGGCGCCCCCCTCCGCCGTTGTCCCGCTGCCGTCGCCGTCGCCGCCGCCGCCGTTTCCCTCGCCACCGGCGGACAGGAGGTCGCTGGGCCGGGTCCCGTAGGCAAAACCGATCACGCGATTGTCTTGATCGGTGGCGTAGGCGCACTCGAGAACGCCCGGCGCTTCCGAGCCGTCGTGCGACGCCATGACCGCGGGGACCCTCGCCTCGATGGTGATGAGCTTCGGGTCGCCCATCTCCGGATCGAAGGTCTTCCACAGGGCCACGGGGGCTTCGCCGCGGGGGGCTTCGCCCGCGGCGGTTTCGATGTCCTCTTTGGTTTCGGTTTCGGTTTCGCGATCGTCGCTTCCCGATTGCTCCCAATTGGTCCAGTCGATCTCCGGTTCCCCGCCGGGCATCCAGCAAAAGTGGAGCGAGGTTGCCTCCAGATCCGCGATCCCCTCCGTGTAGTTCGTGTCCATCTCGATGAGCGTGTAGAGGTTTCGAAACCCGGAGGCGCAATCGATCCAGGGCATCATGTACTTGAAACAACGGGTGCCGGGGCCGTCGTCGTCGTCGTCGTCGCTTTCGTCGCCGTTTTTGGTGTTGCGTTCGTCGGATGTTTTTGTCGTCGTCACCTCCCTCCTTTGTCTTTTGTTTGTTTTTGCTCGCGTTGTCCTTTTCGTGGTCCTTGGTGCAGGCCTCGACTTTTCTCCAGTAGGGTCGACAGGGTCCCTGTTGCATCGCGGAACGGCGGATGATGCATCGATCCGGTCGTGGCAGCGAACCCCAACCAACAGGATGTGAGAATTATTGGAACGGGACGAGATGAAATAATAATAATAATAATACTAAAACGAGATGCGCGCTCCTACGGTATATATCAACCGCACAGCGAGGCACGATCGGTTGCTCTTGCACCCCGCTCGTTGGATAGCATTGCATTGCATCGCATCGCATCGCATTGGATTGGATTGGATTTGAACGAATCAAGAGCGATAATGATCATGATCATGAAACCTACCTGACGATACGTCAAACAGATCGAACAGTGGGTGGGTTCGTCCTTCTCGGGAAGATTGTCGTAGGGATCGATTTCCGGCCCTTGGTCGTTCGTGGCATCATCGTTCCCAGAAGCAGCATCAGCAGCAGCAGCAGCTGCATCAGTCTCCTCGCAAAAGGTTGTTGTCGGTGTGAATGTTGGCAGCGAGGGATACCGTAGCGGTGGATGCAGATATAGATGCGGATGCGGATACGGATTTAGATGCGGATGCGTTGTCTCGGAACCCTTGGCGGTCGCGATCACGGACGCCGCCGCGGAGCCAGCGACCGCCAGCGACGCCACGGTCGAAACCGAGTGACTGCTTCTGCTTCCGCTTCCGCTTCCGCCGCCGCTTCCGCTTCCCCCCGGAACCGCCTCCCGCGAAAACGCTCGGCGTTGCGACCGGAACCGCGACCCGGACCGGAACCCCGGGGATTCGTGGCCGTGCTTGCAATGCCGAACGAGAGACGCGATCGAAGGGTTCGGAACCACCGCTCCCGAGCTCGAGCTCGAGCTCGTGCCGAGGCTGCGCGCGAAACTACCCGACAGCCTCGGCGGCATCCGTCGGATTCGTCCGGTAGCGCTCATCATCGTCGTCATCGTCATCGTCATCATCGCCTGTTGCTGTTGCTGTTGCTGTTGCTGCTCCTGTGCTCCTGCTGCTGGTGAGGTCTCGCAATCGAAGGAAGCAATCAAGCGTCCCTCTCGATCGATCGCTGTGGGGCGGGCAC
Organism: Pseudo-nitzschia pungens; assembly: GCA_037355855.1. Lineage (NCBI taxonomy): Eukaryota > Bacillariophyta > Bacillariophyceae > Bacillariales > Bacillariaceae > Pseudo-nitzschia > Pseudo-nitzschia pungens. Next base: position 1,294,825 of record CM074764.1, on the reverse strand, counting down.
CGTTGCGAAGGTGGGTGTTGATGTGGGGGTGTTGACTCGTTTGTTTTGTTTTGTTTTTTGACTTTCCTTCATTCCTTCATCCACTCTTGCCAACATAGGAAATCCTTCCGAATTCCAAACAGTGACTGGAATTTTGCAGCACCTCGGATCCATTCCATACGGTAGGAAGCTTACTCGTACTAGTACTACTACCGGTAGTACCGGTAACCTTAGTGAACTAACGAGTCAGTCGACTGTTTTTTGTTCAAGGGATTTGGTCAAATGGGTCCAATTGTGAAAAAACCAATCCAAACGCTCCCGACCGACGATTAAGTCTTACCGTAATTACCGGTACGAGTTAACGGTAAGTTACTCGTACAGCATTCGATTGACTGAGATTGATTTTGATTGATTGATTCGATTCATTCATACGGTCTTCCCAAACGGCCAGAACGACAGACCCCAGGTCCACACCGCCTCCCACTGAACGCGAACCGTTCCCAACCCATCCATCCATCCATCCATCCATCATCGTCCTCCAGTCGGGAAGGGAACCGAGAACGAACAAGCAAACAAACATCATCATCGATCATCAAAAGAATCATCGTTGTTGTTTCCTTGCAATTTATTTTAAGGTTAACTTACCGTACGGTACAGTAATTTACGATACGATACGATACGTACCGGTAATCTTACCCGGTAAGGTTACTGGTACCGATCGCTTGATGTGCTACGGGTTACCAGTACCAGAACGCGTACGTACATCCACCGAGTCCAGTCAAAAATCCATCAAACCTAATTCCCATCTTGCAACGCTAAGTTACACTCTACTAAGGATGTTCTTCATTCGTTGTGAGTTAGGCAGGAACGTTGAGATACTACCGTAGTTAGTCGACCGATACCGAATCAAGCATCCATCATCCCGTCGACACATTTACATTATTATTTTATCCCACCCGTGTGTTATCTATCGTGCCCATTCACCGTTGGAGTTCCGTTACTGTATTGTTCTCCGGAAGAGAGTCGGACCACCAACCAATCAACCACGCAGAACAAGGTAATTAATTACTCGTGCCCGCCCGGACGACTACTTTTTCACCACGGAAAAGGCGAGACAGGTGGGACAAGCGAATCCCGCAAACGTCGCCGACGAAAACAACCACAACAACCACAATCACAACCACAAAAAACCATGAATCATTCCTCGCCCCCGTCGCGGTCGTTCCTGACGATGGTCGCGGCCCTGGCGCTGCTTTCGGCCGCGGCCGCTCCGGACGCGCGGTGGTTCGTCTCCGCCTTTCAGCCGCTCCGTCCCAATCGCCGAGCGGGTCTGATCGACGCGGGATCGTCGCTGTCGCTGTCGTGGTCGTCATCGACAGCGAACGCGAGGGTCGCCAACCGCGAACGCTGTCGGGACAACACGCGAGGCGTCCGCTGCGCCCCCGGGCGCCAACCCTTCCGCGGAAGCGAGGCGGTCCGGGGACTCCCCCTCTCCGCGGCGGCGTCTTCCGACGACGACGACGTCCCCACTTCCAAACCGAAAAAGCGCAAGACGAAGGCCAAGGCCAAGGCGAAAACCAAAGCAAAGGCCAAGGCCAAGCGCAAGGCCAAAACCAAAGCAAAATCCACGGCCAAGACAAAGGCGAAAGCCAAGACCAAAGCCAAAACCAAAGCGAAACCCGCGGCCGAGGAGGTTCCGCAACCGGAGGCCGAGGCACCCGCCGCCGCTGCTGTCGCCGTTGCCGCAGCCCCGGCGAAGGCTTCCGCGGCGAACCGAGACGACGACGGAGTCGAGGTGGTCCACGTTTCCGACCTTCCGGTGGTGGTGGTCCGCGACAGCGACGAGACCGGCGCCGGCGACGGACCCTACCCCGGACCCCAGCCCAAGCTTCCCGATGCCTTCCAGTTCGATCTCACCGGCGGTCGACCCGGAACCATCATCGAGTCGGAGGCCCAGCTCGAAGAAAAGGAGCAGATCATGAAGGAGGTGGAGATCAACGACGCCGAAAAAACGGGGCGCACGACCTATCCCAAGTGGCTCAAGAGCGACTACGGATTCTTGCAGGAGGACGAGGACGCCGAGTACGACAACGACGATCCCGACGCGATCGATGGATCGACCCTGGGTGACTACGACATTACCGATCTCAACACCAAGTTCGATTGGGAATGGGATCCCGAAACCGACGAGGATCCGAATCTCATCGAGACGCAAATGAAGAACGACATTCTTCCCTCCGGCAAGTACCTCGCCGAGACCGAAAAGGACGAGGAGGGCATCGAGGTCGGATTCGATTCCCTCTTTGGCGTCTCCAACCCCATCGACGAGCGCACCAAGATCGGAACCATCGACAGTTACATGGTCGACGAAAACACCCGCAACGAGGAAATGCTCACTCCCGAATTCTTCCCGGACGATCCCGAAAAGACCTTCAACGAAGACATTGTTCAGTACCGCAAGTCCCTGGACATTATCGAGACCTACCAGGACGAATTCCTGCCGGAAAACATGCCGGTCCCCCGAAACGTTGCCAAGTGGTACGGGTATCCGGAGAAATTGTCCCTCCCGCCCAAGAACTACACCAACAACCGCTTCACCAAACCGGAGGACCTCACGAACTTCGACGAGATGACCCCCTTCCGGGCCCGCCAGCGGGCCGTCGAGCTGGCCCGGGCCAACAACGCCGAGTGGATGCCGGACGGCATCTCCCAGGCCTGGCACCAGGAACAGCGCCGGCCCTACGAGCAGGCCGAGACCCTCGTCGGGACCCTTCGAAGGGGCGAGTGCGATCCCGAGACCCTCGAGATGATCCGGCCCGCCCTCAAGGTTCTGGGGTCCTGCGCGGAGCTCCTCAGCATCGAGGGCGAGGAGAACACCGTCTTTCGGTTCCACTACCACGGACTCATGAAGAACAAGTACGGCATGTCGTGCTGGACCGAGACGCTCCTCCGGGACTGCGGGGTGGACGTCACGGGAGTCGTCTTCGAGACGGGATTCCGATCGCGGGATCCGGCCTACGACGGCGGATTTCCGTACCACGGATGGGAATAGAACAAAGCGGAAGGAAGGAATCGAATCGAATCGAAGGAACGAATCGAATCGAATAGGCACCAGCAACACCAATTCAGTCAGCATTCGACCGATCGATCGACCGACCAATCTACCACGAGTGGCAACTGGTGCGCACGTTACGGTATATTCGAAATGGAACAGAACATTTGGAGTTTGCACTTTAAAAACACAAAAAAAACAGACACTATTGCGAAACACTTTAGTATTGATTGTGGCATCTTGCCATTCCCATCGCGGAATCTAGAGGCTATCCGCACTTCTGCATGTGCCATGCGCACACCACGAGACGGCGATCGCAACGGCAACGCACCGTATACTGCGTTTGGATAGTTCGTTCGTAGCGCTGAAATAGCACTAGTAGCTGGATTCCCACCAAACCGCGGACGACCGTTGCGTCGCAAAGTGAGAATACGTACGTATTAGTAATACTTGTACTAGTACTAGTACGTGCGAACTCTCTTCCGTGTTCCCGAGATCTCCCTCCACCGGACGCGACGAACCGCACCACCATCACCAAGATGGAGGAGTTTCCGCGGATCAAAACTCTCACTATTGTTAGTACCGATATCATACATTCTTGTTACGACATACATCTATCCAGCTGGAGTTGAACTTTGATGGTTCCTGTTTCAGAGAGGTAACAATTCTTCCATTTCTTTTTTTCTAGTAGTATTACAAACTGCAGACTGGAAGTACTAGCAGTTCGCAGTAAGTCTTACGTACACCGTTTCACACCCTAGTTATTAGAAGCAGCATACTATGTACGTAGTAAGGTTTACCTTACTTCGTAATTCATATCACCTGACCCCCGTGTGAGTTTAATGTTGTTCAGTCGACGGGTACTTGAGGGCATTCGCTTTGTGGTAGATTTTTCTACCGTCCCTCATTATTTACTAGTAGATAGATAGACTCTGGTACTACCGTTACTAATTTCCTACACAACAAATTCTTGTACAAAATACTGGAATGCAAACCCTCATGACTAGCATGGTGATTGAAGTGGGAGCAGTTGCAATAGACTTGTATTCATGACATCAATGACCATCCAACCCTTGTGCCCAGAATTGATTTATCTAGTAGTGTTATCAAGAAGTCAAGATTGGTTCCTCAGTAGGAGTCGAAATGTAATTTTCAACAAATGGTTGATGTAGAGTTAGTATTAGAGAGATTTCAACACGCCCCATGAGGAGGTGCTTTGTAAGGTTTAGGCGTTGAAGAAAAATCAAATACAAAACGAATGGCCCAAGTTTCCGACTGCACAATATTTGAAACTCAAGTGGGATCACCTGAAAAGAATGATATCTATCTTACTTCGTACGTTTTAAGTTACGTTGCTTCCGGACTTTTTCGTACAACGTCTTACGTGTACCGGAAATCCTTCGCCCCATAAATAAAGGGCCCAGAAGCAATGTAGAAAAAAATAATGAGAGATGATAGGTGAAGGATACGTAATCTTACGTACATGCAGATGTACTTGTAAGTGTAACTGTAACCTTACTGTTGCATAGCAATTCCCTAATTACGCACTCGTAACTTACTCGTGCATAGGGCATACCCTAATTACGCACTCGTGCATCGGAAGTGCCGGTTGAAGAGCCCCAAAGCAATCATCGTAAAAAACTATGTCGCGCGGAACAGCATCATTTTCTTCGTCGTCTCTTCTTTGAGTTTTGGGTGTCTCACTAATTGTGTTGACAGGGTAGGTCGATACGTACGGGCATCAAGGAATTTATGAACTCATCACTGATCACTGATTTTGATTGATTGAGATTGATTGATTTCATTCGCTTTTGGATCGCAGTGAAATACGGTGCATGACTTCGGAAGTATATGGCTTCTGTTTTTTCGTACCGGTGGATCGCTACAATTGGCATCGACTGCATTGCAGGCTCTCGTTTTTGAATTATCCTCTCTGTGTCATCCATCCGCTGAATGCAAAGAACAAATCTCGAGTGTGGAACCGCAGAATCAAAGACACCAAGAATGACGCCGAATTTTACCGACGAGAGGGATGCATTGCTGGGGAAGAGATTTGTGACGAACGGAGGAGACGGAGAAGAAAGCGACGACGATCGTGATTTTGTGCCGCTGAAAGAAAGGGGGTGGTCTTTCAGTCAATCGCGCCGTCAGGTTGCGACGGCTGCAACCGCAACCGCAACTTCTCCGATTGCATCCCATTATCGGCATGCATCAGTTCGGCAGGTCGAGGATTCTACGGTCGGAAATCCGAAAACCATAGATACCGACGATTCCAAAGGAGGAAGACACTATCTCTTCTGTCTGATTTATGCGATTGTAAACGTCGTGATCGCTGTTCCTGGCCTTTTCGGTTATGCAGCTGTGATCTTTAACCATCCCATCTTCAGCAACCATATGAATGGGCTTTCGAAACGTGAGTTAGATGTTTTTGTTTGGAAGACAAGGACCAGAAGACCGTTTGCAGGATTGAGTTCGACAGGCGAATCGATGCAATCTAACTCAATCCATGTGCCTTTCGGTTCAGTGCTCATCTCTTCATCATTGGTTCATCAGTTGGGATTTTTTATGTTCTCTGGTCTTTCGTTTGCGATTGGCACTGTTCAGGATGCCGGATTGATTTTCTTGTCGAACATGGCAAATACGATTGCAAACAGAATGATAGATGATGGCAACACCGACATTGAAATCTTATCTACTACGTTGGCATTGCTGTGTTCTGGGACAGCGTTGTTGGGCCTCGTTCTCGTTCTCATGGGGAAATTCAAACTAGCCGATGCTGTCAGCTTTCTTCCCATGCCTGTTGTCGGTGGTTACCTGGCGTACATCGGCTACTTTTGCGTGTTAGCGGGAACGTCGCTCTGTATTTCGCGACCAATGATCAATCCCAGCGATTGGGCGCTCCTCTTCGATGCGACGAATCTGAAGCTCGCTATTCCAGGCCTCGTCGCTGGATTGGTCCTGACATTGGTCAGTCGGCTTGCGACAAACCCCGGGACTCTTCCATTGGTCATGGTTGCGATCCCGGCTCTTTTTTACGCGCTGTTCGGGCTGCTCGGGATTTCTATGGAACAAGCGCGAGATTCCGGATGGGTGGGTCGATCATCTCCCCCGGTCCCACTTTCCGATTTGGTTCACATTGTTGACTTATCAAAAGTGCGTTGGGATTTGGTTGTCGAAATCATTCCCACGTGGTTCGGAATGGTATTTGTGGTCTCCTTTGCCTCGTGCCTAGATGTTGCGGCCATTGCCATTGATATGGGACAGCCACTGGATACCAACAAGTAAGTGCTATTTAAATGATCTTCTCGGCCCATCAGTCAGGACATTTCTCTAACCATTTCACACTTTTTTCACCAAAAAAATTCTATGCCTACACATTAGAGAGCTTGCCACCGTTGGGATTTGCAATTTCATGTCTGGTATCACGTTGGGGTTCACCGGAAGTTACATTTTTTCTCAAACCATTTTCATGTATCGCACCGGTGTTCACGACAAATGCATCGGTATTATGATCATGATAGCATATATGTACATCGTTGTCTCTCCGGTGAACATACTAGAAGTTGCACCCCTATTTTTCTTGGGGTCAACCCTAATTTTCATCGGCTATGATCTGATGTTTGAATGGCTGTGGGAAGTTCGCCACCAAGTGTTTCTTTCGGAGTACTTTATCGTTTGGTTTACATTCCTTTCGATCCACGTCGTTGGCATCAACTTTGGCATTTTGATCGGCGTTCTCATTGCGATCTGCGATCAAATCCTAACCACCGCACAATCTACTGGTGTCAATCGCATAGAGAAGCGTTCTCGGGCGGTTTACACAAAAGGAGACGCAAAACTTCTCCACGAAAAAGGCTACTGCAGCTACGCGCCAAAAATTGTCTCGTTGGAAATCATTGGAAATCTCTTCTTTGGTTCATCCTTGAGCATGTTGAATCAAATCTACAAAGAACTCGGACTTGCGAGAGACGAGCATCCCACTTCCGATGCAGAAGCCGCCACCAATGGCGGAGCGTCCATACGGTTCCCGCCCACATGCCCAAAGTTTGTAGTCCTCAACCTCATGGGAGTCACACACCTAGATGCATCGGCTACGAGGGGTTGTTTTCTCCAGTTGGTCAAGATGGCCGCTAAGAAGCGAGTCGTCATCTGTGCTTCGGGATTAAGCCCCAGGATCGAATGGATGTTTCGCAGCCACGAGGTTGCGTTCGAGACAGAAGAAGAGGAGGACATCGAACGGGCAGAGCTCATGAAAAACTGTATGTTATCGGGACAACTCGAGCGACTTCTCGTCTTCACCACAGCTGCCGAAGCACTGGAATTTTGCGAAACGCTGTTCCTTCGCCAGACCAACGGCAGCGCCTTCGCATCGCCTCGTGGTATGCAGAATTACAGCCTGCTCGAGGCGAAATCCAGAGCGCATACCATCTCCACCATCCTGTCGAATTTTCTCGGAACGACCCCACACCAGACGGAGGTCTTGCAAAAGCTCCAGGACCTTCGCTATCACAACGAGGTGACGTACAATGCCGGACAAGTCGTATTCCCAAAGCGGAGCAACTCCGATGCCTTCTACATCGTCCTCAATGGCTGCGTTGCCAACAGCACTTCCAGCACGTTTCAGGTCGCCAGAAAGCAACAATCCGTGGTGTCCGGAGCCGGGAAGGTAGACCACCAGCTACAACGCCTCGCGAGTGCCGACATCGCTACACTGTGGCAGGTGGGTGGGGTTTTCGGGTTCAACGACTTTTTGCTCGACAAGAAAAGGTCCTTCCAGACAGTCGCAACCATGGACGGAACGAAGCTAGCTATATTCACTCGTACCGGAATGGACACTCTCTCGACGCAGGATCCGGAGCTCTATGCGTTGATGCAGCAGGTGCTCTTGCGTGCCAGTACCCTGGATTTGGCCAATTGCACGTGCCACGATGTTTAGATTCATTGGATTTTTTTTAGGGTACCGTAGAACGCATTGAGCATGCATGGTCAAAGAGTGACACTCGCTATATTTTAAAATAATTATGATGTATAATATTAGAAGCATACAAAACTGATTATTGGGTTACACTTGAAACAGCATGAATTCCCAACGCGGCTCCTGTATTTGGTATATCCAGTGCCTCTTTCTTGAACGAATATGAAAACGATGCTACAGAGCCAGTACCCAAGTTTGAGACTATGGTATGTGCTGTGCGAAATGATTTCCAAAACGCAGTTCCAATGTGAGTTTTTGCAAGAGCGTTTTTCGGTGCATTCCATGCTCAACCAAACGCCCAAAACAGTCACGATTGATTCGGTAAACAATTGAATAGTAACAGGCTCTTCAAAACGTCCATCGTGGGTGCGGGGCACGACCATCGTGATGTCATTGGACACACAAAACTACTCTAGAAGAACAACCCTACTACCGTACGGTGTAAGACATAGATACTGTACTGCGAAGAATATACATCTACTACGGTTTGCGTTGCATCGAAGTATGCGAGTTGTGCCTCCCGTCACACAAAATCGTGACGGTGTAGCTTCCAGGATGGCGCGGAAGCTTACTTTGTTTTGGTTTGCTTTTGATTTTGTTTCATTTATAATGTTTCTTTGTCGTGTGGTTGTACCGGACCCCTGGCAGCTGCCGTCGTGTTGGCCTTTGCCTTGCTTGCTTGCTTACTCGGCGTAGACCTCGTCCACGTCGTCGTCGTCCGAGTCGGAATCGTCGTCCTGGTTGCGGGCGTTCTTCAACCGATCCTTCTTGAGGTCGGCCTCGGATTTTGGCGCGATGCCCTCGGCCGGCTTGTCGTCGTCGTCGTCGGATTCGTCGTCGCTGTCCTCGTCCGAATCGTCGTCCGAATCGTCCTCGACGTTGGCGTTGAGCATCTCCTCGAACAGGGTTGGCTCGTCGTCCAGCTCGGCGTCATCGGGATGGACCTTGAATTCGGGCAACACCGAGTTGTCCAGGGTTGTCAGCTGAATCTTGGCGCTCTGGTCGAGTCCGACGTAGGCGTTGGACTTGACAAAGAGATCAAACTCGTAGTCTCCGACGCGGGGTGCCAGGAACTTGATGTCGTGTTCGACGACCCGGGAGGGGTCGACGACCTTTTCGATGTGGATAATCTTGCCCTCCTTGGTTCCGAGAATGATCCACCAGGCTTCCTGCTTGGGGAAGGGGAAGTGTGGGGCGTGGATCAGGCCGGCCTTTTCTCCCTTTGCGAGATTGTTTCGGGTGAGGGTGACCCGTACGGTACAGAGATCTCCTTCGTAAACGTTGCTGTCCTCGTCGTCGTCGACGTAAACCTTAGTGTCTAGCTCAATGTCGGGAATGATTTTGAGGTAGTTGAGAACGTCCTGCTTTTGTTGTTCCGTGAATGTGGCCATGCCCTTCTTTTGGTCGTCGTCCTGTTCCCGGTATTCGACAATGTTGGAGGCCTTCCCCTTTCCCTTTTCGGCGTGACCGACCTCCTCTTCCGTGAAGTGGGGCAACTGCAAGAGGGACGAATCCTTCACCCACATGGCCTGGGTCAGGTACTGACCGAATTCGATGCAGTTCATGGCGGTTTGCATGTGGTCCTGGTGCTTGCAGACCGCAATCATGGCGTCGTTGAGCGAGGTGGACAACCGCAGCATGCGCTTGAGATCGTCCTGGAGCTGTTCGGATTGGATCTTGTCGGTTTGGCGCATCAAATGGGCGTGCAACAAAACGTTGCTCTTGACGATTGCGGGAAGCGAGTGCTTTGGTTTCTGCATGTTGGCCTTGACCAATCCCATGACCTGGCTGACGGCGGCCTTGTCCTCTGCCGTTTTGGGAACGTTGTGGTGTCGGAATTCGGCGGAAGCGGCCATGACCTCTGGCAACCACTTCATGAGGGTGTGCTCGTTGAGGGTGTTGTGGAACCAGGAGTAGGTGTCGTACATAATGTCCTTCTCTCCGAATTTGGAGGAATCCGAGTAGTAGGTCCAGACGCAAAAGGGGATGATTCCGACCATAAAAATAAGGTAGACGACCAACACCAGGTTGCGGTATTCCGTTTGGAGCAAAAAGTTGGGCAATCCGATGCTCACCTCGAGGGATTGCTTTCCGTCGGGGTTTCCGTATTTCTCATAGTTCTCTCGGGACTCCTCGTTCGTCAGAGCTTCGTAGGCCTTTGCGACCATCATAAACTTGGCCTCCGCGACACGGTTTCCGGGATTCTTATCGGGGTGGAACTTGAGCGAGAGGGCACGGTAGGCCTTCTTGATAACTTTGGCGTCCGCACCCGAATCGATCTCCAGAATTTTGAAGGGATCGAAGGAGTTGACCTCTCCGTCGTTGTTCACACTCTGCAACAACCAAAAAAACAGAATGGTGCAGGCAATAGTGACGAGAAGGTTGACCTTAAATTTCTGGGACTTGAACAAGGTCGATACCCCCGACTCCTTTTTCAGGGCGTCCGCCTTGGACTTTTCGGCGCTCGTCCGCGACACGGCTCCAATAGCGGCATCGTCGGCAAACAGGACCTTTTTGAAACTCTTAAATATGTACATCCATGCTGAACAAAACAAAACAAAACAAAACAAAACAAACCAAAACAAAACAAACCAAAACAGATCAGAACGCAACGCAACGGATCGGAACGGAACAGAACGAAAGGAACGAGGCGAAAGAAACAAACGTGGCAAAGAGAGAGGTACACGACCAAGAACCAAGAAGCAAGCAAAAAGAAACCGATAGGATATGGGAATGCGCTCATGAGTTTCGAGAAGCAACGATAAGTTGGTGGATTCACACACCACACAAGTCCAATGACCACGGAACGAATTCCTCGTTGGCGTTCCGATCGGAGCGCCGCGGTCAATCGCCACGAAACGGAAACGAAGCACTTCACTTACATGGCACCAAATAAATGGTAATGAAACTCAGGGCAAAAAAATAGAACGCCGAATTATCGTACTGCAACATGATGCCCTTCTTCCGCTATTCGTTTCCCTTACACCACAAAGGAAAATCACTTTCGATATCTATCTACACTTGTATATTATTGTTCCAACTCACTGACCACAGCTCCAACAAACCGGTTGCTTGTTGTTGATTATATGTGCTGTACGGTATTGGTGTTGATCGTCGTTGTCGTTGAAAAAACCCAAACGCAAGTTCGACTCAAAGACTACAAGTACCAGCAACAGCGGCAATCGAACTCGGACGATGAATGAGTGGGAGTGACCGTACGGTTCTCTTACTCGTACTCGTACATACTTGTAGGCGTAGGACGAGCAAGAATCGTAGGCCCAGAAACATTCTAGACGGGACAAGGACACGGATGATGGTGATGATGATGCGTTGCGAACGCTTGCCCCGATGATTGAAGGGAAACTACGAGTAATTACGAGTACGAGTACGAGTAAGTTACTACTACTACCTGTACTGGTACTCGTACTACTCACCTGATGTGCGTAGTTGCAGTTGGGAAACGCAATTTCCACGTGTTAGAATTCAAATCGTGATTTTTTCTTGGGACTGAACCGAAACACGCGAACTCCGAAACCTGTACCAAGATATGTACGGTACGGTATATACGTATCATAGGAAAATTCGTGATACAAAGTGGATTGATTCATTGGATCAATTAATGAAGGTTAATACTGTACGGTACGTACCGTATGTACGTATATTCCATATTCCGATCATTCGTCAATGCAGGCGGATCTGGAGTGTGAAGTTGGTGATATCTCAATCAAGTGGCCACATCACACTCTGGAGCAACAATGATGGTCACTGCCCAGAAAGAAATAAAATATTCTGTTTGACTCTACTACTTCTTGTCAAGACAATGAAAAATTCCTCAGTGAATAAAGAATGCTGGGCAACAATAGTACTGGTGGATGGAGAAAAATTTGGCAGCACCGCGTCTTGTTGGATGTCTTGCATGAAAATTTCTTCTTGTCTCCTCCAATGTCATTCAAGGTTTGCCACAATGTTTTGCATTCTACATGTTATATCAATAGATTCATCAATGCAGATAAATCCAAATCTACCAACTCCAGCAGAAGTTCACAATCTGTAAGAACCTACTAAACCTTGAATTTGTCATGGTCAACATGTATACTCTTAGGACTGATTGATCGGTGATTTTTTTAAAAAGATCTTCCCTGGTCCATCTAGACTAGGCCCTACAAATTCAATATTTGGATTCTCCATAATATCTCAGATGCATGCAAGGTTGTTGCCTCTTTACAATTGATCATCGAATGTCAAACAATCAGGAGGTGAATGAATATATTGTGCTGGATTTGTCAATCTTAGCCAACTAAAAAAGTATCAAATAATGCAGGGGATTGCACAAACAACAAAACTGAGCAGATAGTTTTGTGAACTTGGAGTGAGGAAAACTGTTCTTCTGTTACAAAGTCTAAACATGCTAGGACAACTTTTGGGTGAGGATACATAATGTGTTATCTTCCGAAAAAAAATTCATGCACTTCAGCAGTTTAGTGGCTTGTCACTACTATGACTATTATTTATCAACAAGGAAATTACCGAAACAGTAATTTGTTTTGTTTTTGCTTGTCTTGGTATTGTCTTGTTCACATTATTTGACAACAGGCAAAATTTGGAATCACCTCGTAACTCATTCTTGTGCATTGCAGTATTATTTATTTGTAAATACAAAAAAAGATATTGACTGGTATTGACCAAACTTTAGTGTCTCAATTTGGTCTCTGGTAGAACTCTAAGTCATAACAGATTGAATTGTTTCTTTGTTTTCGCTTTTGGATGAGTTAGGTTGAGAGTGATCATCTCGAAAGTGCTCTTTTGGAATTCTCGCACGTTTTGCTTTTGCCAGTCATGATGGTGGAAATTGTAACCACTTTTTTGAACACAGGACATAGAACATGCAAACTATCTCGGGATAAGTGGATTGAAATTGCTTGTATGCAAAAGACGAGAAGATCTTCCACTCTACGTAGTCAATTTCCAGCCTTGTCCACAGTTTTCGAGGAAAAATTAAAATGGCTTTTTGTTGAATGAGCTGGGCAGTCCGAGTCTCGACGAAGAATGTCTGTCAACCACATGGTTTGGTACTAACTACGCACTGTGCGTCACGTACTCGAGACCTCCATTGACATACTATGGAATACTGCTATTTCGGTTGGATTGCATTCCGAACAAGGGTGTGCGCTGCAGAGATTTTCGGAACGTCCAATGAAATGGAAACGATGATCATTTCTCCTATTTATTACGAATAAATAATATTAGTAAATGGTTGTGACGGTATTGATTATTGGTGCATAGAGTTTTTTGAATGCTTCTCTGTGTATCTCCCACGGAGTTTGTGAATGATAGATCGAAGTAATGATAGTAGTGCATACAAAGCACAATCGTACACGGATTGTGTTCCGAGTCACTAGGGTAGTAGTAGTTTAGAGGCACGTTGATGATAACTGATTGATTTTCGATATGCCTCGACGACAAGGACGGATGGAATGATTCTCGGCACTGGATGAATGCATGAATTTTTCAACCTGAGACACAGAGCTCTTTGGACATGCCGCTCTGATTTTGCATCGGTCATCTCAATGCGAAACAAAGAAATAGATAACGAGCACTTCCTCTTCCATTTGTTGTTCCAGTGGCCATCCATCTTCGGTGTTGGGTGTGTGTGTGTGTGTGCGCGTCAAGCGATGCCATGCGGTGCAACGTCCTTCCAAAAGCGATTGCGCGCTCTCTCTCTCTCTGGAACGGGCATGCGATCCCTCCGTGTTCTGTAGTGCAGTGCAGTGCAGTGCAGAGACAGGCAGGGAACCGGTATGCACGTGCCACGATCGATCACAAGGACGCACGCATGCATGCACGCATGCTTGCAATAATCTCGTTCTCACCCGTGGTATTTTGCATGCTGGCAAGTGCTAGGGGACGCCTTGCTAGCTCAACGCCACGGAAGGGAACCAAACAAATAGAAGCAGAATGGACCGATCCGTTCCGAAACCGCTGCGCTGCGTCTCCCCAGGCAGCATCCACAGCGCTCGCGGCATTCGTTCTCTCAGCAACCCAAACAAATCGGTCCGCTTCGTTCGTTCGTTCGTTCGTTCGTTCGTCCCCGGCCAGACTCACTCCATCGTGGCTCGAAACGGATCGGCGCGGATTCCGTGTCGCGTCGGGTTGGGTGTGGACCAATCTCTTTTACGCTCTCTCTCTATTTCTGTCGCTCGACGCTTTCCGGCCGCCTACACGGAGCGTGGATTCATTCGGTTCGAATGAATATCTGATTTCCAATGGTCTTGATTGAATGGAATGGACTCGACGTGAATTGAATTGACGTGAATGCAATGGAATTGAATTGAATTGAATCGAAGTGAATTCCTCACCGCCGATGGGTTCGCCCATGGTGTGGGCCAATTGATTGATTCCTGGCTAGTCGTTAGAGCCAGAGCATCGGTTCATCGATCGCGATGGATGGATGCATGCCGCATTGGATTCGATGTTCCATGTTCCATGTTCGATCGTTTCGATCGTTTCAATCGTGTCGATCGTGTCAACCGATCAATCAAAATGAATGATTGCATGGCATCATCGTGTATCGAAACTTCGAGAAATTGGATTCCCGAGGGCGAAGATTTCTGTCAGACAAGTGGGGTTCAAGAGAAGAAACTGGGATAAGATTCTTGCGACTGAATCTTATTTATTGAGACGATTGACGATGAATTCTTGTCATTGGCGATCAGAAGAACATCGGTGATGTTCAGTGATGCTCCCAAACGTACCGTACGTTACGGTTTTTACGGTACCGCAGCCATCAGCCCAACGGATTTCGAACACTTTGGTTGGATTTTGTGGTGATGGATTGTTGTTGATTGATGATGGATTGAGATTCGAATTACCGGGACGTAGTGTCGTCGACTCGATCGCAGTTTTGTACTAGGTATGTACGAGATACTCGTACACAGCTGCAATGAATGAAGGAATGAATCGAATCATGATAATTCCTTCGGCGAAGGCTTTCGAAGTTCCAATCGTGACACCCAAATTCGGGACCGTAGTTCTTGCCGTTCTATTAGTCGTTTGAGTCGAATGATTGATTCGAAACGGAAAGACCCAAAAAATCAAAAAATAGTAAGCCGGTAGCATACGCTAAAATTCCGTCAACATACCTCATCCTCGTTTACTAAAGTCCGTTGAATTTTACGTCTCTCAGTACTACTCAGAATTTGCCAGTGACTGCGCGAATGAATCTTGCGTGTGTCGATAGGGCTCCGCACTCGCACTCGCACTCGAGCTTGCACCCTTAACAACGATACCCAGCAGACGCAGCGACAACGCATTTCTCTTTGCTCTACACCTACCGCAGCAAACTCTCGCAGCGCACGTTTCCCCCATCGCAGAACAGGCACCCTTGACCAAGACAGACATCTAGTCGTCCAGCTTACTCAACGCAACAACACACTCGATTTTAACAGAAGAATTGACTCGCAATAGAATTGAAGCACCATGCCTACCAACGCCATTCACCGAAACTGTAAGTATGTGAAGAATGGTTGTGGAAAACTCGGTGGATCGATACGGATCGGTCGATCGGAATTTTGAAGATTCTGGAGGACCCTGGTCGGAAGAGGAGTGTCTAGAGAGCCTCGACCAGGATCTGTCCCGGAACTGTCATTGGAGCAACAGGTGCTGGACACAGCACAGAAGAGTTTGGTTGCTATTGTTTGTGAAAGTAATTTTGCGGCTGTTTGATGGAGGATCTTGACTCACCAGCGGTCCGTTCTGTTTTGCTTTTGTCCGCTCCCCCCATCTCGTCCCTTTTGACACACGCAACACAACACAGACCGCAAAACCTTCACTACTCCCCGTCGACCCTTCGAGAAGGAGACCCTGGACGCCGAGTTGAGATTGGTAGGAGAGTACGGTCTCCGCTGTAAGCGCGAGATCTGGCGCGTCCAGTACGCACTCGCCAAATTGAGAAAGTCCGCTCGTACCCTGTTGACCCTGGACCCCAAGGATCCCAAGCGTATTTTCGAGGGAGCCGCCCTCCTCCGCCGGATGAACCGCTACGGATTGTTGGCCGACGACGAGATGGAACTCGACGCCGTCCTTCAGTTGACGACGCAAAAGTTGTTGGAACGCCGGCTCCAGACCAAGGTCTACAAGCAGGGACTCGCCAAGTCCATCCACCACGCCCGTGTCTTGATCCGACAGCGCCACATCCGCGTCGGTTCCCAACTGGTCACCGTTCCCTCCTTCAACGTCCGAACCGCCTCCGAGAAACACATTGACTTCGCCGTCAACTCGCCTTACGGACAGGGACCACCGGGACGTGTCGCCAAGAAGCGTGCCGCCTCCCGAGCGGCCGCCGGAGATGACGAAGAGTAAGCAAACGACTCTGGATCGATCGAACGAACGAATCAACGATTAAGATCACCAACGAACGAACGGACACACACACTGGATAGGTAGTAGTTGCTTTTGTCTAGCTATAGTTATCTCTACATTCTTTTTTTACAACACGAGAGCCTTTTCTACACGCACGTACGCACTACTACAAACGCTCTCACGCACAGACATACCCTGACGAATCATTCGATTGTTAGCTACGAAAGTCATGGACGGTGGTTCCCACAATCCAATCGAGTCCACGGGGAGGAACCGACGCGACATCCCTCTCCTCATCCGTTACCATCGATCTTTTCATACCGACGCAATTCCGAACTGCTCTCTGTCGCACGTTCGTAGTTAAAAAGTAAGTACTAGATGAATCTACTTTACAGTGTTGCCAACAAGGTTGTAGATACGGGATATTATACTGCTCTCGTGTTGAAGGTTGAAGCTCCCCAGGTGTGGCTGGCACGCAAGCACGTGCGGTGCCCGGTGAAGAGCTCGTCGCACCGCGAACGAAACGACGCCTGTGACAGCGCCGGAAATCTTGTTTTGTGGAAAGGCGGTTTCCTTTGGGTTTGAATCTCAATCCATCGAGACGGAGCAACGGTACGCGCAGCACGGTGCAGCGGACTAGCCGCCTCGGAAGGACTTGGATGGCAAAACACACAAACACACACACACACACACTATCTCTCACATCCAACGAGAGAGAGAGAGAGAGATACCACAACTCAAAGGATGGTACTGCACCATTGCTCGATACGTTTCTCACCAGGTGCGCAACAACACTCGTTTGGACAATTCGTTTCTTGGGCGCGAATGTGCTCAAGACAAAAGACGGCCAGGCTTGATGCATGACATGCACAGATGTTTGTTCGTTGCTGGTTTGTTTGTTGGTCCTTCATTCGTTCGTTCGACCTATCGAGTGCGCGAATACAGTTCCTACAGTATTCCCAACGTAATTGCGAACGTACACGCATTGCATTGCATTCGTAGCACAGTACTTGTTGGGCTACAGTATCGTCTATTTCAAATTCATCTGTGCTTTCCCGGATTCTCGCCGCCGTGGAGCCTGCGGATCTCGGTAGAAAGCTCGATCCGGAGGTCGGCGCAAAATTCGTCCGTGCGTTCCCCGATTTTCGTACGCAGGCAGTCTTCCAGTTGCTCGAGGCGATGGGCCGCATTTGCGTTCGCTGTATCGTTTGCATTCGCATTCGTCGTGACGGAGTTCGTGTTCCGCGATGGAGCACTGTCGGGCTCCTGTTCGCGATACCGGTGCTTTCCCGAAGAATAGTGGCTCGAAAGAATCCTCGCCGATCCCAGGACGTGCACTCCGCAGTCGTACCCGTTGTGCTGCTTGGGGGTTCGGGCGGAACGGACCAGCGACGCAGGTTTTGTTTTTGTCCCACCGGTGCCGGTTTCGTTCTCCTTTTTGGTTTCCGTGGTGATGATTTCGGCGTTTGGGTAGACGTGCATTCGCATCTTGCGGGCGATTGCGTTTGCCGCTCGCAGGTTGCCGCTGTTGGGAACCGAGTCGAAATGCCAAAACGAGAGGCTGATTGTTGTTGTTGTTTCTTTTGCTGCGAGTACCGGTACGCGTACTACTTCGATCACGAGCAACGACCAGTGACTCCCATTGTCGAGTGTTTGCCAAGAATACGACGACGAGCCGTCTGTATCCATGGTGTCGTTGACAGCAACAAAGATCAGTCCATCCGCATTGTTGTTGTTGCTATTGCTGTTGTCACCAAAACCACTGCTCGGAAATTTTGTGTTCCCGACAAAGTCTTCGATCTCGTCCTGGTCCACACACTGGTGCATCCAGAAGGAAACGACGGATGGATCCATAAACAGGAAGTGGGGCAACGAAAACGACGACGAGGACGCGGGTTGCCGCCGACGATGCTCTTCCTGTAGGAGGGAAAATCCAAAATGAATGCAAGAATCGGTCAGCCATTCGGTTCGTGTCTCGAAACAATTCAGATCCGACCCGTAGACGACGGCATCGTGGTAGTTAACAATGAGTTCGTCGGGTTGGAACCTGGGCAACGGTGATGTCATGGCTGTGGCAGTGTGTTTATCATCTTCTGATGCCAAAGGACCAGGTGTTGTATTTTCGAACTGTGTCAAAATACCTCGACTGTTTGCTGTTTACGGTACCGTTAGATCGGATGTGTTTGTTTTTGTGACTCTCACGTCGGGAGACTTGCCGTACGAGGTAATTACGGTACGTACCCGGTACGCACGACTAACTAAGTACATTCTTCTTACTATTCGTACCTACGGTACACGTACCAGCAGACTTTCTCATGCATTGGTAGTTTACCCTAAGACTGAGGAAGACTGAGATCGAATGGATGCTCAAAATTAATGTCAAAACAGAATTATCATCACCGTCATGTCGACAACGTTATTGTTCTACGGTAGGTCACAATTCCACCAGAAGCAAGCCAGCATAAAGTACGAGTAAGCCTTACGTAAGGTTTACAGGTACAAATGCGACTGATCTCGTAACTTACGGTAAGGCATTAACCTTCCTACCTATTCTCTCAAAAGGAGTTTTTAACCTTCATCCGTCCTAGTAGTAGTAACTTAACCTTATGGGTTTCATGCTGATAGTGTTTGGCAACGGCATCCAGGCATTCGCGAAAGGTATTGGTCATTCAAAAAGTCTCAATTCCTATGTCCCTGATAAATAAACGATAAGTTTGTGCGTTGTATCCTCTACATGACCTCTCTAGTTTTCAGCACTAAAGATCACAATTGTATTGCCATAAGCGTACTCGTACTCGTAACCTTCGGGAACCGTACCTACCGCACGGTGGCACAACTGATCAGCTTGGAAGTTACGTGTACGGTGCTGTACCTAGTGCTGAGGTTCTCACCCAGAAGGCCAAACGAGCAACGACCGAACCACCATAGAAACAGAACGTATGACCATTCTGTATCTTGCGGCTTTTTCTAATGCATTTTTTCTTCGTATGAAAACATACACAACACGAAAGACATGCCCTAAGGCTTACCGCGAAGATCATGACAACATATCTGTTGTTTGTATTTGATTGAAGCTAACACGAAGAGCCAAGTCTAGCTAGGTGTAAACCAAGAACGACGGCACGCACTTCAAAACAAAGGCTGTATCGAATACTCCTCTCAATAGCAGCTTCACACCGCAACTTTCCAAACGTAGATCAATCTCTGAAGCGCAACCAAATCGATCGCAATTCGTGGCAGCAAACGCGTCGAAATGGAAAAACAGCCTTCCTCGCTCTCTGATACAAACGGAAACGGTGATGCCATTGCTGCTCCCGTAGATTCGATACCGGCTGTGGTATCCACCGTGGGCAAAAACGAACTTTCAAAGGAAACGGAGGCCGACGCAGCAGGAAACACTTCCACTACCTCATCGGAGGACGGGGATGATTGTAGTGCCCCAATACAAGTAATATCAACGGACAGCTGTGATGCCGACAACAGCACTGCAGACGGTTATCAAGCCGACAATGACCAACGCTCTAATCCCCTGGCGATGAACGGTAACAGTAACGGTAGAAAACCCACCCCGAAGCTTTCCGGGAGAATGGATTCCGCGAGCATAGACAGCACGGGCGTCTTAGCCATGAGGTGCAGCAACGTGTGCAAGGTTATCAAGGGTGAGATTCACAATGTTCTCAACATTATGCGCACCGATCCACACTGTGCTAGTCCGCTGCGGTTCGTTGAGGAAGTCCTCTCCGATGACCAGCACCCGCTCGTGTTGCGTTTCAGCGAATTGCACCAGTCAATGACAGAATGGGAACTTCGCCACGGCGGTGATGGCACCCAAAAACAACCCGAAGCTCGGCTCTATCTTCCTCCCTTTTGCGTGGCAATTCAATCGCGTGACATTTCCGCAAAGGTGACGGGAGCTGCGTTGCAGTCCCTACAAAAGTTCTTGCTCTATGGATTTCTGGCGAACGAAGGTCCCAATGCGTTTACGACCATTGCCAACACGCTCTTGATGTGCACCTTTGAAGAGTCCACGCCGTTTTCGACCAGCCAAGATGGTGTGAACGGCGGAAAGCAGGGCGATTCCCTGGCGGAGCGGAGAGGATCCGGAGCACGCTCCGGCAGTAATGGACTCCACGACTCGAACAATAAAGGACGCGAAGACGATGAACAGGTGGTTCTGCGGCTACTGGATTTGTCGGCCTTGATCGTTCGTAGTGCCTCGATGGAGCTGAAACCGGATGTTGTGGTAGGGTTGCTCGACATTTGCTTGCATGTCTCTCACCGCGCCAAGCGGGCCAGTTGGTTACTCAAGAGCGCGGCTTCCGATGCCATGAAGCAAATCGTCTTGGAGGTATTTTCTAAACCCAACCTAGCGCGGAAGCGAGAGGAAATCCTTGCCAAGCTTTCGAGTCTTTTGAATCCCAAGCACAACTCTGATGCCTACGTCGTGAACTCGCTGACGCTTGTCAACTTTGCCCTCGAAACCCTCACACCGGAGAAACTCACGAAGGTAGAGATCGGCATCCTAAAGAAAGATTTGTGCAAGTTCTTGTTGAGCTGGAGTACCACTCACGACCTGGCCATTCTCAGCTTGACCATGAGAGTCATTTTCAACCTCTTTCAGACGATTAGGAACCACTTGAAGGTTCCACTTGAAGTCTTTTTGACTAGTGTCCACTTGCGCATCTTGGAGCATTCGAGGAATCCAGAGGAGCGCGAGGTGGCTCTAGAATCGCTCTTGGAGTTTTGTCGAGAGCCGGCTCTTATCAAGGATCTATATCTGAATTACGATTGCGACGTTCAGTGTACCAACTTGTACGCGAATATCTGCAAGACTCTGGCCAACGTAACGGCTCCATTAGGCTACACTACCCAAGACGACATGATCGATGGCAGCAGTTCCCAAGGTGCCAACAACCACTTGACGAAACGCAGCGCGGTATCCATAGTGCACAAGGCAGCTATTGCCGCATCGGAAGTCCCCATGAATGTTTTGTGTGTACAGGCTCTTGAATGTTTGTTGACCATAGTCGAGTCTATCGCTCGTCGGTGTAGAAACCACAACCAGCAGCCCAGTAGCGCGGCAAGTGCAAATAGTGGTAGCAACAGCGCTGAAAACGGTCAGACTACTGCCAGCGCGAAAGCGTCTCGTTTTCAATACGCATCTTCCGCCTCTGTGGATTTTGACGACGATCTCGAAATGTCTGAAGAAGACCTACAGGAGAGAAAGCGAAGGAAGGCCGCCCTCTCGCAAGTTGCCGTCAGTTTCAACAAGGATCCTGACTCTAAGGACTGGATCAATCTGGGAATAGAGTCCAACGTATTGGTAGAAACTGCTGACAGCGTGGCCTCGGCGTTGTACACGGCACCCGGCCTCGACAAAAACAAGTTGGGGACCTACCTTAGCAAGGGTCCCGTCGAAAAGTATCCATTTCACGACGAGGTTCGAGTGGCGTTTGTCAAACGTTTCAACTTTTCTAATTGTGGAAGGTTTGCAAATGCTCTTCGAATTTTCCTCCACAAGTTTCGATTGCCGGGTGAAGCCCAGCAAATCGATAGAATAATGGATGCCTTCTCGAAGGAATACTACAAGCAACAAGGGAAGAAAAGTGTCTTCAAGAACTCTGATGCAGTATTCGTATTGTCATTTTCAACCATCATGCTGAACACAGACTTGCACAACCCAAACATCAAGAACAAGAAAAGAATGACTCGGCAGCAATTTATTCGCAACAATCGAGGCATCAACGCAGGAGGAGATCTTCCGGAAGCCATGCTTGCTTGGTTGTACACAGATATCAGAGAAAACGAACTGCAAGTTCAGCGCGAGATCGGAGAATTCATCAGCCATTCCGATGCCTTAGACGCGGAGCAGTTCCGGGGAGCGTGGGGTGATATGCTTCGTAGGAACGTTGCCGTGGCTGTCTTCACTACTGCAGACGAAGCTCGCAGAAGCATGTTTGAAGCGGGTGTTCACGAAAAAGATATGTTTTTAGCGATTGCCAAGCCTGCGTTACGTGCAATTTCCAGTGCTTTCGTTCGCTCTTGGGATGATGGAAATATAGTCTCCGCTTTGAAAGGACTGGAACAAATGGCTATGATAAGCACATTTTTCAACCTCGATGATCTGTTGAATGAGATCTTATCATTTTTGTTGGCACAAGGCCGGGATTACATTATGGGCTGTGTCGCGCTCGAGTACTCTGGGATCGAAAGCGGAGCCCCGATAAGTTTAGACCACGCAGACGACGAGAGTACAATGGCATCGATGAGCATTGTCGATCCCGACTCTCCGATCCCTCAGGCGTTGCTTCGCGTGAGAGAGATATCAGGCATTGATCAAAAGAATATTGACATCAGTGGTGCCGCTGCATACCGCGGTCTGATCGCACTAAACATGGGACTGCGAATTGTGAGAACGCTTTTCCCTCGGATGAAAAGTGCGTGGCCTGAGTTGATTGAAGTTTTTGGTTGTCTCCGTGACGCCCGCGCCTTGCCAGCTGGTCTTTCCGATCTCGATGATTTCGCCGATAGCGAGGGCAACGTGCTTCCTTTGTCTCCTTTTGCACGAAAATCACAGAAAAGACTTGACGAGGTTTACCTTATTAAGTCGGGTAGAAAGGTAACTGCAAAGCAAGGGTGGTTTCGTGGCTTCTTCGGTAGAGGAAGAGCGAAGGAAGCCGATTTATCTATCGTCAATGAAGCGAAGCCATCTTATCAATTAAGACCATCAAAGTTGTCGAAAAATGCTAGAATTCTGCTTCAGGTTGCAGAATGGACCGAGATTGAAAAATTTATGGTTCTCGGCCCTCACCTACGACTGCAGTTAGTGAAGCAGAGTATCAATGGGTTGCTTGGGTCGATTGATGTCCTAACCGCCAAACCCTCTCCTACTTATGAACAGCATCAGGCTTTTGCCCTGGAACTTGCAGCTCGAGCTCTGTTGGCATCGGACGACCGGGCACCGGAGCTTTTTCCAATCTTTTTGGCAAAGTTCAATTCACTCGCTCAAAAAATACAGAAATTGAAGCGCCCGATACAAGTTCCATTTCTGATGGAAAGAGTAATCGCTACCATTTTGAGGTCGAGTATTCACTTATACAAGATTCCGATGGTAAGTTTGGGGCGTTCGCTAGTGAGGTGTATCACATCATGGAGAAACTGGATTCTCACATGATTTTTTGCAACATCTGTCCATTTTAGATGCGAGAAGAACTCTTGACATCTCTTGCTTTAATACGAACATTCCCAAAGCCCTTCCTGGGTCATATTGCTGATCGAACGGCGTGCGGCTTAGCCATCATTTGGCGTTCATATTTCTCCTCATTCGAGTCACAGAAAGATTTGCAGCTGATTGGTGATTTGTTCTGTGCACTGACAGATTTCGAACTTGGTCGAGGCCTGATTTTCGATGGGGTTGCATCCACAATTGAGTTCGCACTTCCTGATTCTTCAATTTCCAACATTTTAGAATACGAAGAAAAGGTCAAAGAAAAAGATTCATTTTCGATACCAGCATGTGCAACTCTTCAGCGGGTCTTGTCCACGTATATTGTTGGAGATTTTCAAGAAGACTTCTCGATTACTGTCCCGGCCATGGTATGTGTAGAGAAACTTTACAACCACGTAGTCCAGGTTATGCTGATCGACAAAAAGAACGACCCAATGCACGATCCGGAGATAGAGCTCCCATGTGTTCCTGATTTGGAACTGTGGCATGGTGTTTCAGTTGCATTCTATACCGCTTGCACTAACAACAACGAAGAAATATCGAAAAAGGGATTGGAAGCTTGTCAACGACATATGTTTGTCCCCGATCTGACAGAGATTCCAGACAATAAATGGACGGCGTTGGTCAACACTATGATCAATAAGCAACCACCTTTATCATCGCATATGTCCCGGGTCAATTCATTGTCAATTATTGCCCAACTGATGGTTAAAATATTCCCCAGCATGACTTCGAGAAAGAGCAATTTCGAGCCGTTGACGGAGTCAACGAAGAACGTCGTGAAGGTTGCTAATGAAAACATGCAAAATAGGCGTTCCCCAGACATGCTGTTTGATCTTACGGTGACGATAGTCACTCATCTTGCAATCCAGTTGGCCTCTAGTAAGTTTGGTGGGGATGAAAGATATTGCAAGTGGGCAAGCGATTTGTTTGTGAAGGTGTTGGAAAATAATGGAGCAACCAAAACACAGGATATCTTTGAGAACGAAAATAGCGCTGATGACAACCAGGAAGATGACGGATCATCATCCGAACTATCCTCAAAAGAATAATTCCTACTATATGAATACTTTATTGAATCATTGATGTCAAAGGTTATGGTGTAAAAATTGAGAAAATCAAGTTCATCTTCCTTCTCAAATGACCGAAACATTTCAAAAAACGTGGTCGTTTTGATTCTAAAATTGGTGCCTCGTATTCAACGAACCAAGTGTATTCAATACATAGCCAGCAACGCCTCGTGTATATTTTCTCGCAAAACTCTTTTATCATGTTGTTAGATAGTATAGTCCACTGCACGTGTACTGTAGGAAGTTGTAGACAATACAATCTACAAATGTCTTGGTTTCATTTGCAAAACACCAGTTTTAGTCATCGATGATAAGTTTATTCTTTGGTATCAGGTGTGGCCCATCATTGCTAATACTATTGGGTGCATTTCAAGTTGAAGTACATTGCTGTCCTTTAGGAGTGCTGTATTGCATAGCTCCCCCTGTATCGCCTTGTTGGTAGCTTTAATGTGGTGTTGAGACGAAGGTTCCAACAAGTATCCCCTTGCTTGCAGCTAAATTTTGCAACAACAGTTGTGTCTCACCTTGGTTGCACCTCGAACGCTTGTTGATGAGTAACCTTATTGTGTTGCTCCAATGACCATGCTCTCTTACAGTGATTAGTGCTGGGACCCATTCAACAAACCACATGCCAATACCATTCACCAAAACGTACTGAACTGGAGAAATCAACAGTTTGCAATCCCAATAAAGAAAGGAGTAAATCTGACTTTGGAGGAGAGGAAAATCATTTGAGATCCAAAGAAAAAAAAACAGACAGACTCCTGAAGAAACAGAGTACTACCGGTAGTACTAGTAAAACCTGTGGCAAACACATACCACTACTACTACCACTACTAGTACGAGTATGGAACAATGCTGGAAGTGGTCGTGTGGATCTCCAATTAGAGGAAAGGTTGACAAAGAGACCATTCATGGTCGAGGAACATGTTGTTGCGTCCAAAAATGATGGCTCTGATTCTGATTCTCAAACCTCTTGGGAAGAACCCTATCGTTTTTAAAAGTAAGCCTTACGATGTTGCTCTAAAATACTTTCGAAAGCTGCTTACGGAAATCGTTGTACTTCTATTCGCGTACTACAAAATTCCTATCACCTGTCCCCCATGATTCTACATCCACAACTACGGTAACTACGAAGTACTTCGTATTACTTACTTCTACTAATTTCCACGGAAACCGGTGAACTGATGATAGGAATTCCGAACGGTAAGGTTACCGTAACCTTAAAAGATTACTGTTTTCAGTATCGTGAACGATCCAACAAACTCAATTCAAGAAGCTCTCTTTAGGCATTCAAAAACTTTACTCTGTTGGGCGTACGAGTAAGGTTACCAGTACCGGTAAGTCCTTATCGTACACTTTTTACATGAGCAGCATTTGTTTCGGGCTTTAATTTTTGTTGTGATGAAAAAGACGCCATCCAGAAACAAGACTTACAGTAATCTTAACTAACATACCGTATTGTATCGTTTGTGGTGGACTTCATCGCGGTTCAAACGACATCGGTGATCGGTGGGATACGATACCCACACCACAATTACCCTGATAAAAGTTGAAACCATAGAAGAAAAATCAGCACAAGAAGCAGCATCCAACTTTCAAAATGGCTAGCAAAGAAGCATTCCTTCCCGTCCCCACCGAAGAAGAGTTTCAGGTGCCACAGTACAGACCCGACGGGCCGTCATCTCTGCAAGTAGAAGATGGAAGCATCGACGATCTCGGATTCAACACCAGCAACCACCACTTGCTGTTTTGTGGCATCTGTTGCGATCACCGTCGAGCTGTCTTGGTCGTGAATGCAATCTCCGTTGCCTTTCGACTCCTGGCAATGATCATCGTGGCCATCGGTGCCTCGTTTTTGAACAAGAACGTGGACGAGATCGAGGTAGATATCACAGACGATGAAGTTCGCAAGGAGCTCGATGAATTTGTCAAGGAAGGTGGCATTGTAATCCTCGAGGCTTTTATGGAATTCTTTTTCATTCTTTCGATTCTTCTCCATGTGTGTGGAATTTACGGTGCCCTCCAGTTCAAACAGTGGGGAATCATTACCGCCGCGTCTACCTACGCGCTATCCTTCTTTTTTGGTTTGATCAGCATGAATTTCTTGGAAATTATCATGAACGGTTTGTTTTTGTACCCGCACATCTATATGCTCAAGCTCATGAAAGAGGGAGTCATGACGGACTACAACTATCACAAGATCGCAACCTGCTGTGGAAATCGCCAAATGTAATGTCTATGTGATCGTTGGCGAACTAACGGCTTGAGCAGCAGAAAGGTAAAAGGGAATTCAACTAATCGGACTGCTCACAACAGAATTCGTGTAATAAACACAAAACGCTATTCCAAACAAGGCAATGAATATTACGTGCAAATAGAGGTTGAGAAACAGCGTGTCAAGATACAAATTATCTTGATTTCATTGGTACTTTTCCGAATCGATTACTGCACTACTACACTTATGTTCTCAAATTCAAACGTTGCTGTCAAAAAAAGCGATTGTAGTAGAAGTAGATGGATGCTATTTTCGATACTGCTTCGAGAAACCCCTAAAGGCTCGGTGCAAACGACGTGATCTTTGCATTGGGAAGGCGTAGTAAAAAAATTGATTCACCTTTTGTGGTTCGTACCAAACGCTTTGTTCGCCATTATTACAATGGACGCTCCGCACTCGAAAGGGGTCTCATTGGATGATTCCCCCGTCCATGCCTTCCACGCAGATATCGTTTGATTAATTGCGAATGATTCATCCAAAAATCTCCGGGGTACTTACAGCACAGGCAAGTCATCGAACCTGACAAGGGCAAAACAATTTTGTTTTCCAGATGGCATAATCTCCTCCTGACATATCTGAAATAATCATAATCATGCTGTCAATATTTCAGGGCTACTACTACTACTAGTAGTAGTAGTAGTAGCAGTCCACCTGAACGAGGAGGCCTTCGCACAGCACCATATCTTATGAAACTTCGTACGCCTGCCTGAGTTGAATTTGTTATTCTTTGTTTCAGAGTGCTCACCATGTGGCAGTTCATTTCATTCAGACTTTGAAGGCCGAAGCCAGCTTAAAATTTTGATATTCAGCTGCCGTCTTGTTATTCTTCTTGTCCTCGTCCTTCTTGTAACCTTACTTGTACTAGTACCACTATTACTAGTACTACTACTAGAGTGGTACTACTAGTACTACTATCGGAACTACTAGTAGTAGTACTAGTACTAGTACTACTAGTTCTTGTAATATACTACTACAAGTAGTAGTAGTAGTACTAGTAGCTGTCTATGACACAACAAGAACAGGAAAAACGTCAAATTGTTGGAATGTGACAGCAAGAATGTCCAACAATAACTTTGTGCTGCTGAAACTCAATTTATCCCAGAGACAAGGAAGTTGCAACATTGAAGCATTATTTTTTGTACGGTAATTACGAGTATCACTAAATTACGATTATGAAAGTTCTTACTGTTTTGAGCCAAAGGACTCGAAGTACGTACCGTACAGTATCACAGTCGTACTATTACTAATAGAACGCTACACGTAAGGTTACCGTAATTACTTGTAAAAAAAAGAAATACGAGCAATTACTTCGGTATGATTATTCACCAAGGCGTCTAGTAAGGTTACCCGCACGAGTAAGTTACGAGTAAGGGCACGAGGACCTGTACTGTCAAGTGGTAGTAATAGTAGGACTACGTAGTAAAAATGATGCGTTGCACTTCGTACTTTGTACGAAGTAATAGTGTATTAAAATTAGTACTAAAATTAGTACCATACCGGTAAGTTAAGGTATGTATCGGTATGTAAAAAATAATGGTCGAAAGATGTTCATGAGTTTATTCGCCTCCCAAAAATAGTTCTCTAAATCAAGATTTTTGATTATTTATTCAAACTGGGACAGCTCAGATTATCGAGTCACTTCACACGAAGTGTGTCTCAACTTTTTTCGATTTTGAGAAATCAACAATGGGCGCGTCACGTTTCAGTAACTGCCGAGTTTTATTTTTAGAAATCCACAAAATCCTATCGGCATCACAGAAGATCGTATAATGAATCATCGCACCAGTATGAGACGATGCCTGATTCCTTCGATACGATTACATTGCGACAGTTGATTGGGGGATTCGATTCCTGCGTGACGTAGAAACAGCTGTTCATCCCCATTTCGATGAAATCGAGTGATGATGCTTTCTGCAGCAGCAGATGCCTCCACAGAAACTTCGATCGGATTTTGAGCATAATGTGTATGGATGATGAATAAATGAATCTTTCTCTGACTGCTGACACAGTTGATTTCTCTCGAAAACTCGAATTTTGGTCAGTCAGAAAACCCTGACCCATCAACGCAACACGTCTAAGGAGAATCAACTCGATTACTACTAGCAACTAAGCGCAAGATTTCATGACAGCGCAGAGGGAAAGATCCAACGCGTCCTATCGCCTCGTTCGAACGGTGTCAAAATCTTTCATGCGATATCTTCCCGTTTTTGTTTGATTGCGACAGCGCTGTTCTCTTCTCACAATCTAAAACCGATAGAGACCAAAATCGAAGAAAAACAAAGAAAAACAAAGTCAACTCCTTCTTCCACAATGAAGTGCTCCTTCTCTCTTGTTGCAACCCTTCTTCTCTCAACCACGGATGCTTTCACCGTACCGAAGTCGGCTTCCACACACGGTCGCACTGCTGGTTCCAAGGTCTTCACTCCTTCGGTGATCCAAGATGACATTGCATCAAACTCTTTCGAGACTCAGTTGAACGCTGCCACTCTCACTCCTCTCGACGTGGAGAAGAAGGGAGAGATGGCCACTTGGGAAAAGTTTTCGAACTGGATCACAAGCACCGACAATCGTCTCTACATCGGTTGGTTCGGTACCATCATGTTCCCAACTCTCCTTGCCGCCGCTTCCTGCTTCATCACGGCCTTCATCGCTGCGCCCCCGGTTGATATTGATGGAATTCGCGAACCTGTCGCCGGATCTCTGCTTTACGGAAACAACATTATCACTGGGTCTGTCATTCCTTCTTCAAACGCGATCGGAATGCATTTTTACCCCGTATGGGAAGCCGCGTCGATGGATGAGTGGTTGTACAACGGAGGTCCTTACCAGTTGATCGTGATGCACTTCCTACTCGGCGTGGCCTCATACATGGGACGCGAATGGGAGCTCTCATACCGCCTCGGAATGCGCCCTTGGATTTTCGTTGCCTTTTCTGCTCCTGTAGCTGCTGCTACCGCTGTCTTCCTCACATACCCCATCGGTCAAGGAAGCTTCTCCGATGGCATGCCCCTTGGTATCAGTGGAACCTTCAACTTTATGTTGGTATTCCAAGCCGAGCACAACATCTTGATGCATCCACTCCACATGGCCGGAGTCGCCGGTGTATTTGGTGGTTCACTCTTTTCTGCCATGCACGGTTCTCTCGTAACTTCTTCCTTGATTCGTGAAACCACCGAAAACGAATCTACCAACGCTGGGTACAAGTTTGGCCAGGAAGAGGAAACTTACAACATTGTCGCCGCCCACGGGTACTTCGGACGTCTCATTTTCCAATACGCTTCCTTCAACAACTCCCGTGCCCTCCACTTCTTCTTGGCTCTTTGGCCTGTCTTGGGTATCTGGTTGACCGCTATGGGAGTTTCTACCATGGCATTCAACTTGAACGGGTTCAATTTCAATCAAGCCGTAATCGACTCCGAGGGACGTGTCATCAACACCTGGGCGGATATCATCAACCGTGCCGACCTTGGAATGGAGGTCATGCATGAGCGTAACGCGCACAACTTCCCACTCGATTTGGCGTCTGGTGAAGTCCTTCCCGTCGCAATGGAGGCTCCTTCCATTATCGAGGCATAATCTGAACAATACTAAGACTGCACTGTGCTATGCACCGCACATCAGCCAAAACACCACCACAGACCTTGTCAAACCAAATTAAGTTACCAATTTAAAAATAAAAGAAAATTTTTGTTGAATGAATTCTGTCTTTTGTTGATTGTCATAGCGTAGACATTTCTTGAGATTTATGAGTGGTGCAACAAATGCAAGGTTGAGGTGAAGTACTCAGCAAACTTATGCGAAAGAATGAATATGACATGCTCGAAAGGAGCCTGCAGATCATGTCGGTACGATTTGACCATGTGGTGCGCTTCTTAAATTGATCCAATCCTTGAGATGAGATTTCTACTGAGTTGATTTTTCGACGATGCATTTTACGCGAACCTTCAGTCCGTCGTGAGCAGAAACTGGATTTTTGAGACTAAGGCTTAAAAGCTTACTTTCGAACGTAAGGTACCAGTACGTCTATTTTTCGTAGATACAAATTGGACGTCGACATGATTATCATTGTATTTTGGGTCGTAACCTTACATACAACAGACGAAAACTAAAAAATGAGACGATTATCCCATCAAAGAATGAAAATCCTTTGCTTAGGCTCGCGAAAATCCCGGAAGGGCTTTGATCTGAAACAACCCTGCTGTGCTCGGCTGGTGATCATCCCAACCAACTACGGTGGAATACGAAGTCAGGCCGTTGTTGAGCAAAACACGAAAATAATCCGGATCGTCGTTTCAAGACTCAACTGATCCGGGAAAAAACCCGTCGACAATCCTCCGCATACCGGTACGAAAATAAATAATAATATTCATGTCGTCTGATAACAATTGCCATTAGGTTGCCAACAGAAAGGGCAAACCAGGCACCAATTGCAACGGAAATCCTGATACTTTGGACACTAATGAGAAGCAAACGGGTTCGGAACGAATTGGAGGCTCTGGTGAAGACGAGGAGTCATGGGGTGCATAATCCGAATCATCATCATCACAACACATCAACAACGATGAACGATACATATTTGTTGGATTTTGTCGGGGTGAGTTGCAAACGATAGAAGTACAATAACTAGACTACCAATGGAAGAAATGACAGGTGCATCGACTCAGATCTGATTCTTTAAACACCGTTTCTAATCCGTTGGCAATCGTCGCGGCGTTCTCTTCCATTCAGACTTTGACTCAAAACATGTTGATGCCGGTGTTCAACACAAAACCTAAGAACGACAGTATCAACGACGATAAAGCTAATCACAACAATATGACGCCACAACAATGTAAGCCTCTACAGAGCACGACGAAAAATAACAAATTTTCATCTGCGCCTTCCTCGGCACCGGTGGATACAAGAGGCTGCAGCAACATCGTCAGTTTTTCGGGCAGTAGTAACAGTGGACATTCAATTGGCATCGACAATCTCCCCTCAACTAGTCGGATGCATTCCGCCTCTACTATCAGTTGTGGCTCGACGCCAAGTAATAGCAGCGGTACCATGAGCGGTAGGAACAGAAACCAGAAACAGAATCGCCAACAGGACCACAAAAAAGGTCGTTCTCGTGCCCTGAAAGGCGCCACAAATCTGGCGAAGGAAACAAAGCTTTTGCGGCGGCGTCTAGATAGTGTTCTAAGCACCTTTGAAGAAACTGTCGTATCCGCTTCACAGAGTAAGAATATCAAGCTCGAGTCTCTCCACGCGGAAAATCGACAGCTACAAGCGGAAATCAGAGAGTTGGAAATCGAGACGTTCAAGCAGGCTGCGGAATTGGAAGACAGCGACGAACTCATGGTCCAGATGGAAGAACGACGTTTGGCGTTAAAGCAGGAAGTGACTGCCTTGAAAGAAAAATGTTATTCCTTGGCCAAGGAAGTTGTGTTTTTGAAGAAATCACTCGATGCGTATGAGGAAACGGATAAGGCACAATTAGCAATCGAAAACGAAAAACTCGAGTGCGAAAATGAATCATTGAAATTGGAATTGAGTGCTAAAGACAAAACCATTCAAGACCTTGGAAATCAACTCCATGTAACGAAAATGAAGGTTATCAATGATAAAGAGAACAACGAGGAGAGCGGCAACACTGGTTGTAACACAAATATAGAGAGAGCTGGAAATGGGGAACCAAAGTTCGCGTTTGGCAAGAAGAAAGAGGATGTCAACGCAAACGAAGGAACGTTGAGTGAGCGCTTTATCATAACACCAAAGGGGAAGCACCGGAGATCTTCACACAGCATGACGCTTCGTGGAAGTCATAAGAAAAAGTTTCAATTCTAGATGACAAATGTCTACCGAAACAACTATGAAACACATAATGGTCTTTTAGATGGGATTGTATGAATATTGAAAAGACTCTAGTATTTTGTGTTGCTTCAAAAATTTTCATTTTATGTAAACGTCCAATACACTGGAGAAGTTGATGGTTGAAGAGATCTTTTGCGTTCTCAGCCAGAGCGTGTGTAATTTTCGACGAGACGATTGCTCTGTTGTAGGTTGTTGGTTTGATACGGTGGGTTTCCTTGCAAGGCGCAGCAAGTAAATATAGTTGATGATTCTCATTCCCTGTTTTTCAGCCTGGGAGCAATCGACGTGATGCGTATGTCAAACATTAAAACTGTTGTTGTTATCGTTGTCTTCCGAAGGCGTCATTCATCCGTCCCAAAACTACTAAAAAAAACTCTCCTATCGAATTAATCGTCTCCATTCCATCCGCAATAACTTAGTGGCAAGGATCTAATCCGTTCGATCAAATGTTCCGATTGCATTGTATCGACCGACTATCGACTGGCAGTGTGGTTTTAGTTTCCGGCTGCTTTGGCTTCCCGAATGACTTCTAACATGGTGTCCGCCAGGGTGCTTTCGGGATGATTATCGCCAGCAGGATCGTCCTCGGATTCGGCAATATTGATGGCCTTGATTTCTCCATTGACGGCATAAATCGCATGACGCTTGCAGCGTCCCCACAGCCCCGCTCCTTCGGTGGGTCCAGGGTGGGTCAGTTCAAGGTCAAGTGCCTTGGTCAATTCCCCCTGGTATATTTATTGAAAAAAGAAAGAATTTTGACAGAAGTGGGCCCGAAGTAGCCACGATGCGTTGATTTTGTTTAGTGTGCATTAGAATGCATTACTTTGTAATATATTGACATTCTGACCAACATGGATTGATAACGTACCTTCGGGTCGGCCATCAGCTGTAACATGGACAAGCCAGTTTTCTGGTCCTTGGACCAAGCCTGCATAACGGCAGCGTCATTCTGACCAGTACGAAACAAAAATGCAACAGTCAATGAATAAAAGGAAATGGATTTTTGGTTTGGGTTTGGTAAGGATCAAATTCAATTTAAATAATCTTTCGGTAATATGGTTGCGACCAAAGAGTTCGACGTACGACACAATAGACAATGACAGAGGTGATCCCTTCCTTTCGAAGCGCCTTTTGATGTTCGAGGTAGTTAGGGATCTGTTTTGTGGATCTTGTTTCCAAAAAGAGAATGGTGGAATGATTTTTTTGGGTGAGTAAATGATTGCTGTGGTTACATAATCCATGCTAAAACGTTCATCGATGCTCATTCTTCGCACTAAAGAAGACATACCAGGTCGGGGTGAAGGCACCGGGCAAGCCAACCAACAATATCGATTTGTCTTTGGCAAAATCAGCCAAGTTATGTTTTTTGGGCGGGAATCCTAGGTGAAGCTCGACACTCGGCAACATATCTCCCACCGATGCAAAACATCGACGAGAGGATGCAGATGGCAAGGACAACGAGGAACTCCTCGATAGAGCTCGAGGAACAGTCTTTCTAATAATAAATGACATCATTTAAGTAATGGAAGGCAAAAATATGGGTGAGTTGTGAACCACAGTGGCAGGAGCTGCTGTTTGAAACGGCCCTCGCCTGTCAGTGCGAGATAGCAAATAGAATAAGCGTCAAGACGGTTTCATTTTCAGATTCTTGCCAACCGCTATCATGCCAATGTTCGTCCGTTTTCGTGGACGACACGCGAAGTTGTCAAAAAATGCTCTCGTATGTCAGATGACGAATGGTTTAGGCGAACCTTTTTTGAACAGCCCTTCACGTATTGAAGACAATAATTGGAAATTAGTATCGTGGTAAAATTTATTTATTGTGTTCAGCACTAACGGTAAGGTTACGTACGAATACTAGTAGTACTTCGTATCACAAGGCCCCATTTCATCAATAACATGGTCTACAGTGTACTTTGTGTACGTAGTAGAAGTACGTAGTGTCTTCGTGCCTGATACGACTTCGTTTGATTACGTACCGGTAAATTACCGGTACACTTAAAAAACCATTTCTTTTTCTTTTCCCTACAATATTCAGTATTTCAGTGAGCTCACTCAGGTCCTTGAGAGAAAGGTTAGTAACTTTACATGCAAGGTACAAACTAATAATGAATCTTTCAAGTGGTGCATCTTCAATAAATTTTAAATCTATTAGTTGCATCAATGGTATCATTATTTTAATTACAAACATATATTGTTCTACTGATTTAACACTCCAGTACTACTATACCCTTCCGTTCCAGCAGGATACCCATCCCAGCTACTGTTGTACATGGTGCTATTGCCCACAGTGCTATCTTCACCCTGATCGGAGTTGATATCCTCGTCGGGCGATTCAAGGTTGTCTTCCGGATCATCCTCAGTACCTGCGCTACTGCGAGAAAAATTTGTGTCATCCACACCACTAGACTCTGATTGATCGGATGCTTCTAGTTCAAAAAATGAAACGTCATTTTTCAGCTGACCAACTTCTACTTCACGACATAGAACACGGTCTTCAAGTTCACATATTCGCATCATCAAAGCTTTCGCCTTCATCAATCCGTCACTTGTTGAGCTTTGCAACATTTCATCCTTCTGATTAATGATTTCGCTAATCATGTCGGTGATTTTCTCTTCTTGCAGAATCAATTGATCTCCCACAGTATCTAGCTCGACAATTTTTTTTCGCAGCGACTTTAATTTGGATTCTTGCTCATCCAACTGAAATCGTAGTTTCAAAACGCTGCGGAGCGCAAACGATTCTTCAGCAGTAGAAACAGATATCGCTTGTGCGCTTTCGTCACTTTCATCACTTTTGCGAAGGATTCCTCTTGGTGGTGGATCTGGTCGCTGTTGATCAGCAATAAGATGATCATGAATAAGATGATCGGATAACCGATGATCGGGTGGTTGATCATCGTGTTGATCTGATAACTGACTGGTTACACTTCGAGAGTTTTTCTTATCCGATGTAGTAATTATCATACCAGGCATATCGTCCTCTGAAGTGGATTCGGTATATTCCCCACTGCTGCTATTACTATCCCCTTCATCAGTGATCTTGCTGCTCCCATCATTCGCATCATCGTCTTCGAACAGGTTATCGTATTCTTTGTCATCAAAGAAATCGCTCCTTCCATTTGTACTTTCGTTTGTATTCAACAATGCTTTGAGCACCTTGGGCGGAATGAAATCTATTTGTGACTGAAGTTCAGGTCTCAAATCAG